>JAYKKI010000008.1:12405000-13629166 GCA_039881145.1 Druceiella hillmani | reverse complement strand
ATTACTATTATTTTATTAATAAGAAGCCAATAATAATTTATCTATACGACAAATGAGATATACCGTATTAATAGTTATTCCGAAAAGTTTATTTTAAAAATCTAAATATAATATTTCTAAAAGGTGTTTTTTGGTCGAGCTGCTCGATCTCTTTAACTACTGCACCAAAATAAATAAAAAAAATACCCACTTAAAGCTTATGTTTTCTACTTTGGGCGAAAAATATAAAAAAATTCGAAAAAAATCTTTTTGTTAATAAAAAAATTAATTTTTATAACAATTGGCATGAGCGCCATCTGTGGGCAACACATCAAATATCTTAGCCAAATTGTATACTTGGAACACGCTAGATGGCGATATAGTGCGAAGACTTCGCACGGGTCAGCTAGTCAATAATAATATTTTTGTAATCTTTAATATTTGAGGGAATAATGAATGGATGTTAAAGATTTTTAAATGACAATAATTTTGATTTACGAAATGTAAACAAACTTGGCTTTGAAATTAATTCTGATATCTTTTTTTTATCCTTTTTATGGTAAAACTATGCAAATGAAAGGTATAGTTAGACAAGTCAAATTTATTATCGATCTCTAAAAAGAATAATCATGCAATATTGCCACATTTCTTACGTTTATCGGAATATAAGATATAGTGGTATGATTTAAAAAAAAATAGGTGTATTGTAATCTAGCCATGTAGTACTATTACAGATTAAAGTCCCAAAGTTTCTTTACTTTGCATAGTGTATATGTCCGCGACCCCTACCCGAAACCAAAACAGCATATATTATATTTCAGAAAAATATTGATATGTTAGATTTTTAATAAATAATAGAAAGTCTATTGTGAACATAGCCTAAGTTTTTAACACTCGCGCCGCTTCACGTTGCGGAGCGCTCGCTATTCGCCATGTGACTCACCTCGTCACTCATGACGTTCACAATGATGGCGATTTTTTGAACAAGATCAAAGAAGTGGCGAGGCGAACGCCTAAATTGGGTATTATGTATGTATGAGTTTTAACAATTGCGTTTGGTTGTGTGCAGTATGTATGAATTACGCTTGCGACGAAATATTTAATTGATATTGTTTCGTAATTAAGGGCGCTTTCGTGATTTTAAATACTGCAGTATACATCACATTACATTTAATAGTAGTATTTTGTAATATAATAGTATTTATATATTTACAGTGGTAATCTGTGTATGAGTGCTCGCCACTTATAGGTATGTACATATTTTGTAGTTACCTAAGAATAAAATCACTAATCACTCACCTATGATTGCCATGATCATTCACGGACGATAGATCAAATTTTAGTTGCACTGATTTTTCAATCGATAGAAGTAAAAATAACGTGATATAAGCATTGTCAACATTACCACCCCCATCCTGTTTTCGACACATTTTTGCACAGTTTTTTGCTTGTTCGTGGACTCTATTAAATAAAGAAATGTCTTGGTTAATGGTAATTTTAATATTGTCAAAATTAGCGAGAATACGCGCACGCATCTTTATTTCACTGTCACAATTTTTCTGAAACATTAAGTCTTTGATAAATCCCCACGCGAAGAAGTCCAATGGGGTGATGTCTGGTGAATATGGAGGCCACCGTTTAGATCCAAATCGACCTATGCACTAGATGCCAAACATTTTGTTTAGGCTGTCACAATACAACTGAACAAAATGAATGCGCTCTCGCATACGAGAAGAGAGTGGCAAAATATCATCTTTATCTTCACACTTGTTAACCCGTTTTCACTTTTATTACTCATACGTAAAATATAATTTATTTGCGACGTTCGAATGGCTGCCTTTAATAATATAACTATAAATACCTCTGTGGTAAGATACCTATCTGGCGGTAAGATGTACGTAATGAAATATGTAAGGATTAATGCAGACAGTTTTTCTTTAAATTTTTATCGTGCTACAATTTCTAAACCTCTTGGGATAATAAATTCCTGTTTTCAACAATGATCTACATATAACCAGGAGATTCATTGGTATTCGTTTTCGGATAGGGGTCGCGGAGATCTTTATGATATATGTTTTCTTCTGTTACAAATTCGATTTCAGTAATAACAGGCTCGTTTCTTATGTCACGATTGGCAGTAATATAGGTTCCATAGGAAATAAGATCATTCCAAATTTATAGTAAAGTTACATAAAACCAATAAATATATCCACCTTTATCACCATTTATTATTACACATTTAAATTTATAGTAAAGTTACATATAACAAAGTTTATATAAATTCTTAGCGATCTCAATTTAGCCGCACTTAAAATAATCCAAAATTACACGAACGGAACTATGGAATAAGATTGAAAATAAAATACTTTTAATATTCACATTGAAGGGATTTAACAACTTGGGCTGTGGGGTGCAACAAGAAGTAATTGTTCTCAAAATGCGGTTATGAAGATAGATTATGAAGCAACTTGTAAGTCTGTAGTCCTACTAACAGTATATCTACGTAGCGTGACGCATATACGCACGTGCCCTAACGCGATACCATACAAGTAAGATAGGACTCACGAATTTGTTTACGTAAAATGTTGACAAGTAGCAACTTACGTACCAGGTTACCCACCATTCTCCCTTCTAAATGGGCTTACGGCTTTACAGGGTCCGCACAGGCGCGCCGCACGGCTATCGAACAGAACTGAAAATCAAATTTGATACTTGACAAAAACGTAACGTGAAGAACTTTTTTTCTAAACTCATTAGTTATGAAATTAAGATTCAGTTTTACATATGAAAACTTACAATTTAAAATAATTGATAATTATCATATTTTCACACACACACACACACACACACACACACATATATATATATATATATATATATATATATATATATACATATACATATATATATATATATATATATATATATATATATATATATATATATAAATATAAATATATAAACTCTTTTGCAAAAAAACGGGCATTTATAGGAATAAACCATATTAGAGTTATTTTATTATTATTTGATACATTTTATATGGCGATATGATGAGAATATTGTTATTTATTATTGAGATATCGTTTTTACCTACTTCAGTCATTAAAAATGCGAATAAATAAAAAAAACGATGTAAAGTCCACAAACGAGCGTTTTCATATTGGTACATTAAAAATGGTTAAGTTTATTTTTGAATATTTCTTATTAATTTAACATAAAATTTGAAAATTTAGTAACGAGTATGGCCTCCTTTAGCTAAAATCAGTACGCTTAATCTGCTAGGCATGCTTTCTACTACGTTTTTTATCATTTCCTGACGTTCCCATTCAGTCACGGTCACATTTTTAAGGACCTGAATGTTTTCTGGAGCTGGTTTTACGGCTCTGACGCGTCGTTTGAGATTATATGTGTTCACTGGTGTCTACTTCGAGGTCGGGACTTCTAGCTGGCCAGTCTAACCGATGAATTCAGGCCTCCTGCGTATACGCATCAACGTCTCTAGAGCGGTGTGCGCGAGCTTTGTCGTCAATAAAAATGAACTCGCCTCCAACTGCTGTTAATGCGGGTTGGGCATGAGAAATAAGAACCTCTGTTATGTACTTTTGCACATTAAGTGTACCATTTTCAATAAAAACTTACTCGGTACGGTCATCTGAGTTAATACCAGCCCAAAACAATACGGAGCTTTCACCGTAAGGGGCGATTTCCTCAAAGCACACTTCTGCGAAGCATTCTCCAGGTCTTCGTGATACTCGCCGACGTCTATCCTCACCACTAACCGATATACGACCTTCATCGGAGAATAAAACACTATTCCAGTCTTGTTGAGTCCATTACGAAAAATTTTGAGCGAATCTCAATCTGGCAACTCGATGCTCACGGAGCAATGTAGGGCCCCGAGCTGGGCGATAGCTACGTATATTGACGGCCTGAAGTCTCCTTCTGACTCTCCATAGGCTTACTCGTGTACCTCTGACGTCCTCGAGGTTCTGTTTGAGACCCATCTACGTAACTTGACGATTTCGTAGCGCTTGACTGACTATGAAGTGGTCGTCCCGTGGCTCAGTGCACCGTTTTCTTCCAGAACCGGGCCTTCTACTGACGGAGCCCGTTTCTTGGTATCGTTGCCAGGTCCTTTGGATGGTGGAACGGGCAAAAACTACGTTTTTGTCAGTGAAAGAGAATTTTCATTCAAAAATAATAAATTTAAAATTTAGAACGTTCGTTTTTATGTGCCAGAGTACACTATACCTGCCAGTAAGTAATTTACAGGTAGAGAGTATTTCATTTAATTGATTAGTTAAATAATATGAAATATAACTATTAAAAACTGAATAAATAATGTTATTAATGTACTCACTCATATTGTAGTTCTGCCGAAACCACTTAGTCCATCACTTTTTTCACGTTTGCAAAGAATTACACAAAAAAGTCATTTTAGTAACAATTATTTCACAAAAACCAACGCTAATACTTCAGAAAATCGAAATACTTTAAATGTAAATTTACAAACGCCACGATACATTCAAAAGGCGGCGTTTGACTGATTGTTGTTTACAAAGAGAGGTAATAAATATATTCTGCGCAAGCATCTATAGCTTACACCATCCTTTCGCAGCCTGGGGGTCGCGTTTATTATTAAGGGGGGGGGGAGGGTCGTAGACTGTACGAAGAATAAGACCTGCTGAAAAAACATTCGTTTATTAAATTTTTTCGAATGAAATATGTGACAAAATTAATGATACAAAATTAAATATTCCCAGGTAATAACAACATGAAAAAATTAAACTTATAGCTTAATAATTAAGCCTTAATTTCTTTAAAATTATTAACGATAAAATAATTGAAATATTTTAATTTTATAATATAGTAAAGAGGTCGCATGATTACTTAACTTTTTGGCTTTTTTCTTGGCTCACGACATAAACATTTTGAGAAAAAATGGCTTACTGTTTTGTCAGATTAATCGCTAAATTTGTAACTAGAACTTCGTTTTGTCCAAATACATTCAGCTGTTATTCTTATGCTAATTATAGAATATTCACTGCGTTTATTTTGAATTAAATTAGTTATTTGTAAAAAATGTTATGTCAATGCAGTTAGTAACGTAGAAGTAGAATATCACAATATAATACTAAAATATATTTAAAAAAAACAAAATTATACTTTACAAAATTCTTAGGTCGACACTGCCACCTTAGTCTATTAGTAAATCCAAAAAAATGCGGTCAAAATAAAATAATAATAATTCAATACACGTTTAATTTGTCGTATTATCCAAAAACCGACGTATAACTATCAATTACGATTTTGATTAACAAAAAAGCAAAGACAAAACAAACATAAAATTATACTTTAATAATTACAACTTTATATTTTTCTTGGTATCAACGAGATACTTACACGATTTTCCGAACTAAACGTTGCACAGTATGAAGACAGCTTCTTACAATTGTTTTACGTAACGTTCGTAATTGAATTCCGTATAGGATAACAAAACTTATTAAAGAATAAATAATTTTTTTTTAAATCTACGATATCTCTATACACTATTTAAAATGCGAAGAGATTACGACACAGTACTATTGATAACAAAAATAAATAATGTAACGCAGCTTTGTAGCATCTGCGTAAAAATGTTACGTTTAGAAACACGACAACATTTCTGATTTTTTAGTATGTCGTAAGAGAAATTACGTTAGCCAATCTAGTAAGGTATAAATATGGTCAACGTTGTGTCAACCTGGAGTTAACGAATAGAAAACTAAAAAAAGTATGGTGACTTCTTTTCAAGGTGAGCGTTTCTCAGTTATTAACATCGATGACTGTCGAAAACACATGTGTACGAGCGAATGTATTTTTTGTTTGTGTTGTATGTCCGCGTAATTAAGCCAATTAAAACAGAAAACCTTTTTCTGCTTTTGAAGTTGTGAAACGTAAGAGAGTGAAGTTGGATAAATTGAAAGACAGAGAAAAATAATGCTTTGCCCAGTTATAGACTTGATATGGATTGATAGTATTTACTCTGGGTTATTCTGGTTCTCATACATAATGTACGAAAACCTTTTAATTAGTAAAATAAACTGCGGAACTAAAATGAAGAAATTTAAATACCTTCTTTTGTTATACTATTTAAATGAAATTGAAATGATTGTTTTATCAGTATTATACTTTACCATTTATAGGCGAGAAGTTCATTGGAGATTAATATTTTTACTTGTTTTAAACTTTCATTTTATTGTATCTATCGATCGACCTATGAAGAGATTTTACACGAAAGGATTAGCAAAATTTTAATACGATTAAGAGAAATACTCCAAAGATTGATATCTTGATTAACTCGATAATTAGGAGACTGTGCTTGTGTTTACAATAAGACGGTTAATATTTTGAATATACATAGTTAAGATTAATCAAACATTATGTGAAGTAATTTTTCAGTGCACGTTAAATGAATAAAATTTAATTGAAATATTTTTTGTGCAATATTTTACAAACTATTTAAGTCATGTGACAAGTTATTTCTGCATAACTACAACATGAGTGAGTACATTAGTAATGTAATTTATTATATTTTGAATAATCATGTTTCATGTCATTTAACAAATAAATTAAATTCAATATTGAGGTACGTAATGACTCGGATGTAATGAAATAACAATATTCGTTCCAGTGATCGAAATGACGCTATTATTACGTTGATTCTCAGCTCGATCGATAAATTCTATAAAAGCGAACTATATGTAGTTGTTGCGTACGGCTGGCGTGAGTTTGCCAAATCGTGATTTTGCCAAACGCCAAATCATCACTCTGTGTAAGTACCGGTCTCTCCGGGCAAGTATTCGGTGTGTTAAAAAGAGTTATGTGTAATATTTTTTTTGCACTCAATTAGAAAAAGGGCATGTTTTACGTTTTATTTTAACGGCAATTTATTCCTTTATGAATAGCTAATGAATAGCGTCTTTCTTTGTCCGATATTTAGTCCCCGACACTGTGTATATTTAGGTGTTTGATAGCTCGATGCAAAGCCAAAAGTGGTTTATAGCTTTTTTGTCATAAAAAAAAATATTAGAGACTTTTGAAGTTTAAAAAAATTTCTAAAATTTAAGAAAACTGTTTTGATTGTGACATTTAAAAAAAAATAAATAAAATAACCGTAGTCGTTCAAACCATTTTAAAAGATGAACTATTGCTCTTTCTTTTAAGGTATCTGCTACATAGACACCTCGTCAATTCATAGAATTAGAGTGCACCAAGCAAACGCCGAACAAGGGCCGCCTCGCGCGAAATAAAGGCGGGGCCGCTCCGCAACCATGATATCTTGCCAATTCTTGGAATTAGAGTACACAAACGGTATTGAGAGAGATAAATTTTAATTTTTAAATAAATAAAGAGAACAATATTTATGCTAAAACAGTTTCTTTTCGTTTTTGAAGTGAGAAACGCTATTTCTAATACAGGCACAGGCTTTTCTGTAATATTTACTTTCAATTGTATGCTTTATGGTTTGAAAGGCTAATTTTAAAAGAAAACTGGACCGGAATAGACGGACCCATCCTTGGCCCGCACGACCACCTGATTTGAACCCCGTGGATTTTTTCGTTTAGGGACGGGCTAAAGAGCTCGTTTACACTGGTGAAGAAATTTTAACAAGAGAGGAATAGGCGTTATAGGATTGAATGTTTAATCGGCTTTTAGGGTTATGAAGGAGGAAGTCCAACTAAAAATAATCACGACAGAAGTAAGAAAAGGGCATGTGCCTGTATTAGAAATCGCGGTTTTCATTTTGGATGAGAAAAATAAAAGATTTTAGAAAAATATTGTTTTATTTGTTTATTTAAAAATTAGCATTTTTCTCCCTAAATTCAGATTGTATACCCCAGGGTTGTACTTGTGTAATTCCAAGAATTTTCTCACCAGTTATTGGTATGCTTTCGGAGTGGCAGCCTTTGTTCGGCGGCCATTGTTCGGCGTTTGATCTGTGCACTTGGTTGAACGTGGTTGATACTTTAAAAGGAAGAGCCTAACATATTTTTAAAATGGTTTGATTGATTAGGGCTGTTTTATGCCTCTTTTTTTTAAATGCCACAATCTAAACAGTTTTCTTCAATTTTACAAATTTTTCTTCACTTTAAGTCTCTAGGATTTTTTCGGATGACATTGATGCTTGGAATTTATTTTTTTAAATTAGCTATATATTATATAAAAAAAACTATGAAAATGTTGATGTATCTTTAAAGGCTTTGCTGTCACCGTTATCAGCTGTACCATACCTATTAAATATCATAATTTTTTCGTGACTTTTAGAACATATCACAATTTTTTATATTTATTTCAAATATTAATGTGCACATATGTGCATGCCTTTGGTGAACTTATTACTACATGAACAATTTCATATTTAGAAGGATAAAATCTTATGTGCATGCATTTGGCGAACTTATTGCTACATTAAAAAAACATATGTCTATGCATTTAGCGAATTTATTGTTACATGAACAATTTCTTCCAATTTTACACAAAATCACGCCAACCTCCATTGTTCCTTCACTACCCTCACTACTTTTGATTCATTATGCTTCATGATAATCTGCGTACCAGTCTGTTACTAAATTCTACCTCATGTAATTTTCTTGCCACAAGTTACGAGCCTGGCAGAAATTTTATTTAACTAGTGAGGTTCATCTGAAACAATCAAGGTGATAGATCGTCCTTATCGTGTCATTCTTTTCTTCGTCTATGTTGTTTGTGTCCTCTTTTTCAGCAACGTTGTTTAGAAAAATGTCGCACACTGGTTTTAATGTGATATGAATATTTTCAAAAGATGAGTAATACAATGTTTTAAGACAATTCGACGATTTATTTTGTATATACAATTGAATAGTGTGTTCACATACTTCCTACTACATTTACACTCAACGATAATTTAAATTCTTAATCCTTGACACGATGACTTAAAAAAAGTCAAATACAGATCACATTTAGGAAAAAAAACTTTCTCTAAGCTTAGCTGTTAATCAAATATTTTTGACAAAATCATTTATTTTAACTAAATGTAAAATTCTTGTATACGTTTATTTAACTTTTGCATTCTATTTTTATCGATTTTTAGCGTGCTGATAACCCCACATCGCCTACTTATCCAATTCAATTGAAATACTCGGGCATTTCAATAAATAAATAATGTCCTTATAATAAACTTAGCCAATTTTTAGAGAAAAAATATTAAAAATATAGCTTAAAATAAAAATATTGAAAATATAACTTATTAATAAAAATATAACTTAATAATAAAAAAAATGAAAAAATATTAAAAATATAATTTTTATATTAGAAATATAACTTTTTCCTGTTTTGTAACTTTGAACTAGAGGGCTCTTACAGCACCGGTTCTGTCTTTATATTGGCAATAACCAAATATTTGATAATCACCATATTTGGCAATCACCAAATATTTTGTAATCACCATATTTGGCAATCACCAAAATTGTTGTGATTACTTTTGTACACCAGAAACTCAGCGCTCTCAATCATGTCTGATTTGGTTGCGTGTGGGTTAATGAGTGCAATGAAAAAAAATCACCTATCATTCAAGTAGCCTAATCCATAATTGTACTAATAATTTGGTCGAAAGCTTTAATGTACAGATAGCCAAGTATGTAGGAGGTAAGCGTATAAATTTCTTATAAGGCTCGTTGCGCTGCTGGTGTTGTATCTTTTAATATGGGTACGCTTCATATTTCAACACGTGAGATAATTTTTGGGACTAAATCTGATAATTTGATCGCGAGGTGGAGCCCATTCGTCGACAAAATATTATGAATTCTAAATGTCAACCCAAAAGACTCCATTGCAATACTGTATCAAAAGACGCCCACTATGAACAAAACTGTCATCAACCTGACAAGAGACCAGAAGTATTTGAGGTAGCTAAGATGCTATTTTGAGTCAAATGAACCTTGCTTCAGTAATATATTCTAATAAAATAGTACATAAAGGGGATAGGGTAATTCAGTACAAATTACTGGAAATATGGTGAACAAAATACTTTATATCATTGCCATGAAAAGAATGTCATATAATTATGTTTCGTGGGTGAAAGCCGCACCACTTATACTTTGTTGCCTTGAATACCGGAATCCCAAAATCAATATATCAGAAGTTTCTTTTTACATGTAATTGGATGTTTAATTATGTGTAAGGAGAAGTTACGTTTTGTGTCTGTTTATAATTGGATAACTAGCAATTATCATCATTTTTTTACTACTTGAAGAAGAGGGCTTATGTAAATTTAAAAGGTTTTTGATAATTTCATTTTACAAAACAAAATTATTCTATTAATTTTTAATGTCATTTTATAATTAGTAGATTATAATTAAAAAAGTGATGATAATGAAGTGAGGTTTTTTGTCGCTACAATTGTACAACGGTTTTTTTATAAATTTTATTTTTATCTTAGTCTATGCTTGCCATACAACTTTTTTAATACAAGATATACGAGTATAAAAATAAGTTACACAAAATATGTACATTATTTTTATATTGGATTCCTTAAAATTCGTTTTGTTATCCGTTTTGGACCAAAAACAACCCAATTTTTAAAAATTATATTAGAGGAATTCAAATCGAAGGTTGAAAGCGCATTAAAAGATTTACAAAGAAATTATAACAGAACATTAATTTTCAGATTAACTATAATAATCGCTAATATAATTTGAAAAACGTGTCAATGTAATACAAACAATAAAAGTCACACGGCATCGTCAGGGCCGTGAGCTCGGCCTACGTGTGCGTGCGAAACGAAATATTTCCTGGAGTACATCCTGTCCTTAATAAGTAAAAATAAGAAAATAATAGTCATATTCTTAATCTACTGAAATTTTATCATAATCCGTACATTACAGCCAGGACGTTGACGCATTCGTAAATGACGTATCGCTTTTATTAGTAAGACTATTAGCAGTAAATTGACGCTTTTTTTTATTTATTTGGTTGCGATCCACAAGATTTTTAATATTTCCTGTTCAAATTTATTTCACTAATTATTTATAAAACACTATTTTAAAGTAATATATTTTGAGCTCTTAAGAAATAACGAGTGTCATTAAATTTGTAAAGTTAATTTCACATAAATACTAGACCTTGCTTTATTTTCATATAGACTTAACGTGAGGATTATAACTACGATGATATTACTTCCGTGAATTTAATAATACGCCCATACAACCTTATTGACAAAAGATTGGTATGTACCGGCCAAGCAAGTATACGCACACCATATTCACAATGCTCCCTTAAGAGTCTTTCAAACTACTCAAACAAAATTGATTGCCGCCGGTCTCATTACAGCTAACGGTTTTCAAGTATTCAAGAATAACGAAACAATGCGCCTAAACACACAAACGGTTTGTCGACGTTTACAAATAGTTCAGGACACGAGAAGCTCAAATACAAATCTATCAGTAGTTGAGTATAGAATTTCGCCTATGTAGGTACTATTGCACGGGAAAAGATAAATGCCGTACGGTCCCGCGTGCCTCGCTTTTTAAAACGGTTTCCCATTTCGAAGATATAAAACGAAAAATAATTGAAACTGATTGAAAATCAGTGGGATTACTTATTTGTTGTCTCAGAGGATGCTGGAAAAAGTCCATATAATGTTTGGTTCAGGTGTTATAAGAATAAAAGTGATATTTTTAAACATAAATAAAAAAAATTAGTTCTTTAAAACTTTTATTTCAATCGTCAATCAGTCAAATGAAAAATATTGTATTTTTTATGAAAAGTCTGGTTATTTTTCATAATAGTTTGTAAATGCTATTTCTACGGACCACTTTGTACTAGCACAAGGCAACATAGTCCTGATTGTATATTGTCCGGCTGATCTATCCTCATTAAACAGATATAACATACTGAGCCAGGAAAATCGCAGGCCTGGCAGGGTCGTCTGAAAAAGCCACGAAAAATTGGTAAAGAAGGAAAATATGTTCAATTCGAAAAAGGAGAACGAATATCAAAGCCAGTTATGAGGTCGACATACTCAAACTGAACATTTCCGATTTGAAATTTTTCGTACTAATTATCGTTTTTTTTACAAATGGGATCGAATGACTAGAAACTTGGTAGATAAAACTTTCCTCTATAACATTTTATTTTTTCTCTTTGCTAAATATGTTTAGTCATTTTTATACCTACGTCATTGGAATCTACACTAAAATAAAGACTTTAATAATATCTAACGCTGAACAAAAAGTTTTTCAAAACATGGATTGATTAGCAAATTATTGAGAAAAACGTATTTTCCATATATTTGCCCCTAATATTACCGCCACAACCGTTTCTTTATTGGACGAGACGGTCTCCGGCACTCGCCCGCGGCTTTTTGTAGGAGGAGGTTATGTTGCAGCGCGCAGCACAAAAATATCGTAAAATCTCAATAAATTTATTTATCGGCGAAATATTAAAGCAATTAAGTCGTTTAGGCACAGTCAACTCAAAAACAATAGTATCTCAGATGCATTTGGATTTAGGTTTATGTCCTGAAATTTAGCTTTTACTTTTATATGTATATATATATATATATATATATATATATATATATATATATATATATATATATATATATACATACATACATACATACATACATACATATATACATACATACATACATACATACACACATACATATACATATAATAAAACAATGAAGAGAAAATAGTCTGTACATGAATGTTTTGATGTGAAACATCTATAGGCGCAGGTATAAACTGGATCGTTGGCGTGGCGACGCTTGCCGTGGCGATGGGTCGCCACGCTATTCTAAGGTATATATATGTCTATATGTAGTAGAGTGTACGGTATGGCGACGTGTCGCCATGCGCAACCGACTACGCGACTCCCTCATTCAGTTGACGCTGTTTACTACGGTACACATAACCTGTGCTTTATTATTTTTGTATTAATTGTAAATAAATGTTTATTAAATAAAGTCACCATTTTCAGTAAGAAATTCGTAATACTTTATTTTTTCATTATGCTATATTTAGTTCCTGTAATAATCTTGTCTTTTATGCATATTACTTGTACGAACACGATGTTTCACATCTGCCAGGCGTCCCGTGACGGCTCACTGTTTTTGTTTTAAAAAGTATTTGTAACATGGTACGTACTTGATATAGGCCCCAAAACAATAGCTTTTATAATTTTTGTTTGTCTGATTATCAGATTATTTGTTCTAATGGTCCGATTTCGATGAAATTAGGTATGATAATAGCTTATCATCAGGGTCGCAATCAAAAATACTTTTTACGGCGGAAAGATCTTTCATTTTCACAAAAAAAACTGGTTCGAACAAGCATTACACGAAAACTATAACTCTACGAATATTGACATAAATTCTATCGCGACAAATAATTTTCGTTGGACTATGAAAAAATAAAAATAAAAAATGGTTAATTCATCGACCTCTATTTCGCGAGTTTGCATGAGCATTGAAAATAAATATTTTGCGTTTATTAAAAATACGACCTACGTACTCGAAATTCGGAATGAATATGACAAATAAAAGTTAGAATAAACAAAAATCATGGATATTGTTTTCTTTAAGAAAATAGTCCCTCGCAGGTATTTGAGGGGGTGTTGAAAAAATATTTCGTGTTTTACAGAGTTTAAACTTAAAATAAATAGAAGTTGAAATAAACAAAAATACTAAATGAATAATTTTAATTGAAAAACCGATTTTTACAAAATAAAGGGCCGAAATTATTTTTTAAAATTACTTTACGCTCATTTTAATTATATTTTTCTAACGTTCAAAATCAAGTTATTTTCATTTTGTGTCTGGTAAAATTTCTATTTTCTATTTACGAACTTTTCGCGAAATATTTGGAACTGATTCAAATTACAGATTATCTGCAACAAATGAAATGAGAAAATAATTAATACTGAGTTTATTTTTTACCTATTAGTTAGCCGTAAAAGAGAAAATAAGTTTCATTTTCATTTTATAACATTTTTGTATTTTATTGCAATTTTTCTTTTTAATAAATGTAATAAAACCTTAATTTTTGCTAAATTATTTTGCTAAGAATTTAAATTTAAGTTATAATTTATAAATCATTATTTGGCGTATAACAATTATAAACTTTGATTTTAATTAATATGCATAGTTGTGTGATAGATATTTATAGGAAACAAGGTTCCTAACAAGGTCCACATTTGCGGTTTTTAAAAGGTGCCTCTTTAATACAAAAACACAACAAAATATGGTGATTTTTCCAATATTAAAACCATAATTAAACAATATCTTCCATACTGATGATAGTTTTCATTAATTACACAATTCCCTGATTTTATAAAAATTTTGCGAAAAGAGGACCTTGTTAAGCGACTGTGACTTTATGCAAACACGGCTTCCTTAAAATTTTCTTATACATACGTATAAATAGACATATTTGTGTTTATTAATATCAATCAGTGCCGTTTTATTAGATGCATCATTGCAAATAATTGCATCATTGCATCATTATAAATAAACGTAAACATCATTACAAATAAATATAACAAAATTATGCAAATATTAAAGAAATAACTTACTGAACATACACATAACTATTATAAAAGATATTTTTACTTTATATATTTTTGTTATTTATATATATTTTCATTTTATGAAATTTTGTTATTATAATGCAATTTTCCGTTTTAATAGATCTAAGAAGACCCATAACCTAATTTAGACTAAATTACTCTGCTAAGAATTTGAATTTGAATTTAAACTAAAACTTCTAATTGATTATTTGGCGGATGACAATTATAAACTTTAATTTTACTTAATACACATAGTTGAGTGATAGACCTCATTAGGTAACAAGGTATCTAGCAAAGATGTTTTTAAAATTTGCCTTTTTAACACTATAATTCAATAAAATATAAGTTTTTATATATTACGCAATTCCCTGATTTTACAAAACATTTTGCAAAAAGTGGGCTGTATATATATATATATATATATATATATATGTATATATATATATATATATATATATATATCATCTTTGCTAATAGCCCACTTGAAGATGTTGTAATACAACGAAACCTAGGTCGTGGTAAAGAACTTAAAGAAAATAGAAATAATACTACATCACGTAGTTTCATTTAGTTGTGAACAATAAACATGTAAAGAAGTAGATAAAAACTTTTCGGGAACGATTACAGATTACAGAATAATTTCGAATGCTTTTTTAAATATGCACTCATTGCCTAAAGGTATTAAAATTAAACTGTAAAGAGGCAGGAATACGCCAGGTGAAATATCAAAGAAGGCGTGGCTACCTCAAACTGAGAGAAGATCGCGCGGCACTCGTAAACTTTTTGAAACAGTAATATATATATATATATATATATATATATATATATATATATATATATATATATATATATATTTATTGATGTATTAGTTCGGTGAATCATGAACAATGCGAGCTTATTATTTTAAAATACAATAATATACGCGTATTTTATTAAATTACTCTCAAATAAAATAGAGTATGAACTCGCTTTGTTGATGGCGAAGGAAGCAGAGTTTACACGTAACATTGAAACAATGAGTTAATGGAAATTTAAATTTGTTATAAATACTTTAGATTCAAATTTAATTATATCCACAAAAGTGCGCATGGTGCTTCTAAAAAAGTAGTTCACTTGACCGATGAGTTACAGCTCATTTTCGTTAACTATTCAAAAAAAGTGCGCATGTATGCCAAAAGAAGTTTTCACTTTAAAAATTAATCACATATAAAGATTTTAATAATTTCTTCCACACCTATAATGATGAATCAAAATCATGCTACTCAATGTTATTAATAAAACAATTAAAATAGATTAAATTAGAAATATGCGTACATAACTTATAATTCTAATTTAATTTATTATAATTAATATTCAGTTACAATTATTATTACTGAATAATTACAATTCACTAAATACAGCGCCAATAGCGGAAAACGTTTTTTTCGTTATCCTGGCAATTTTTCGCACACAATGACAAGTCTTATACGTCTTTACAGCGCGACACACACACATGGAGAACTACCGGCCTCACTGTGTTTCTACTACGCGCGCTGTCTGTTTCATTATTTAATCTGAGCCCTCTCCTATTCTTATCTCTATGGACAGAACAAATTGGCATATTTTAAAAAAATACGGTAACAAAATTTACGACGCCCCAAAATCTATTAAAGTAAATTTTCAGCCCCTTTTCTCTGATATTTAATTTAACATTAATCCACGAGAATAGAACTTGGGATACAATAAATAATATTTACAATTGATCCAGATTATAATATTCAAACACAGACATTGTCGTCTAGCTGAATGTAGTTTGAAAACCTTGATATTTGCTATGAGAAATCAGGTTACACAAATGTGGTTAATTAAACATTTTTTATACCTTTTACCTATTGAGAATTAGTTGTCTGTCGAATTTAATTTGTCATGCAATATTTAACGACCACAATTATATAAAAATTTATGGTACTGTTTTAAATCTTTAAAGGCCAATAAGTATTTTATCGGATTTACTATAAACGAATTCCTATAGCTAATAACAACATTTCATCGTTCATTATTTTGGTAACATGCTATGTGATCACAATGATCAATGATTGTGATCACATAGCATGACGCAACTAACAAACGTGAACTAGCAGATCTTCATATTTGAATACTTGCGATGAATGGCAAATTTTATGCAATAATCTTCTTGAATTTTTGGCTATTTATTTGAAATTAATTATTGCGAAAGATACAATATATACAAACTTCACCTTTGAACAAAGATACTAGAAATATTTGGGAACTATAATTGTGATTTTTAAAAGGTTAATTCCATCATCAAATGGTTTTTTCTATTAAGAATATATTGGTGAGAATTATAGTAACAAGATCGTAATTTATGAAATATTATTGTGTATTTCATTAAAATTTAATTCATCTAATGAAATAGAATCAATATTTAGTTAAACAGGAGACTGAAATGTTCAACAAAACAATACAAAGTTTTGTCTCGATGGTATTCAATGAAATTACATTGTTGTGGTTGTAATGTATGTTGATCGAATGTTTTAATTAATAGTACCTCCACTATGATACCTAGATAAAGAAGCTACAATTAGGTCTGCTTTTTATTTACTTGTTTTGGGAACGATTTAAGCCGCTTCTACTCAATATCTGCGCACATGACTTCAGAGTTTCATTAACACGTTCGCAACGGACTTGTTGAATTCAGCAAACTTGAACCGCCCGCTTTGTCTAACTTACTGAATCCAGGACTTACTAAAGACAGTGGAGCTTTAGAGTTTTCCTTATATTAAACTATACTTAACCATTCTGTTATCAAACTTCGATACTTCAATTAAATTGGTTTGACCAAACATGAAGTTTTTGTGCTTGTCAAGTCATAATAAATATTAAAACTATGGTAGAATATCAAAACCCTCCACAACAGCGAATGAACAGCCAACTCTGGCTCCGCTGCAAACATTTGCTCAACAGCTTGACTTTGTTAGTGTCAAGCCTGACGTTGTCGTCCGCACGCCGCAAGCAAACAGTGCTTACCTAAAAAGGAGTAACCAGTTCGTGTCGTATATCTTGTCGGCTATTTAACGATGTATATGAACAATTCGGTCTGCCAAGACAAAGTTACTTTGTATGGTTTTTAGCAAGTTCCACCGGATTCAGCAGATTTTAAATGCTGTGGAATCCGCTCTGTGCACTATCCTCACATTTCTTAATTCGTATACAATTTGTCTTAAAATAATTGTCTTAGACAAACATACTCGTAGGAAACTTATAGGCCAAGGTTGAATATCAATTAAAGATGCTCAATTATCGTATATTGAAACGTGTTTCCGTTCTCCGTATTTTCGGCGCAAATTTGATCCGTAATGTTACACATATTTTTGTATGTAACATGTTATGTATGTTAACTTGATCCATAATGTTACACATAATCAAATTTCATCAATAATGTTACACATATTCTTGTATATAACATATTATGAATGTCAGTGTTTAATTTTAAAAATAACATCCTTATAAAAATAAATGAACCTTTTCCGATAGAATTTGTAATCGGATAAAGGAGACTGGCAAAAATGAACCTGAAGTTATAGAAGTAATCTATAATTTAAAGGAAAAAACTTCTATATTTTTTGGAATATCAAAAAATCAAGCAATTCATTGATTAAAAATCAGGAAAGAAGAAAAAAAAAATTACGATTGTAATCACAACACAAAACAAAAAAATATGTGAAAGTTGTTTATATAGGGGACATAATCTCAACTTTACTAGATCTTGCTGCTTCAGAGAATTGCCTAGAAATGGCAAATACAAACTATAATGAAAAATAACCTGACCTTTCATAAAAAGTATAAGATTTCTTATTTGTCTGATCGACGATTTAAATAAAAACCTTAAAGGGTTTATTTTTCATTTTTTCTTTCTATATAAGAGTGTCATTTTTAGGGCTTCGTAGCCAAACTTAGTTTCGCTATGTCTTGTCCATCTTGTGTTTGTCCTTCTGTATGTCACAGCTCACACTCACGAATAGTTAGGGCTATGAATTTGAAATTTAACGACCTTGTAACGCCTACAAAATTATGAAATAAAATCTTTAATAAAGTTTTTTAGGGTATTTCCCCTACATACAAAGTGGATGTAATTTTTTTTTTCTATACACCATTGTTTAAGATATCGTTGAATAGGTCTGTCGAATATATTGGGGTTATGCGATGAATACTTCAGATACAGGGGTCCGTTTACGAAATTTGAAGCATCAAAATGGTTATTTATGTTAGAGTTCCGTATCCCAACCCTCTACCAGCTAAACCGCTATTTTTGAATATCTAATAAGAACTCACATTAACATATAAGTTTATATAACAAAATAAAGTAAAATTATCGCAGTTTTAACCAGTATCTAAAATGCCGGAAATTGATAGAAAAGACAGACTGAACTTAAAATTATTTCATGGGTTTTGAAGTACGTATAATTAACCAAGGATCTGCAAAAACACCACCCTATGGTACTTCGATAAAGCTAGTATACATTGAACACTTTCGAAGTTTTAACAACTTCGGATAATTTATCCGAACAACTTCGGAAAATTTTTATAAGCTATCAATTTAATAACATTATTATATAAGTTTATTTTTATCTTTCGAGATGTATAATATACTTTGAGTTACATTTCAATATTAATTAAACATATAACAGTATCGCGAAAGAGATTAGCAAGAAAAAAGTTGAAAGAGCGGTAAAAAGACGGAAAAGTGATAAGCTTGCCGATATGAATGGTATTTACTGAGAGTATCAAAATAAAGACATGAATATATAAAAAAAATCTGACAATGTATTATGCGTGTAACAATATCTATTCTCATGTACCTAATTAGTAAGTATCTAAGGATATAAATTATAAGGTGCTTTTATGGACCTCGAGAAACCCTGTAGGTACAGTATTTAGAGAATAATTATTGTAAATACTGGCAGAGTCATTTATTTATAACGTGTTGATTATTTTGATTACAGACAAAAAACAATTTTATTCCCAGAGTTTATATTATTCCAGTATTATGTTCATCTCCAAGACAAAAATGAACAAACAAACCAATTTTCGCATTAGGACTAGTTTATTATAGTAAATCATGTAAAGAAGCGTGTATAAGAAGCGTGTATTAGTGTGAAAAAAGTACTTATGTTAAGTTAAAGAAATATGAATTTTTACCATTGTTGCTTAACCTTTTTATGTGAAAAAGCATGGGAAGATATTATTGACAGATAAATACGTTAGTTATCCGATAAATACGTTAGCAATACGAATTTACACCATGGCGTAGAAGTTCTATTTATCCTTTTATTCGTGGCGTGTTGTCACGATAAAAACTTCGCTTTGACTCTTTGTACTTTTTTCACCCAAGGCCACATTGTGACGTGAACATTTGTGACGTTTTGTTGAGACATAATCGTTTGACGGGGAAAAAAACTATTATAGACATGCGTTATCGCCCGAAAATTCGTTGTCATTCAAACCCAACGAATGTTCGTAACATGAGACGATTCCTTTGGCCATCCCCATCCCGGTAAATTGAATCTACGGCAAAGTCATATAATGTTCGGAGTTCTTTGAACGTATCAAATTTAAAGTTTATGACGATAAAAGGGAATCATGGAGGTACCGATTTGTCTTGACAGTCTGTGATAAATGATAGTTCAGTCAAATTTTAATACTGAAGTTTTTTCTTCTATATGAATGACTATCGCGGGGATAATAACATTAAGTTGATTTAAAATAACATTCAAGCGTTTTGTCGAGAGTTGGAAAGGCCATATGCATCTTCAATAAAGGTTCTAAAGTATTGAATATATTTGGCGTTAATTTTATATAAATTCATTTTAATTTAATTTTTTACTACTAAATTAAATTTATATTCTATTATTTATACCAGTAATTTTACTTCCACGTATATTGAAAACTTATATTGTACTTATTGATGAGTTTGCGGTAATTTATATTTGGATATTATTTGCGTGTACGTCAATATAAAATGAACCTTTTAAATTTAAGAATTTCTAGCAAAAACAAAGCTGCCTTCGATGTTTTTCTTTTTGTACGCAGCCGATCTTTACTTCCTTTGTTCCATTGTTACTCATATACCGCGAAAATGTGTTATATATATATATATATATATATATATATATATATATATATGTGTATGTACGTATGTACGTATGTACGTATGTACGTATGTACGTATGTACGTATGTACGTATGTACGTATGTACGTATGTACGTATGTACGTATGTACGTATGTACGTATGTACGTATGTACGTATGTACGTATGTACGTATGTACGTATGTACGTATGTACGTATGTACGTATGTACGTATGTACGTATGTACGTATGTACGTATGTACGTATGTACGTATGTACGTATGTACGTATGTACGTATGTACGTATGTACGTATGTACGTATGTACGTATGTACGTATGTACGTATGTACGTATGTACGTATGTACGTATGTACGTATGTTCGTATGTTCGTATGTACGTATGTACGTATGTACGTATGTACGTATGTACGTATGTACGTATGTACGTATGTATGTATGTATGTATATATATATATATATATATATATAGAACTGACAAACACAACTGTAATGGTTCCATTTAAATGTGTGTAGTAGTTTCTGATATTAGCATTTTCTACATTTTTTGTAAGGTAGCAAAAAAGTTTAATTACGAGTTTATAAGTTAGTTATTTATAAACTTCGATATATACAAATAAATAACGAAAACTTATTGTTTATTACTGTTGTAAACTGTGATATATTAAATGGATAAAGAGGAAATATTTAGAAAATGTCAAAAGACTTAAATTATATACTTATTATATTCTTAAATGAAAAGGGTCAGCTAGACTTTGCATTACAGAGCGTAATCCGAGGTCATACAAATCTAGGACAGTAAATCTTAAAATATATCGGACCATTCCTATTTTTTAAAACTACTACTTTCCTATTGTTTAATACTACTACATTCCTATTGTTTAATACTACTACATTCCTATTGTTTAATACTACTACATTCCTATTGTTTAATACTACTACATTCCTATTGTTTAATACTACTACATTCCTATTTTTTAATACTACTATCAATAGCAGTAGTAGTCTAAGTATATCTAAATCATTAATTCTGCAGATTTTTGATAACACTTTCTATAAAAACAGAACTCTACCTTGCGGAACATTAACTAGTTCACATCTATCATAAAGTTTAGCATATTTTCTACCGGCATGAAGGTAAGGTTGTTTGTGAGAAATTAAGTACTTCAGTTGAATGAGTAGAATATCAGTTTACACAGTTGAAGGTATCGCTGAAATAGTAAAAGTATTGTTATTGCTGTATACTTCATAACAAGTCATTTTGTCTGAGCTCTCAAGTATAATAGTTGATATGCTGTGACTACTTCAAAATTGATAAAATAGCGTAGAAGAATAAATTAATTCATAAAAACTAATTTTGAGTAAACAATGTACTCAAATAACTTTATTAGAAGTAGTTATATGGAAATTGGTCTCATGTTTTTGTACAATGTTAGGTACCTTTTTATCCTGATAGAAAAGTAATGGTTGATAGCGTGATGTTAACACCATTAGTGAGCTGGCGTTTTGTAATGCCAATAATGGAGTAAAGTATTTTTGATTTTGAAGTTGCTGATGATTAACAACGAATAATTAATAATATTCAATGAGTTGACTTTAGTGGTTTAGTCGAAGATTTATGAGGAATTAAGGAAAAAATGTGTTCACCAATTCACATCAAACTGGCAGCACGAATTTTCAAGACGTTTTGCTGTATTAAAAGTTCAAATATTTTCTAGCGACTCTTGATAAAGGAAAAGCGCTGATTGGAAATTATCGACTTTTTCTAATTGTATTAATATATTTTAGTAAATTGTTGTGGTATTATAAACGGGTATTATACACTTAATGCCAGGTTCAATCGAGCGATAACCTAACCTAGTTCGTATTTTACACGTATCGTAAGTAATAGCATACAAACTATTGCAATACGACATATTTACAGCTACCACGTGAAGATGACGCCCTTTCTTGAATTACGATTACACGAACCTTATCCATATTACTTTGCCATTCAAATATATCTAACATCAAAATTTGTATACATACATAATTTAAAAAAAAACTTTAAGAAGGATAATTCAAGATAACATCGAAACTATTGTTCGCCTTGCGTTCACCTTTTTGTTTTAAAAATATCCATAACACAATTGGCCAAGACATTATTGAGCTAACGAGAAATTAATATGAAAGTGTCATCACTTATCTGATCAGCCTCAAAATCACAATCCTCAAATGTACAATTTTAGTTACAGTTTACTCTGCTATTTAAGGAAAGAAGCATCAAAATTGACAGATCGATTCTAAAAGTGGGAGAATAAAAAAAATCGTATATTTTTGTTTTATCGAATATGAAAGGACAGATCAGTCACTAGCGACCAAACTCGACGAAACAGGCGACTCGTCGATCTATGTAGCCCTCTACCTGGAATAGGCGTCACCCTAGGTAGCGACCGTATTATCGTCCTATACTCGTGGGAACAAAAATGAGTGATCCAATCAATAATAAAAATAATAATAATAAAAATGAAAACTGCACCAAGATTAATAAAAACCAACCACAGCAGATAAGCCATAATGTAATATTTGAAAGTCGACCTAGAACACATTCTCTGGGTAACTATCCAACCACAACCTACCCAAAACAAACTACTGACCAAGAACCAAGTACAAATAAGGAAGATGACTGGAAGGAAGTCACCGGTAAGAAAAGACCTCACTCAAGCCCGGAAAATGTTGGAACACAAAAACAAACAAAACTGGATACATACTGGCTATCTCAAACTCAACCGATACCAACAAAAAATAGTTTTACTCAACTAGCAGAAGAAGAAACCCAAGTAGACAACTCCACTACTGTAGAAAAGACAACAAAACCACCTCCAATATTTGTTGACAAAGTGGGTAATGTCCGACCTCTACTTAACATGCTTAATGAACATGCTCCAAATATGTACGCTTTGAAGGTCCTCCACAATGATCAAGTCAAAATCCAGACCAAATCTGCCGATACATACAGAATTATCGTCAAACAATTGGAACAAAAACAGACTGAGTTTTTTACTTATAAGCCTAAACAGGATCGAGCGTTCAAAGCTGTGCTTAAAAATATGCATCCATCTACTAACCCTGATGACATCAAAGAAGCATTAAATGATATGGACTACAGCTGCATAAACGTTTGGAATATCAAACAAAGAACCACAAAGAAGCCATTGCCCATGTTCATTATTGAATTATTACCGAATGACAACAACAAGCGGATATATGCAGTTAAAAGCCTAATGCAGTGTATGGTATCCTTTGAACCTCCACGACCAAAACGGGAAATCTCACAGTGTGCGAAATGTCAACAATATGGACATACCAAAGCTTATTGTCGCCGACAACCTAAGTGTATCAAATGCGCTGGTGACCACCTCTCCATTGACTGCCCAAGGAAAACTAGGTCCGACCAAGTCAAGTGTATACTCTGCGATGGTAACCATCCAGCAAATTACAAAGGCTGTGGAGTCTATCGTGAGCTTCAAAATCTGAAATTCCCAAAAGCACCAGATCGTAGATCCAGGAATAAAAATCAGTTTGATAAAACAGAAAGTCATGAACAAGAAACACTAACGGCTCATAAAGGGAACTCTCAGAATACCATACGACAAACATATAGAGACGTATTAACCAAAGGACATCAACTTCCACAAAATAGCGACATACGTACAAATGATATGCATGAAATAATGGACTTAATGAAACAAGTGATGCAGCAATTGACTACATTGACAAACCTAATAATAGCACTCACGACAAATCTCTCAAAATAGATTGCTTAAAAATAGCTCTATGGAATGCCAATGGGCTGCCACAACACACCCTTGAGGTTCAATCGTATTTGCAGACACATAATATTGATATCTTGCTAGTCTCTGAAACCCACTTTACAAAAAAGAGTTATTTCCAAATACAAAACTATAAGACTTACCACACAATGCACCCTGATGGAACTGCACATGGGGGGAGTGCAATAATTATAAAAAATAATATTAAGCATTACGAAACAGTACAATATTGTACTGAAGAGATCCAAGCAACAAATGTGCGAATCGAAGACTGGGTAGGATCTTTTGTAATATCGGCTGTCTACAGCCCACCGAAACATAAACTTAAGGAAGCAGATTATGTAAGGTTTCTCGCCACACTGGGCCACCGATTCGTTGCTGGTGGAGATTATAATGCGAAACATCATTACTGGGGCTCGCGTTCAGTAACAACAAAGGGACGGCAACTAAAAATGTCAATTGACAAACTAAATCTTAGTGTTGTCTCGCCTGGGCAACCCACTTACTGGCCCACTGATAGAAGAAAAATACCAGATGTGATAGATTTCTTCATAACCAAAGGATTCCCTAGCAGCTTTATCACAAGTAGAACTAGCCTAGATTTGTCTTCTGATCATTCACCTGTAGAAATGACCCTCAAAAGGTCCATCACATTAGCTCCAAAACCATGTAAGCTGCACACACGCAAAACTGACTGGACTCAATGCCTGGACGGGTCACTACCTATGAAAACCGAAGAGAACATAATGGAAGCTGTTGAACACCTCAACTATTGTGTACAAAGGTCTGCCTGGGCTGCTACCCCAACACTTACAGACACAAACCGTAAACTCGAATGTCCTCTGTCTATTCGTGAACTCCTGACTGAAAAACGTAGTGCTAGAAAAAAATGGCAACAGTCTCGACATGCATCAGATAAAAAACATCTAAACTACTTGCAATTTAAGCTAAAATCAGCACTTAGCGATAACAAGAACGAAGGAATACAATCCTTCTTAAAAAGTCTAGACGTGACATCGGCTACTGATTACTCACTGTGGAAAGTCACAAAAAATATGAAACGTCCAGTCTTAAACCAACCCCCTCTACGCAAAGAGAACAATGAATGGGCAGCCAGTGAAGCGGAAAAAGCAGTTACATTCGCCGAACACTTAAAACGCGTCTTTGTACCAAACCCCGAAATAAATTCCCCCAAAATGCAAGAAGTGTTAACTTTTCTGAATCAATGTAACCAACTCGATCCCCCTATTTCGAATTTCACTAAGAGAGAAATAAAAGCTGTTATTGATACACTTGATATCAACAAGGCACCTGGCTATGACCTAATAACTGCCAAAATTCTAAGAGAGCTCCCAGAGGAAGGAATTTCATTCCTCACAATCCTGTACAATGCAATCGTACGTACGTGTTCGATTCCTCCCCAGTGGAAAGTGGCTCAAATAATAATGGTCTTCAAGCCTGGCAAAAATGCTGTTGATGTGAAATCTTACAATCTTAGCTTGCTACCAATTACTTCCTTATTACTAATCTTATTACTAATCTTAGCTTGCTACCAATTACTTCCAAGGTTATGGAAATTTTATTTCTGCGAAGATTAATGCCACATATCTATGATAATAATCTACTGCCTGATCACCAGTTTGGCTTTCGTCAGAGACATGGAACCATTGAGCAGGTCCATCGATTGGTCAAAAATATCCATAATGCCTTTGAGTCAAACCAATATAGTTCTGCATCTTTCTTGGACATATCCCAGGCATTTGATCGGGTATGGCACGAGGGACTGCTGTTTAAAATTAAAAAGAACCTACCCATAAATTACTACAACTTCATCAGATCATATCTACACAACAGACACTTCTACGTTAAACAGGGAACTGAAACTACGTCTCTCTATCCGATCCAAGCAGGAGTTCCCCAGGGAAGCGTTATGGGCCCAATACTGTACATGCTCTACACAGCTGACCTCCCAGTCACAGAAGGTCTTGTTACGGGCACTTTTGCTGATGACACAGCAATTCTCGCAGCAGACCACCGACCAGACATAGCCTCACAAAAACTCCAAACAAGCCTTGACCAAATATCACAGTGGCTGCAAGATTGGCGAATCAAAGTTAACGAAATCAAATCAATACAAGTTACTTTTACTACCAAACGAGATACGTGTCCGGCAGTAAACCTAAATGGAGTACAGTTACCGCAAGCCGATTACGCGAAATACCTTGGCGTGTATCTCGACAGACGTCTGACATGGTCCAAACACATCCTGACCAAACGATGTGCAGCGGGCCAAAAAGTGCGGAACATGTACTGGCTCCTTAACAAAAACTCTCAATTGTCGCTCGAAAATAAACTATTAATTTATAAATGCACGATCAAGCCTATATGGACTTATGGCCTACAACTGTGGGGAACCGCGGCAAAATCAAATATTGAAATACTACAAAGGTTTCAATAAAAAACGCTTAGAATGATAGCTGGTGCACCCTGGTATGTCACAAACAAAAGACTCCATTTGGATCTTGGCATAAAATTGGTCCAAGAAGAAATCTCAGAGGTGATAAAGACATACAGAGACCGAATCGCTAATCATCCCAATCCACTGGCTATAAACCTGATGAACCCAATAACGGCACCCAGAAGGCTTAAGAAAAAACTTCCCCAAGACCTTATATAGGGGCAAAATGAAATGAGTTCAAAAGGACGAACTCAGTACAAGACATGCTAACATACGCACCAATTGCTGAATGTCTCAAATGACAGATTGCCATAATAATAATAAAAAAAAAAAAAAAAAATTTTGTTTTATATAAGCTTCATCACTATGACCAATGCTCATTCCGAACAATTCTCCGGGTAACACAAGTGTAATGTTACTAGTACGAACAACCATTGTATCGCATAGTCCTTAATAAGTATCAGTGTCGCTCTTGATAAATTCTGAAATTATAGATTCGAAGTAAACTAGATGAGTTGTTAGTGTGAAATAATCGAATGTGTTTTTATGGCTACGCCATATTTCCCCTAATTCTCCGTCAAAATTAATGATTCAGGCATAGTTTTAAACCTTATGTTCCCCGCTATTGAGGAAAAATAGACAAACATTTCAAAATTAAGTTTT
Source organism: Druceiella hillmani (assembly GCA_039881145.1). Lineage (NCBI taxonomy): Eukaryota > Metazoa > Arthropoda > Insecta > Lepidoptera > Hepialidae > Druceiella > Druceiella hillmani. The sequence goes on along the minus strand of JAYKKI010000008.1, from coordinate 13,601,513 downwards.
AATTAATTTTTTAATTCTCTGTATATTTCTCAAAGGTGTTTAAGCGCCATCTATTGACAATCTGTTTAATTAACATACCTAATAATCATTATTTAAAACAACGCCATCTAATGAAAATCTTTTCAACTAAGATTCGATGACTTGCAAATTAATCGCACTGGTCAACTAGTTTTGCTTAATGGGGTAAGAAATTTCAGTAGTTACAATTTAAATCAATGATTAAAATGTTATAGGAAGCTTTATAAAGTATTATGACCGTTATTACCAAGAACATGTGAAACACGACTCTATCAATGCTTATGGCGCGGGAAAAAGTGATGCCTCCTAAAGTTCTGCCTCGCAGAAGGCTAAAATATTCCAAAATATTCTCAAACTCGTGTATATAATTGTACCAAAGAACGTGTTTATTATACATACAGCTGATTCTATCTATCAAAAATGAGTAGAAGATGTCAAGGAACTTGGCGTCGATTCTCCTCCATGGTCATTTTACCACATTCCATAGGTTATATCAAGGCTTATGGTATTTTACGTATATAGAATATTTACGTATATAGAATTACATTAACGTTAGACCATAAACCACTTACGAGAATTAATAATTAGAACCGTAGAACTATAAAACCTTAGCAGTGGTATACAACTGTTTCTCAAATATTCTTTATACAACTGTTTTCTTAAATATTCTTGATATATCGCGGTAAACATTAAACATCTTGCGTTTGCAGTCTTCTGGTCAGAAAATTCACATTTCTAAATTGTGTATAAAGTATCCTTTAAAGTTTGTCTTAATTATTTTTTTAATTTCCTCTCTGAAGAAATCGTCTAACATGATAAAATTTCTAAAGAGGCATGTTTATCGGACTTCATAAAGTAGACAAAATCATGGGTTTGCAAGAGGACTAAAGATACCGAGGTAAATTGTTGATTAGAACATAATAACGAAAGAAACAGGCATCCATTGAGATGCCTTATTGATACTAATAAAAAAACGACCCTTCGTAGACTTCGTAAATCTATTAGTGTTAATTTTAAAAATATGGCTTTTTGGAGCAGGTCTTAAAGACTATTTAACGATGTTAAAATTATTTCTAATGTCTGTCAGTGAAAAGATTTTATGGGCTAGACAATACCAAAACTGAACTACAAAAAATTGGAAGCAAGTGAATAAAAATTTTAAATTTTCGGACAGAGAGACGATTTTTCCTACAGAGGTGTTCTAAAGAGCGAGTAGATAAAAAATAATATTTCTGTTAAATATGGTGGAGATTCCGTAATGATGTGGTGATGTCTTGATAGATTTTTTGTGAAAATTTTGATGATAATAAAAGGGATATTCAGAAAAGAAAATTTAAAAAAACAATTTTAAAATAGAATGTTGCTCCATCTGGAAATCGTTGATTTTATCAATCGAAAGGAATTTACCATTCAACACGACAATGATGACCAATACATAACTAAAGTCCTGCTGTGGGATGCGATGTAACTTAGAGTATGGCCACCATAATCTCCCGATTAATATCCTACTGAATCATTATGGGATCAATCAATTTACAGGTGCGAAAATGTTGTCCACCTTTTCACGAGGAGTCATGGAGAATATTACAATAGGTTTCGCATAAAATAAATGCAACGTAATGAAATAAAATATGACGAAGCTTTGCGAAGCTCTAATAAAAATAAAGTAGATTATGTTGAAGAAGCAAGAATTTAAAATTGTAAGTCGTTTAGTGCTAAAATATTATGATGATCATAAAGGTGTGTAAGTCAGATCAGTTGTGGAATGCACCTACTGTCTGCTGAGAAATAAAAATAATGGTGTGGAATAGAATTATATACTACGGTGCACTGAAACGATTAAAATGTTTTGGTCCTGTAAGTGTCTTCTAGAAAGAGAAAAAATGTTATGGCAATGCACTTGAAGTCAATAACATAAACGGTGATAAGAGAGGATCTGGAATTCTGCAAAAGACGAATTTTAAATTGAATAGGGAGAAATAGAATTAGTTTGTATTTATGAAAAGAGTAACAATTAAGATAGGAAAAAGTATTTATTTGTTTGGGAAGCGGTAAAGTAGTAGTTATATATAGAATTTATATATAGAACTACTAAGTTACCGTTTACCAATTACACATTAAAAAAAAAGAAAATAATTATTAAGTGCAGTTTTAGTGCAAAAATAAAACTTCATACACAGACTGGTAAAATTTTTAAAGACAAGGCAAAAGATTAAAAAATTAAGAAAGACGATTTATAAAATCGAAACAGCAATAAATGAGGTGAAACAAATATTATATGTAAGAATAGAAGTGTATATAGTTTCGTGAATGTGGTTTGTATTCCCTTAGTAGAAAATAGAAAATATAACGTTTTTACTGCTTTTTACCCGTGAAAGTTTTTGAATATCTTTTTTATATTGTTCTCTCTCAAAATATTTTTTATTGTCCTGTTTCCAAATTGTCTCAATTTAATCGATCCACTTATTTTTTGGCGTTCCACTCATACTCCTTTTAACAATACTTTCAATAATCATGCGATTTAAGCGTCCAAAACGTGAGTAGCGTTTTGGACAACATAACATTTAACTATCAGGAATGATAATTAAAAACGTAACGTAACAACAGTAACATTTAACTATTAGGAATGATATTAAAAACGTAACCTCTTTTACAGATTTCTAAATTGTTTTTGAAAACACGCTCGGCTAACACTGCGAAAGTGGTTCTTAATTAGAGCGCCAACCTTCACTAAAGGTATTATATTTCATGTACGTACATTCGTTTAGCAGGAAACGATAACTGATTTGATCCGCACTGAGTTTTATGAGTTTTATGACCTGTCAACTGTTACTCAATTTAAGTACCGCATTCATAAACGTGGTATCACATCATTAAATTACGTAAAAATGTTACCAGCACAAGAATATTTAAACAGAGTAGCACGTTTTGTATTATTGGTTTAGTATTATGAGGTAGATGTGAATTTAGGTTCTTTCTAAATATATCAGTACTTAGTGAAGTTAAAACGTAAAAAAATTCAAATACTTTTACATATTTGCGTTAAGAACTTATATCAGAACTAAAATTCAACAAATATACTGTTATATAATTCTACATATAAATGAAACTATATAATATGAAATGATTTAATTTTAATTATTACGTTAAATACTTAATTATGTTACATTTAAAAATAATGGTTATATATAATTAATTATATTATTTCTACAGTCTTTACTTCATTATGAATATAAACATACCTGGAATTATGTAATTTAGATATAATAAAATTCATTTAACTTTGCAACGCTTTAAAACTGGATGGAGATCTAAACATTGGTGCCCAGTATTCTTTGCTTTAAAGCTTTGAAAGAATATTTAGTATATTTGTATTAATCAAATCAGTTTAATTTTGTAAGTAAATACCCACTCTTTCAACTTTGTCAAAATATATGTGTTCAATCTCTTTTATTATATTGATATAATCCATCAACTACCACTTAATTTAAGTGCTGCAATAATTCCAATTATTTATAGAACATATGTAAATATCACTTGAGAGTTATAAAATAAATATCCCGATAAATGAATATTTCAGCAAATTATCAACAAGTGGCTCGGTTAATTTTGAAATTATAATTGTCTAAAACAGCAATTTTATAATTAGGTACCTCGAATCATACATTCCAAGCTTTTTAATATTGTTTGATAAAATCGTTTAAAGCGATTGTTCAATTTCTTTCAATATTAATTTTATGACCAAAGTTCGAATCCATAAAATACAGTCATTGCACCATCTTACGGATATATAATTAATCTAACAAATTAAAAAATTAAATTAACTGTTCATATTTCAACGTTGAGATATCACATATAGTTTTTGTAAATACATTGTTTTTATGGAATTGCACGGTATCACAAACGGTCGCCAGTGCTCGTCCAGAATAATGTTCCGGATATTAGAGGAGCGGAGCGCGCTTCATCATCATCATCATCATTCTGTGGCAGGATAACGAGCATGACTATGAGAAACAACAGTAAGATGACTACAGCTAGTAACGTCACTAGCCCGAACAATAATCGCTCCAGTTTTGTACGCCGCGATAGGCAGCAATATTGCTCACGATATATTCTGAAATTATAAATAAAAATTAATCAGTGATTTGAAATAAACCAGATGAAATATTACTGTGAATCGATTGATCCAGTATAATACTCTATAGATTATGGAGTGAGTCTAAAGTATAAAGTTTAGTGAAATCTAAAGTCGATAATTGAAATATTATCAGAAGCTATAATAGCATTGGTTTCGATTACATACGGTTTCCAACGAGTGCAGCATTTTTGGAATACTATGGGCTATTGCAGAGAATAACCCATAATATTCCAAAATGTTCATAATTTCGATCTAATGTTTATCTAATGTTCGTATCTAATATCGTATCTAATGTTTGATCTAATGTTCGTATCTAATATCGTATCTAATGTTTGGAAATGTATAATTTTTCATGGAAACCTTTTTTCATCTTGCTATCATAGTATCAAGGGATTTTAATTCTCATAAATGTCAACGTTAATTGTATTTATAAAAATATATACACTTAATTGGACTTAAAAAATTACTTCATGTTAACTAAAACAATTACTGCAACGCATCTAATTGTTTTAGTTATATTAATTATTGAGTTAGGGCACATTTATTCTATTACGGCGGCCGTAGATGGTTTAAACGAATCCAATCTGGATTAATTTAAATCGCAATCAGCTAATGTTGGTGTTTTCACTAGATGGCGGCAGAACCTAAATAGTCGGTGAACTTGACAGCGGTAGAGTTCGGTTGTCGGCAACATTTAGTTCGGTATGTACCCATTGTCATGAGTAGTGAAATATGTTTTAATTGTGATATAGTTGAAGAATTATTGAAAAGATTAATCCGAAAAAAGGTAAGGAGATTTTGGGTATGAAAATTATTAAAAGAGCTTAATGTGATTTCAGCATCCGTTGCGTTCGTTGCATAGGAAAGAGGAAACCGGAGGTAGCCGTATGGTTATTGATTCGTACGTACTGGCGCGGCGCGGCGTTGGGTTCTTGTTCGGTGGTCAGTCAGCACGAGTCACAACCGGATATTTAACTTACACTAGTCCGGTTTGGCCGTACATTTGTAGAAAAATAGTTTAAAGGTGTATTTAAAGGTTAACATCATGAGGCATTTTTAACAACGTTTCAAAGTTTACATTATTAGATATTGCAAATTATTATTGCAATCTTGTCTGTCAAGTAAAATGGTATTACTAAGTATTCAATTTACTTTAGGTATGATTGACTTCTTTACTTTCAAAATATAACTCTATATGTTAGCAACAATTATAACCAAACTGAGAAATACCTAAACGATGAAATTGTAAGAAATCATAACAACTGAAGAATATGAATGAAAACATATCATCTTGCAATGAGTGAATCGAAAAAAAATACGTCAAAATAGAGTGTGGTTATTCATAGTTGCTCAGACTGCCCGAGGGTATTGATGGATATATATATATATATATATATATATATATATATATATATATATATATATATAGCGTTTTTATTGGTTGATATTAAACAGCGTCAGTTATAATACAGTCAATAGTGTGTAGTATTTGTTAAATAGCAGTTGTTATACTCAATTTGTTGCTAAACTCGGATACTGATTACAACTAGTAACTCTGAATAATTTTATTGAATAAAAAGACCAGCAAAAGTCTATATAGGGTTGGGCTCAGGTGTTACAAGAATACAAAGGATACTATTACATAGAGAAAATGAAAGATATGGTCTTGTTAGTATTTATTTAAATTGTCAATAAGGTGAGTAACAAACCTTGTATTTTTATTGAAAGTAAAATTATTTTACGTAATAGTGACGCTATTTCTACGGAAATATTTGACCAGCAAGATGAAACATAGTATATATTGTGTCTCGTTGTATCATTTATACGCAGATGTAACAAACTAGTCCATGAAACTCGCTAGATCGACAAACTACTCATTTTCACCGGTCTCCTTTGTTATTTTATATAACTGTGATTTCCTTGGGAAATATACCCAATTAATTTTATCATTAAAATAGTTTTGTAGACTACACATGATATAGAATTTAATTGCAATTTTTATTTATATTTTCAAAAAATTATATAATCTAAATTGTTCTTTTTTCTACCCGTACAGATACCTTATAATCATGGCGTAATTATCATGTACAGGTTCATACGATCTTTATAACTTTAGCTGGTCATGAAATAAATGTATAGAAAATTAATTGGTAAATAGAGTTGTTGATATCTTACGTGAGACTGGGATTAGTAGCAGCAAGTGGCGGTTCAACGGTAGCGCTAATACGGCTGTGCGTAACGCGACGCATTGTGCTTTGGCCACTGCCCGTTTCTGTAGCGTAGTGTTGATCAGCTCTTCCTAATGTGGCACTCGTATCTGTATTACGACGCTGTCCAGCTCTCCCCGCCGAACCGGTGCCATCTTGTCGCTCTGCACCCCTCGGGGAGCTACGCACGTTCCTGCTAGTGCCACCTACGCTCTCCGGTATTGTTACGACCGTCGACCTTCGCGTCTTGGATGCTCCTGATACTTCTTGTGCCATAATCTGGCTCTTTCAGTGATTTAAAATTTACACCTGTAGTTATATTAAATTTGAATGTTATTTATGAAAATTCAATTTGTAACTGTTAAACACACTATAAACAAATATATTAAATTTTAATAATATTTTAAATTTTAATACTTTAGTGTTAACTTTGAGCCTATCATTAATTAGGTTGACCTCAAAAGGAAAAAAGACTGAAGCCTTATAAGTTCACCCATTTCACTCAAGCCATCCGTTTTTTCGTCTTTCTGCATGTCATAGACGCTTTTCTCAAAAACCATTTTACATAGAAACTTGAAATTTGGCATACTGATATGTATTTCTCAATGGTTAACACTCAAAAGAGAGCAAATAATTAATATTTTATTTCTTAGATTGGAATTTCAATTAAAAGAATCCTAAATTATTCTGGAATTTTACTTTAGGTGGTACTGGAGATATTGCTAAGAAGATTCACAAAAATGTACTCAGAAATTTTTATAAACTAATTGTTTTTAATATGTTAATAACGAATATCAATCTACATTAAAAACAGTCATATGGATATTTTTGGGGAGCAATTGCTCCCCAAAAATTTCCATTTCCATCGAGTGCTATGTACCCTTAAACCTTTATATGCACCTATGTGTGTACAAAACCCTCGTAGTACGATTTCTACTCGTAATTGAGATATTTATTTCTTATTACAAAATACATCGGCAGGTTCAAATTGAATTAGTTAAGTATGTTAATGTATTAATTTCGAAATTATTGCTTGTCTTCTTTTAACTCAACTGTGTACTTTAAAGAAAATATATCCACTTTGTTATGTGAAAGTATTAACAATCCCTGATTTATTAAAAATACAATATATCCGTGTTTATGAAGATAGCTATTCTGTTTTTTTTATAATTTTGTTGAATTGTTTGCTTTTTTATATTCTAAAAATAGATGTTTTTTGAAAAATCTGTTCATTTCTCCAACGCTAGACTTATTTTCATCAGTATCCTTCGTTCTTTTATATCACCGTGATTGGCTCGAAAAATACACCCCATTAATTTTATCACTAAAACAGTTTTTAAACAATACAGGATATATGTCTAAGTGTATATAGAACGCTTATAGTACGATTTCTACTCGCAATTGGGCGTTTATTTCTTTTTACAAAATACATTGGTAGGTTTAAATTGAATTAGTTTGGGACTTAAACGAGCATCGTGGCTTCACTGAGACTAAATCTATGCTGGACAGAAGTTTACAGACGCATTAAATTAAACCTAAAATAGTGGACGCTCCTCCCCCCTTCCTTGTTTCCTGCTTGCAATGCGTTCTCGTTACCACTATAAAGTTTTTTAATCCGTTAGATGTCAAGTGGTGTATTTGGATTTTAGATGTGGACGATACATTCGGAGCTGCGATGCCAATGTATGTCCCCCAATTTTATTATCATTGGGTTTTCTGGATTGCCCCTACTATGGTAGAAAATTTAAAGACGTATTTATGTCAAAAAGATATTCAAAACCAAAGCCATTCCTTTTTTCCGATACTACTATCAAAATGACAAAAAACAGCGTTACTAGAAGTTCAGACGATAGGAAGCCTGGAGACTGAGTTAAAGGTGGACACGTACGCGATAAATTAAACGGCAAATGGGATGATGATAAACCCGAATATTGATTAATAAGCCCGATTACAAGGGTCCATGGATGGCCTTAAGAAGATAGATAATCGTACTGTGGATTTCTCCGGAAGTTGAAAATCCAGAATATTAGCGTGATGAAGCTCTATATAAAAGGGACTAGATTTGTGCTATCGACCTTGATCTTTGGCAAGTAAAGACCGGCACAGTCTTTGATTTTGACCTCCTTATTATTGATGACATGGGGGTGGCTGAGGCAGAAGGGAGAGGCGGAAGAAGATTTTGAAGATAGAGAAAAGATGAAGAAAACTGAAGATAAAGAAGAGAGAGCTAAGGCGAAGACATATATACCCGAAACGAGAGACAAAGCTTCAGATCAAGATCTCGATGATAGCCAACAATATCTACCGAAGCTGACCATGACGAGCTCTAAGCTGTAGGTAGTTTTCTATACTTTACGGATAATATACATATTCATAGAGTATATATTGTAAGTATGAATATTTGTAAACTTTGTAAAGTCAAGCTAGGTGTTACGTCGTTCTGGTTTGTTTATGTTTTTAAACCTGTTTTGACATGAAAAGAGAGCGAGCGGTAAAAATGTGTACTTAATTATTTCTCGTACACTGGTGTACATTTGTTAGTTGTTTAATTAACAGTTAAAAGTATGTGGAATTATACATTTTGTCTTTTCAACCTTTTCAACATGAGGAAAATGCCTTTATTCTTAACAGATAAGTTAGTTTTTGTCGTCCAACATTTACCATTGGCGAAATATCACAAAACACTCGGTATTTATTTAACATATTTTTAACCTTCAATCCAAAAAACTTTATGTTTATTTCTTATTTACTCTATTTTATTCACTTGACATTGTTATTTATTTACTGATATACTAACTATTGTTGAAATATTCATAACCAGGAAAATTCCAGGAAAATCTGAGAATAACACAGCAAAATCTCTGCGATTTCCTATTGAAATATCTCAAAAATGAGATGCATTGACAACCTGTTATATCTATTTTATTACTTATTCTTCTCATAAAAAAATATTCTATTTAATTTTTAATACATCGTGTTAACCTGCGTGAAATTTGTCGTAAAACAAAAAATCCGTCATTCATAAACCTAACTCTAGGAAAGTCTAAATCAATTAATGAACTAATAGCTGTGCGTAGTATTTTGAAATATTTTTATTTGTCACATAATAATCTTTCCTTTTGATTCGTCTTTGTGGATATTATTAAGTTACTCTTTGTAAACAAAAAATATTTCGCCCATTTTCTTGTTATCTTCGATAAGTAAATCAGTAAAACACATAAAATTACATAACAAATAGCTGTGTCTTGGTGATAAACTTGTTACATTTAATCTAACTTAATGTTAATCAAGCACAACACAGTAAGGAGTTTAAGGATCATTACTTAAATTTAATACAACTTTCGATAATGGGGACAATTTAAGGTCCTCATAACGAATAATATAAAATACCTGTTTATTTCAGTGCAGTTATAACTATACTTTGAACTTTATCATTGCATACACCAAGTTATAAAATATTAAACACAAATTCCATATTTAAAACACATAACACCAAACAACGTACAAATCATTTTTTTTCAATAATTCCCACACCAAATATAACACGGTTTAAAACTGAATTGAAGCGATGGCTACGTATGCCTTAGGCCATATCGTTATCTTATCACCCGCTATCTCGCTACCGACACGTAGGAACATATCCCACACAAAGTGACTAATACTTTACGTATGATCTCTAACCTAAATGACTAATAATTTACTGGGATTATTTTAAGACTCATCGTATTATCTTTTACAAAATTTCTTTGTATAATTTTTTAAAGCCTTTGTTATTTTTGACTGAAAAATCAATGTAGTACGAAGTCTAATAAGTCTTTCCTTTAAAAATTTGTTCTAGTTATTTTACATCTATATTATTAGATAATTTTATATAGAAATTGAATAGGAGGCAAATAGACATCTACGTTGTTAATTCATAATGCTTAAACTGCTTTCCTTACAACCTCTTTACAACGTCATAACTATTTTCATGCTATTAAGTTACCTAATGTCGCCATCTTGTCATAAATTGTAACTCCGATCCAATCGTGGGAAATTTTCCAATCATGTGCCATCCACTCGTCCGTACAATTTAACTTTTATTATTTAGAACTATTATTTCATATCACTTTCTTTTCTGACGTATCTATTAAAATATTAATTAAATACAATGTATTGACTACGTCTAAAATGATTATATAAATATGTAATTTAATTTTATAATTATGTATTTATATAATCATTTTAGACATGTTCTTCACAGGAGATTATTAGATTATTAACTTATATGCGATTAAATAATGTTCTATTGAAACTTTGCCAAAAAATATTATTTTCTTTAAGCTTGTGTGATGTAGAAATTTAACAAACCGAGGTTGCCTGAATTATACGACTTGTATAGAAAAAAACTAACCAGGTATGTGCTGGAATATGAATAAGGTAGAATCCCATAAGTACCTAAATGTATTTATTAAAATTGTTTATGATGACAAATACTAGCGTAGCGTTTTCAGTAATTTTAAACTTATAATTTGGTACAGAGGGACTTACTGCACGTTACTTTGATGGGTAATATTTCACAAAGGGGCTTAACATGTACCTAATAACCACTGGATGCGCCATTCTGGGATAGCCTCGCTAGGTGTAGGGAGGTGAAATTCGAGATGTGCGCTATTAAATATGTCAATTTCATATAGGTTGAGTCGAAAACATATTGTGTCACAAAACGCCAAATCGATTCCACGTTCGAATTCAAAAGAGAACGGTCTTGCTCTGATTCAATCCTATGTAATTTATTTGGAGGATTTCTCTTTTACAATCTTCGAGAAAAGTGTTGTATTAAGAATGCAGTTTGTTTTCTCTGCAAGTTGGCTTGAATTACAATCCATCGTTTTGTACTACAGCAAAGTATAAGTAAACTCATCATTTTGGAAAAAAATAAACAAAAGAAGAACACATTCAATATAACTGTAAAAGAAAACTAGAATTAATTGATTTGTGAAGAAAGTTGATTAAACGTCAAGAAAATTTAAATACGATAATAAATTATAATCTCCTGAGAAAAAATAAACTGCCTTTATGTAAAACTACATAAAAAATCAGAGCGAACTGTCAAAGGAAGTGTGTTGGCATTTCGGTTACTGACAATTTGATTAGATTTTCAGAATATTCTAACCATTTCGTTGCTATAATATATTTACATAGTTTTATTGTATAGTTTATTTCACTCTTTGTATAGATTGTGCATCATTGATCGTTATCTTCTGTTCTGGTAAGTTTTTCTTTTCTATTCTAATTGTGTCAGACCATGGGTCATGTTTCCTGTAGATCAAACGGATCCTAACATTCCCCCCTAAACCCTCGGACCCGCTCCCGTCTTGTCGTCATGATCTCTTTGTTGAATCATCATCCCCGGCCAGTTTCATTACAATTATGGATTACGAAACTGATTTAAAACGTAAATCTCGCAAATAAAAAAAATAAGTCAATGTATCAAAATCTCACTCCAATTCTTCTTGAATAGAAGCTAAGGATACCGTGCCCAGAAAGACTTCTCACCCTGAATCTCAACCCAATCGACTGGTCGGATGATGAGGTTTTACATTCTATTGAAGGTCCTGAAGGTGGTGGTAAAGTTATAAAAGTTCGCCAATTTTAAAAAAATATTGGCCGCCCACAATACTTTCCTTCAGAGGCGATGGTCATCACTTTTGAAGGTCAAGTTCAATCTCAACGAAACTTAATGGCATACTCATCGCTACGTTTTAAATGCTGTAGGTTTGGCCATGTAGCCGAGAAATGTCGTTCTTCCGAACGTTGCTTCCGATATGCTGAAGGCCACCGCGGAAAGAACTGCCCTCTGACTATTGTCAAAGCGAAATGCATTTCTTGTATGATGCTACGGACAGAAATTGTCCTGAGTTTGAAAGACAAGAGAAAATCAAATTCGAAATGTTTGAAAGAGATATTTCTTACGCCGAAGCTGCTAAAATGGTTCCTTCTATAAGAAATCGTATGCTTCAGTTACTGCTAATTTTTCCTTTCGTCTTGCTGAACCATCCTTTTCATTGACTCCTTCTCGTCCAACTAATTCATCTTACAAAAAACGTTACCCTCAAAACCTCGTTCCCATCTTTCCTAACTCACCTCTCAGGGCCATGACTGTACATCCCTAAAACAGGTTTGATCAGACTTCAGAATCTCACAACCAGAAAATGGTTGTGGGCTTAATCATCAATCCCCAGTTAATATCCTTTCTATTCCGTTGATCATTAACCAAGTCTTTTAACCACTTTAGTCAATATTCTAACTTCTTCCAACCAAATACCGCCCAACGTTACCTCCTCATTACTTGCATCACTTAATTTAATGAATTTAAACGACTCCGCCAACAGTAGCGAGGGTCCTGCAATGGAATAGCCGTAGCGTTATTTCTAATAAGGCAGATCTACACCAACTTCTTGTCAGGTACCTTCCGTCCGTAGCCACCCTGAACACTACTTTACTACTGTAGTGATGACAGAGCGGACGATCGGGGTGGGTTCGCCCTGCTGCTTGACAAGTCACTTCCTTTCTCCCAGGTACACCTTGACTCTAGCGATTCTCAACTTAACGTTATAGCCGCTATTCTCTCTTTATACATCCTCCATCCTTCCTGTCCCGTTGCTCTTGAGCTGCGAGACATTCTATTCTCTATCCCTGGCCCGTTCATGCTCCTGGGAGATTTCAATGCTACCACCCGTCATGGGACTCCATTTACAGCAGTCCCTTAGGAGACGCCTTAGTGGAGCGTCAAGATGACTTAGGCCTGTGCTTACTTAATAACGGTTCCCCTACAAGAGTTCCGGTCCCATCTCATATCCTAGCACAGTCGATATTTCTTTCTGTTCCTTATCTGTTGCATCACTAGTCATTTGGATAATTCTACCCAAACCATTTTGAAGCGACTACTATCCTAAAATCATCACTTTTCCCCGGTTAAATTTAAATTCATAAAAGCCCCCTTTTCTCAGTCAAAAATTCATAAAAGCCTCAAAAATACAATCTATATAGCCTCCATCAATCTATATATATATATAGATTGGGAGGATTTTCGGTCACACCTTAAGTTGAAAATAAACTCCCTCCGATCAGTGGATCTGGATACAATTGAATCTTGCTTCGATCTATTCTTTAAATATGTTGACTTGGCTGGTTGTAGCTCCATCTCCTCCTTGATGGAATGAAGAATGCTCAGCAACTATTAAAACTCACAAAGAGCCTGAAAAGGGTTACAAACCTAATATGTCCGTTGACTTTCTCTTATTCCGTGAGTCCTAGGCCCCTTTTGAAAAAAAGGGAAGGTTGGAAGAAATTCTGTTCCCCCCTCTCTCCTTCCACTCTTCCTTCGTTTGGATAAATATCATACGCTTTCGATCTGTTTTTCAGTCGGACTTACCTAATCCAATTACCGGGAATTGGGTGGATCAGTTTTTAAATGAGCTTGTCCCGCCCGTCCCCCGTCCCTAACCTGGATGAGCTCCCTATTAAATAAAATCCTGCAAACTCCAATCACTGGTCAGAAAGAGACTTTTCCATTAAAGAACTGGAATTATCCTTCGGTAAATCATCCTACGACCTCCCGGGAAGGCCATGCCAAAGCGATCTTGCTAAAAGGAGGGGAGGAAGAATTTAGCAAGATTGATTTGGCGTGGCCTTCCCTAGGTCTCAGTCCTAAGCCCTATCCTCTTCTACATATATTCACACAAAATCATTATTCTGTTAATCCATTTGGTCGTATACTGCTGTACACTGATGATTTACTTTTATATTCCTCTGACAAGTCAATTGCGGTTTCAGAAAATGCTTTAAATTCTGCCCTCGTTAACTTAACCAAGTGGGTAAACTCTCACGGCCTGGATCTTTCGCCATCTAAGAGTTCTATGATGATCTTTACTAAAAAAAGAATAATTCTATCTGTTTCCATCTCCTTCAACTCTTTAAACATCCCTATCATCTCCAGTATTTATCCTAGAAATTATCCTGGACACTCACATTGAGTATGTAATTACCCAATGTCAGGCTAACATGAATATTATCGTGCTGTTTCTGGAGTATGGTGGAGCTCTCACCCTACTACTCTAAAACTTGTGTACAATTCTTTCATTCGCTGTCATCTGGATTATGGCTCACTCCTCCTTTACCCTATTTGCAAATCTAGTGTCACCAAATTGACCCGTAATCAGCCTCAAGCTTTAAGGATCGTGGCGGGTGCGATGGAATCCATTTCCATTAATGCCCTACAAGTAGAATGTATTGATCCTCATCTATCCCTAAGTCGACAAAATCTAGCTGATCGATTTATTTTAAAAGCAACTAGGTTCTCCTCCCATCCCATATTCCCTAAACTAAGCCTTCTTTCCAGATTTGTTAATCATGATCCCTTTTGGTATTCTAAGCCTCATTCTTCCCTCACAGCTTCCAAAAAATCAAATCACTCTCAAATACAGTTTATCAAAATTCCTCTCTCCCCTTGTATAGTTTTCCATTTGATTCGGTAATTCACAGGCCAAATATAAATTTGTATTTCGGAGTTGGTAAGGAGTCCACAGGTGCTAATTCTCTGTTCATTTCCATCCTAAATATTTTTGGGTGGATTGGACGCGAATTAATACAGACCCATCAAAACCCCTAAAAGACTGCTATGTAGGTGCTTCTTTTTATTGCCCGATTATTTCTCATTCGGCATATTTTCGCCTACCAAAAGATGGTATTCTCTGGGGAATGCAGAGCAATAGTAAAGACCTTGAGGTATGCTCGGCTTAAAAAGGTTTGCAAGCTTCTTATCTTCTCGGACTCCTTAAATTCCTTAGAGTCTCACACTTACCAATCCTTTTTTGGCAAGTTGTAACTTCCTAGCACTCCGGATCAAGCATCTTACGCTTAATTTGGAGATATCGGGATCGAATGGTGCTCTTGCATGGGTCCCTAATAACTGCGGCATAGTCGGTAATGAAATAGTTGACGCAAAGCCTGGTTCGCAGCCGTGAACGGGGATCCATGTTTCACTCCTAATTTCATCGAGAATCTCCTTCCCTAACATATTCTTGAATGATCTCTGATTGGCAGAAGGCATGGGAAATATCGTTCCAGATCACGATTGTGGGGTACTTCCAGATCCAATCTTCTATTCCTTCAAAACCGTGGTTTTCAAAATTGGCTTTTTCTCGAAAGGAAACCTCAGTGGTATCTCGTATGCGTTTGGGTCACTGATCTATTCCCATTCATTTGGCTAGACCGCGTGTCAGAGAGTCTCCAGGCTGCGATTGTGGGTTTGGTGAGGGCGATTCGTATCATCTCATTTTTACATGCCCGCTAATTAATAAATTTCCTTCATTAATTTATAAAATATGAAAACAAAAAAATCAGTTACCTATTAACATTAGAGCCCTTCTATCCGTTGCTAATAAAACCATTCTAGACTTAATCTCTCAGTACCTGACAAAGAACGACATAAAAATCTAGGACCTTCTATATCAATGTATATTTCATATCT
This sequence comes from Druceiella hillmani, assembly GCA_039881145.1. Classification (NCBI taxonomy): domain Eukaryota; kingdom Metazoa; phylum Arthropoda; class Insecta; order Lepidoptera; family Hepialidae; genus Druceiella; species Druceiella hillmani. The sequence goes on along the minus strand of JAYKKI010000008.1, from coordinate 13,585,636 downwards.
GTTTTCATATTTGTTTGTATATACATATGTATATACTTATTACTTGCCTATATTCTGTTGTTACTTTTGTATTATCTATAAATGTTTGTTTTTTATTTATATTTTCGCTTAATTTATTCTATAATAGAAAACTTCTATTTGATTTTTGTTTCGCTCTTTAGTTTATTTTTCTTATAAAGCTGTAATGACAGATATTTGGAGTGTGATTTAAACAAATCTAAACTTGACACTGGCAAAAGTTCTCTCTGGAGAGAATAATCGCGACGAAATAAAAGAAAGAAAGAAATGCCAAATCGGACATCAAATTTTTCACTTGACATTGGCAAAGGTTCTCTCTGGAGAGAACGAACGCTATATAATCAAAGATAAAGATAAAGATAAAAGACATCAAATTTAGAAAAACATGGCATAACAGTTCATTTGTAAGTATGTAACATTTATATTATATCATTTATTTCAAAGTTAATAGTTATATTTATTAATGAGTTGTAATTCAAATTGACATGTACTTTTATGACATAAGGAGGTGGTGTACCTTAAGCGGCGATATTTTATCGATAAAAATTGTTGCTATGAATGAAATGTGAATCCACATTATAACTTACCATTGTTACTCGTCAGAAATATATCTATGTAACGTTTATGTACTTAGTACTTATAAAAGTTTAGTTATTGCAATTAGAAAAAGGAGCATTAGAGTTATTTATTATTAACTAGCATTTACCCGCGGCTTCACCCTCGTGGACATCGGAAAATGACATCATTTCCTATAATTATCCCACGGGAATGTTTTATCCCTAGGATAAATGTAGGTATCCTTTATACTAATCAAGGTCATGCCTGCATGTCGTCGGCTTAATTAATAGTTGTGAAATATGAGCACATCCATCAACGACGTCTGCCCTCACACGTCTGTCCGCGTTCGGGTCGTGCACGCGGCGATGGCCAGGGACGTTGCCTCACCCGCCCTTCCTCCACCGCCGCATACCCATGGCAACATATCACCGGCATGTTTTAATAGCACTCCGCTCAAGTCATTCATATCGTGATATCTTTTAAACTATTTGTCCTTATTATTTAGCGTAAAAGACAAACTTTATCTACTTTAAATAACAAATGCGATATATGTATATATTTTGATAAGAACTAATTGAATACTATAAAATGTGCATTGAATACTATGAATTGCATAAAAAGAATTCAAATTAATAGTGTTCATGCCTGACTATTTTGATTATAATGGCTTCGACATAAAAGGTAGGTATATACTGTCGCAGACTTTTAGTTCGAACTATTTAAGAGAAACAATACCACAATACATTATCTTCAAGTAAGTTTAACGGTTTAGGGAGCGCATGCTAAAATAACTCCTAAGAGGACAGGTATTTTTTCGACTTATTTGATTCTTATCGTTATATAATAGCCAAATCACACAATATCTTTATTAATTATATTTTATGAATTATTCTGATGTATAAGCTGTATTACTGTAAAGTTTCAGCAAAACTCGTTCAGTAGTTTTTGCGTGAAAGAGCAACAAAGATCCATCCATATATCCTCACAATCTTTCGCGGTTAATAGTAGTAAGATGTAGCTTTACCAAAGAAAAGTTTGTTGCTTGGATAACTATATTAAATATTAATTGTTATTGGTTTTATTATTTGCATAGTTTCCCAAAGAACCAAATATTATGTTTTTCATTTATTATGTTATTCATTCGTTAATATTTTATTTTACTGTTCACATTTTCTTACAAAAACGTACTTATATAATGTACTTTTGACATGACGGAGTGTGTCTTGTATATCAGTGTCGCATGAAACTATAACTATGACTGATAACAATTCGTGAATAATACCGGTATTAAGCAAAAAGCTTAAGCGCCCATGTTTTAAAAAAAATGTGGTTCTCAGGTATGGCATATCGTAATGTGGATAACGTTAAGAACTTTTATTTTTTTATTAACCAAGTTCAATAAAATGTGTCTGTAAATGTAAATATACATTTACATTTACAGACACATAATAGAAAATTTCAATCTTGTTCTAAAAATAGTATTAGATATTAATGTATCAGGAAATATTTAAATTCTCCTTTTCTTTTCGTTATCCACCAGGTGGTTTTCTTTACTTGAATTATATATGTATGACTTAGTTTTGTTTGTACATTGGAAAATTTTTATCTGTATTAATCCTACAAAATTAATCCACGTAGAATTATGATAAAAACGATTTTTTGTATTTGACAATTGATATGAAATAAAAGTAAAACACGACATTGTGCTCATTCTTATAATTTTGATTGTTGACACTCGCAGTGTTAGTAATTTTAAAGTTGCTAAAGAATTAATAAATGATCAAAAATCGTCATTCTATAGAATGTCTTCAAGTACCTACATTAAAATTATTATTAAGATTAGTTGGACAAAGTTTAAAGAAACACATTATAGAGAAACAGTTTCGATAGTACGTAGCTCGGTAATTAAATAGTATCGAACAATGTTTATCGATATTATCACAGCTGCAATAATTATGAATTAAAGTACGTGTGGTTGGCGCGCTGGCTGAGCTACTACAATTAAAACGTTTACACGGCGCTAGCCCATCAGAAGCGACTAAGATTCCCTCCCCCTCAAATTTTGACACTATTTGTTTCATAATGAATTTGTTTAATTACTCGTCTAGTGGTTATTAGGTCCATGGGGCTTAAATATGAATAGTGTTAAAGTAAAACTGAATTTCATTTTAAATTACCTATCTAATTGTACCCTATTCAACGCTTTTCCTTTGTATGTGTGGGCACCTTCCCATGTAAACATTTGTGTTTTATATTCTGCTACTTATTAAATGAGATCTCTATAAGAAGTATCTTCTAAATAAGCATATATATATATATGCATTTTACAAGTTAATATCCTAAAATGACGCTCATTTTTATGTTTTGAATATGAACGAATTTATAACATATCTGAAAAACGTAAAAATTGGGATTAAACGCATAAAATTATAATTGTAAAATCATATGAATAAAGTTTACAAATTATTGATTAAAATATATTAACTAATTAATTAACACCTCATTCGAAATAACATAATTTTAAAATATACGTTGTGTAAAGTACCAACTTTACACAACGTATATTTTAAAATATTCTGATATTTTCTATGGAGTTATTCAAATGATTATTATTTTAATGGCGTCACAAAGGTACTTAGAGCACTCTTCGTAAACCATTAGCTTCACCTTGTAGAGATATCTAGCTCGTTATCTGGCGCCGACCATTTCCTTATGAGGAGCACAATGCGGTCTCTGATCCAAGCGGTTGCACAAAAACGCAACAAGCGACTGGTTGGTTGTGTTTGTTTATTGTACCTACGAGTGTTGCACCCGAAGCATGCTGCACTGCTCTACTGGCCACACTCCATTTTCGTTTATATTTTATTGTACACCATGCGTCATGCGAAACTCAACCGAAGTGTGCTATATAATTATGCACTCGGCTGTTAGACTTATTATACTTTATTGCAGTGTATAACACAGTAGAAAATCTATATATCATACTTGTCAGTATAGGATACTCTGTTCTACGCTATTAAGTCATTTTGGTTGGTTGAAAATTACTATTTTCACCACGAATTTATCCACGAATTGTAAATAGAATCACCTTACTCTTCTTGACGTGATATTTCTTATAGATATACATCATCACAGGTACCATCAGAAATGGATCCAAACGCATCAGGTCGTAGGTAGTGCACTACGCTAGTGCCGAATGCTCGTGCGTAACTTCACAATGTATTATCGAGTAAAGGTCAAAAGTTTTATAAGTGCCCTTTGCTTTGAATTCTTGTCGTGATATTTACTGTTATTTTATTACTACCTTTTATCCATGGATTCGGTCTCGTTTTTATAATCGTACTTAAAAACTTACAGGGAGAAATAAGTAAAAACTTATAAGTCAACGAACCCTGAAAACAAAGATATTTCCCTCTAAATGAGGTGGAGTGATCCTTTATATTGCGTGGATGAAGCATTTTAAAAAATGACGTCGTTCCGTTGTTCTATTGCGACGTTGCTTCGTCATTCTGTTTATGTGCTATTTCAGTTTGAAATAAGAATTTCCTCAAAGTTGCGGTTTTCCGAGATAAGTCATTTCGTTTCTGGTCTCCCAAATTTTTCAGTGCAAAAAATCATGTCTATTCGTTGCTCCGTTGAGACGTGAAATAAGGAAAAACAAACGCAATTTAGCTTTTATAATATTATTAAGGTTGATTTGGATGCATAATTAATTTGATTAAAAATTGTACATCAAAGTATGAAATATATCGTAGAATAGCTGAATATTAAATGTTATATACGCGTATTCCGTCTAAATAATTTAAAAGTACTAGTCGACTCTTTAAGAAAGGATATATTTTAGTTGGAAACAGCGATTTATTCAGATACCAATATTTTTTTCTTTATATTTATAGGGTTCGGATAATCCTTCTGAAAAAAATACAAAAGTATTAGGAAATTATAAATGCAACAAAATAAATTATTTAAAAAAATTTTTGGAAACCCTAAATATTAGTAGTTGACATACGCAAAATTGGTTAATTTTTGTGCCCTAGTATTTCTCTGTTTTAAGATCTGCTTTAAATATTTTTAATATAAATTACTATTTTCTTATTTTAATATTTAAATTTAATATAATTTTTTCATTCCCATGTATTTAAAACAAATATTTAATATAATTAATCTCTTTATCTTTTTCTATATTAAAATATTTTTAATATAAATTACTAAATAAAATGGTTTATAATTACGCCATAAGTAATAACAATCTTTGATAAGGGCTAAAACTATTGTCCTAGTTTTAATTCTTCCAGTTTTAAACGTGAAATAAAGCAAAGATTACTTTGAATCAGTGGAATAAATGGTGTCTTAATTATTAGTTCTGTGACTAGATTCTGTAGATCATTCTTTATAGGATACCCAGCTTTATTTCTGTACTTTAATGTATCTAATTGATACTTATGGCGGACTTATTTCTACAAGAGCAATCTCTTACAACCAACCAGAACACCAGTCCAGCCCCGCTCGACGAGCGGCCGGGAATCGAACCCGGGTCCTCGCGGTGGCCTCGCAGTGAAAGTCCGTATGACGTGATTAACCCAACACACCACGGTGACGACGACAATATTTAATATCCATTGCACAAGGGCATTAGCTTTATTTTCAGACAAATTGGCCCCTATTCATCTTGCCAGGTTGTTTTTCTTTAACTTTATGTAATAATCTAACTCTAGGAACATTTTGTTTCTTCACTGCTGTACCAACTGACACTCCGTTAAGTGCGTCTTGAATTGCATTTTCCATTGGATTTTCACAATTGTTTACCGTGTGTTTGCTTCTATTCTTAAATAGGGGTTTGCAGACACCAATAGTTAACATATTTACGAGTAAGTGCCAATATGTATATACATCATGTTAAACACTAAATGGAATTGGTCTAAACATTTCTAAATTGTATCCAGTACATTTCTATAAAAACTAGCTGAAAATCATCTGAAATGAAAAGCCCGTTAATATTTTACTAGATTATTAGAGGTTGATAACCCCTGTCAAAAGAGCACAGGGAAGAGGGAGAGAGGGATTGTATTTGCATAGCCTGCCATGAAGATGCACAGAAAAAGATTATGTAACAATATTTTTTTTTATTTTTAAAGTCATTGTTTGAATAAAAATTTAAGGCGTCTACGTTTTTGTCCAAATTTGTTCAACAACTTATCAGTAAATTAAATTTTCTCCTCTACCCTTTTCTAAGACTTCTTAGCATGCACAGGTCGCTTAATCTCGCGTCTTCCATCGTTATCTGATTCCACATCTTGACACGTCGTAATGTACGAAATAAACGTCAATGCCTACATACAAACTCGCTGGAATAATTAAGCCAATCTTTATTGCTTCGAATGCCACTGGGTAAAACGTGCTGGCTTGAGCAATCAAATTCGTTTATTTTTCAAAGGATTTATTAAAGATCGCATTACTCGCTTCATCTGTCTTAAGCATCTCGTACCTCGTCAATAACATTCTGTAGAAAAACTCCGTAAAGGTTCTATATATTTTCTGTCATGGTCATTGTAAGCCATTACGATAGAGAGGCTCGTTTAGCACCAAGGTTTACACCGTTTTTAAATTACTAATTTCAAAGGTAGATTGTCTTCGAATTGATAATTAAAATCTAAACACAACCCAATGTCCACTAACGAATTATTTGTGCAACTGCTAGTAGAATCGAGCGATGAATCTTGATGAAGATCTTTAATGATAGAACTGGTGTAAGAGTTTTAGTTAAATTACAAAACGATAGTGAGACTAAGAAGTCGCGAGCGACATTCACCTGGTTCTTAATCTAAAGTATTCACTAGTAAAATATATTATTTGAAATAAAAGTAATTGGTAACTCTTTTATAGTTTTTCTTTAAAGTCTACAAGGATTATCGTCTTAACAGAACGTATATTTTGTTTAAATTATGAACGACATAAAATGTTTTTGTGCAAAAAGCGTAAGACTGATATCGTCAGTCACCAGTCTGATGACGATGATACACCCCATATTATGACATCCAGTCCAGGAATATTGTATTTGTGTTTGTATCCAAATTATTTACTATGTTGTATGTTTTCCCTACATGGAGAAAAATACATCAACTTTTATTATGCTACCCGACCAAACTTGAAGCAGGTCACTTTTTTTAATTAGTATTATTTATGCTTATAATGTTTGAAAACTGTGTTGTGTAATTTATCAAAGTTATTATTTGTAATAATTTTGGTAGTTGATTTTATTTTTCCATTTTAGCATAGCATGACATTTTTTATCAATCTGTTTTTTTATTTTTCAAAGTGCTAGCATAATAAAAATTAGTAAGTTATGTTTATCGAGAAAACAGAGAGTGGAATAAAGCTATAGAGAGAGTTTTGTCTCTCAACGGAAGATTTCACTTGTTTAATGACATGGTGGTGTAGAGTTGAAATATCAGTTTACAAAGTTATTTATTTTTTTCAAATTCTGCACGCAACCACTAGTCCTCGTCCTCATTGGCATGTCCCCTGTCCACGTAACTGATAGATCTCAAGTGAAAGTACATATTATTTTGAAGTATTTATGGAATTGTCGTTTGTTTTTTTTCAAATATTAAAAATAATAGTATATACAGTAACAATACTTATTCCTTAATATAAATTACCTCATCAAACGGTCATCACATCCGTAATACGTAATCATAAATTACGAATAATAAAAAATGAGCCGATCATATTTTGCAACTTATAATTTATTATTTAAAGTAATACTTCTTTTATTTTCTCTACAATAATTATATAAGTTATTAAATTTTACACTAAAAATAAAATACTTTAAATATTATTATGTATTACAATTATTACATATATTTACTTATTATCGGACGTCTTATCATAAAAATTGATACAAGAATTACCTGTTTTTTGAAATTTCGTGTAGACTTCTTAGTCTTACTATCGTTTTGTAATTTAACTAAAATTCTCTTCTTTGCTTATATACACCAGTTCTATCATTAAAGATCTTCATCAAGATTCATCGCTCGATTCTACTAGCAGTTGCACAAATAATTCATTATTGGACATTGGGTTGTGTTTAGATTTTAATTATCAATTCGATGACAATCTACCTTTGAAATTAATAAATTAGCTGTTTTATATATGTATTAACAACAATTGAGGGCAGAAAGCTGAGTTGAACCACTCTTTGTTCCCTAAAGATCTTGCTTAGCATTATTAGAAATAATTATTAGAAAGAACAAAAGAATTGATCACTATATAATAGGAAAATGCCTTCTGTTATGATATTATGATATTACTCGGCCTTATATTATTATGCTTTACCGCTATTAGAAAGAACAAAGGAATTGGTCACTATATTAAGGGAACATCTACAACAATTCTACTGTGACTGCAGCGTCACCATGTTGGGGTCATTAATGGTGTATAACAGTACGATCACTCACTCGTCTTGCAGCCATTAACTAGGCGGTTACGGACGGGTCAGTACCCCTCCGTCCCCATCGCGCAGCACGCAGCACACCCAGTTCCCGAGACGCGTAATGAAATACCCGCGCGATTTGAATTTGACATTAATTAAATTGACATAAGTGCCTAATTGTATATACCTACCTATAATAATAAGAATCCACGGTTATTAATTATATCCTATTAGTTAATAGTATGTGGATGCATCTCCCTGAAAGTGATTCTACCCGCGCCCACGCCCTGGCAAGTCCTGAAAATTTCAATATTTACAAACCATTTTTAAAAACGAAGATTAAATCTTTAAATCAACGTCTTTTTAAAAACAATTTGATCAATCGTGTACCTTATAATTTTGCCATATCCTAGATGTCGTACACTGTTATCGCAACAATAGGGTTGTATTCCTGAAATGTCATTTAAATATACATTAATTGTGTTAATAGAAGTCGCTTTTTTATGTTTTTTTAATTATAGCTTCACTAATATGTAACCAAATGTATCTCCCAAAAAGTTTTTCAATTCTTCACGCAAAAGTAATTAAAAAAAATAAAATGTTAGCGTGCGAAATATACTTTTTAAGCCAGGTGTCCAATATAATAGATGCAATAGATATAATCATTCGAAGAATGAATCCAAATTTTGGCACGTTGTAAACAACTGCATAACTGCTTGAAAAAATTTCAGCTCTTATATAAAAAGCGAATAAAACGTTATCTTTTTTTTATTTGGTTGCATAAAAATAGTGAAAAAACTTATACCGATGACGTTGTCGTTACCGTACCGTTGCCGTTGATTGTTTTATTTATAACAATTCTTGATATTTTATAAATATAATAATACGCGTTTATAAATATAGATTTTTTGTTTTGTATTATGGTTACAAATTGTATTTTATTTTTTGCTCATTCCTGATTGCCAATATCTGAATTGTTTTTTTTTTTATATTCTAGAAATTACTAGCTTTTTAAAAATGGTATCCTATTTCTGTAACACCAGACCCATTTCCACCGGTCTTATGTACGTATCTGTGAATATTTTGTAAACAATTGCTTATTTATTACTACTATAGGACTGTCAAATATCAACAATAAAAATAAAATCATGTTTCATTTTTCGTAGGAAATCACTGTTATTTTGGCAGTTCATTTTTTTCATAAGTACCATTAATATTTATTTATTCCGAAAGTATCCTATCAATTGATTCTTCGATTATTAATTATCGTTTCTGCATTATAAAACTTTTTAAGACATCATATATTTTATGTATATTTCCTCTCCATAACATCACTCATCTTTAGATGGAGTTTATCTTTAACGAAGGTGCCAAGAACAAGAAGACAGGCCATCTTGCGACAAACAGGAACGCAATCAAGCAAGCGGCAGCGAGGTCCTTATTTGGAGCGGTTAAGCATTCCTTTGGCGTTCCCAGGCCGTCGTCTAGCGCGGTACTCCATCGTATCCAATATAGAATATTCGTACACGCATTATATATACCCATAGGATAACGCGCCCTCGTCTTAGGTAGTCTTGCGCGCAGTAAACCGTCATTGATGATAATATAATTCATGTTTACTAACTGAAACGCAAATTTCATGTATTCCCTGAATACCTTTTTTTAATTTCTTTATTTTTTTTGTGTTCTTTTTATTTTTATTTCTTTTAAAGTGTGTATGTACATCACTAACTGTGCTATAGGTGTTATAAAATACATTATCAAGAGTAAAAATATTAATTAATTAGTTATATTAAAGAACACTTAAGATACCAGTACATCGATGAAATTAATTTCAAGTAACTATAACTATAGAGCATAAATTACCTAGTCCGAATACTGATATACTTGAATCAATTACTTAATTATCGTAATCATGTAACAATACTTTAAACTTTAAATAATTACGTAAAAATTATTTAATTTTTAAATTATTGTTACGTGGAACGAGAATTCAGTATTTATTTTTACTTTTAACTAATTTCAGAAAGGAAAAGGTTGTCGATAAGACGCGTGACTTTTTTTTATGTACGTGTACTGATTTCTCCAAAACTCATTATGTTGTTTGTGTTATATTATATGTAACTTTTTATTGGTACAATAGAAATTTGTTCATGGAACCCAATGATAAGTGACAGAACTCACTAACCATAAATATTACGTACGTAGTGATTGAGTTATCATGAGATAAGCAAGAACTCTGCGAAGAATAGAACTTTACTGGTGTACAATGATGATGAACTTTAGATATTAAGAAATTGATTCCCCAATGATATATTATATAAACGGCACATATGTAATGAACCAACCCAAACTACTATTAGTTGTCTATTATTCTCGATCACTCCATCCAACAAAACTATTTAATATTTGCATTCCAAAGCAAATATCCTGTATAAAGTAACTTGGAATGATTTGATAAGCTATTGTTGTCCTAAACCTAATCATGTCATTAATGACGGAATACTTCATGAACTGTTAATTCATGTTGTCAACAACAAATATTCGATTATTTTCTCTGTTCCCACTCCCTATGTAAATACAAGAGACGATATGTAAACTGGATTACACCTCATCTAAAGGGGATTCATTCATTCTATTACGTTCTGTTCACGATTGCAGTAACGACCTGATCACATATTATAGTCACTTAATTTTATCTGTCGACATTGATGTATAAATTATTATTGTCAGTGTTCATATTTAATAATTACGATGAATTATATAAATAAGTGTGAATCATATGAACTAATGAATTCAATTTAAATACTCTATTCTTATTTCGAGTTCATCTCTAAACACCTTTTCGTCTGACACTTGAAGAGGGACCTTGACACATACATTGTTACTAGATTAAATTATTAGACATAATGAGTAGTAACTCTTAAGGTAATCAAACAATTCTGATGTTAACTGGTTGTGAGGTCTGGCGGTCGACAACGGTACTCCTTAATAATATTAGCATCAGGTTAATAAGCCTAAACTGATGATGAAGTATGTTTATCGACAACGATGATAAACTTACATATGTACATCGTGATTGGAGTAATTTATTGAGACGAGAACGCCAAACTTTTCATTTTTAATAAACAATTATGCGCGCCCCTCTTACTTATAACATCTTCACTTGCCTGCACGTGAAGTTGTTAAGATTCTGCCTAAATAATACTATTTTATAATTAATAGAAACCGTAGATCAAAGGTTATTACAAGAAAAATAGTATTTTATAGCTGCTCTTTCGTTCTTAAGCATTGATATTGTATTAAAGAAATATAATTAAATATTCTAATCGAAATAGCTTCAAAACCGTTACGAAGCGCACAGAGCTTAAAGTAATAAAGACGGCACATGAAGTTGTTAAGATTTTGCCTAGACAATACTATTTTACAATTAAAGAAAACCGTAGACCAAAAGTTATTACAAGAAAATTAGTATTTTATAGCTCCTTCTTTGTTCTTAAGCGTTGAATTAAATATATTCTTAATCGTTGAATTAATAATATTGTATTAAAGAAATAAAATTAAATATTCTAATTGAAATAGCTTCAAAACAGTTACGGAGCACACAGAGCGTAAAGTAATAAAGAAACATCGTCGACAAAGGCCATTGTCTGAGTGAGGATACGGACGAGTTCGCGCTTGAGATATCATATAAGTGCAAGGAAATAAGGTAACAGAAAGCTGTTTAGAAATAAATGACGATGCTATGTAAAAGAAGCTATCCCAATGTGTGGACAATATGATTTTAATCATTTTCAAATATCGTTGCACTATAACTATTAGTGTATATTAAGTACATAATTTGCCACGTTTTATAATTATTTTGTTTAAAGTACTTTTCGACAACTTTTTTGTCGAGTGAAAAACTTATCATTGTGAAATTGTCTTAGTAACTGGAAGAAAAATGTGTGTTAAATACCATATATTTTTGAAGTGAAACTTCTTAGGCGGCGATTCGATAATCGATAAGTGGACGAGAATTGAGAGTAAAATTTTAAGATCGCTTCACGTTTAGGCACATTTCGTTATACGAGAGAGAAGAAAGATATCACGTAGAGAGAAAGAGAAAGAGAGCTATATATTTCGACGTCACTGAAGTGGAGCAAAAGAGAGCGACGGATACACAACGATACAAAGCGATTGAATTTGATAGTGTCGCGCATGCGCGCGTTGTAGATGTACGCCTCAGACGCTACATATGAACAGCTGAGGTATCACGCATACGTTCTTTTATTAATAAATATTAATATTTGTTGTGTTTTATGATTATTTACTTTTTAAATATTAAACTCTTGTTAGAAAAGTGGTTAAACAATGAAGACGATGTTAGCATACCAAGCTTTAATTGTGTCATTAAATATAACCGACCGAATGTTCGAGCGGGAGAAGTGACAATATATCATCATTATAATCAATATGATACTGTAAATATCTTTATACCGCACATTGAAATGACTGCTGGGCAGCCTCAATCATGTACATCTACAGTAATACCAGCTGACGATGTTTGCATTACAGAGTGTCAAACGCTAAATGGAAATAATATAGTTTTTGCAGCCATCTATATAAAACCGAACCAGAATCTCGACGAAATAATATATTTCAAACACCGTCCCCTACTGATTTACAGTTATACAGGTGCTGACGCTCTTGGTAGAGGCGAAGATTCAATCCCTATGATTCTCGGGGGAGATTTTAACGTACATTTTGCTTCAAATGATTCTTTATCGCTAACTAATTTTCCTCGTGAAAAAATTGGTCTGTACATGAATAACAAACCCAACGGTACAACAATAAAATCCGGAAGTACAATAGATGCAATTTTTTCAAGTTATCTCTACAATATCGAATCACGGTTATATATCTATATCATAGTTATCACATACTAGTAATATCAGTATTACCAATTGAAGCGCCGTCCAATGACGTAAGAGTAAATGAAGACGTTTTCAGTAAGAGTGGCGCGGATAACTGTTTATTAAAAATGAAAGTTTGGCGTCTTCGTCTCAATAAATTTGATCCAATTACGATGTCATGTGTACATATGTTTATCATCGTCATCGACAAATATTGAATTAACAAAATAATTTTTTGGAAAATTTTGTAGTGTTGTATTTCTTTTAAGATGCTCTCTCTCCCCCACCTCCTCTCCTCTCCCTCCCTCTCTCTGGGTCTCCCACACTAAATGTCTCATATTCTTTATTTTTTAAAAAATTCACTTCTATCGCGTACACGGTGCCGCACGGGCATTTTTTTAAATGAACAATTCTTTGATATCAAAATTAATCGAAATTCTGACGTTAAGGCTGGTGATTGCTAATTGTCTCTTAAACTTTTCTTGTGACAAAGCTTTCGCTTTTTAAGCATTGAACAGAAGTTCGTTTTAGTAATAATGATCGTTTAATATTAATTTAATAGGTCGGAATAAATAAAAAGGTACTCTTCCGTTGTTTTTCATTCTTTTTAAATTTAAACGTTTAATTATTTAAAATTGAGTGAAATTAAAATGCGTCGAAATTTAAGCAGAAGTTCCTATAATATATTTGTGTACCGCTATATTACAAATGGGATAACCATCACGTTTTTATATAAATTTCGAGCAACATAATGCTAATTCACATCTTACATTTTGTTCAAAAACTAGGAGCCTCATGGTAACAAACATGAAACATAAAACCAGCAAAATTGGTTTAAAATGAAATTAATATGTAATTAAATTCCTAGGATTAGACACTAAGGTATGTATTCGCAATTGGAATTTAACTTATTATTAAAATTTCGACATGTTGGCTGGAAATATATAATGAAATGTATAACTACATCCTGTCACCGCTCGCGTTACCTGCTAAAGGTTAATTTTCTCAGGTACGTCATCACTGCGCCTTTCCGGGTGATGTTTTTTCTTCCAAGATATTCCGAAGCTTCACAGTCATTATATTTAATGAACTTAATATGCTTACCACGCAGGTTGAAGAAATATTTATAACTGTACAATAATATAAACTCTTCAAACGTTTATATGGGCTACGTTGTGTATAACTGTCGTTAGTACGATCGTGTAATTGGATGATTACCAAGTTTTAAGTCTACCTAAAGCACGCACGTCATAACGTATGACAGTAATATACATTATTAAAGACATAGGCAAATGACTTCCAAAGAACAAGTTAAGAATTATTTCCATAATTAATGACATCCAAATGATGTGAAGAGAAAACGGAAGTCGTTTTGAACAGAGCATATTTTTCCATTATTGTTGAGTAATATTTTACATAATATTCACGTAATCCCTATACTTTTATTAATATTACGATAATTCAATAGATATTTTTAAACAAGTTACAAAATTATATTCGTTGTTTACGTAATATTGTTTTTCTTTTAATAAAAATTCTTTATACGATTTTTGGGGTTTGTTCCTCAAAAGAAAATAATGGAACCATTATAAGATAACTTACGTTCCCGCCCGCCTGTTTGTCGCAGCCATTTTTTTGAAAAAACGTTTGATATAAAAGCTTGAAACTTGGCATAGTTATATATATATATATATATATATATATATATATATATATATATGTATATATAATAGTTAATAATCAAATATATTTATGTGGAGTAAATCAACTTGTTAATATTGTCAACTTCGTGTGCCGTGTGGGGTATCGTTTGAACGAGCTACTATGTTCAGAATTTTATAAAATATAGTTTTAGAGATATTACTAAAAATAACCACAAAACTCATTTCATTTCCAAAATGTTTAAAGTGAAAATTATAAAAAGCATCGTTACTATAGGTTTACCTAAAGTTTACCGGGTGACGTATAACGCTGACTATAGATTTCGAGAAATTCACGATATTTTTACTCCTGTGAAATGTATACAAGGAATTTTTTGTGGATTTTTAAAAACAATGTTAATAGTTGTAAAAAGTTTTATAGAAATACAACGTATTCTTAAATATTTATGGATGCCCGAGTTTCGAACGGAACCCTCGCATTGCCAGTATTACTCGTACTAGCAGCTTTTATTATATACTCTATGAGGAGATCGATTCACTTATTTGGATTTCATTGGCTCAAAAGCAATAGTAACCTGTAAATTTCAGCTGAAAAATAGGACAGTCAAATTTTAACAGTAAAATATATAATAAAAAAACAAGATAACAACGAAAGAAGGTAACTTAGATAGACGAGTTATATATATATATATATATATATATATTCTCACAACACCTACATAGTTAAACATGTGGAGATATAAGCAGGACACTGCTGAAAATTTAAAGGGTACGCCTGTACTTATCATTATTTTCCACGCACGCCAATATTCAAGTAAATCCATCATCTAAAACTCTTTCAATAATGTTAATGAATGTCATTTTTGCAAAAGGTTACAATTTAAATGGATACCCAATTTACCCATCAGGTCTGTGGTTGTCAACGGAAAAGCACCGACAATTGAGCAAGCACCATTTTGTGTTGTTAAATCGATTTCATCAAAGAGTGAAAAAAGAAATGAAAGATCCACTACGAAGACAGCGTGACTCTTAAGAAGCATACGAATATGCCATGACGAAGCTTAAATACGCAATGATCAAAAGTATAAAGTAGACAGGATAACGAGAAAACATGATTGATGACGTTTATAAGCGACCACAACCCTATACAGTTTTGAAACCTACATAAACATATTTTTACATTTATAATTTTAATGGGATAGTGGGTTGTTGAGATTGTGAGTTATAAAACAGTACATAGGTACCTCTATGTATACTTGTCAGTGCTAATAACATAAACTGATATGTCCTTTAACGTCAGTAATATAGCAGAAAATTGAACAGGCATTATTAGTGTTTAAAATGCCATGTTGTATTTTTTTTGCTTATTATCTTTTGTGTCTTCCATTTTATTTTGTTGACCAATTAAAATTATTATTGCTTTATATTTGTAATTATTATTGCTTTATATTTGTAAATTAGTAACTTATTGAAATACCTTAATAAGTTTAAACATTAAACTCCAAACTTAGTAAATTGTAAAATCAGTACGTCGTGACCTGCATAAAATAAAGCAGTATATTTTTCATTTTAAAAATGTCAATCTGATTTGTAATTAAAGTAAAAGTTGTTGGTTAATTAGTATAGTATCATTTTTTTCGTATTTATTAAATATATAACGATAATTATCTATAACAATTTTTGATTCGGGCTTTTATTGCGGAGAAATAATCATAATCGTCTTACTTTATACTCGGGGACAGTTTAACAACAGGCTGTATACAAAACAAACAAATATTCGACTTATATGGGCTGTATTAAGTGCATGCTGTATATAATTACAAGCTAAATGCACAATAACAATCTGCGCAAATGTGTTTTATATTATACAGAGTGCTTGAAATATATAAAATACATATTTAATAGTTGACACAATGAATAAAGTTATGATTGAAAGTGCACACGATCCTAGAATATGCAGGTATCATTAAATCGGCGTAGCAAGCTTATTTAAATTGGTTCCTAAAAAGAAAATGAGCGATTATAATTAACAAAATTGTCTTTTATCTCATTCCACTTTTAAGATACACTATTCAAACATTAACTAAGTAGTTAAAAGTCGTGCAATGCACCGCAGACCGGATGCCGTGCGTCACCGTCAAACGATAGGATGCGCAGACGATGTGGAGCGCATATTCATCCTGCAACATAGGGCAGTGAGATTTATATTTGATCTTCATACCCAAGGCACACGTAATGGTCAAATTATGACTGACCGGTGTGTATATTTACTAAAGTCTGCTATATGCCCACAAAACATGTATAATAATTCCTCCATTTCGCAAAGCCATCAAAATAACACTAGACATGGTGACAGATTGGTTAGTATGAAATGTAGGTTGGCTAAAAAAGAAACAGTTTTGTCTATAATAGCGTGAGATTTTTTAACAATTTTCCCAACAGTAATGAGCGGTTGAATTATATTTCCTTTAAAATTGTGGTCAAAAATGATGTGATGGAAAAGTATTTTATTATATTTCCGAATTTTCTATTATGTATACAAAACAAGCAATCTCTATTTTCTTCATTTATTCAATTTAATTTAATTTTTCTTATAGGACTTTGTTACTAGACATTTATCTGTGCTGTACATGTGATGATTAGATTAATACCAATAACTTGATGATAATATAATTAATTTATTTCCATAATTAATGTAGTATTTTTTTTAATAGTTTGTGTGTATTTTTAAGTTTTGACTTATAAATCATATTAATAATATTATTATTATTGTATACGCCTAGACTAAATTGCTTTCAATTTTCTTTTAATTTGTAGTATTGTTAATATAATTTTTAGAATTTTATTTTAATTTCAGACGAACCAACTTGAGGATTGTCAATAAGTAGATAATTAGCAGTAATTGGATTATTCTATATATATTATTTTATATTTATTATCTATATCTATTATTTTATATTTATTATATAATTGGATTATTCTATATTTATTATTATTTAATTATCTTTTTTTGCTTTTTAATTATTACTTTTTCATTCTATCCTTTTCGTAACAGATCATTTATAAAAATATATACTGTCCGGGAATAGATGTCGGACAAAGAGAGACGCTATTCATTGGCTATAAAGGAATAAATTGTCGTTGAAATAAAACGTCAAATACGCCCTCTTTCTAAATGAGTGCAAAAAAATATTACACAACTCTTTTTAACACATTCAATACTTGCCCGGATTGCGGTGTTTACCCGCAGTGGTGATGTCTTCGCAGCAAGTGCAAAAAAATGTTACACAACTATTTTTGACACACCCAATCCTTGTCCGGGTTACGGTGTTTACCCGCAGTAGCGATGTCTTCACAGCTGTTCACGGGTTATGCCCCCGACCGGTGCTGAACAATGTGCGCAAATATCGTGTGTATGAAAAAGATGACAAATAATTATGAATATTATTTTCAATTTCCTAAAAAAGTCATCTTTTAAATTTTATTTGACGATCAATTATTTTTCAGTCACGGAATAACAGTTGAAATAAAACGTAAAACATGCCCTTTTTCTAATTGAGTGCAAAAAAAAAATATTACACAACTCTTTTTAACACACCCAATACTTGCCCGGATTGCGGTGTTTACCTAGTCTTTCTTTGTCCTACACTTATCCCCGGACACCGTGTATAAGACGAGGGAAACGTCATACATATTTTGTCATTAAACACACCCATGAGCAATATACCTTGTCGCAATTCTTCTCCTTCTATGCTGATGGATTTTTATGCATACCATAAAATATTATGTGTAGAGATTGGACATGTTTAAATGTTGCTTATGCTTCTTAGAAATTAATAAATAAGTAAATATCAAACATTTTAGATTTGACATGTCTGTACATTGAAAAGATTTACGAAAAAATAATGTACTATGTACATAATACAAGTCATAGAGCACAAAAATATTGTTTTTGGAAATAATCCATTTGTCTGTAATTCTTATTTGGTTTTACTGATGCACTCTGTAGAACCTGAGATAGCATGTTACATTGCAATCAACCGACTAATAAAAAGATATGGTCATTTGAAATTTTAATATGAAGCGCCCTTACTTGAAAAAAAAGTTCAATTTATAATTATAGACCAAATACAAGTAACGCTCACTTGTATTACCTTCAAGCTTACAGTTAATATTGGGTTGGCTAACAAACTTTTAGCCCCGAGTTCCTGTCAACAATTTTTATTAAAAAATGTGTATGTTACACTAAATTTAATTTAAGTTCGCATCATTATTATCTACTACATGTCGCCATCTAGTTGGCAGTGACAATATGCCTTTCTTGTAAAATTCATATATAAAAAAAAAAAAAAAAAAAAAAATATATATATATATATATATATATATATATATATATATATATAAAACTATGCGAGGTCGTTTTGGAGATTTCCTTTAACGTCGTAGTGGTTACTTAGAGCCCTGAATAAACATAATCAGAGGGCGCAATGTTCGGCGAGTATGGTGGATGAGGGATTAGAACGCAACCGACCTCCTCTAATTTATCACGGGTACGTTTTGCAACATGTAGTCTAGTATTATCATGTAGAAAATAAACTCGATCCTGTTGACTACTCAATTTGATAGCTAATCGCTTTAATTGATCACAGTAAACATTTGCATTAATCCCTCTGGAAGCAACTCGCAATCAATAATGCCCTTGACCCAGCATCACCTTTTTGGCACTTATTTCAGGTTTGGATAGTGAAACTCCTGTTTCTTCGATACCCAGCCATTAAGATTTGCGTGGTTGGTTAAAGTATGTAACCCACTTCTCATCATCAGTTACTAACTGATTCAGTCAATCGAAGTTACATTTCAATGTCAATAACTGTTGACAAGTATCAAATCTGCACTGAAGGTGATATGATGACAACTCGTCGGGTATCAACACACCGTATTTTGAAACTTTTCCCAATTCGTGCAAATGTGTTTCTATGGTGCCAAGACTGTAGTGTAGCTCATCTGCCAATTAACGAGTCATCAGTTGAAAATCCTCCTCAATTAGGCATCGAAATCGTTGAACGTCCAATTCAACAGGACGCCCGGTACGGGATTCGTCCTCAAGATCGTAGTCCCCATTCCCAAAACTTTCTGAACCAAATCATTGCCGTCGCGTAAGACTCCATGGAGTCGCCTATCACATGACATATATTATTTGTGGCAGTCTTTGCATCGTGACCCAGACGAAATTCGTAAAGTAATAGAATCCGTATTTAAAAACGATTTATATCCATTATCTTGTAATTCACTTAAAGCTGAACGTCGTCAACTGACTGCACTTTGACCTATTTATACCCTACATTAAAACCTTCTAGAAGTTTCGAGTATCGAGTTTCGAGAAAAGACCCGATTTTGTGGCTAAAATCTTACTAGCCAACCTAATTAAGTGGTTATTAGGTCCACGGTCCACGTAAACGAAGTCACGGGCAGAGGTAGTAATTAAATATGTAGTTAAATCATTGCTGTTCATTTGTTATTTAATATAATTTGTTATATCTAAAGTTGTATTTAATTTTTTAAAACTTCACATAATTTTTTATATCTAAAATTGTTTATATCTAATTATCCTCAGAAATTTTCAGCAGATAGTAGAAAACATTTCAGATTAGTAGTACTCACAGGAGAAAACGATAGTACACTGTTTGTCTAACGTTCAACCTTAGGCTTTGAGCTTGTAATTTTCAGCAATATAGGAAGTTATAAGGCTCTTAAAAATTCGCATAACTGGAAGTGAAGTTCTAAGGATGATACTTAAGATAAAACCAAATAATTCTGAAGAAATGAATTTTCGGATTTGTTGCTATGTAGAGCATTCTAAATTATGAATTAAAAAAATAATGCCTCAAGATACTTACAAGAACCAGCCTACTACCAATGTAATCCAGACCGTACATTCGATTAGGCACTATACTATCGGATACACTCACACATACATCCACACACGCAATACATTGTTAGGCCACATGTCCTATTTTTGCGGGATGTGCGGATTTTACTCGTCTCGTGGAAGCCTTACTTGGAACGCCAAACGTGCCGATTTTTTAACATTACATTAAATTCGATCTGAGCGCATATTGAACTTAAAAATACAAGTTTTTAAACCGGTCAATGGCGCGACATACTTGACAGTGTTGTAATAGATTTCGGTTAAAAACGCGGGTTAATTTTTTTTTATTATTGCTACATTTCTTTACTCTTCACGTAGCTTGAAAGTAAAAATAAGAAATATCGGTCAAGCGCGAGTCGAATGTTGCTTAATGAGTGCACTGCACTCAGTACCCAGATAATATATGTGAAATATTACAAATTTGATTGAAGAAGACTTCACGTCTTATGATGATGCCTGCATAATGTGGTGATTAGTACTAAATTAATTGGTTCTATTGATATAGGCACTTGGGTATTTTACTATAGTTACTTCTACAAAATAAGCGAAAGGTTTAATTTTTATTGAAATATAATTCATAATCTATTGTTAAAATTTTTATTAATTTTAATTTATGCATGATAACGTACATAGGGTGGACTTACTATTGTAATAGCAATATCTGCCAAACCAAAGGAATACTAACTTTAATGTATTGTTTATTAAAATAGTTCTATTATATTATTTTAAATAATTCAAATATAATTTCAACTGCATATTTATATTAAACAGTATTTTCTACGAGTTTGATTTCAAAGGTTTGATTTCAAAGCTACTGTGTCCATAATCCCACTCAAACCATAAAAATACTATAGTAATTGTTAATTTGATGAAATAAAATCTTTTGGCATATCGCCTTTAAACTATATTTTAAACCGTTCGTTTGAAGTTAGCATGAAAATACGGTTTACATTAAACTTGTGTTTAAAGATTGGAATGCGCCTTAAAATACTGTTGTTGATTTTAGTGCCAGCGAGAGGTGTATATGGCATGTCAAGTCCACTCCAGCTAAGTGGAAATTGAATATTTACTTACCACGGTCTATTGATTATAAACCTGCCAGCAATATCGTCAGGTTTGGCCGAAACTCACATTGATCACATTGAATAAATCATGTACTGTTGTATGATAACCTCATTTACGTGATAGAATATTTTAAGTTGAGTAATGTGAACTTGATTTTTTCTTAACACAACTACTTAACAGGGGTTTTCTTGACGTGAATGTAGTAATAAAATGTGTATTCTCAAATGTTAATTATATTTGTATCAAGTTGTTATTATCTATTTATAGTAGAATCGCTAGTGGATAAATTCTATACGTTTACATTTTGGCGAAAAACTTCTATTTTTGCCGAGTTTACATCTAAATTCTGAGAGTATGTAGAAAAATACATCAAACCGTCATCTATAGTTCCAGCTGACAATTTTTTATTGGTTTCATATATTTATTTCATGAAAAACAGCTTTTAGCAACTCATTCCTTGCCAAAATCGCTGAAGAGAGACAAGTTTAGAGGATTCATTACAAACAATTATACTTTGATTCGAAATACGAAAAAAAAATGAAATGCTCATTTCCTCCTTTATTTGTATAAAAACCAATTTCTGTTGACGCAATAGCAAAAAAGAAGAAGAAAAATATTTATTCAAAGAAATATCTTTCCGATTTAATCTCGGAATATAATTATAAAATACATAGCGCGCGCGGGACAAACATAGTGAGGCCCATAATTCTCTATGTGTGCGTGTCGCGATGTAGACGTGTGTGTATGCGAAAGATTGCCAGGGTAACGAAAAAACATTTCCAACTGTTGACGCAGTATTTTATTCATTTAATAACTCAATAATAATAATTTAAACTGAATATAATCATAATAATTTAAATTAGAAATATAGGTTAGATACCTATGTTTCTAATCTAATTTACTATAATTATTTCATTATTCACATCGATTACCATGATTTTGATTGTTCATCATAGTTGTGGAAAAAATTATTAAAATCTTTATATTTGATTAATTTTTGAAGTGAAACTGACTTCTTTTGGCATACCTGCGCACGTTTTCTGAACAGTAACCGAAAATTAGTTGTAACGCTCGGATCGCAAACATGTCACCCTCGGGTCGGTGATGCTGAATCGGGTAATCCCTTCAGCATCGGCTAAGTGAACTACTTTTTTAAACGCATTATGCGAACTTTGTTTAGATATTTAATTAAATTTGAATCTAAAGTATTTCTAACACATTTCAATTTCCATAAACTTATTGTTTCAATCTCACGGGTAAACTCGGCTTCCTTCGACATCAGCAAAGCGAGTTGACTGTCTAACACGAAGTGCATCGTTTCAAGAATTACGTTTAATTTTTTATTAATATTTTAGTTCAGAGTAACTTGATATAATACGCGTAAGTTATTGTATTTTAAAATAATAATCTCGCATTGTTCCTGATTTACTTTGGTAACATAAATTAAATTATATACATATATATATATATATATATATATATATATATATATATATATATATATATATATATATACATTAAATTAGAAGTTTTCACTTCTATCTCCTTGTGGTCGTAAGCATACAGCAGATTTTTTTACGACATAAGGATACAGAAATAATGGGATACTTTGGATCACGACCAGCCGTTACGCCACTAAGATTTTACTTAAAATACAAGATTCGGGTTAGTGATATTCGGTTTGAAAAAATCTAGTTATGATAATAATTTTCGGAATATATTAAGTGATCAAATAATATAATACTAAAATGTTTGACACAGGTAAAAAAAATTTGGTTTAAAAAAAAGGAACTGAAAAATATTGATAAAACGTCAGATGACAAGGTTCTTGGAAATTAATAACCAGGGGTTTAAATACTCGTAATTATATGTATTTATCCTAGTTGAGTTTCATACTAGGGCCTATATCAACTGCAGTCTAAAAACAAATTCAAAGATACCTTATTTATCTAAATCGATCCAGTCCTTAGAGCTCTAGAGTGAAATTAATGTGTACACAACTAAAAACAGTACTTAAAAATATAAATCAGATTTGCCAAAATATACCCAATATACTATACTTTCAAAAATTCTATTGATTCTCTGAACTCTAGAGTGAAATTAATGTATGCAATACACACCTAAAAACAGTGCCTAAAAATATAAGTCAAATTCGCGAAAACATACCCTAGATAATATACTTTAAAAAATTATCGACAATTTGTAACTTAATCTATCTTTATTTCCCTTGGTTACAGGGAAAATATTTCAATGCAGACAGTAACACTATAGTATTTTAGTTGACGTTTCGTATTTAATTTCTTCAGTAACGATTTTAAATGGTAAAGATATAATAAATCAGTCAAATATCAATAATTACGTATGAAACGATATTCCAACTCACTGTTTTTGGGAACAGTTTTTACTGTGTTTAACAATACCACGAGACGGGCAATCAGCAGGACGCTCTGTTTTGTACTAACTCAGTATGTATTTGCTTTCGAAATTGTATTTGCTTTCCTGGACTCACTTTCGTGTTACGTACGCTCTATCTGTCTAGTGTTTTGTAAAACCTAGAAGGCTAGCGATGTACCTCAAGTCAGTCGTGTCACGGCTTCTCTGAATAAAAATATTCGCGATCTCTTTCTGCACTATTGGTGTAATTATAGTTAGATTGACCATTCTTAAGCATGATAAAAACATTTATCTAATTGAAGCATAATGTCCATTAATTTAAGGTCGATATTTAACAGATGAATGATGCTCACGTTATAATGTGTTTGTGTGCGTGCGTGTGTGCGTGTTCTATATTCTCAACCGATTTTCTCAAAACACATGCGAAGTAGAAGCTTGAAAATGGCATAGTAGTGCATCTTATTAACCCTTATACTTTTTACTAATTTTCTTAATTCTTAATATATTAAATTGAAAGACGGGGTAAATAAATGCCTTCATTTTTTCAATGTTGTATATCTTATGGATATGATATGCTTGTGAGGCGTATTCAAATATTTTTTTTATAATCTAGAATCATATTTTTAAAACGATATTTTAAAATTATGCGAAAATTTACCATTTCCCCCTTTTTCCGAAACTACTGAATACATTTACCTTATCAAAAATTAATATCTGGAAATAGTTTAATAGGAATATTACGTAACATTAATTGTTTATAACTATTTAAATGTGCATGGAACCCTCGTAGCGCCAGTTCTACTCGTGTTTTAAGTAAATACTTGGACATATGAATATTATAACTTTAAAATTTCTTTGCTATAGTCATTTTAGCGTTTTAGTCGTAATCAAATTAATCATCCTTCAGTCTTGTTATTATAACTACAGATTTCATTGCATTTCTTCGAGTATTTAATGCATTTCGCTTATTCGTTTTAGTCAATTATTTTAGTAAGTAAACTCTTAATGGTTTGAATTATTTCCTCCATTCGTTTGTTAGTTTTGATTTAAATTTAAATTATAACAACGAATGAAACACTAACTATGAAACATAGTGTAGGAAAGTACAATAAAAAAAAATTCAAGTGCGAGTAGAAATCACTCCCAGAGGATTCCGTACATCATATTATCATAAAACTTAATTAGTTGGTATCTTACAAATAAACAAAAAAACTGTAAAATATAGTTCATCACCTAATAATTCCACATAGAATTGTAAATTAATATTTTTTTCCTTTACTTGTACGAAGATACTTCTTCATACCACATTTGAATATTCTCAGTCAACGGGAACTATGCTTAGTAGTTTTGATGTTTGATGACCTGTCTAACAATGCGGGATATTTGAAAGGCCTTCTTTTCACTGCATTAAATTAGAAGCTTGATTTTTTACAGGTTAATGGGTCTACAGATCAAGGCATAGAGGCCATAGACTACGATATTAGATATTGCCTTCAACTTAATACTTCTGACCCTTTCCGAGAAAAAATGTTTTTGCAGACAGATGGAAAATAAAGTGATCCTTATCACATTGTTATCCATTTTTAGGCTTCCGTTCCTCGATAGGAAAAAAACAGTACCTTATAAGATCACTCACGTATCCATCCATCTGTCCGTCATACCCCTTTTTCCCTGACATAGCTGAAACTCGAAAATATTTGTTTGGAAATTTTGGAGGCGGCATATTAACACTCGAAAAAAAAATCATTTCCATTTATGGTATGGGATATCGTTTGAAAAGGGGCTAACTAGTAGTGTCTCGAAAATATTTTGTTACAATTTTTGTTATTATATTTTCAAAGATATACTGAAAAATATGCACATAACCCCATGCTGCCGAAATTACTCAACCTAAAATTACGAAAAATATGGGTTTTGGAAGCCCATCCAAAGGTTGTAGAAAAATATGACTTGTATTAAAATATATATTATGACTTGTATTAAAATATATTATAAAAATATACTTGTAAAATATGGTTGTATAACAAAAAAAATATGACTTATAGGCATAAGTCATATTTTTTTTAATATGCACCATATCTTTACGCCTACAAAAGATATCGTAGGATACATATTTATGTTTTCCTATATTCACAATCTCAAAAATCGTGTGAAGTAGAAACTTGAATTTGGCAAATTAATACAATTAACCTATTTACTTTGCATTAGCTAACTTTTTTTTAAATAATCATATAAAAATTAAGATAGGATAAATAAAGATCTTAAAAAATATTTTTTTATTTCATTTGTCACGTTGGGTGATTTGGAAACACTTGTAATGAAAAATGCAAATTTATTTTCATAATTTCAAATTGCGTATTTAAAAATATATTCCCTCTTGCTTGACAGGTTTGATTTTTATTCTGAAGTACGAAATCTTAAAAATATTATCTATTTCAATCTTTTAAATATTACTTATTTCAAGTTTTAGAACATAGGTCTAAAACTGTTTAAACTGTAAGGCTGCGACAAACGGACGAACGGCTATGACAAAATCATAAAGGTTCACTATGGAACCCAAAAAAAATTATGATAGATGTTTTTTGTAGTAGTGATGTGCATAGTTGATTTGTTTTGTAAAGTATATTTAACAATTTGTACCAATTAAAGCTAATATTCACCTGCTCCAGTAGTCTTAATACGTTGTCTTGCGTATGTAGGTTTCCCGAACTTTAGAAGTGACCCTGAAGAGGCCTTAACCAATTCGAAGGTCTTCAAAATCTATGCTATTTTAGGAACATAGTCCAAATGTTTAGACCGGCACAATCGACATTTTTTTTTAATATACGAAGATATTCTCCAAGTCCTAATCTGTACTTTCTGAGATCTGTATTTTTTAAAGGTAATTTTAAACAATTTTTATTTAGTAACTTGTAACGACTCGTACTAACCATTATTCACAAGTATTAAGGAATGATATAAAGTCAAGTTGTTCAAAGATTTTCTGTTCTATATTGTATATTGTCAGTCATTACTAGATAAGGTGATCACTGTAGAATTTGTTAATACCACGAAAGGCATGTTTATCAAATCGACGATACGATATAAATTATTTATCATTTACGGATCCAGAGTATATAAACATATTTATCTCTTTATTAAACCAACATTCATAGAAGGTAATTTTAATTTCACAAAACCAAATATTTTCCTCACTGGCTAGTCGTCGAGTGCCTTAACGAGTTTATTATAGCCGAGAAAGAACACAAGGCATTATCGACCTACATTACTCTAAAATATCATTTATATACAAGAAAAAAAAGAACAAGAGAAAAAAATTAGTTAACAGTAATTGCAATATTTTATAATATAAGAGTTTAATCATGAATTTATGTAATAAAAAATCCTATAAAGATTAACCAAGGAGAAACGTCAGAAATTAAATAAGATTAAATAGGTAACAATGGAATCAAGTCTCGAGAAGAACAAGAAAGGTCATTATTGTGATAAAGTAACTTAATAACGTTAGTAGTATTTTCTAAGCACATTTAACTAGGTTCCTCCATCACAAAGAGTAGAAATGCCGTCAAGCTTACACAACCGAAACAGTCGTTATATTCAATTTTTGAAAACGTTACAATTTTCGCAATCTATTTTGATTAGTTTTCTGTTACTGTTGTATACTTAATATGATATACAGGGTTTCCAAACTCGACACAAAACTGAAAGGGAGTGATAGCTTAAGCCATATAAAACGTCTTAAGTCATATATATGTTTAACGAAGTGTGAAAATTCTTTTGATTGTCATTTTAAGCTTTTCTTTGGAAAAATCCAAAATTTGACAGTTAATTCCTAATAGAGTCCCAGTAAATGCTTGTATGTCAATATTTTTATATTTTTTGATATGTGTTATGTATAATAACCAATATAATAAAATAGATTCTAAGCATTTATGTCATCAGAAAAAGTACTAGAGAAAATTGGAATACAAAAAAATTTATAACATTGAAGAAAACTTTTTTCATTGTGGCATTTAAAACAAATAATCAGTCAAAAGAGTCAGTCAAATCTTTTTAAAAATATGGTCGGTTACTTTGTCTTTTTTTAAGGTATCAACTACGCAGATATTATATTTAATCTTAGAAATAGGGTGTACAAACAAAAACCTGAACAATGGCCGCCACTCGACGAACAAAGGCCGCCGCTCCGCAACCGCGCAGATATATCGCCAGTTCTTAGAATTAGGGTGCACAAACCAAATTGAGGGAGATAAATTTTTAAATAGACAAATAAAACAATGTTTTTGCCAAAACAATTTATTTTTCATATTCACAATGAGAATCGCGATTTCTAATACAGTTCATAATTGTCCTTTTGGCAGGGGTAATAATGTCCTTTTCTCACTTCTCTCATGGTTATTTTTAGGTGGATTTCCTCCTTCATGACTTAAAAGCCAATTGAATTTTGCCTATTAATTCCTCTATTGTTGATATTTCTTCGCTAGCGTAAACGAGCTTCTTAGCCCGTCCCCAAACGAACAAATCTATGGAGATTAAATCGGGCGGTCGAGCGGGCCAAGGAGTGAGTTCCTCTCTGCCGATCTAGCTTTCTGGGAAACAATTGTTAAGGTGTTCTCTATAGTTTAATGCGCCCGACAACAATTTTGTTGGAAAATTGTTAGTTTTTCCGTTACTACCTCAGCCACGTTTAAAAACACAGGGAAATCGTTTTGTAGAAATTCCAGATAATTGTTCTTGTTTAAATTATCTGGCAATATGATGCCCAATCAAAGTTCTGCCAATCATTCGGGCCTACACATTTACAGAAAATTGTCTCTCAAATGACACCTGCTTTTTCCAGTACAAATTGCTGTCCTTGTCGGCTCATTCGTGGATGTTGTGAAAATTTGCTATTCCCTCTCTTGATAATTTGAACTTGTCGGTCAATCGGATATATTTTAAACCCCGCGTTGTTAATATCACTGTTCAGTAAAAATCGGCAGAACTAATTCTTCGTGCGGTATCCTCCATCTTCCAAATCTTGCACCCTTGCGTCGTGAAAGGGATATTTTTCGTCTCTATGCATCTTTCTCTACACCTTCCATATTGAAAGGTTGAGGTCTCGAGCTACTGCTCTTATGCTCGTAGTAGGATCACGAACGAATGTTTGTAAGATTTCTTTCTCAATAATCGGTAGATGTATTCCCGGATTTATTCCAAGTTTCGATCGATGAATTCCAACTTCAATTAGCCGACGAAACTTGTAAAATACTCTGTAATAAAGAAGCCTACGATCTGGATAGCACCCTTCGCGTCTCGCGTCAAAGCTTCATTACCGTTAGCTCTGCCACACATGAAAATGATGTTGGCAAATTCTTCGTTAGAAAAAGAAGCAATATTCACAACATAGCTAATTAGCTGTGAACTCAATACGAAAGTCGCAAAAGACGTTTAGTGCCAGTCGTTACTCGACTAATAAGTTTGCCCCCCTGATCGGTTTCGGCCGGCGCAGCGGACTTTGTTCGGCGTCATTGATCGTCGTTTGTTTGTGCACCCTAATTCTAAGAATTGACGAAATAATTAATTAATAATAAAACAATTTAATTTCCCGTCCAAGCCATAGTGGATACAATTGAAAATAATTACTACAGAAGTTAGAAAGACCCGTGCCTGCGTTATAAATCCTTAAGAAAACAATCTCTTTAATACACACTATCATGGACTTTCTATCTTACATTATAATTCGCGCATAGCGCTACTCGAGGCCATATTTTTTGTTCTTTATATGTGGGTGTAAAATGTCTATTGAGTATAGTAACATTATTGTCTGCAACATCATAAACTTGGAGAGGAGACTCGTTATAAACCTCGTTGCATATCCACGATTCATTAGAAAACCAATATAACGATAAAGTAATTTATTACGACATGATTGAATTTGAACGTTACTTTACACACAATAACAAATTAGTGGACAGTGGAAAGTCGTCGTTAACGAAAGGACGTCGTTAATGAGCTGTAATAAATATGTTGAATTAATTTAACTGAAGGACAGGATGGAACCATCAAAGCATTCTACAACCACAGCTGGTGACATCCATCTCTTGATGATATCTAAACCTAAACATTAAATTAATATTAAAGTAGAAGTAGAGCCAGAAGTAGTTTGAAACTGGGCAGATTCTTTATCAGATTGCGACCCCTAGAGACTAGTATTTTCAAAAATCAAGTTAGGGTGTTTAATTTGACTTCCGCTAATTTGTACAGCGTGTAGTTTTCCTTACGTTAAATATATTTGGGGAATGTGAAATCCAGCTGTCGCTCATATAATCACCTTCAACATTTTTAATTAAAAAAGATGTCCAGTTTTTCATCACAAAATATATTGAATTTATTATATCAAATAATACTACGCCCACGCAAATAAAAATTTAACTATCAGTATCTCATTTTTGAAAATTAAATTTCACTAATAAGATCAGCTGATAATTCACAGCATTGAGTTGATTTTTTTGGCCAGTTTTAGTTACAGGGGTCTTAGTATTCTAAATAGTAAAAAGTAAGAAAATTTTTGGCTAAAAATTTATTTTTATAAAGATTTATTTTATTCTTTCTTTTTATTATTCAGAATAATGGGCCGAATCGCTCATATGACTATAAAGCATATTTTAAAATGTGAATAAATCATGCGCAAATGATTACAAAGGACTTTTTAAAAAATATTCCTATCAGGAAAAACACTTTATTTATCGGATAGAACTCCTGCCAAGGTTTATTATTAGATTTTTCTTTATGTACATACACTTTACAAAAATATATATCTATTTATTTATAATTTTGTAGATATTTCTTACGTGGTTTTTGAAAATAATCAAAGAATATAATGATTTGTAAGTTATCAACAACTTTTATTTCCAGGAATCTGCAATTATCTTTGATGTCTTTCTTTATTAATAATTACAAGAAATGTCTTATATTATTTAAATGTTTAAGTTTATATAATTCTAAAACATGTTAATTCGAAAAATGAGTTTATTGTCATAAAATATATTTTATTATTTAAAATATAGAAAAAAAATGGAATTAATTGTTTATGCTGTTATTTTTATTGAGTTGCTAAGAAAAGATTTTATGTAATATTTTCTAAAAATATTGATGTGGGCTTAACTTTAATTTGAATTTGCAAGACATTAAATTTTGGGTTTAGTTTCAAATTAAAAAAAATATTATTATTAGAAAAGACGAATTAGTGAACTTTCTAATAGTTAACATTTGATTTTGTCTAATTTGTTTTTTAATTATATTCTTTATTCTTCACGGCGAGATATTTAATTTATTATTTTTTTAACTTTCATTACTATAAAGAAATGAAAGAAATGAAGTTTGACTTGTCCAGGGAATTATGGTTCATAGAGTTTTATCATCTACCGCTATCGAAATAAAACTAAAATTATACCAGTAGGTTGTAACTTCAGTTCAAAAAACAAGTTAATTTTAACTTCTATTAGTTTCATTGTGTCCTAAAAAATATTTAATTCGAATTGTGAACATTTACTATAATTTTTTTTTAACTAATTTATAAGTTGTTACACTTGGCAGGTATTGGAGGTGCTGTATGTAATAGTAAAGTGGGGTCCTTCGCCACGCGCGGCTGCCTGGTCACTTGAGGGCGCGCGCGAACCAGATACTTGGCAGACGTTACGTACGTTCGCACGTGATTCCGCCGAGTGCGCGCGCTATTGGTCCATCACGGTCTCCTGCTCTACTCAATTTGGCAACATTAGACCACTGGAAAATGGCGAGGTTGTACAATATATTTTACAGCTGTGCTTATAGTCTCTTTTCTTAATTATATATGGAAGTAATACAGTAATTCAACCAAAAAGATTGTATACATCGAAAAAAGATTATTAAATAATAATTTATAGTATATGGAACAAAAATTAAATAAATCATGCGCGTGTGTGTGTACAATTCCCACATAGTAGTAATGAAACTTCAGTATTCAAGTACTTATTTATTTAAACAAATAAAAATACACATAAATAATATACCGCGCTGGCTTTTTACTAAAGCTTTGTAATACGCAGTCGCATACACACTATTACACACATATTAATACACATACTAACATAAACACGTAGAACGCTCGTATCAGAGCAAGTATTAGACAGTGTGCAATATAGATACACATCGACGCTTGCTCTCTCGCTTTAGCTCGGCAATATACAGGCGCACACATATGTACAATGCTTATAGTAGACGAGAGGGAAGTATTACGAAGCATGGCACAAAGAGGAGACCTAAAATTAAAATCACAGCGATTCTAAAGAAGCTTCACTTGTTTCTTTGTCGTGACGCATTTTCGTTTCATAGAGTTCCAAATCACAACGATTATAAAGAAGTTTCACTTCAATAAATTTTTTTTAAAGTTTATGTTCCTACAATCATTAAAAATTTATAGAGTACATAACAAAAACGTAGTAATATCATGAAAATTACCGCTTGACAGGCCCATGTACCGCTAGATATAGGCACAGCAGTGCGCTGGC
This sequence comes from Druceiella hillmani, assembly GCA_039881145.1. Classification (NCBI taxonomy): domain Eukaryota; kingdom Metazoa; phylum Arthropoda; class Insecta; order Lepidoptera; family Hepialidae; genus Druceiella; species Druceiella hillmani. Next base: position 13,553,153 of record JAYKKI010000008.1, on the reverse strand, counting down.
TGCGTGTTCGATTACGTTCCCTGCAGCCTGGCACACCTGAGCGACGCTTCCACAGTATACGCACTCTCACCATCGGCGCACGGTGTCTCTGCAACGGTTTAGCTGATGTCTGCCACAGGGACGGCGAGGTGAATTATTATCTATTTATTTCTTCCAACTTACAGATTGACCGACAGCATTAGACGTGTGTAAGGACATAAAAAAGGAAGGCGTATTTAAATTTTCACGAAAAACCTTTTGCCAAGTTTACTTGAAGTCTGGAAATATGTGGTAGGTACAATGGTTTTAATATGGAAATAAATCAGAAAAAGATCACACTTTCATCTACATTTCGATCAGGTTACATTTTATTGGTTTCACATATTTCTTTTTGATGAAAATCGGCTTTTTGTAACTCGTTTTCCGCCAAATCGCTGAAAGGGGCAAGTTACATATATTTTTTAATTTGAAATGCGAAAGAAGTGGTGGAATGCTCATTTCCTTGCTAATTCGTTGAGAATACAATTTTGATTGATACAATAGTAAAACAGAAAATCAAAAATATTAATTCGAAAAAATATAGTTTCCATTTGTCATACAGTTTTTATGACAAATGGAAACTATATTTTTATGCAGGCAAGGAAGCACTGCTTCGTCATTCAGCGCTGAGAGGCACTGCTTCGTCATTCAGCGCTGAGAGGCGCTAACGTACCGTAGTCTTGTCTGCTCAGAGCCGTATCGGTGGCAAACTATTTGCGATCTCCGCTATACTGTTGACGCGATTGTAATCAGATTAATCATTTTCAAGCCAACATTTTAATTAGACATTTTCACGCTTCAGCAGTCTATCGTCACGCTTCATCAATGATTGATCGTTCCGCTTCATTTATGATTGCTTCGTCTTTGATGGGAAATTGATGCATTTCTACTCGTTTGCGAATTGGACAAGATTTCCCCACACGTGATGGTGAAAAATAAATAATTATTTATTTTTATGATAAAATAGAAAATAAATGATAATTTTTCAATAATTAGCTAATTAATATTTATATAATGTCTTTTTTTCGCTTTTTACCCTGCCTCAAATATGACTAAGATCCATTTTACAGGGGCCAGGTTTCAGTCGTTTGTTCAGTTAAATGAGTCTACGAGTATGTCCTCTGCGATATTCCTATTATTTTTTGTCCATGTATTTTTTTATGTTGTCGCAAGTTGAAGACACCACTTTTATTAGCTACTGCTGCCTCAATAAAGCCACTTGTGGAAAACCGAATCTTTTTACAAAGCCTTTCAGGTTATTTGGTTTAATTAATGAATAAATTAATTAAATACTAATTGCTCATTGATGTGTGGACGTAATTTTTTAATAATACAGAATAAATAAAACTGATTACCAAAAAATATAAAAATTCTTATTTTCTATTATTATTATATTTTTCTATTGATGTGAAGACTAAGCACTAGACATGTATTAGTAAGTTTACGACTAGTAAATATCCGGTTTCTAGTTGCGAAATTTTGTAAATACGCCCTTAAAAGGATAAATAAATGCAAACGATTGAAACAAAATAATACATAACAATTTGAAATAATAGAACACTTACTAATGATTGATTGTAAGTGACCAGTCATAACAAAAAAAATGTTATGACTGGTCGCTTCTGGGAAAACCTGGTAATCAATGTGCAAAAAATAGATAAGCTCTGTGAGAACTCATTCACATTTTTGGTAGGGGTATGATGTTGCCTTGGCCTACAAGTAACACATAAGTATATTTTAGGCCTCGGGTAACAGCTAGAGGTATATAGTATATACCAAATAAGAGGAGGAAGGGTTATAAGTAGTTAGTATAAAATGATTTGAAAGAAAAGGTTGATTGAAAGAATTCCCCATCAGAGTTGAGTGGAAATAAAATTGGACTATGTTCATTAAAAAATCTTAAGTGAATAAGTAAGGATAGTGACCATACATTTTATTCATAATATATCAGTCAGTTGAAAACGTACAGTTGACTAACAAGTGTCCAAATTAACTTTATATTTGATCAGCTGATTTTTATTTTGTTGCCAACAATATGTTGTTTTATCTTTCTAGAAACTAAAAGAAGATTTCTAAACCTATGTTTAATGCCATTTTACAATCTAGATAAAAGCATAAGTATTTAATGCACGTAGATTATTTAATATTTTTTTAAATGAAATATATTCTGGTCTAGGGTAATTATCATACCTGAATGTGATACCGTGGCATTCGTTTTATGCACCACTTACATTGTTACCTACAAGCCTCCTTACGGTTATTCCTGCATAATAAGAAAACAATATCATTAATGAACAATACCATCCCAATAGTAGATCTGGATAAAAATCCTAGAAAAATAATTAATTACTGAATTATGAGATGTGAAATAACATTCAAATGCTATTTCCATAAATATAAAATGTTCATTGTTCTAAGGACATGTTTCAAGAAAATTCATGGCATTTATCGCAAGATTAAACCATCCTACCTGAAATATTTTCAGCAACAAGTTATATAATCAACCTGTATCAGTTCATTAAGACCGGTTGCTACTGAATATATCAATAATTAATTTTTATAATATCAAAAATTAAAATTTGAAAACTCTGTATTTAATTCCAATGATGGATTGTAGTCAATACTCAGGGGATATGTGCAGCATTGTTATTTGCTGATTCCTGTGAAGATGAGGAATGTCATTCCCATCTTTAACATAAATCCTACAAGCAGCAACTGCTTTAATTTAAAGGTTATAAACAAACAAACAGTCTCTCTAATAAAATAAAGTAAACGCTTTAAGAGATTTTAAACTAGAGGCTATCTCTATGTTATATAAATTTAAAATAGAAGACAATAGCAAACAAAAAGAGAATGAAAATAGGATATTAAAAACAAATACGACAAATAATACAGAATAAAACTAAGAATATATACAAGTTGGTTATGAACCATCTAAATACTCCACAATCTTAACTCTTTAATCCTTATTGAGTTATTCTCATACTAATATATATATCTCTAAAGGTCAGTAATCCAATGTTAACTGCATTCATTGACATTTATCTATGAATCTCTTCGCTCCATTTTGAATACAAAAATATCAAGATTTCTTTCAGTATTCTTTTTTTTGTTCTTGTGCATACTCATTGACTCATTAGTATGGCACTGTGTTTTGTAAAAGAAATTTTGGTGTACAGTTTTGTAAAATTTTCAATTAATTATGCCATTTAATGTACTTTTAAGTAGCCTTTCACAATTGTAATCAATCCTTCTTAAAAAAATTCCTAGAATTCTTTTAACCTTTTTCCCGTCCCTTATTTTATGAAGGTCATATTCATCCAATGAATTCCAAACTAATTCTCTTCCATTTTATAAGTAAAAATGTATGTATTGTAATAAAAGATTAAGGTGGTTTCACTTATGATAACCCCTTACAGAAACTGACTTTAAAACTAAATTGAAGAAGTGTTCTTCTTATATTATCAGAAGCTCAGAACACCTAACACATCAACTCAAATGTCCAAGATCGACAAACTCTTTGATTTCATTTGTATATGAATATATTCTGTTTGCACCAAATTTAGTGATTCTTCCATTTTGTACCTCTTTTTCTTGTAATTTTCTTTCTAAAAATATTTCTGCTAATTTCTTCCAATGTAGAGTTCTAAATAAATTAGAAAAAGAAATTCATGCAAACACTAATTTATTCCAAGTAACTAAATCAATCTATTTTACAAATATAATTATTAACTATATTTCAGTTAGTTACTTTAATAGTTAGATTAATTTTTAATACAGGTTGTCTAAAAACACTCGTATCAAAAAAATTATCACTGATAAATTATAGACCTTTTCATATTACATTGCAGGAAGCCCGATGTAAATGTACAGGTGGTTCATGCGGCAAGCATTGTGAAAAGTGCTGCCCTGAGTGGGGAGCAGCACCATATCACCCTGGACGCCCGTGCGAGCGTTGCCCTTGTGGTACCGGTGTGCCTTGCACACGCATTGCAGACCACGATCAACTCGTCTGTTACAATTGTACAGTAAGTTATATTTCTAACTTGAGCTGAACTAAAGTATAACGTCAACTGAAAGTATAGCTAATTAGGCTAAGATATTACACAACGCCAAAATGTTTTTAATTATACAATCATTTCAGCAGTAACTTCAGATTAATTTGGTATTCAGCTACAGAGTGGGAAATATCATCACTTTATCAGTTATTGAAAACTAATTTATTTGTAGCTTGATGTCCTAATTATAGATCAATCAATCTATTGATGTGAGCCTATTGATATCTCATAAGAAATTTATTTCAATATAATTTTACATAAACAAAGAATTTTCTAAAAAACAAATGAATGCACAAAAATTATTACCAAAAAATGCATATAAATAATATAATTTTGTCTCACCAATCGTGTTCTTCTGTCCAGTATCTATCAAAAATATCTTTGAAATCACAAAGAATTCACAATATTACAAACAGGCTATCCTTATCCAGTTCACAGAAGATATCTCCATAAAGATGTATATATTCATAAGTATTATGATTTTGATATATTTTTTCATATCACACAAATATTTAATGGAAGTAAATTTGTGTATCCGTAAGGTTATATATACAAAATATATATGTGCCAATGCTTTCCTTATTTTCCATTAATCAAAAGTTAGATACGACACTTTTTTGTATTCTTTGACCTTTTCCTAGTTTTTTCACTTCAAAAATATTGGAAATAATGTGATTTTATATGCGGCAGTGCTATATTACCGTCAAGCTCGATTTTTTTGTTTATGATATTAAAAATGATAATCATGTTCTCTTTTTTACAATGAAGCAAATTTTCTTACAGTGAACAACTTCTGTAACGTTTTCATGCTAATATAATACCTCACTTACAAGGGCCATGTTTTCATAAGACTTGCATGAATGTGCTCTATGTTTCAATTAGGGATTCGTCCAGTATTGTTAGTACAATCCTGCGATTTCAGAAAATATAAGTATCAATCCCGATCTCAGGATCAGGATTTTTTTAGGTTGAACAAAGTTATAATTATTAAGCCTCTTACTATTTGACAAGCAATTTAAATAGTATAATAATAAATCACCAAACACATAACATAAACAAACTCACACTTAGGCTTCGAAGCTTTAACAAACAATAGGAAAAAACATATCGGAAAAACAATAAAATCTAGAAAACCACACTTAATCTTCCAATTGTTTGAAACACAAAACAAACATTTGTCATGTAAAACATACACTCTACTAAAAAAGTATGTGCAATTTCCAATCTGAAGCTATAGTCACTGGCCCACCAACGAAACATGAACACCTCAATCTACGATGTAATCTCGGCAAAAAACAAGGGCGGGCATAAAGTCCTCTTAAATTAGAGCATAGATAGGTTGTAAAATAAAGTGCGAATTTAAATAATAATCAATAATTTATTATTTGTATTTGTTAATCCCATGCGAGTATTTGTAAATACAGTAATATAATCCCGACCCCGAAACGTCCTGCAATTCAGTCAAGAATCTAAGATGTGAATAAACAAAACCATTTCATAACTAATGGTAATTTGATGATAAGAAGACTTGTAAATATTATGATTTTGTTTATTGTAATAACGCATAATGTATAATATGTAATTTATAGTAGAGAAATAAAAATTAATATTATTGTCCAAAATATAGCTCTGTTAAACTAGATTTCTACACCTGATGTAAAATTTTCAGTCATTCATTTGTTGCCAACTCGTCTATTGATGACTACACCCTGATTGTCCTGATTAAGGGTGAAGGCATTTTTCTCGAACTTTTTCTAAAAAAATAGACAAAAATTGGCTAGTATACCAGTCTGCAGTAATTTTATTTTCTAGTACAATCGTTGCATTTTAATGCATCTGTTCAAAGGTAACCATCTTTTTTCCAATACTTCATCCTTTCTTCAACTTTGTCGGTATTTCTTCAGAAGGTGCAGATTGTCTCTTAGTTTTGAGTTCGTAACAATATATCCAGATTTCGTCACCCGTGATAATGGCGAATACACCATTTGACTGACATCCATCAAATTATTCTAACATTTCACAACACCAATTAACACACCGGTGTTTTTAGCTTCGTTCAAATCATGGAGTATCTACATAGCACAATGTTTCCTGCCTCCTAATTGTTTATGTATTATAAAAATTGTCTGTTCTTGACTCATATAAACTTGCCCGAATATGCTAATAAATTCCTCTTGTCAGTCTATCATGAGCCACACAGCATTGATTTTATCTTCAGTTGTCACTGTTATGCCCCTCATGTAGATCATCATTGAGATTGGTATAATCGCACTTGAATTCGTCAAACTAGTTTTAAACAGTAGTAAAGTTTGGGTCTTCATCATAAACTGCCAATCAGTCTTTGTTGTTGATTGAGACAACAAGGAATGAAAATTTTCTCTTATTATATTTATCTTGACGTGATACATATCATTTTCAAATTACCGCCAATTTGTAAAAATAAATGATAAATTCAAGTGAAGTACCTGGATGGATTACCAAAGAGTTTGATTTTCGAAATTGAAATGATTTTTTTTTATCACAATGGTAATTTTTAAAAAATTTCAGTGCCAATCTCGTACCTTCATCCTACATAGACAGCATCACAGTTGCCAATTTATTGAAAAAAAACATGATAATGATTTCAAAGTATCTCAATATACATTAAAATCAATTTAAAGGGTTTTACAGATATATTATGAGGATTTTAAAACCTTCCATCAAATACAACTTATATTTTAAATTTTGAATCTATTGCAAGGATTATTTACAGAAGTATTTGTATTCTTGTAATCCTGAAAACCTGAATAAAGATTAAAAAATTTGTGGACATGTAATTACATTAATCTGTCAGACTTGTAGTCCTGTATAAATCACCATCAAAATGTTACAAAGATATATATATATATATATATATATATATATATATATATATATATATATATATGGATATTTCTATATATGTATATATATATATATATATATATCCATATATATATATATATATATATATATATATATATATATGGATATTTCTATATATATTTAAATGAATTTAGTTCCAAATAAAGCACTATGCCATGTCCAAATAAAATTGTGGCTTCATCATAGAGACCACCTCCCGTTGCTAATGTCTAATTTTGCTTAATTATTTTGTAAGTATTGCTTGTTGAGAGCGACATTCATCCTTGCGTCGAGTTCATATGTACAAATTCAACAGGAGAGAGATTTAAAACATGCGACGGTCATTTCTTATTTCTTTTTAGCTCGAGGTATTCTTGGTATGGTTAGAACGAGTGCTTGGTTTTTTGTCTTTTTGAAGGGTAAAACTCAATATGTTAAGAAATATCCATCTATTAGAAGTTACCGTGTTTCTTAATTGGTCTACCTCTTGAATATGGTATTTTTGAAAGTACCTTGCCAATAAACTGGTAGAGTATCTTATAAGATATGGTCGTTTCAACAATATGATTTTCATTAACGAGGCGAGATATGTTATAAGAACAATTCCTAATTTCATAAGGACAGAAATTTTGTGGTAATGCACACAATATTTATTTAATAAGTACTATAGAACAAAAAAAGCATTAACTGGATAGTCAAAACAAGTTGTATTAAAAAAAATACAAAAACAAAACTTAACTTCCCGCCATGTGGCAAAGGCTAACAAAAGACAAATTGTCAATATTTTATTATCAACTGTGTGAAAGAAGATGTTCATTCTGGCAACTGAAGGAGCACTGGTAGCAGAGAAATAAGTAGCAGCATTGATGAACTGCAAAGATTTTATGAGATTTAAAATTCGTTCATAGTGAGCAAAAAATCTTTGGATAATATGCCAATAATAAAACACACATTCCATCGCAAATAAACCATATCAAACTAGATAATATGAAAGGCATACAGAAAAATAATTAATTATTTTTACTTACGTAATAAAATTATATTACAATTGGCTTTTTGAATTTTTATTTTTTGTTGCTATGAGTATTTGCAAACATTTGAATGGTGTACTATTTCTGTTGAAGGTTAGTAACTTTACAACCTTTGGCTACAGACTTTAAAAATTTTGGATAAAGATAGGTTTTGTCAACTTGAAAATTTTAGGAAGTAACAATTATAAATTATTTTTGATTTCAAAGTGAAAATCGAAACGTGGTTAGTTGTTTTTAAATTATAAAGTAGCACAAGTTTAAAGTTGACATACAGGTTGTACACATTTGTGTAAATTGTAATACATTCGTTTATGACAAATTTCTCAATAAACTAATTTTAAATCACTATTTAGTCAAGTGTTCTGTATGTAATAGAAATTCTCATCGATACTATTTTCATGTTGTATTAGATTTTCAAGCATTGGCCATAACCCTGATTTATTTCATATAAAGACTATATTTTTTATAAACGTATGTGAGGGACGAAAGATATTTTCTTACAAACCAAAACCAATGCAATGCTATTGGCATTAATTGTGCAAATCCAGATATCATACCCATGCACTTTTTTTCACACAACAATCCTTGGTCGTTATCTATTTTTTTTAATTGTGGATTTCTAGACGTTGAATCCAAATTCGGAATTTCAAACGATGAAACTAAATTCTAACTTCCTTTATAGTGAGATTTACAGCAAAAAAATTCATGAGTTTCATTGGAGTTTCCTAGCATGGTGCCAACTTTGACTTGATTATTGGTAATTATTTAAAAAAATTACACAATGAATGAAATATTACACATTTTATCATTATTTGTAACTTACAGGAGAACCGCTCCGGGCCTCTCTGTGAATATTGTTCTCACGGCTTTCATCCGAGTGTCGACAGGAATGATAGCTGTACCCCATGCAACTGTGATGTAGCTGGTTCCGATGGTAAGTCATGGTAGATTTAAACAATACTACCTGATATTGTTTTGAATATATACCTCCATTTCATAAAAAAAATTTATATAAGAAATATATACATATAACATATAAGAAATCATATAATGCAACATTTAAGGGGTTTATAAAAAACAGCATTCAAACTAGTTTTATTGTTTTAAGTGAAGCTGCTAGTTGTTTTAAGTGATTGTAATATAACTAGGTATAAAAAAAACCTAGAGTGCACAAAAATTTTGTTTCCCTTTAAATTCAGTACTGTAATAATCATTATGAAAAATTTTCAAACAGTTTAGAATGCTTTCATAAATATTTAGTAACTCTAAAAAAGATTACATTTTCATATAGACATGTACATGGCATTCTAGTATTAATAGCAAGTTTTTGGACACTAAGAAATAATAAGCATTTATAAATAGGAATAATAATTTCGAAATCTGTCAGTATCAATTTTTAAAACTCAGGTCTGCGAAGAAATTTTATAAGGAAAAATGATATCTGTATATACATATATATATATATATATATATATATATATATATATATATATATATATATATATACATATATATATATACATATATATATATATATGTATATATATATATATATATATATATATATATATATATATATATATATATATATATATATATATACATATATATATATATATATATATATATATATATATATATATATATATATATATATATATATATATATATATATATATATATATATATATATATATGTATATATTATATATATATATATATATATATATATATATGTATATATATATATATATATATATATATATATATATATATATATAATTTCGTGAGGAACCACAGGCCTTATTTTTTATATTACCACCCCATTTCTAATCATGATAAAATCTGATAAACACAAGGCAATGAAGGCCCTTGGTCCCTCAACAGCTATGGTACTCCTATCTCCACTAAGGGCATGGTAACTGTGGAGTAGAGAGAGCTAATAATGTCCGACAGAAGTTTGTCCACCCACATTGACAATTGGATCTAATAACATATAACACACTTACACTGAGGACTAATGAGAAGATAATTGAGCTGGAAGAGGAACTGATCAAGTTACTGTGGGACGTTATGGAATAACTACAAGTTCAAAGACAAAGAGGGTGAGACAAATCTCCAGTCAGTAATTTGTTCTACTACTGGGTGGGAGACCAACAGTTACAAGGTGGTGTCGGATTTATCATCCAGAAATTTCTTGGAAACAGTACAGTGAAGTTTGATAGTATCTCAGCGAGGGTGATATACTTTAGACTCAGAATTACCAAATGTATCGGTGAAGGTCATGCAGGTAGATGCAATGGAGGCCATGTATGTGTACACATCGAAAGCTTTAAACACCTCAAAGGCTTACTAAATATTTTCTAACCACATCATTTATAACAAGCTTATACCTTAGTCATTCAGATTCTTCTAAGTTTAGAAATTGTAATTTACGTACTATAATAACACTAGATAGACAATTAATGTTAAAAACTCTACTAAAACTGAAAAGAGAATATTGTTTATCCAATTATAAACAACTTCAGGTTCTTGCACACTAAAGCCGGAGGGTGTGAAACAATGCGTGTGTCGCACTGGATATGCAGGCATTTTTTGCGAGCACTGTGCCACTGGTTTTTCTGGATACCCTGCATGTGCTCGCTGTCCATGCGACATCCGGGGCCTCAGTGACTCAGCCAGCTGTCAGTCTGATAAATGTTTATGCAAGGTACAAAAAAGTAATAAGTTTGAAGCTGAAAACAATTAATTTGACCCCTTTGTTTATACATGGAATGTTATAGTATTCTTAAAATTAATTGTTGGAATGTTACGTTTCAAGTATTTATGTACTTGTTACCTTCATTGGATATCTGTTAAGAAAAATACAAACTAACGTTTGAATTTTGCTTAAAGACTTTGTTAATTGTTGTCATATAGATAATTTTAATACTTTGTTACTATTGGTTGTAGGATTCCATACTTCAAAAGAATAAAGAACCTTTATTAGGATCACTAAGTGTCTGTTTGGTCCCTAAATATCGCAATCGTTTTATTCTGAAACAAAAAACTGCATGCAAACAATTGATGAATTTACATGATGAATACTGTTAGCTTACGTATGTCACTCTTAAGAATAATAGGCACAACATTTTTAATCCGGAATAATAGAAAACTGGAAATATAATTTTATTGAGTCCACCTCACATTCCTGAAGGTCACATTCCTAAAAATTGCCACGAGTACTTAATTCAGACATCTACAATAGAAGGGTTTTAATGAACAATGGTAATAGTATCGAAAATTGCATTTTTTCAATATTTTGGTAGCCGTTGTTCATAACATATGCATTTAAAAAATTCAATGGTGGTAAATTTCCTTCTTTAACGTTGAATACAAGATTTATATTAAAAATTTATTACAACAAAAAATGGCACAGATTGTAATTTTACTTTTTTTATGATGATTTCATTTGGAATGACGAAATGAAAGTATTTTATATGATGAGATTTTATTTTGATATTCCAAGCAAAACAAGCTCATAAATGTTTGAAACCGTATTTTCTTTTGTTTAAATGTCTTTAGTAAGTTTTGCAAAAAGTTAATATTATAGAACACATTTTATTAATGATGCAATTACTAGTCGATTAAACTAATTGGTTTCAAGTTTAATTTATTTAAGGATTTCTTGTACATTTAATGATTAATTTACAAAAGTTAAGTAATCTTTAAATATGTAAGAATCTAACAATGTACCTACTAATTTATTTTGAATCAAGTCTTTATGAGATGTCCAAAATTTTGAAAGGCTGTTCGTATATATAAAAATATTTAAAGTATTAACACTACAAAACTTATTTCCACTCAGGCAAGGCGCTATGAATTTGATAAGTACAATAAAAAATGTAACTTTGCAGGTGAACGTCGAAGGAGATATCTGCGATACCTGTATAGAGGGCCACTTTGCCTTATCATCAAGATTGCCAGATGGTTGCCTCCCATGCTATTGCTCTGGGAGATCCATTTTATGCCGTTCTGCCAATATTACATCAAGAGAGGTGGTTTGCTTCTTTACCATAGATGGATATAAATGATATTTATGAAATTGGTGAATCAATGGATTTTTATGGATAATGTATATAATAATGCAACCATTTTTAACATAGTGAGTGCCAAAGCCAAATCACGCTGGATTGCCTCCAAGTCCTTTTTTATTAAATCAATTTATATTCTGATATAATATGTTTATGAAGAGAAAAAGTAGATGGCAAAAGCTCTTACAGAAATAAAATTAAGATCACTGTTGAACTTAGGGCACTCAAGTGAGACTGTATCAATATCAGTAGCCTTGAGGTCAGCGGCGACCTCACCTTACACTGTAACTGAGGTTATTGGTACCCGCCCGTATACCCATCTGGACATCAACCGCATCATAGATCGCGAGGTCTCATGGAAACCCATGTCAGAGGTAGTGGGCAACCTCATGGCACTTAATATATTAATGAATTTATAAGGCCTCATGTTTTGTTGAAAGCGATTAATTGTTACTACCTAGCGTGGTTGATTTTGATTAATTTTATGTTATGGTATTACAGTCGTAGCTAATTTCAGTGAGAGAAACCTTTACTACGTTATAATGCAGTTGATGATTATTTGTGGATGGAATATTGATAGCTTTCTTGCATTTGGCCCTTTGTCATAATTATATTTTAAAGTTATTTATCTCTCTATACCGTCATTTTGCCTTAAATTATTGAGGTGCAGCTAGCTAGTTAAACCGTCTAGTCCCACTACCTCTATGAGCTGACCGCACAATTGGGCCACAATTATGCAGCCAGCTTATGGAGGATGTGTTTTCACAAATCATATTGTAATGGATGGTCAAACCCTCTGCTGTCATTAGAATCTATCTGAATACCTGTTTTAATAAATTAATTTGTATATTATTGTAATATTATTGTAATATCTGTCAAAAGTCATCCACATTTAAATGCTTAGGTATATATCAGCATACAGTGGCTACTAAATATGCACCTTATAAATCAAATTATAAATACAAGTTTTAAATAATAAGAAGGTAAAACTGAAATTAAAGACACCGATGGATGAAGGAGATATGTAACAAAATGTTTTTTAAATGTAAAAACTTTTATGCAAAAGATATCCAATACATTTTGTACTGGTTTAAATTACAGTTAAATATAAAAAAAAATTATTTTTAGTATGCTGAATATTGTATTTAGGATAAGAAAAATTTATTTATGGCAAAAAATTAAAAATAAAAAAAAATGCGACATCTCTTTCTTCCAGTCACATTTTCAATTGTCTCTTTCACTTCCATGAGAAGAATTTAGCATGCAATTAATCCGTAGATTTTTTAGCTGTATATCCCTGTTCATATTTTATAGAAAAATAAAGTTTATAACCTGTTTATTGCAGATTCAATCACTTAATTTGTGGATGGTATCCGACATTGCAGTCAATGAGACAAGTGAAATATTACTTGATGAGAATGGGCAATTAATGGCTAGCAATTATGATTTACCAGGAGTTGAGTTATTCTACTGGCGTGCGCCACCCGATTATTTAAACAATCTGCTATATGCTTACGGCAGTGAACTACGTGTTCACCTCACTTGGTTAGTCATGCGTGGGGATACCAGTGGCAAACCTTTGGTCGGTCCGGACTTTGTACTGCATGGAAGAAATGGGATGCGCATAGCATATGGTGACATCGCACATCCGGGAGATAGCGTTCATTTGAGTGTTTTTTTAACAGAAAAGGAATGGTATCACGTTCCACAATCCATCCAAGATATCCCATCTAGGCGTAGAAGAACTGAATACCGAGGGGATCCAGTTACACGTAACCAATTCTTGGATGTTTTAAGCTATGTTGAAAATTTACTTATTCGTGCTAAATTTCATGCAGATCAACTTGAAGTATACTTGTATGATGCTTCTATTGTTATAACTCCTCCTGATATTGATAAGAGTTCAATGGTTGAAGAATGTACATGTCCACAAGGATATTCAGGGTTATCTTGCGAGTCATGCGCATATGGATATGCGCTAACAGAGAAAGGCAACTGTGTAGCATGTGACTGTAATGGACATTCAGCCACATGTGATCTAAAACTTGGAACTTGCGGACCGTGTGAACACAACACCACTGGCATTCGGTGCGAACGTTGTTTGCCAGGTTTCTATGGCAATGCATTAAGTGGTGTAAAAGATGCGTGCAGACCATGCGCATGCCCTTTGTTATTACCAAGTAACAACTTTAGTCCAAGCTGTGCCCTGGATGGCGTTGAAGGTGACAAGTATTTCTGTACCCAATGTCCAGATGGGTATACGGGCGATCACTGTGAAATGTGAGTATCACTGCGAAATGTGATGTATAAATCCCTAAATATAGATAAATTTAATTACCTATTTGAAAAACTCCGATTCGAGAACATAATTAAATAATATATATTAAACTAATAAAAACAAACACAAACTTGTAAAATATCAAATAACATGGAATTTTATTGATTTCAATACACATTTAGTTTTATTTAGTTTTCCAACCTCATTTCTAATTCTGTGATCTTTTTCATCTTTTATCATTTATATTTTATTTTCTATTTTTTTATGTTCCTGAGGATTAATTTTTTTTTTAAGAATTTTAATTTCTTTTAAGCATGAATGGGTTAGGGTTATTGGTAAATATTGCTTGTTAACACTTCATCTCGATTTTTTCGTTCTTTAGTATTTTACAGCAGCAAATAATCCGGAAGTAAATATATATGTACCTATTTATTGCTGTACTATTTAATTACACCCAAATAAATGTGGGTGCATGTAGTGAGCCATCAAATTTTGGGCAGTACGTTTTACCCGAAGTGCTTTACAATTATTTTGACCCTCGTGACTCAGCTCCAAATTATTCTGGGAAGCGTGTTTTTGGCAAGTGGAGAGACAAAAACTCGAATGTAATATAAAACAAATTTAAAATTTTGTATCTTTAGTAGTTTTGAAATATTCGTTATAATTTTTTTTATTTTAATAGCTTATTCACTCAATCACTCACTGATAAATCATCAAAACCATAAGGTAATTTTCAAAGAGGTGAAAACTTGTAACACGAAAACACCAGACCATTTTTGTAACTAGAAATAAAGATAAATTTTATGTTATTGTACCTATATATAAATATTTATAAAAATATATATATATATATATATATATATATATATATATATGTATATATATATATTTATATATATATATATATATATATATATATATATATATATATATATTATTTTTTTCTGCCTCTATACGCATACATATACCATAAATAAATGAATAGTACAATATATAAGGAGAATAAAAAATACCTAAGTTACCTATTCAGGCTTATAGATTCACTTAGTAATTCTGTGGTTATATAAATTCACCATGTTTTTATTATATTATGAATATAAAAAATATTTTTATGTAAACTAATTACTGGTTTCTTGTGAGATTTTATAACTAGAACAGCGATTTTATTTCTGACAGATTTTGTATTGCAATAATTGGAAAAATGGTGTTATTTTATGGTTTGCTTTGGAACACCTAAAAAACTTTTGTTTTGTTAACAAAATTTTGTGTTTAAGAAAGGAATTTGTTATTATTTTGGGTTTGTATTTCAAAAAGAAAAATGGAACCCTTAAAATTACACTATGTGTCTGCCTATTTGTCTGTCACAGCTATTTTTGTCAGAAACCATATGATATGGAAACTTGAAATTTGGCATAAAAGTAAAACATAATAATCCGCACAAATCTTAATAGCTAAAATTAGAAAATATTCATTTGGAAATTTTTGGGGCCAAATTAAATATTTAAAAAATTTCTTCTTAATTATTATATATAGTCTGGGGTATCATTTCAAAAGGCTAGTTATAAGGTTTGTAAAATTTTCATTTTGGGTGTTTTACTGAAAAATATGCATTATGTTGTTACACCTATGAAACATACAGTAGGCTATATGTTTACCTTTTTCAAATTCATAGCCAATTTTCTCAAAAACCATACGACGTAGAATCTCAAAATTTGACACACTAATACACCTTATTAATCCAGATATTTTGCAATATTTGTTTATTCTACATAAAAAGATGTTGCTATTATTCACAGCTTGCAACAATTATTGACAGCTTAATCATTATGTCTATTTTCATTGTTAAAATCAAGTTCTTAGTACTATGAACCTAAGCATTAAAGTCCAAATTTAATGATAGGATCAGTTGCTATCTTTGTGGTGATAATAAAATCCTCTAGGTTTCAGTACTTAGAGTGGCATTGTGAACCTAAACCTTTGAGACCCAACTTAAGCTATATAATTATTACCATTGCTGTATTTTCAACAATGGCAATAATTATAAATTTGAAAACCACTAAAGATTTTTAGCTTGGT
This sequence comes from Druceiella hillmani, assembly GCA_039881145.1. Lineage (NCBI taxonomy): Eukaryota > Metazoa > Arthropoda > Insecta > Lepidoptera > Hepialidae > Druceiella > Druceiella hillmani. The sequence continues at coordinate 13,536,736 of JAYKKI010000008.1, read as the reverse complement.
TGGTCAAACACTGCTTAGAAATGATTCAAAATGAACACTCCCAAATAATGAAAAACAATCAAATAAAATCAAGTCACCTATTACTGATCTACAAAACCACAAATATATAAACCTATTAAACTTACAAATCTGTAAACTTAAATACTCTGTGTTTCAAGTTAATAATCTTAATATTCTATGAATGTATGTTGTTATGAAATACTGGGATTTTCTTGTGGCTTCACACATGTACATTGTTAAGGCCACAGGATTTGTCCCTGATCCAATGAGAATATAACAATACTTTTTATAAATAGTTTCAAATATTTTGTAGTATTTATAAAGAGATGTAGTTGTCTGGCTGATTTAAAATCTATTGCTTGTTTTGGCAAAAGAAGCTGGCTATAGAAGTTATCATTCTTTGGTAAAAAAGTAATTCAAATCATAAACTATATCGATAGAAAGTTTCTTGAAAAACTGTTCAGCCGTTTAAGCATAATTGAGTAACAAACATCCAAACAGTTTTTTTATGAATTAGTATTATACCAAATGGACAAAGGGACAGGTAACATTCTGTGTGTTACACCACCACACAAATTATATACATACCAAATTGGGTAGAGATTTATTACTTGATTGTAGAGTTATAACATAAATTGATGAACAGACCATTTTAGGTTTATAATATTATTGAGAACAGTCTTATCTTTTAAACAATCACTTTAACAATTTTATAGAGTTATAGAAATGTTTGATTTGCAAAGTAAGTCTCGAATATATCATAAAATTACTTAGTTTTTCAAAATATAAACAAAGACTTGGTTTGCAGATGCGACTACGGGTTCTGGGGCTCACCGTTAACTGTGGGCGGTGTTTGTGCAGAGTGTACTTGTGCTGGTGCACCATGCGATGCTGCCACTGGTCGTTGCCTTGTCTGTCCCGATAATACTCATGGTTATCGTTGTGAGAGGTAAAGTACTTTTCTGTTACTTACATATATTAAATATGTATTATATAATATATTAATTTTATTGAAAAAATTTACTAAAAACATACTCTAATATTCTAATTATTAAATACTTCTAACCATGTTCGGAATCTTTATTGAATAAAAATATCTTTTAAACTCCGCAGTTGCAAAGAGGGTCACTGGCGCCTAGAAGGTGCAGCTGAGTGCGTGCCTTGTGCGTGCAGCACAGGTGCCCTTGGTGACTCGTGTGATTTGCATACCGGACAGTGCGTATGCAGTCCTCGATATGCTGGCCGTATTTGTGACTACTGTGAGGTGAATGGCACTCATCTGTAATATTTTTGTTGCATATTATTTCTTTTGATATACCAGTCAATTCTTTTATTTTTTTTATTTATTTGTAAATTTTCATATATATAAGTCCATTATCAGAGGTGCAGCTTTTGAGATGACTCATGCAAATGTATACAGATGCACCATTTTGTATGTCATTGTGTAACTTATTTCATCTTGGCAGCGTTTACTATCTTATTGATAGTAAACGCTGCTTTCATAGAAGATAGTATCATGTCTAGGAATGAGTACGGGAAGAAGACAATCTAATTTATTTAATCAATCTTTAGTGAGATATAGATAATTCACATCTCTGCAATCAAGTATAAGCGTACAGCAAAGGCAGACTCAGACTTTAGTTTTAATTGGTAGTAAACTTTGAAATTGCGTTAGAGAGTATATTCTTAAAATGAGTCACACACTCGCATCACTTTTTGATCAATTGATTTTCATCAAATTGATTTTGATGTAGGTTTTTTACAGCCGAGGAAAAAGGAGTCGCACTGCCATTTGCTAATACCTACAGTAATCTAACATTGAAATCTTAGAAACCACTTTCTAAATGCCAGCAGTAATAACATAAGATTTGCTAGAATTAATTGACAGATTCTTTAAGGTCACCGACTAATTATTTAATAAGGATTTGAGCTCAAATGGATTCGGGGTCCAGATATAAGTAATTATTTACATACAAGTTATATTTACTCCATAGGTTTCTGACAGTGCTATTACTGAATATAGAAAAAATGGCAAAGAAAGGACTTTACCTTGTGGAACACCGGCAGTCAAGTCCTTTCACCAATTAAAAATGATTTTATAGTGCATTTCTTAATTGCAATCCCTAAGATGCTCAAAAAATATGAATAAAAGATAAGTTTGAAATAAAAAAGATATACAACATAAGTTAAGAAAACAGAATAGAGGTGTATGCAAAAGACTTCTGATTTTTGCCTTTCAAACTACTTAAAATAATTAAATAATATATAAGAATATTCCAATAAAAATACTAATTAGGCAAGTGTTAATATGTCATTATGTCTTAGCTAGGGTACGGCAACACAACAGCAAGTTGTCCGGCTTGTGCATGCTCATCGGTAGGCGCGGTACATGCTGTATGTGACGCTCGCACCGGTGAATGCACTTGCCAACCGGGTGTCGGTGGAGCGCACTGTGACACCTGTCTGCCTGACCACTACGCCTTTGATCGAAGTGGTTGTCGAGGTGAGTTACCTCTTTAATTTTTGAAAGGAAAGTCCTCTATTCTGTCTGTATGCATGTAGATTTGCATGCTGGTCATAATTGTGTCGGGAACCACGTAACTGAGTTAAGTGAAACATTCACAGATACAAATAAGATACTTTTACTTATTCATATCGGCAGCATTGACTGTTGAGTAATTTAGGGTCTAAATAGGTTTCTGCCAAATTTTAAATATTGTTTCATTTGGTATTAAAAAAAACTGAGATATATTTGTTTATCAATTAGAAATATGACCGTGTAATGCTTTTTAATTGTAAACCCATCACTTTTTCCATTATAGAAAAAGTTTTGTTGCGTATGAGTGGTTTATGAAGTGAATCATATCTACTCTGCGCTGCAATCTCATGATTTTTTTTGCAATGAAAGCGTCATAGTGTTGAAGTATAATCTTGGGCACTACTAAAGGAGCTAGGAAATATTATGCCTCGTCTGAGTGACAGCCTTATCAAATCGATATTTATTAAAGTAACATTATGCTAATATTACTGTTGAACATTTCAGTTAGAGTAACTTAAATAATAATTTTTTGTATTTATTACAAATAATGAATGTAATGATTGTGCGAGGCTTAGAATTTTTTTAATAACTTAATTTTGAATTATTACTTATTTTTAGTGTTCCATCCCTTAAGATTTAAAAAAATTAATCTTTATTGGATCATTTGGTTCCTGTCGCCATCCATCTGTCTGTCTTTGAAAAGCCCTTTTTGTCAGAAACGGCTTGAGATATTAAGTTGAATCTTAATTGCATACTGGAGCCCATAGTCTTACCTTGCTAAAATATTTAAAGTTTTTTTGTTTATGCAACAAAAATATATGACTCTTTAAAGTTTATTTTTTTTATTCAAACAATACTGATCATCAAAACCTCCAGTCAACTTACGTCCTTCAAAATCAGCATAATGGAAAATGTTATATTACAAGTAAAAGGAAAATCAATGATTTCTGTATTAATGTGGAATTATATACATTTATCATTAGTTTGTTTTTATGTCTGTTAAAGATATAGTAGCCAATAATATATTTTAATTACGAAAAATTAATATTCCTAAATAATTTAATTACAAATATTATGTACCCCTAAAAGTTTATGTGTCGAAATGGAAATCTCGTGGAGTTCTACTAATGTTTGACAGGTTTTTTTCCTAAAGTACTTATCCCTTTTTAAACTAATTAAGGGGTTAGATGTATACATTCAGGACATTAAAAATTGGTTATTTAAAATAATTTTTAACATGTGGACATTGAAAACATATATTGAGTACAAAACATGTATATAAAAAAATAGATGTAAAAATCCCAAAAGATTCTTTTAGCATAATGACATATATCTAGTATATGGCACCAAATCGTTTATTTTTCAAGGGATTTCCTAATTGATTAATTTTTTTTTTCTTTCATTAATTGTAATTTGAAGCTGATGAGGAGCAATAAAATTTTTGACAAATCTTAAAAATTATCCATATTATAAGTGTTTAAACTTAACATTTAGGCATGGACGGCAAAATAGAATTATGACATCATATTATAGTTATGCTCGTTGTATTCCACAAGTGAATGAGACGGAGAGATATCACTGCCATTAAGTTTGGAAGCTCATAACTCTCACATCATTGTTCAATCAATTTTTATAATAATTTACTGGTTTTTAATTAACCTTTATTTTCGTGATATCTGACTAAAAATAGGACATTCAATAGCAATCAACTACAATTGGGTAGTTAATAAAAATTGCTAATAAAAATTGTTTAACAAATTATTTTTAAAAAGCAAATGCCTTAAACACTTATCGGCAGATTTCATTCTAAGTATCGAGATTAAGTTTTCACTTAATTTATTTCTATTTTTATTGTACGTGAAGTGATTTATTTTGCTATAACAGTGACGATCATAAAATAAGATTATTCTTCGTTTAATTATAGCCTTTTAAAATGAGACAAACACAAACTAAAAACAATTAGCTAAAATGTTTCAAAATATTTTAATTTAGAATAAAAATTTAAATTTTTATTGAATGCTACACAATTAATTACTAAAAATAATTGAAGATTATTAGGTGGATTAAAAATACATAGGTTGTTATTCATTTCTTTATTTATATTAAGCTTATATTTTGAATTCTGAGTGTTGTCTAGTCGGATATTAATTTAGGATACGTTTAGGCATTAGCAATGCTTGTGGTGATTGTGAAGTAGTTATATATTATTCAGTGCATACATTACAACAACTGAAAGAGACTTTGAAAACATGGAAATATAAGTGTATACAGGAGAGATCAAACCCTATGTCATAAAAATAGAATTTGAAATTATAAACAAATTTGAAACTTTGTTTTTATTATACTGCTATCTAACTAATTGGTATGGTAGATAAGTATGTTCGCAAATTCTATAAAATATTTATAAAATCTTCAACCTGGTACATCTTCTGGTAAATCTGGTAAATCTTCTTTCTTCAATGTATAATCGACTTCTAGTAGCCAAGTTATAGAAACAATGAAATTACCTAAGCCGATAGATGTAGAACTAAAATTGAAAACTTAAGTTATAAAATACAAAAAAAAGTAATTTTATCCTCGGTATAGATGTAAAAGCAGAATAAAAAAATTCCACCTCATGTGAATATTAATTAATATTATAGTAAGTCTTCTAAAACCTAGTTCTAAACTATAGTCGAGTACTATTATATTTTAAAGTTATTAATAATTAGCCATGATTATTCTGTAATGATATAGTCTGGTACTATTATGTTTTAAAGTTATTGATAATTAGTCATGTCTACTACAGTCGGGTACTATTCCTGCCATTTCCACCCGGGTTGTCTCATACAAAAAGGGGACTTTCGAAAGTCCCCTAATAGTGTCCCATATCTACAATCACAATGCTACCGCTCAATTGAGTTAGAGTCTGTCCCTCCTCAATGAATCATTTAGCACCTCCATTTTTTCTAGAAAGCTTTTGGCGAACGCTCTAAATGACTCAAAGATCGGTTCATTCTCAACCAAGTCTCGGTGATTAAAGAAGTCAGGTACTATTATGTTTTAAAGTTATTAATAATTAGCTATATCAACTGTAGTCTGGTACTATTTATTATATTCTGAAGTTATTAATAATATTTGCCATGTCTATTATAGTCAGGTACTATTATGTTTTAAAGTTACTAATTTATCCATGTTCTGCAGATTCTTTATTGGTTTTATTGAACATTCAAAATCTATTTTTTTTTTATTTTCTTTACTTTTGTGAAGTTTCTCATTTGCAGCAAGAATTGCTTTTTCATACTTATGTTTTTATGGAGTCAATTAACTAAAACTTTTCTCATTCATTAACTGCAGAACGAATATATTTTTCTCAAGTACTTTTTCTATGCAAGTAGAACAATAACGGTTTAGATATGATATTTGTTGTAGAATTTTCCTGTTAGCACGCTATATATCAATAAACCTTTGCCCTTACGACATAAGAAATATTTGACAGTTTTTATTGTTAATCATCTACACTGGTAGCCTAACTGTAATTTTTAATGACCTTCTTACTTAATTCATGCACACAAAAGCACAAAGGTGTCCATCCGTAGTTCGACATTTGTGAAAGCACTTGAGCTATTTACAATATTAATCATCTCGAGCGGCAATCTAAAGTATCGATACATTTCTGGGTTTTCAATTAGCTTCGCAGTATTACCCTGAATAAAATCTTTTGGAATTTTTTGAAAATAATTATATTTAATAATAAATAAATACATCAAAAATAATTGAAAAAAATTGTAAATTTTTCATTTCATGTAAGAGGTCGAGAAATAGAGAGCTGTAAAAATTGGGTCCACATCTGTCACAATTGCTATATTTAGTGGTGGTGATGTATTGAAAACCGTTGGCTCTTCATATAATTTTATTTTATTGTGGTACATGTAAAATGTATTGTCAATTCCTATTTTATATATTTTTTTGACAAAAAAATAAACGTTTTCTGTGTGAATAATACATCACTTTGTTTCTGATGTAACTGACACAACGATGTTTTCTAAATACAAGCTAATTTTTATAGAAATAGCCCTATATGATTGACACGGTATTCGTCATACATCGCATAAGGTTTTTTCACATTTAGTATATTCAGATACTCTAAAATAATATATTTTTATGATTTTTTTTATAGATGTTGGACAAAGAAAGATGCTATTCGTTGGCTATAAAGGAATAAATTGTCCTTGAAATAAAACATTAAACACGCCCTTTTTCTAGTTGAGTGCAAAAAATATATTACACATAAGTCTTTTTAACACACCCAATACTTGCACGGAGTGCGGTGTTTACCCGATGTCTTCGCAGCTGTACGCGGGTTATTCCCCCGAGCGGTGCTGAATGATATGTATATAAATCGTTAATACCAATATTCTACGTTGGTCTTATTGGTTTTGTATATAATATACACACACACACACATATATATATATATATATATATATATATATTTAAATATATATATATATATATATATATATATATATATATATATATATATATATCCATACAGGAATATTGCTTAATCAGTTAAAATATTTGTCTTCATTCCCTTAGGTCGGAAATAAAAAAAATTAGAAGCATCCGTTTGATTTTTAAAAAACATGGAATGACTGGTCACCCGACGTCATTTCCGAGAATCTATTAACACCCGTGCGTCGGTCCGTTCACGGTTAAATGCGCGAATGTTAACAGATTATGCCCGCGGGCGTGTAACAACACGTTTGTGACAACATTTTTAATTACATTTATTAATTAAGTTTCAAAAATATCTTTATCTTACGCAAACTACCATATATTAATAAAATTATCTATTTTTACTTTAGGAAATAAGATTTCAATTTTTCCTTCATACTTCACGTGTATATAATGACAATGTTCTTAATTTCAATTGAAATCGGTAATTTCATTAAAGCGTATTTAAAAATTGGAATTCAACTTTTTTACAATAATTGAAAACTTACGTACTTAATTAACTTCTGTTTACACATTTTAATCCTTGTTCGAAGTAAATTCCATTACAATACACCGCTCAAATTTGCATATTTTTCTAAGACTTGGTAAACTTTCACATCCGTATTTCACCAGAAAATTTAAACTTCACGAATATACTTGCAATTATTGCGATGGAACAGACATTTTTTTGCGAGTTGGACAGACACGGGTATACCCATACTGTCTAAGGCGTATTTAAAAAATTGGAATCAACTTATTTATAATAATTGAAAATTTACGTATCTTATCAACTTTGTTTATCCTTAATGATATTTTAATAAATGTTTAGGGCGACCCACTTTGCTCGCAATTACAAATTGTTTGTTAACAAATTCAACTTTACTCTGTATCACATTATTCCTTCCCACGAATTTGCACTAAATTTCACTTGATGGTAATTGTCTCTAATTGGATAGAGGTTAATAATGTGTTTAATGTCCAAAAAATTAATACTGTATGTTTGCTTTTTCATCAATCACTATCGCGTCGATACCCTGTATATTGCATAGCGATACATAAGTACGCAATTAAGTCAAACGGCATACAAATTACAGACGGGTCGATCCGTGGCGGCCGGCGGGAACAAGATAGGTGTTTCTCTGCGAGCCGCAGTTTTGTGTCCGTCAACGCGGCAGCAAATTTGTTAAGAATTTTATAAAAAGCTCCGTGGTTTTTTGCGTTTCTATGGCACAGTTCAAAGAAGTTATAAACAAATTATATTAAAATTCCTTAAAATTTGGTCACTGACAAAAATGGACCTTACATTTTTCGTTGAACCTAAACTGAATTCTGAATTATCATGATTTGTTTCAGATATATCTGAATGATCATTATTGTGGTATAAGAATTAATTTAATATAAGAATTAATCATATGTTGTGAAATTCGTGCTTCAATACGTTTTCATTACACTCGCACAAGATCCCTTGATTTTTTTCTATTTCTCAATTTACCCCCTAAAATTAACCCTCAGATTCGAAACTGAACTCCTTGTACTTCTCGTCTCTAATTATACCACAATATTCTCTGTACTAACTTTCACTGGAGGGATTCCAAAGTGTTCCGTTTTGAGAAACACACTGGATGAAAGGAATGTATTATTACTATTATTATTAATTTAACACAAAACATGTGATTTAGCCCCCACGCATCAAAAACAGAAAAGAAAAAAAAAGGTGGAAATAAAACTTGAGAATAGGATAAAAATTGCTCACCAGAAAATAATCAAAATGTTATTTCCATAAGAACAGAAGAGAAGTGCATTATCTTAATACTACTTCATCTTGAAAAATAAGTCAGGACATTTCCAAGAAACATTTTCATCGCGCAGTGAAACAAATTAGCCAGATGCGAGATAATAAAGTCTGATCAAAATCCAACTAAGGTTAAAATTTGATCAGGCCTTCCAGTATACGGGAAGTGAAAAAGTTTTTTTGCTGGTTGAAGAATGACGAAAAATAATCCAGTTATTAATTACAACAGTCTTAACCACAACAAAGTAATATGAAATTTAAACAAATGATCAACGTTAAGGACATCACACAAAAAACAATACACTAATAATAAAGGAGCTTGAACAGTTTTTTAGAAGTGAAATAAATAAATAAATGGAAAAAAGAATATACATACGACTCGATGGAAAAAAAGGATATATATATATATATATATATATATATATATATATATATATATATATATATATGTATATATATATATATATCGACTTATTCCTATCAAAATCATAGATATAATACAGTAAAATTGTCCTAAAATGTCGGTTCGTAATGCTTTAATTACTTTTTTTCACCGTTAACAATATTTAATTAGGTTAGGTTAGGGTAACTTGCAAAGTTGGCGTGGTCCTAGAAGTTATGCTCAATCGGTCATGTTTGTAAAATTTTGAACCTGAACATCTCGTAAACCATTAATACTATGACAAAAATTAATAGAGAAAAATTTATAGACCTTTACATTTTCTATAATTTATTTCATGGAATCGTACTTGTAGAACATACTGTTTATAAACTGCTGATCTTGTAAAGTTCTATATTTCCTGTAATTTGTTGTAAACGCCATTTTGTAAAATTAGTAGTTTACGGGGAACAGAAAATTTTTGCTAAGTATTTCATTAGATATTTATCGTATGTAAAAATAACAAATTTTCAATGTTTTTTTTATTGTGGTATGAATAGTTCAAGAGGTAGTCAACGTCACAAAATATTTTTTTAATATTCTCTTTAATTCTTCATCGTACTCTATAATTGTTATTCAAACATTTTCCATAAGATTAATAGTTTTTGAAATCTAGCCCATAAAAAGTTCAAAATTTTAAGAAATAGCCAGTTAAAGATAAAAAAAGATTTTAAAATATCTCAGTAGCTATTCATGATATATAAAGTAAGTACTGTATTATAAATCTTGTAGAACAGTTAATTCTCTACCATTTTATTTAACACGTTTTATGTAAGATTAATATTTCAGGAGGTAGTATTTTTAATAGTGGGTTTTTAAATATCAAATTTTCAAATTAATAGTATTTCATGAAATATTGGTTCTATTAAAAAAGTTTTATTTAAAAGTTGTAGAGACTCGTCTTCAGTAGTGCATTTAATTATGTGGACTTTAATATTTTATTAGCCTACCTGAAGTCGGTATACTCTTCTGAAACTTTGTCGTAATACAATGGTTCAAATCTTATCTGTATGGGCGTAAGCAAGGCTGGTGTTCACCAAAGTGGGGTACTTTCTTTTTTCAACATCTATTAGTACTGCCGTCAAAAATTTCCTCTGCAGACGTCACTTATATGTAGATGACCTCAAATTATATATACATGCTGACCCTAATAATATTTCTAACGCTATTAATTCCTTGAACTTGGATCTAAGTTTGATCGGCCAATGGGCTCGTAACCTGGGACTTAGTAGAATTGACAGTCAGTCAATCCTACTAAATCCCAGGCTATTATTATTGGTAGTAGAAACTTCATTCTAGGATTAATATACTTGCTCTACCACAAATGTCACTAAACGATGCAATTGTACTGTTCTTTTTTACTGTAAAAGACTTGGGTCTAGTGATCGATCAATTTCATAATTGCTGGTTCCAGGTTTATGATGTCAGCCGTTACGTCTTCAACATTTCATTTCCCTTGAAACTAAAATTCACCCGTGTCAAACACTGCTATTGCCTCTTTTAGACTACGGAGAGGTATGCTATCACATCTTTCAGAACAAATGCTTAACAAACTTTAACGTCTTCAATGTTTATATATTCGCCACATCTTTAGCCTCAAAAAATCTGATCGCGTCTCTGGCCTTAGGATGCGGCTCAAATAGATAGATTTCACTGCTTTATAATATTTTAAATAACCGATACAGTTCCTCTTATCTTGTTACAAAATTTACAGCCCTTTCTATAAGTATTCGCTCACTGTTTATGCTGCCAAATTAGAGAACAAACCCAATTCGGACACCAGACGTTCACCGTCCATTCTAGTATTCAAAAACCGTGTGAAAAAATCATAACTCCTCTAACTTACTTGAAACGTTTCTATGATAAAGACGGTATATTTCATATCCCTCTTCCTTAATCATTTTTCTTTCTTATCCTATCCCTCAACCCAGATCCAAAATCCCACCCGATAAGTTAGATTATTTTTGTGTTTTTTTGTTTTCTTTCGTCTCTTTTGTGGTTTTCCAATATTTTGTTATCACGTGTGGCTATATGCCTACCCTATTTGTTCATTAACACACTCTAACTCTGGTTAACTGTAAGATATTACTCCTGTAGCAATAAGTTCGCCAGGTGATTGTTCATCGATGTTAAATAAATACTCTACAAGATTAATAAAAACATATTTAATACTAGCTGTAACAAAAGTCTTCTTAACTATTTTTCAATCAAGGAATAACGTCTTTCTTTGTCCGACACTTATTCCTGGACACCGTGTATGTATGTGTGTGTATATATATATATATATATATATATATATATATATATATATATATATTTATATATTTAATATATAATATTTGCTGCCTGTGGTGTATTGAGTTGATTAGGAGGCATACGGCTTTTGACGGCATGTGGCCCGGTGACCAGGGTTCAACTCCTGGCCATTTATCGAGTGGGGCTGGACTGATATTCTGGTTGACTGTAAGATGTTGCTCTTGTAGCTATAAATCCGTCATATATATATATATATATATATATATATATATATATATATATATATATATGTACATTAAAATGCGTAAATAAATTCATAACTCGAATAGTTTCTAGAAAATCGAATGTATTATAAGATTGCTGATAACATATTTTAAAGTATATATTTTAATGTGACATTTTGGGAAAATCAAACATATATTTGGAAAAAACTATTTTTATGATAAAGACGGTATATCTCATAAATTTTCCATACTACAAAAATGTTTTATATAAAAAATGCACACAATTAAGTAGAGATGTTTAGCAAAAACTACAAACTTTGACGCGCCTTTTCTCGTAAACTATTAATTTTATAACATAATGTTTATAGCAAAAATTATAGAAAATGTAATGCTCTAAAAGATTGATGTTTATCACTTTACCATTTCATCACCACTTAAGGAAAAAATAAATGTTTTCCACTTTTACACCTATAACTTGTCAACAATAAGTTCTATAGTGACTTTGACGATCAAATTGTAGAACATTAATGCTATACAGAAAATATTTATTTCTTTTTGTCATAATAACAACAATTCCCGAAATATTTAGCTTTAAAGTTTACGCAAAGTTGGGGGATTTATTATAACACCTGAGACGGCACCAATTTAGTAAATGATTCAAGAAGTAATTCTTAATAATGTTGCATAAAAAACTGAATTAGAATAATCACGCAAAAAAGTACAACTTTACTGGGCTAGTAATAAGTTTTTGCATTTTCCATTTTCTTTAGTTACCCATTTTTTACTATAACAAACTTTTCTGAGTTTTCATTCCAAGTAACAGAGTTATGGAAATATAAGTAAAAGTGTTTATACACACATAAATGTGTTATTCATGAAACACTCCAGCACTTTCAAATATAGTAATATCAGCCAGATTTTGCTGTAGTTATGGTAGATCTTTTTTTAAATCGATTTGCTAATAAAATCTTTAAATATAGTTTTATAATATATTGCTTATTATCATTGCTTGGCATTATATCTCAAATAGTATTCAAAGGATTCAACTAATATACGGAAATCTACTAAAGGTAAAAAGTATATCTATTTTCTCTCTGAAAAATTTCTGGACGGATCTGGATGGTCTGGAAAAATTTGTGGACGTATAAAATTGCATAATATTTCTACATCTACAAAAGATTGATTAGATTCCTAGATGTCATATTTTTTTCTATTATAATTATTTTCTGTTATTTTATCATTTCGTTTTCATTTCCCCCTATATTACCATAAATAGATACAATTAGAACTAAAAAATAAAATTTAAAAAAATTTTTTTCTTGGTCTAACTTACTCAACGTAAGGTATCCCTGAGTAAAGCTCATCACTGGAACAATTCATGATGTACATGAAAAAATCCACAAAATTGTTTTCTTGGTCGTAATTAGAATTGAGATATCAAAAAGAAAACACGTTGCTAACGATCGCATGAAAAACTCAATGTAGTGAAAATTGTCGTTAATCTCCAAGGATATCCGAATAAAAATGTAAGATATCTTTTTCTAAAACTTTTCGTAAACTATAATTTCCTTCCACTGAAAAATATTCCTGGCTGATGTGTATATGCATAGAACGTCGAATGGCGCCATTAAATCGTGAGCATTGTAATCGTATGTTAGTAGCGTAATCGTATGTCATGTAGGAGCTATTTTGGTTTACATTTTGTTAAACAAGACCGTAATATTAACGAGATGTACTACCATTTTGACACGATGAAATATGTTACAGAAATATGCGATGATTCCTGACTATTATCGAATTATCGCGATTTACATTCCACTCAAAAAAAATCAAAATTTTTTTGGAGATAAGAGAAATAATATACTCTTTTAATGTAGAAGTTAACTGGCAGTCAGATCATATTTCTCAAAGCTAATGTTTACTGCAGATTGTAAATTGTTTTCTGCCGCCGGGAAGTGATTAGGTCAGTGCTTGTCAACTAATTCCTTCCTTTATCGACAAAATGAAAAAAAAATCTTACGAGCTAGCTTTCACTGAATATAGTTCATTTTTACGGTTCGTAGTAAAACAGGGAACCCTTATAATTTCGTCATGTCCTTCCGATGTCATGTCAATCCGATTCATAAGTTGGTGGTGCAAGTTTCTTAAGTCTTGCAATATATAGTCATTCTCAATCAAGTAAAACCTGTTGCAGCAATAAAAAACTTGCCAAGTTCCAATATAATAATTTCGTTAAGTACTTAAAGAGGTTTATGCGCACCTTTTAAATTTCATATTTATTCTTATTACTCATAAAGCAACTACTTGGGACTGGACGCTTATTTTGATTTCAACTCTTTTTTTCAGCTAATATCATGCCCTTGCTATATTTTTGTAACATTTATGTTCTTGACAGAATTTCACGACTTTTTGCTGAGAATCGACAAAATATGAAATATATCCTAATTAATACCAAAACGTGTAATATGTGGAAACGTCTTCAAAAATCAAAAACGCTAAGCAAAATCAGTATCCTTGTAATACAATATTATCAATCAAAATTAATAAACCAACCTAAATTGACCAATTTCTATCTTTTTACTTTTATGCGTAAAACATACAATTCTAGCTACCTCTCAAGTTTCTAAGGCGACTGGAAGTTTGATAATGACAGTATCAAAATTACCAATTTTTGATGCTAATTCATTTCGTAATTTTTCTGCATCAATTAGTATGCAAGTGATGATTTCCTGATATAGGTATTACATTCAGTCTTACGTAAATGCCCCTGTCTTTATATAAATTGTATCGCAAGGGTCAATTATTTTGTGAATATCATACACCAACAAAATACTCACTATTTTCTTCAATTTCGCTATATCACACACTGTATCGCAAGAGTCAATTATTTTATGGATATCGTATAATTATATAAATTGTATCGCAAGGGTCAATTATTTTGCGAATATCGCACACCAACGAAATATTCACTATTTTATTCTATTTCGCTATGTCATAAGCTGTATCGCAAGGGTCAATTATTTTGTGGATATCGTATAATTATATAAATTGTATCGCAAGGGTCAATTATTTTGCGGATATCGTACACCAACGAAATATTCACTATTTTCTTCAATTTCGATATATCATAAACTGTATCGCAAGGGTCAATTATTTTGCGGATATCGTATAAATATAAATTGTATTGCAAGGGTCAATTACTTTGTGGATATCGTACACCAACGAAATACTCATTACTTTCTTCAATTTGGCTATATCATAAACTTCAAGATAATGAAGAGTCATAAGGGGCATTCAACACTTGTTTCAAAACGGCTTTTGTAGATCAGCTGTTGGGATGTTCTGTTTTATACACGTCGTCATCCTTTGAATGTATTTATTGATTTTGTAACAATTTTCTTCCATCGCGTAGTTTTAAGAAAAAAAAACAATAACCTCAAGAACCAAATTAGTGAATACTGTGAGTAGTAATTTAGATATTTGTTCGAAAAGTCAGTAATAATTAATACGCAACGCACATGTCAGACTCCAGGCGTTGTCAACATACGTACATAACGCAACAGGCGCTGTTTTATGAGACACCAACTACCTGCATTTCGATACTCTGGCCGTACAGGACCCATAGGACAATAAAAACGTTTCATAACACCATTCATTAATAACGTCCAGCTTTGAATTTATTGCCATAATTAACAAACTGTTTGTGGGAAATTTCCTTCAATTGTGAAAGCTAATGAAATTATTGTCTTGAATTTTGACTTTTGAAAACGCATTTTCTTTTTCTCTTGGTCTCCATTTAGTTAATCGATTTTTATTTTCACGACAGTATTGAAAAATCATGTTTTATCACCGGATGAAATAGTTTTTAAGAAGTTTTTAGCTTTCCGAACTTATTTAATGATTTCTTTACAATGGCCAATTTGATCCAATTTTCTAACGTTAACTAGTTTGTGTAGGACGAATTTGGAATTTAACCTCCTTAGCCCAAGACTAACCGTTTAAAGTGGATTTTTTTTTCGGTATTCTTAATTCCATTTCAATGTTTTTTAGAGTATAATTTTTGTTTAATTTGATGAAGTCTCGCACCTCCCAATTCATATTCAACATTTGTATGTTTTGTCTTGACAGAGCTTTCATCGTTTTCAACACCTCGGTCACCTTTAAAATGTTTGCACTGCTCAAACACTGTTACACGAAATGAATATGACCACCGTAATTTTTTTGTAATAACTCAAATATTTCACTACAATAAGTTGTAAATAAACTTCTAATCGTTGGAATTACACCAACTTGCAAACCATGGTAGATGTTTACTTATGATAGATGTTTCTAAAAAGTATAATATTTCACTAGCATACAGTGCTGTCAATATTATTTATATACGTAATGCAAGTCTGAGAACTTTTAGGATCGATGGTGTGTAATTATATTCAGAAATTAAGCATGTATTTTCTACGCTGACCCAGAGGTGCGTCTTTTAAAAATGTGAATACTCAAGTTTTAAATATGTATAACCAACGTATTTTCATAAAAGTACTTAAGAGTAGAAATCTAGTATTGTTTTTCCATTAATCGAATGGTATTTAATAAAAATGAAAACTTACAAATGCTAGACGAAATATTTATTAATTTCTACGCTCAATAAATTCTATACCTGAAGTTGATAAGTTTTTTGACGACACGGAAATTCTATCCGACACAAAGAAACTTTCTTCAGGAGTGGTATCTCTGTCGAATTAGTTGCGGGTTAATTACGAATCTATTTATTTGATTACCTTGTTCGCATTTTTTTTCAACGCTTTAATTATCAAAGAAAATGCTTTATCAATCCTACTCTGAAGTTTCTGCGAAGTTTAGTTAATATTTCTTGTTGATATATATATATATATATATATACACACTCTTTTGCATAAAAAACGGCCGGTTTTGATTTTGTCATATTATTAACAAAATATTATTTGTTAAGAGGTTGTATTAATTGTAATTGTTACTGGCAGGTATAGGGTATGTTCTGGCACATAAAAACGAACGTTCTCAATTTGAAATTTATTATTTTTGGATGAAGATTCTCTTTCACTGACAAAAAAGTATTTTTTGGCGGTAAATGAAATCCAACTCTTATTAATTTCTTTTTCATTTGTTACGTTTTTTATTTTAACGAATAAATTTTAATTAAATTTCTGCTGTTTGCTGCATTAGTTCACTTCTGTTTGTTGTTCTCAGTATGGTTGAAGAAGGTTCTGCTTGAAGAAGGCTGTAGCCAATGTTATGTGTCTCAGCAGTATAATGTGTACCGTTCCACCGTTCAAAGGACCTGGCAACGATACCCAGAAACGGGCACCGTCAGTAGAAGGCCCGGTTCTGGAAGAAAACGGTGCACTGAGCTATGAGACGACCGCTTCATAGTCAGTCAAGCGCTACGAAATCGTCAAGTTACGTACAACAGTAAACAGAACCTCGAGGAAGTCAGAGGTTACTCGTGTAAGCTATCGCCCAGCTCGGGGCCCTATATTGCTCCGTGAGCATCGAGTTGCCAGATTGAGATTCGCTCAAAATTTTTCGTCATGGAATCAGCAAGACTGGAATAGTGTTTTAGTCTCCGATGAAGCTCGTATATCGATTAGTGGTGAGGATCGACGTCGGCGAGTCTTACGAAGACCTGGAGAACGCTTCGCAGAAGTGTGCTTTGAGGAAATCACCCCTTACGGTGGAGGCTCCGTAATGTTTTGAGCTGGTATTAACTCAGATGACCGTACATAGTTAGTTCTTATTGAAAATGACACACAGAGGTTCTTATTCCTCACGCCCAACCCGCATTAACAGCAGTTGGAGGCGAGTCCATTTTCCCACCCACCGCTCTAAAGACGTTGACGTGTATATGCAGGAGGCCGGAATTCGTCGGTTAGACTGGCCAGTTAGAAGTCCCGACCTCAAACCGATAGAACACATCGTTTAGAACACATGTTTTATGGGAACTTGTCAATTATGTTTAAATTTCTTGAAAACAAAACCCATTCTGCAGTCAATACTTCCTTCGGCGCAGCATAAAATTCACAATCTTTGCCACAAATTACGTGCAAGTGAAAATTATACACATTGTTTGGATGTTCAAGTGTTTTTTTTCAGGGCCTTTCCCACATACATCTATTAATTGTAACTTCTTTCTTAATTTTTAATACTATTTTATTCGTAATTGATATATTTACTTGCAGTTGAAAATACTAACTAAATATTTACTCACAATTAAATGAAACTACGTGATAAAATGAAAATACGTTTAATTCTTTTGCTAATATCCCACCTGAAGATGTTGTAATACAACGAAACCTAGGTCGTGGTAAAGAAATTAAAGAAAGTAGAAATAATACTACATCACGTAGTTTCATTTAATTGTGAATAATGAATTTCTGCAAAATTAACGCCAAATATATTCAATATTTAAATATTTACTCCTAAAAATATTGCTTTTAATTACACACAAAATGTAATAACACTTTATTTAAGTTTATCGTTTTCTGCGAATAGACATATTTACAGTACTAATTATCAAAAATAAAAGGAAAGAGATTCAATACAGTTTTAGTCAAAATATTCAAATTACGTTAAATTTGTTATTTTACCTTATAATGGAGAAAATATTTTGGAGTGTTGACAGCTAATAATTCAAAGTTTGTTGCTATTTTGGCCGGATCCTTCTACTTATTTAACATTATTTCTATAATTTCTCAGCGCTCTTTGCCTTATATAATTGATATGATCTAGTGTGGATTCCTTGTTTTCACATAATCAATAAAATTTTTGAATTGAAAAATCGGGTTCATAACCTTCCATTTCATATTTTTTCAACTTTAAAGCTCTTTATAACCCTTCGCTTAACGTACTTTCTTTCAAGACCTTTATGTTTTTCGCCTACCTTTTCAGTTAATAAACTTCATTGTTTGATTTTATTTAAAACATCATCAATCTGTTGCTTTATATTATCTCTCATATAAGGGTTTAGATTGGACAAATCTGGTAACATTTTTCTTTCGATTAATTCCTTCGATTCGTCGTTTGTTCTAATGTCCATTAAGTAATTCATTCTTATTTGTCATGACCAAGATTACTCAACAGGTGAAATTCCCGGTCTAATAATATTTAAATAGAATTTCATTTTAAATTCTTTAGCAATTAACCACTTTGGTGTCACATGAATACTATCGAACGAATATCGGTGACATAAAGGTGGTGTCGCATGCCATCATGATATATGATGTATCGATAAATACTAGCAACATTTATCTATAGGACATATGCAAAACCACCGGTCATACGTGCGGAATTCAAAGTGTTAAGAAAGTATTGTTATAAGTAAGTAGAAATGATTTGTCTTAAGGACCTTTGCATTAACTTCTTCGGAGACGTCAATTGGAGCATTAGTAATTGAACATAAATTAAACTATGAATTTTCCCAAAATTACATTACGTTTTTGGTTAAGTTTATTTGTTTGGTCATTAAGTTTTTTGCTTTTTAGGAAACAGTAAGACTTGCTGTGCCCATCGCAAATATTAATTTTTTTTATGATAATCAATGCATACCTACTTATACTCACATAGGGATACTAAGTGATCAACAAACATAATTGGATTGACTTATTATTAATAACTGGACTGACAGCTCCAATTGACGTTTAACATATACCAATGTCGGATTAAATAATAGCCGCGAAATCAGGTCTGTTAGGCTGTTAGACTCCATCATAATAAGGCTCTAGATTAATATTTCCTAATTCATCTTTAGTACTTATTTTGTACTGTCACACGCTCTGTCAGTTTAATTTAAATAAATTTAACTAATTTAATTGGTGCTTTTAACTCAGCTAAAATATCAAATTTGTTTTATTGATTTTATCGAAAGCCTCTTTGAAATGTGTGAAACAAAATAATATATAATGTAATAAAGCAAAAATACTCTTTTTAAACTCAAAAAATCAAAGATACTTAGTAGGTTAAAATTAATAACAACCGTCAGAAAGTGAGTTACAGTGTTCTTCCTAACAGATGTTGATATTTTGTGTGTGGAATACACGAAATGTTTACGTTATTCACAATTTCCCCCCTAACAGCCAATGTTACCCTTTAAATGTCACTTTATTCTGCTGTTATATTTATATGTATATGTTTTTACGAGCATTATACTAAAGGTCAATGTGTTAATGTCATGGAAGCATTTAAACGAAATATTTATGTTAAGACGTTATAAGGCTCTTTAAGGGCGAAATTATCACCAAAACGATATGTAGTTATAGTATATAACTTTACGAAATATTACTATTATCATATCAATAGAAGCATTGCTGGTATAGTTCGTTTCACTTTTGGATTAAGGCTTCCCTTAACAATTTCTGTTCTATGCGTACTTTTGCAGTTCTTGGCTCTCTGGTTTTTGTCAATCCGACTTTTAACGCGCACCAATTTTTTGATTTTCTTTCGTTTCTTCATTATTGTTATATTTATCGATTAGACTATTTAGAATAATTATTCATAATTTTTTTTTAAGTAACTTTTTATTTTCTACATCTTTTTGAACTGTGTGCGTTTTTTTTCTACCATTTTCTGTTTCCTTACTGTTTTTCTGCTTATTTTTTTCTCTATTGACGATATTTTTTTCACTATGTCTTCCATTGTATTGGATATTACTTTTGTTTTTAATCGATTAGGTTGTAGCCCACGCCCTAGCAATGGGAATCTAGATCATATTTTTTAAAGTTCTCTTTCCGGCTGGCTAGAATACTATATAATCATCTATCTATCGGTGGATTATATAATCATCCGCGAATCTAATCTTTCATTGATGATGATTCTAAAAACTGTTTCCTCGCGGCAGTTTATGAACACTTTTGTTAGAAGATAATTGAATGTTTTAATGCTTAAAGGTCGCCCTGTTTCAACTTTTTTTTTACATCAATTTATTGCTCGGTCTTTTCTAGTTTGATTCTTACTACACTTTTTCTCATAGATTGCTTTATAGACTCGAATATACTGGTGATATTATTTGATTTGACTCCTTGATTTCATACATTTGTTCATAGAGTAATTACATTATTTAGTTAAAAGTTTTACTATAATCTGTAAAACCTTTAAAAATGGTTATATTGTAGAAATTCATGAAAATCATTAAATCTCAAATTCAATGGTTGTATTTGGCGTTAATTTTGTAGAAATTAATTATTCACCATTAAATAAAACTACGTGATGTAGTATTATTTCTATTTTATTTAAATGATAAAATGAAAATGATATAATAGAAATATGATAAAATGAAAATTATATAATAGAAATATGATAAAATAGAAATAATTCTACATCATATAGTTTCATTTAATTGTAAGAAATGGGTATATTATATTTGTTTCTTTTTTAAATGTTTACCGCATCATATATAAATAATACACTTTTTCTAAAACCCGTTCGGTCCACTTGTTGTTTTTCGATTTTTGAGTGAATTCTCTCCAATAGAACTTTTGAAAAAAGTTTATAGGGACTTTGAGCAACATTAAGAGTGTTATGCTTTATGGAATAGTATAATAAAAGAAATAAAAATTTTAAAAATTATAATTTCATGATATTTTAATGTCTCGAAGTTCTACACTGTCTCAATAAATGTTATAGGCGAGAAAAATGTTGGGCAAAATTATATTTAATTGTGAATTTAATGGAGCAACGATGCAATAAGGCAAGGAATACGATTAACAAATCAATTTGGTCAAATACCTATCCACGTGATCTGAAAATTGAATAAATATAAATTCAATCGCTCGCGCTCGCTGGTATATTATTCATTATCCACTAACGCGACAGCCTCCATTTATGAAGATAGAAGTTATGAGTTGCGTAATTTTACAAGTAATTAATTTGTAGTATAAGCTTTTCGGAGAGAATCTTCTAAAAAGTACTAATTTTTTTTGTTTTTTTTTTATATTTATTATGATCTATATTTGTCTTTGAAAAATAACACGCGTCTCCGTCCGTTATTCTATACGCACACGTTAATTAAGAGACACGCTACAGGTCGCAATTGTTGACCGATTTTGGTTATTTTTTTTTGTTAATTGTCTATAAAAAATAAAAACCTATTGATTTTTACACAATGATTTGTGAAATGGTTTAATTTTGTGTAAATGTTTTTTTACAGAAACTTCCTTCTTTCGGGTTCTTCTTTTTAGTGTGGATCTCCATATCCTTCACTCTCTTCTTCCTGCTATTATGACCTTTTTTATTTTTAGCGTTTTCTTACAATTGTTTATTTAATAACAATAAAAAAAACGTGTTGCATGCGCTTTTGGTATTACCAACAAATCTGTATTTAATTACAGCGCTTCGAAATATAATAACAAAACCGAACCTTGCAATTACATGAAACAAATTTAGTTAATATTTATATTTTGTGTACATCACTATCACAAGTATAAAATATTAATAGGTCGACAAAAACTGTTCCGTATTATATATCGATTTACTATTGTTTCTTTTGTGTACTAAAGACAAACATAAAGAACAACTCTTTATGTTTTTATGCTAATTTATTATTATCGTTGAAGATTTATTTAATGATATAATTAAAATAGAAAAACGATCGTTGCGTAACGTAGAAATGTATTTTTTTCCTTATTTCTAGAAAGAAGTCTATTTATTTTCTCCTAGCCAGATGCCATTTTTGGAAAACAGTTTTTTTGTTCGGAACAAACACTGCTTCCATGTGCGGAGAAATATTTTGCTTGTAGCAAAATAACAAACATTAATAAAACTTAAATCTTATCAAAACATAATGAAAACTGTACTCTATTCAATTTTCCATATGTGAAATAAGTATCAAGTTCGATCCCAACGGTGTTCTTGTTACTCGATCCGCTAATGTAATCGCTTTTATTTATTTCTATTTATTCTAAGACCTACAAGTTTTCTGGGCTAGTGGATCACCTTTCGTTTGATCCAAAAAAGGGCGAGCATGCACTTTGATCACTGTTTGTTTTATAGGGTGACAACCTTCGAGTAAAAGGGACTAGTTAATTTTTTTCTTTTTTCAAAAAGGGTTTATTCTAATCAGTTTTCGAAAACATCGCTGTAACCCTTGTCAGTCTACAAGTACCATAGACTAATTTACATGTAAAATCTAATGTACTGGTCTTACGACAATACCGCTTTATAAATACATAGGCGATATATTAAGATATGCATATAGGCATCAAATTCAGCGTAATAGTTTCGCCTAATATTCAGCTAATTGGTCAGGGTCCTAGCAGAATATTTGGTTTCCGGCCTAAGGCCGAATATATTATTCATAGCAACTCTAATAAGAACATCACACTAACTGTAATGTATAAGAAATAGCTTTAATATTAGAATAATTTATCAAATGCTACCATAAAATCAGCACTTCTAAAATTCAGTAGGAAAATCAGTACTTCTAAATTAATGAAAAATCTTACATTTTTGTTTCACATATTTTTGCTGAGGTATATAAAAAAAAATAATGATTTGATTTGACCAATAAATGTTTGCTCAATTGCTTGATTATAGGTGATATATTTGATTCACTATGTTTGGTTAAAGCCTTCTATAAACGGTTAACATTGTTTGGGCTTATTGATATGTAATGATGTCATTATATGTATATATAATTTACCAATTTCGGTGGAATATTTAAATAGAGTTCGAGCAACAAAAACTTAAGTCAGGAACTGTTTTGACCTTATTTTATTTTTAATCTCATCCGACAGTACTCACAGTACATTATTTGTGACTCTACATGAAAGGTGTTTGACCTTGCCCTCATTAGCTTTATTCGGCATCATGGTGTGGTTATAGATATCGCTCTCATAATATAAACGTTTCTATGAATAAACATTTACAACACTCCTTTGATTTGCCGAATACCAGTTTTAAAAATATATTAAAATTTCGTTTCATTTCTTCGGATTGACATCATTCCTAAATTATCTTATCTTGGGAATTATTGAATGCAACAAGGGATGAAGCCTATCATTGATTTTTTTAAATCAATAATTGTTATAACAGCTTTTTGATTCCCAAAACTTTGAGATTAGAGTCGAAAAGAACATAACTAGTTTGATCTGTTACAGTCGACTTTTTGATAATGTCAAGCGACCTTCACAACATTTCGACTCGTAAACGTTAAATAGATAGTAAAGGTGAATAAATTGACAATATTAGTACCGCGGTGTAAATTATTTTTATATGTGATCTTTGTGGTAAAAGCGTTCATTCTCTGGTCGATTTTAATGATGTTGGCATTGAATTTTATTTCAAGTATATTTAAAGATTATGGTTCACATTATAAATTCGTTTGTTTTATGGTGTAGGTGAATCGATCATATCTAGAGGCAAAGAAGCAGTAGATTTAAATAATAAATTTTTTTTATTTACGTTATGATAAGTTACGCAAAGTGTAAAGTTTTTAATAAAACGACCCATTGGTCGTATACGAATTCAAACGTCACTTAACAGTATCAATAACAATAAATTAATCTCGGCGTTTTAGTTTTATAAACTGATTATAATTGCTGTACAAGCAAGGTAGCATCTGCGAGTGACGCAGCGATCAGTCTGCGTACGGACGCTGGCCGATATGGACGTATTTTAATTTCGAAAGTTCACGTACCCCTGCAGGGTCGAAGTATACACGTTTTTTACGATATTTTCTGTATTCTGTATTTGTCCATAACATATAAACAGAATCTGATGGAGATATGCAAAATGCTACACCGTATTAATACTAAATATGATTTAACTAAAGTGATAATGTTCGTGTAAACTGTGGTATCAATAGATGATTAAAAAAAAATTATACGATGTTAAAAACGTGTATTTTAAAACTTTAAAATAAGTGTACGGTAGAGCTGGTTTTACATTTACACAAAAGCTCGTGAGCTACCGTAATTCTGTGAAGGTGGAAATAAGTATTTCGTTGTTATAAAATATTGCACGTAAGTCACTAAGTTAATATACGGTGTCAGTGTTTAACATCAAGGTCGGACTTTACGTGAGATTTATTTATAAAGATATGTTACCAATATTGTTTATTTGCGTGAAAAGTTTGTATACAACATAGCAACTTTCACCATTTTCACTTAACGAACAAATTATAAATAGTTGAATACATAATTCGATTGTATTGTTAAACATTAACCCATTTAGTCTTGTGTATTACCTACAACTCAAATGAATTAAATGAAGAATGGAGCAATGATAGTTGGTAGTTTAGTCGGGTATGGACAATGAGAGTGTGGTGGATAGTGGGAGCAGCGCTGGCGCTGTGCGGCGCTGGCGCGCGTATGGCGAGCAATGTGGAACGGCACGGTGTCTTCCTACAATCTCTGTGTTGTTGCCAGCCCGTGCAGCATCGTCGGCCACTTCGCACAAGATACGGTCCTTACTATAGAAACTGGCGAGGATTGAGATATGGTAAAAATGTAGAGCCATTTTCATAACATAAGTGTAATCATATATCTTGCTATTAGAACTTGTTTATCCTTCTGAACAGGTCTGTCTGTGTTTTCCAATTAGATGTTTCCATAGTTCCTGGTGAAATCTACCTACATTCTTGATCCTTATACGGCCTCGCATTATTTTTCCATTTTTTAGAATACCATTCCTCACCATGAAAGAATATGAAACCCTGATAGGATTGCTTTGTTTTCCGTCTGTCTGTCTGTCGGTCAAGATGTTTTTTTTTTCAGAAGTGTTCAGAGGTATCAAGATGATAAATTTAAAATTATACGTAGAATTATTACCTGTTATTTTTTTTATTTATTCGTTTTTAATTTAGGTTTCTTATATATTCGTAGAATATTTATTTGTGTATTTTAATGTATCTAATTTATACATATGGCGGACGTATTGCTACGAGACCAATCTTTACAATCAGCTAGAAAACCAGTCCAGCCCCACTCGTCGAGCGGCCGAGAATCGAACCCGCGCAGTCAAAGTCCATATGCCTTGTGATTAACTCAACACACCACGGTGACGGCCCAACTCATTTAAGCTTTACAGTGATACAATGATACGGAATACGCAATGTGTGAGTTCTGCTCACATTTGACCGTCTTTTTTAATCATGAAAATACGTTTTCATATCCCGTTGCGTTTTTTTTTCTGTGTAATATTGTACTGTGTAATATTGCGGCTAAATTTACAATCTTATTTTAATAGCATTTAATTTATTTTCATTCTCTCCCATTATCCACGACTAAGTATAAGTGGTAGAAGTACACCATTATTATAGCTATTCTTGTTACTTTCGATATTTTTTTGTTTCTCACTTTTTATGAGCTTTATTTAATATTTGACTAAACGAATTTCTTACTTCATATCATCAAATTATAATACGTTCAGTTTCCGCTAAAAACCTCGAATTAATATGAATAACCGTTATGTTACAAATACATAATATCATTGGTAATAAATACTGATTTATACTCTTTCGTATTAAAGGAGACAAAATTGAATAACTGTACAAAAATTATATAAGACGTAAGTTTGTATGTAGAGGAACCGAAGTGATTTGACGCAATATTTACATTTTGGGTCACAGCTTTCACACTTTCATAGTTGGGATTACAAATAAAGCATTTAGAAACCGCATTTCATGATTAATGAATTCCTTAATGATAAAACTATAGACGCTATTTTGTGAAACTGTAGATTATATGTGAAATAAAACTAAAACTTATAATATGAAGCTAAAAGTTTAGGTTATAAACGAGGGAAAAATCAATTTAAACAGGACAAGTCCAAAAAGTTTAACTATAAACTTTCCTAGTGCCAAGGTAAGTTGAAACATCATCTATACATATAATAAAACTGTAATTGAGCCGTGTCTGTACATTGAATATTTTTAGGAAAATGTTGTTCTAATAGTCATTATCATCGACACAAAGACTAAATTTACCATTTTCAAAATTTTGTCTGTCTGTCTTTCTGTTACCGCATCACGCAAAAATCACTGAACGGATTTTGACGAAATTTGGTATGATAAAAACTTACTATCCGGGTCAACATATAGGATACTTTTTATTTTGGGAAAATGTCTATCTGTCTTTCTGTTACCGCATCACGCAAAAATCACTAGATGGTTTTGATGAAATTTGGTATGATGATAAGTGACTATCCGGGACAACATATAGGATACTTGATATTTTGGGAAAATGTCTCATTCCCAAGTGCAAATACAAAAACTGGTTCGTGCAAAATCACTTAGAATCTAGATATTTTTGCTAATCTATATATATATATATATATCGATACATATTTGCGAATGTTAAAAATTACAAAATGAAGCAATAAATAAATATAAATACCCATAATTAAGGAAACAAAAATATAAAGTAAAACGGCTCAATAATATTTAACTAAGTTTAGTTTGAAAAATCACCAATGGTATTTATTTTTCCTTCTGTTTTTATTTATCTTTCTCGGTAAAACTTTAGACAAAGGTATTATTAGAGCTTTGGCAAAAAAAAATTTGCGCTGGAAACTATTAAATGCTGGAAATATCCTATATTAACTTGTTTTTGATCGTCTTAATCGCGCACTTTTTTGTTTTTTTTCTTAATAAGTGACACAGATAAGAGTAACTGGTATCGTAAGATGTTGCTGCATCACGACGACTTTACCCCTTGAGATTTAAGTCGTCTACTGCTAGTTTATATATTTCTATACTTTTTTAATAAATTTACGAGACGAGTTTATCAAAAGTTAATAAAAAATAAAATATAATTTATAAATTAATATTTGTTAATACTATAGTCAGAAATGTATTTAATGTTAACAGTGTTAGCATTAGTATTAGCTATATAATGCTTATATTAACTTATTATTTATCGTAAAAGTTAAAAATCGCACAAGAAATGACGATATAAACGATATTTCTGGCGACCTCTTCAAAAAGTAAGGAACAGTTTAGAGATAGGAAATATTAACCAATATTGATAAATATAATTGTAAATGCTTTCAGTAATCAGTTGAATGTACTTTTCTTTACCTTGTGTAGTATACACGGCGAATAAGTTTTTAATCCCATGGAAAATACTTTCGGAAAATGCTAGACATAGTGCATCTAATATAATTAAAAATGTAAAATACTGTTGAAATGAAAAATACTATTGTTCAGTTAAGATAAAACCATTAATTAGGGTTTCAAGCCCCTTGACACAATAAGCTTTATAGTAGAACTAGTATTTTCCATCGTTTCACCAATTTATAGAGTGAATTAAAATAATATGAGTATTCTGGTGTAAGAATTGAAATGAGGAATGTGGACTTGGAAACGTCGCGTTGCTTAGTTTTATTAACCCATCAGAATCGATTATAATTTATAACCGTCATAACAATTTTACCACTTTAACGGCTATTGATCTGTGAATGTCGACTTTACATAGTTAAAATCGGAAAACTTATTTGATAATATACTTAAACGACTGGATTTAAGTAATATCGGTTCTAACTAGGTAGAGGTGTAAGTATTAACAACTTCCTAGATATAACGGTAACATAAACATACAATTAAATACAGTTTATCTAGCAAACCGAGCTCGTTTTATTATCACTGTGAATAATATATCGATTACAGAATTTTACCGTTAATATTTTTTCATTTATTTGAGTGGCCGTTGCTCTGAATTTTATTATTTATATTTTCGTACGATGTATTACTGATCAGATTTGGCCTACGGCTTCGCTCGCGTGGATAAGGGAAAATAATAATGGGAAAATTTAAAGAAAATGTTGTTAGGAAAACATTTAATCTTAGCATTGGAAATTGCTAAGAAGTCTACGATAGACAGAATCGAAAAAATGTGGTAAAAAGAGAATATGGTCTGCAGTAGACTGACATATGGCTCATGCCCTTATAGCTTATGCTCATGCCAATATCTGGCTTCGTGCTTGTGAGTTTTGAAGCTTTTACTGCAAAATGAAAGCGAACGCAGCCAATATATTTTTCCACTATGCGCTCGGCCGTGCTCTGAAGTTGATTACGAATAATAATTTATCATTCATTAAAGTATATACAGAGTGACCCATTTAGAGTGGATTTTTTAGGTAGAGGATATCGTGATAAGCCATTTAAAAAAAGTAGTTCCGCAAAAATCAGTAGTTTAGAAGTCATGAAGTTTTTTGTAGTTTTTTGATAAATCTGTACTCCAGTCACATCAATTACACAGTTTGAAAGCTATTTATTCCACTAAATCACATAAAATTTTGGTTTGGAACTAGAGTAGTTATGTAGTAAGCGTGTAATGGGCTTTTTGTGTTTACTCTTAGCTTCTGTTATTGTTTAAAAATTTATGTTGATTTTTATCTGTTTTCAAAAGAAAAACGTACTTTAAAAAAAACGCTGTAGTGAAATTTATACAACTAGAGATTTGCTTGTAACTTTCAAAACTACCGTAGGATATGATGATAGTCTAGACAAAAAATCATAGTGATATAACTATTGTAACATCTTTAGAAATTAACATCACATCACTGAGTCATTAAATGTGAAATTTCTGCCGTAATTGCAATTTAATCAAAACTAAGTGGGTTGCTTTTCAAAATGCATTAATTCATCTCCGATTTACCTAAATTATTCACAAATCAATGTTTATTAGCCTCAACATACACAAAATGTGTTGACGTAAAATGACTCTGCTAGACAGAACACTTTTATGTCGTTCACGAATCAGAAATAAAGAGAAAAGAGAGACGACCACTTTAAATGGGCCACCTGTATGTGCATAATACAGGCTTCATACGTTATGACTTAGAATATCTTATAAAACAACGTAAGGCTTCGTAACAGCCTATATTTTTCAATTATTTAAATATCCATAGTATTTCCTTGCGAAATTTCAAGTAAATAACTAGGCTCATGTGAGCAAAATTTATGAGATTTTCCATTGGCCTAGTATTTTATCGACGTTATTTGAATCTACAAGATTTATTTTGCAATAAGTCATTTAAATATATTTATGAACTTTCTAAATTAAAAAAAAAAATAAATTCCTAGTGTAAATCTTAGAGATAAATTAATATTGATGATTCTAGTTGAGCAATGTCATTAAAGCTGGACACTGTTTTATCAACATTGTTCTTTTCTGTTAATTTGGCCTCAGCTGGGTTTGGCCTCTGTACAGAGATGCTTGCAAATAATGTATATCTTGCATGCATTCGCTAAATCAGATTTATCTAAAACAAATGAATCATGCAAAGGAAAAGCGAGTTTACTTTTCAAAAAATATTCAAAGCCAAAAATTGTCTTGTTCAAACCAAGAATAACCGTTCGAAAAAGCTTGCTTATATTGAATGAAGCTTTTCGCAAAAAGCTCTGTTGCCTCTAATATTCGATTAGCAAGATGGAGTTAAACTCGTCACTAACCGTTTTATGTGAACCACATACTGCATTTGAATCCAATTCCATCACTAGGTCAACGTTAAGTATATAATTATGTCAACTCAGGATATGTCATGAGTTACATCCTATGATAAATCATAACATCCTACGATAAATTTCTGAACTCTTGCATAAAGCTGTAAATAGATGCAAGACCCCGCAAAGCGTCCCATTCTTCAGCGGCTTAATTATGATTGAGTATTGCACTGCTTCCGTAAACGATTGGAAAATATTTTTGGCTTTAAAAACAGTGATTTTATTAGCTAAAAGGAAATATTAGCAAGTTTAAATTACAGTTAATAGTTTAGCGATTAAAACATTACGCTCATTAATTATTAATGATGTCGTAAGGTGGGTAATGAACTTTCAAACGAATCTAAAACTTTGAAAATGTTAGGCTTTTAGTGTAATCAGAAACATTTAAGGCAATTAGACTTAGTTTCACATTTAGAATTAAAAGTACACAGATGCTGGCCCAACAGCTGCGTTCCTTGCCGCTTTATCATTATCGCTGTTCTATTTCCATACGTAGTGTTTTACGCAATCGCAATAACATCCGGCAGTCTTGAACTATTACTTAATGTAATAAATCAATCACGTCTTCTCTATAATACCTAAAAGTGCCACATTTATATATATGTATATACATACACACGTGTGTTTGTGTGTGCACAATTTGTTTATTAATTTTTTCGATTATCAATAAGTGCTTGCTAGATATTAAAATAGGACGAGATGAAAGCCACGCAAACGCGTGGTCGCGCGTCGCTGTCGAGACACAAAAAATTCGAGCAATTGGTCCTGATTAGGTATGTTGCCTCACAACAATGTTTATAAACTGAACGCACCATCGCGAGCTTCAATGATTCTGTTAAATAAGTTAACTATTTTAAGAATAATTTCGTGTGTCGATCAATAGAAACTTGTATGTACGTATTTATAGATGTGTTGTTTAATTATACCTAAATAAATACAGTATATGTATATAGTTGACAGCTAATAAACTTGCCATCTCAGTTCACAATACTATATCACTTTTTACTTCATATTACTTTTTTATGTGCAAGTAATAAATTAATTTATATAAAAACCATCGTAATCTATATCCATACCGCCAACCTGTATATTTTATATCTGCATACCAGCGTGTATGTAGGTCATAAATTCCTTTCTTGTAGAATTATTTGGGCTTTTGGCTGAAAAACTGGACAAATCCAATGATAAAATGGTAACATAATTAGAAAACGAGCGTAATATTTGATAGTTAGACGGAGAGGACGGTGTATGTCGAAACACGGTCCATCCAGAAGATTAACCATAATCATATTAGGATTAATATTCTTAAAAATTCCTACCTAGCTGAATTGTTGTGTACACTTTCGTTAAGACATACAAAAATCCCCGTCAACACCATACCGGTTTTTCGTCAAATTCGAGGTAAAAAGTCATAAAACAGTTTATGGGGGAAATCCATCGTTTTGAATTGGATGATTGGTGTTTAATTTTATGATTGAGTATTGCACTGCTTGCCTAAACGATTGGAAAACATTTTAACTTAATAAATAAACAATATATAAACTTTAAAAACAGTGACTTTATTAGCCAAAAGAAAATATTAGTAAGTTAAAATTACAGTTAATAGTTTAGCGATTAAAACATTATGCTCATATTAATAATGTCCATAAGGTGGGTAATGAACTTTCAAACAAATCTAAAACTTTGAAAATGTTAGGCTTTGAAGCTCAGAGATTGATGGAGGTTATTATAAGAATTATAGTTTTTTTCAATACCCTACAAAAAATATGTAGAGGCAATCGCTGTCATTGTAGAGCGTAGAAAATGAAAATAAAATAGGCACTAAGTTCATTCGCACTAACTCGGAGGTATAATACAAAGCGTTTTTTACGTATTTCCCCGGTAAAGCTAATATAGAATAAGGTTATTTATATAAATTATTGTGTATATTTACCACGATTACAGTATTGGTTAAAAAGTATAATGTCCGAATAATTAAAATTATCTTTCTTTACCGATATTCTCATCATCACCTTCATTATTAGTTTCAATTATATTTGCCTATAAAATATCGATTGGATTTATGTCGTTATCCGCGTCGAAAACGTTGAAACCATCAGTTACATAGGCGATAGCATTTAAGCATAATTGCCCGTGACAATGTTGCCAAGCTGTGGAGCATTGCAATCCCTTTGACGCAGTTATAAAACATTGTATTAAATTATTCGATTTGTGTTGTCTCTGAAATGTTATATTTTTAGTGTCCAACCTCTACTGTTCCGGATCATTGTTTTTTCCCAACCAGATTTACCTGTACTTGGTGGTAATGATTGAAATATGACTGGTGTGTTTTAGCAAAGCTCAAATATTTGTAAACGTCTATCGAGTGTTCATATTTTGGAGTACCGTACATTGTAAAATTTACTTAGTCGTAACAAAGTTGTAACTGTCTCCAAATTATTATATTTTTAGTGTCCAACTGTTGTTCCGGATCATTGTTTTTTCCCAACCAGATTTACCTGTAGTTGGTGGTGGTGATTGGAATTTGACTGGTGTCTTTTAGCAAAGCTCAAATATTTGTAATCGTCTATCGAGTGTTCATATTTTGGTGTACCGTATATTGTAAAATTTATTTAAAATATTCGCTTCCGTATGATGAAAGCGAATGATAGGCATTTATTTACGTTTCCTTGTAATTACAATATTGTTTTTCTTATGTTTCTATTAAGTATTGTGCAATCAAATAGATCAAAATGTATCAAGATATTTTTAATTACTCCAATGTAAAAAATTAACCCGACTCTCTATATAATTTATTGTAGATACAACTTTTTCATTCAATGGACAGCATACATTAAAGCTCCCAGTTGGAAAACAATTATCTGTGACGTTCCGCTCCGGCAGATATTAAATCATTGAACGCAAAGCTGACACGCAATTTTACAATTATATTACTACATATCTCTCACCACGTGTCTCTTGTAGATATCATTGCAGTATATTTGAATGCAACAGTACTTACTTTTCTGATTTTTGATTTTTATTTTTCTGAGCTTATTCACTCGTTTCTCTTCACAAAATAAACATTATTGTTTATAAATAAAGGAGGCACTTTTCTTTCTTTCTTCTTTACTTGGGGATTGGATGGGAATTTCTTATTCTTGGCTCTATCGTATTCACTTGCTTTTTGTAAAGTTTGTAAACTATGTACAAAAATTGAATATTGAATATATTTGGCGTTAATTTTGTAGAAATTCATTATTCACAATTAAATGAAACTATGTGATGTAGTATTATTTCTACTTTCTTTAAGTTCTTTACCACGACCTAGGTATCGTTGTATTACAACATCTTCAGGTGGGCTATTAGCAAAGTTTCTTTGCTAATTCTTTGAGAATATTTGCTAGAGAATATTTGTAATACAACGAAACCTAGGTCGTGGTAGAGAACTTAAATAAAGTAGAAATAATACTATATCACGTAGTTTTATTTAATTGTGGACTATGTACAAAGATTATTTTAACACCATCCGAAAGCGGTTTATCGCATTTAAAACATTTATCAGCCATAGACTATCTTTATAAAAGAGAAACTAAAAATTTAACGCCTTACACCGCTTAGAAACAATTTCAACTGAATTAAAAGCAGCAAAACATTGATTTGGGACTGTCGCAGACATTAATTGATGGGTCTCTAAACAATAGAGAATGGAATATTCAATTTTGATTATACGGTAGAGTATGTGACCCGTTTTGACAAATCTCTAAATGTATATATTCTCTACTCTTCATCTATACCCCGATAATATACTATAATAAAGTTTCATTTTATTTCATTGAATGGTAGTAGCATGGACCTTATCATAGAATATATAATGCTGTACGGAAATGCATAGCAATACATTTTCTACGACGAAAATGTTTGTTTTTATAAAAAGATGTATAATTTTGTTCTCGACAATTTACCTTCAATAGTTTTTCTTATAACCTTCATCAATTTCCAAGCCACAGGGAACAAAATATTTTGTTGTGTTTTTTCGTGATATTTGACCACGAATATCTCGAAACGCCGGCACGATAAGGGTAGAGGCTTTTTCCATATTTCTTAGAATATCATAACGAAACTATATACAAAAATCCAGCTAACTGGGGATTTTTAAGAAAAAGATATATCACACACTTTTTATCTCTTGTAACAAGATATTTTGGCATTCACCCATTGTCGTGCATGTATTGGCTACCTATATTGTTTCGCTCGCTTTCCGCCCTAAACATAATTTATAGCACGCTAAGTTTCCTTTGTGTTTCTATACTTGTTTGACCTTTACTAGCCGAAATTCAGTTGCTAACTGAACAGAAGATTATATACTGCGCTCTTTATATGCTTCATCAGACATGTTTGAGAAGACTATAACATTCGAGGAGTCGCTGTTAAAAGTTTATTAGTTACTGTTAGTAATAGTAATAGTTAGTGTTATTGATACACTTCATTAGTTGCTATAGCAGGTGTATTAGTTACTATCAAATACACTTTATTAATTATTATATTATTAGTTACCATAATAACAGATACACTTCAATTTTTTTCTTTTCATTCCGTGGTTCCTATTTATTGTTTATATTGTAATATAAACGTAACATAAACGTGATATAAACGTAACGTACGTATAGTAACGCACGGGTATTTATTTGGAGTTTGTTTCTTCCTTTTTATGTTATGATGAATAACAATTAATACTATATAACTTTAGAATATTGTTAAGACTTCTGTTAGGACGTGCCATTATTTTGTATAAATAAACTTGCCACTTTGATACCGTAATGTCTCTGTTGAAATTTTGATTTATCGTAATTTATTTTTGAATTCATTTGTGTTTTTCTTAGTACCAATATTACGGTTTGCAACCTAAGTACCACATTTTGTTAGTTTGGAAGATACAATAAATAATATTCATAGGTTGTTTATTACATTAAGTTTTTATTTTTTTGTGTTGTAATTAAATATTTTGTTCCTCATTCAGGTGGTGTCGAGATGAATATATAAACGTATTATAACTTGTTTTCATTGATTTATTTTGTTTTTTTTTTATTAATACTTTAGATTTAAAAGCTTACAAGGCTTATCTATGGGAGAGTTAGACCAAGGAATAATTGTTTAACAATCCGCATGAGAAAACTGCTTAATCCTTATAACTGTGTCCGTTGTTAATAATCTAGTTCTATGTATAATGAGTCTACGTATTTAAACCAAATTCAGATCCTCAAGATTCTCGGAGTCAGAATATAACCATCCGCCTAAACCCAAACTCAGAACAGCTAACAAGAAGCGTTGCTGTGAAATAATTAAAGCTTGTAATGCTATAAAACCAGTCATTTAAATGTTACAAAACTACCCAACTTACAGTTTTAACATTTCTGCCGAACGCCTGCGGTACAATTGAACAACAATTCTATCTCTTAGAAATTTTATGTGCTAGTTTCATTATTTTGAAAAAAATAACGGTTTTCAAGACGTCGTATTATTATCTAAACTGTAAAAAAGTTCAGTGATATATATATAGAGATATATAGAGTTTCACTTTTTCACTCAACTGTATCATATTTTAAAGTTACAAGACCTTCATAACTTTACAACGTCTTACCGTTAGAATGGCAAGGTTTTAAGCAGTAAAGTGATTAAAGGCAGGTAAAAGTATTTTCAGTTCGAAAGGTTAATACTTCTATAAACTGGACTGTACATCTATTGACTGAAATAACGAAATTAAATACAAACATAAGATCAAAGTGCTATTTATTTTAAACTAAGATACGAGGAAGTATTATATAATTCCACTACTTTTAAAGAAACTGGAAGAAAAATTTAAAACGTTGGATCATAGTTGAAATATCAGGATTAACCGAGTTTTTCTTTCTATTTTCCTCGTAAGGCTTCAGTAATGCGAGAAGTTTTATCAATGTCTGCCGGATGATCAAGTTGCATAGGATAATATTTCCATTAACTTCATTATCTATTAATACTATATTTAATATATTATTAGAATATTAGGTAGTATTTCGAAACTTAAGAAATTTTTTCAATCGCGGTTTTTTATGATTTCCTGATAAATTACAGAACGGTAGGAGAAAAATTCATGTGAATATAAGGGTCAATACTAATTGTTTCTTATATCCACATAAATTTTTTTTATCCAATTAATATTGTTACTTTATTTCAAATGATTCACTGTGGACTTGAACTTATTATTTATTAATATTAAAGCACTGAAGTTTAAATTTACTTTTTATTTTACATATTATCATTGGGCTGAAAATTTTTGTTGTTTTCCTTTAGAAACGACTTGGCGTGACAATAAATTAAATTATTTCGCTCCCGAAACCCCAATGTTGGGGCCCGACAAAGATACATTTTCTACATCATCTTGTCAATTCCTTAACTCCTAGAAATGGTTCGTCATGCGTATTATTAATATTATTGGCTTCATTAGTAATATACGTAATTGAAATGTGTGACAATCGAACCAAGTTTTCGTATACGAAGAAATTTAATAGGAAATAAAAATAATATAAAAGTTTCAAAAATATTCGAATAAATATATAAGAATATAAAAGTTTCAAGAATATCAAATTTTCAATCCCAAAAATCATCTTTTTTGGAATACAAATCGTTAGAGTATATTATTTAAAATTGCAGATATACAAAATGTGCATAAAACGACCATCCACACGACTTATAACAAAAATGGATTTTTGTAAACGCACTTAATTATTTCTTAATGTGCGGCAGCGTAGATGTGATCCAGCCACTCCATCCTTTTCTTAACTTCTGTCATTAATATAATTTTGACTTGTATTGGACAAATAAAATTTTTTCGGATTGAGACCTGATGAGTAGTCAGGCCAGGAAATCACATATTCGCCTCAAATAGTTCAGACTGCTTGTTATAAAGGTTGTAGATAGCGCAGCAAATATATACAGATCAAAGTAAATAACGAAGCTATATAATTCATTATCTTACCACATAGGTACTTTTATCACAGTTATAACTAGTTTCTCATTATAACGGTAACGAAGAGGCAACCGTCCTTGATACCGTTTCCCATATAAGTTAGACCCTCGTGGAATCATTCGGTACTCCGTTGGAAATGGATTGTAACAATAAGTAGACGAATAGAAAACGCAACAACTCTCTTGTATCAAGTTTATTATTTTATAAAAATGTAGAGAATATCTACTACACAATTGCAAACAAAAAAAATTGCAGCCTTGAAAAACAACTACAGGTATGGCTTTTTCTGAGTAAAATACAGTTGTGAATTTTAACTATTAGAAAGTCCCCCTCATAGCAAGTCCGCACAAAGATTTAAATCAACCAAACCTTAAAATAGATAATAACCAAGTAATAAATTAAAATCCGCTTGCATACTCAGCTGCACAGAATTCCCATCGCGAGTTTAATCAAAAAGTCACCAAGCTTATATTAAAAAGCACTTTAAATGGAAAAAAAATAGTTTTCAACAGGCCTTTGGCTGCATTAATAACATAACTCGGAAATTAGTGTAAAGGTAGCGTAAAACTGAAGATTTGAACTGAAGACACTTTTGACCGCCGCGAAATACAAATCGCACTGAAGGTAAACCGTTTTATTTTCACAGATGAAACCTAATTGTAATACATACCTACTACTTACGTGCCTACAAAATAAAACTTAGGGACGACACAGCAACAATATTTTTAAAAAAATTGTCGAAAACTGTAAAAACAATATCGTCTCTCGAATGAGACGCCGCTTTCAAAAAGGAAAGTAGCGTCATATTAAAAAAATATCTCCTGTGCCGAATATGACACTACTTTCAAATGAAAGCAATATCGTTTGCTCTGAATATAATGGTACTTTTAAAAAGTAAAGTGGCGTCATATTCGTAAAAATAATATCGTCCGT
Organism: Druceiella hillmani; assembly: GCA_039881145.1. Lineage (NCBI taxonomy): Eukaryota > Metazoa > Arthropoda > Insecta > Lepidoptera > Hepialidae > Druceiella > Druceiella hillmani. Next base: position 13,498,620 of record JAYKKI010000008.1, on the reverse strand, counting down.
ACCGAATATGACGCCACCTTCAATAATGAATGTGACGTCTTATTCATTAAATGTAGTTTCATTTAATGTTATCCACAATTAAATGAAACTACGTGATGTAGTATTATTTCTACTTACTTTAAGTTCTTTACCACGACCTAGGTTTCGTTGTATTACAACATCTTCAGGTGAGCTATTAGCAAAGATTCTTGCAAATAACCCACTAATAGATCTTTGCTAATAGCCCACCTGAAGATGTTGTAATACATCGAAACCTAGGTCGTAGTAAAGAACTTAAAGTAAGTAGAAATAATACTACATCACGTAGTTTCATTTAATTGTGAATAATGAATTTCTACAAAATTAACGCCAAATATATTCAAAAAAGAATATCGTTTATGCCGAATATAAGACCACTTTCAAAAAGGAGAGTGGCGTCATATTCGTAAAAACAATATCGTTTGTGCCGAATATGAGGCTATTTTCAAAAAGGAAATGGCGTCATATTCGTAAAAACAATATCATCCGTACTGTATAGGACACCAATTTAAAAAAGGCAAAAATGGTGTAATATTCGCCGAAACAAACCGTCCGTGCCGAATATGACGCCGTTCTTAAAGGTGTGTCGTCATATTCTGAAAAAAACATGGTGTCTGTGACGAACATGGCGCCACTTTTTAAAATTTAAGGGAATTGTGAAGCATATTTGCGTGTGCAAGAATACATTATTTGCGTGTCGAGTTTTACGGCTTCCAGCGTATCAATCTAAACTGAATTTACTATAATTCAAAATATTTGGGACCTATTGAAAAACTATAAAGGCAATAATAATGTTGAATAAATTACGAATTTAATTAATTAACTAGTCCACAAATGCCTACCTGTTGGCGTCTTATGAAGGTTGAACCACTTGCAGTTCGTTGATACTGAATACTGATTAATAATTAATTGACAAGATTGACTATTCTTACTCGAGCGATGATTCGAATTTATAATCGAATAATAATTCAGAGAATAAAAATTGATTTATTTTAATTTTTTTAAAGAAGATACTTTTAAAACATTCAATATAAGTATTTAATTTCACGTAAATAATGTCGGATCGCAGTAACTATATTTCAAAGTTTTTTTTTATTTTTTACTATATCGGCTCAGTTCATACTAAAACTGTACCTTGCAATTACACGAGGCAAAGGAATTTTTAGGATAAGTAGGGGGCTGACCCGCTCGCCGAGGTATTTTACGAATTAAGCATATATCAGCCACCGCACGCACACATGCTCCCTCGCCCAGTTGACCACCGCGCGAATACCAAGACACAATTTAAGATAATAATGCATTTTCATCAAAAGCAAATTTTATTATGGATGCATTTATTTATAACTAGCTTTAATGAAGTATGTTATAAGTCAATGAAGTATGTTATAAATCTTTATTGAAGTATGTTATAAATCAATGGATAATGGTTTGCAAATAAGAATGACATTTGAGGATTCGTACATTTGATCTTTTTTCTTATGGTTTGGTAGCCAAATTAGGAACCCGTATTGTTTCGCCATATTCGTCTGTCTGTCGGCCTGTATATCACAGACATTTTACTCGCAGTCTATTAGTATTATAAAGTTGAAATTTATTATTGTCATACGTATTTATGGCGCCTACAAAGTTATGAAAAATATTTTTCTTTAAAAGAATTGTATGAAACCGGACCTACATGTAAGATATATGGGGGTGAATAATTTTTATTCACACACTCCATTGTGTGGAGTATCGTTGAATGTGCCTTCCAAAACTATAGGAAGTACGTGATAAACGCTTTACCGATCCTGTTACGAAATTTTAAGCTATAAAGTGGTAATTTTTGTCAGAGTCTCGAGTGACACCCCCTCCCCTCCCTTCCACCAGCTAAACTGGTATTTTTTAATATTGGAATATGTTCACAATAGTACACTACTATTGGGAATACTTTTAAATATAAAGAAGTATTATACATATATAAATGGAAAATTATCACAGGTGAGTAAGGCTATACTAATTTACGTGTAATTGTAGACCAACTTATGTGATATGTAGTTGGGTCATAAAAACTCCATACAAATAACTTAAATCAAATGCAAAAATTACTTTGTACTTTAAAGTGTATATTTATTATGTCTATTAAACTAGACAATACACTCTTTTGCATAAAAAAACGGGCGGTTTTGATTTCGTCATATTATTAACAAAATATTATTTATTAAGAAGTTGTATTAATCTTAATTGTTACTGGCAGGTATAGTGTATTCTGGCACATAAAAACGAACGTTCTAAATTTGAAATTTATTCTTTTTGAATGAAAATTCTATTTCACTGTCAAAAAAGTATTTTTTGGCGGTAAATGAAATCCAACTCTTATTAAGTTCTTTTTCATTTGTTACATTTTTTATTTTAGCGAATAAATTTTAATTAAATTTCTGCTGTTTGCTGCATTAGTTCACTTCTGTTTGTTGTTCTCAGTATGGTTGAAATGACGATAAGAGCTAGTAAAATTATTGCGCTGCTTGAAGAAGGCTGTAGCCAATGTTATGTGTCTCAGCAGTACAATGTGAGCCGTTTCACTATCCAAAGAACCTGGTAACGATACCAAGAAACGGGTTCCGTCAGTAGAAGGCCCGGTTCTGGACGAAGCGGTGCACCGAGTCACGGGATGACCGCTTCATAGTCAGATAAGCGCTACGAAATCGTCAAGTTACGTACGTGGATCTCAAACAGAACCTCGAGGACGTCAGAGGTACACGAGTAAGCCTATGGACAGTCAGAAGGAGACTTCAGGCCGTCAATATACGTAGCTATCGCCCAGCTCGGGGCCCTACATTGCTCCGTGAGCATCAAGTTGCCAGATTGAGATTCGCTCAAAATTTTTCGTCATGGACTCAACAAGACTGGAATAGTGTTTTATTCTCCGATGAAGCTCGTATAGTATTGATTAATGGTGAGGATCGACGTCGGCGAGTCTTACGAAAACCTGGAAAACGCTTTGCAGAAGTGTGTTTTGAGGAAATCACCCCCTACGGTGGAGGCTCCGTAATGTTTTGGGCTGGTATTAACTCAGATGACCGTACCGAGTTAATTTTTATTGAAAATGACACACTTAATGCACAAAGGTACATAACAGAGGTTCTTATTCCTAATGCCAAACCCGCATTAACAGCAGTTGGAGGCGAGTCCATTTTTATGAACGACAACGCTCGCGCCCACCGCTCTAAAGACGTTGATGCGTATATGCAGGATGCCGGAATTCGTCGGTTAGACTGGCCAGCTAGAAATTCCGACCTAGGTACACCGATAGAACACATTTGGAATAATCTCAAACAACGCGTCAGAGCCGTAAAACCAACTCCAGAAAACATTAAGGCCCTTAAAAATGTGATCGTCGCTGAATGGGAACGTATTCCTCAGGAAATGATAAAAAACGTCGTCAAAAGCATGCCTAGCATATTAAGCGCATTAATTTTAGCTAGAGGAGGCCATACTCGTTACTAAATTTTCAAATTTTATGTTAAATTAATAAAAAATATTCAAAAATAAATTTTGGCCATTTTTACTGTACCAGTATGAAAACGCTCGTTTGTGGACTTTACATCGTTTTTTTTTATTTATTCGCATTTTTAATGACTGAAGTGGGTAAAAACGATATCTCAATAATAAATAACAATATTCTCATCATATCGCCATATAAAATGCATCAAATAATAATAAAATAACTCTGATATGGTTTATTCCTTTAAGTGCCCGTTTTTTTTGCCTCTTGCTTATATATTCGCATGGTAAGAAATAATATTAATATTTGTAAGTAGTTTAATAATAATAGTACATATTATTATTACGATGTGTACGCTGAAAATTTTTTTGTCTTCATGGTGCGAGTTATACTCGTGCATGCCAAGTTTTTTTTTCATATAAACTCACAAAAACTTTCATTGAACTTTTTACTAGTTAGCGTAGGCGACAAGACAATTCTAACGATTATAAAAAGTACTCGCGAATTAGCTTGTTTCATGTTTAAAAACGTATTTCATAACATAATTTGCTTTCTAATTTCTCCAACAGCGCCTATACATTAACAATAGGAGATAACACAAAATTTTAGCACGAGGATGATGTAAGGTGGATATGATCTAATTTTTTCTGTTTAAATTATAATAATATTACTTGCTTCATAATTCCTCCAACAGTGCCTATTCATTACATATAGGAGATAACATAAAATGTTATCACGAGCGAGATATAAGGTGGACATGATTTAATTTTTTCTCTTTAAATTATAATAATATTACTTGCTTCATAATTCCTCCAACAGTGCCTATTCATTACATATAGGAGATAACATAAAATGTTATCACGAGCGAGATATAAGGTGGACATGATTTAATTTTTTCTCTTTAAATTATAATAATATTACTTGCTTCATAATTCTTCCAACAGTGCCTATTCATTATCAATAGGAGATAACACAAAATGTTATCACGAGGGATACGTGAGGTGGACATGATCTAATTTGTTTTCTTTATAAATTGTAATAACATTTCTTGGTTTATAATTCCCCCAACAGCGCGTAATCATTAGTAATAGAAGATAAGACAAAATGTTATCACGAGCGAGATGTAAGGTGGATATGATCTCCAACAAACCTTGCGCGCCCATAAATAATTAACATGACCTACAAGAAGGCGGAAGCGGCGCGCTCTGAGGCTCGCTCTGCGCGCCGCGCGACCGCGCCCACGCGGCCGCGCCGCTAAATCTTATCGCCGCTCGGCACACAGCGCTTATATTCCACGAATTTACACTGCCTTAAGGCATGACATTTCGTTGAATATCAAGTTGCCCGTAATGGTTATGCATTTGGTTCAGTTTTCATTCATAAAAACGACTTCTTAAATTCCTTTCGACTGTTTTAAAACAATAAAAACTGAATTATTTCCATCGACAAAATTGTTTAATGAATTATATTAAAAAACAAAAGAATATATAAAATAACAGTTAAATTTCGGTACTCACTTTTCCATTTATGTATTGCATATCGGTATAAAAAATCGATCAATTACGAGTAGAACTCGCACTACGAGGGTTACGTTCATATTTAAACATTTATAAATCTTTAAGGGTGCATCATAGGTCTATTAAACTATTAAGATGGTTTCTGTGGCACTACTACATTTCAAACACTAAAATGTTCAATGAAAGTGTTAAACACTTCTTTTCTTCATTTTTACTCCGTCTACGGAAGCGACTTCACTACTGTACCAGAATTCGAAGCAACTTATCATTATTGCTAATGTTATCTCGATCATTTCCGACATTTATTTTATATGTAATTTTCAGGGTTACACTAAGTTTTTTCCGTGTGGCATTATGCAACAATAAATCCATATTTATATTTTACATTGACCATACGTATATGTATACTGTCCAGAAACTAAAACAACACGTCTTAATCATCTGGCTAACCGCAACCTGAATACACTGCTATCTCGTATACACAGGTTATAATTTTGTCGCACCGATCAAGCGGCATGATCTTATATGGCACTCGTAGTAAATAAAAGCTATCTCTTTTTACTGTTTACACGAATATTTTGACTAAATATTCTTTACTGTAGAGAGTGCAAATGATAAAAGTTTCATTTTATTGAAAGTTATGAAATGTGTGAACGTACTATTTTAAAAAAGATAGTGTAAAATGGTGTAATCATAAAATATCTACAGAAAAATTATAACTTGTTTAAAATAGAATAATTCAATAAGTGAACAATGCGATGATAAAGAAACATTATTTACGGTAAAAAGGGGTAGTATAATATTTAGCCGCTTGCTTTTACGCCGTACGCAAAACGAATGACAGAAATTTACCGAGACCGATTGTCGAATACTGCCTAAAAGTGGTTGTGGCTGGGTAATCGTAACTTAATACTACTTTTTCAGGAGGATAATGACCCCGAACATTGTAACTGTCCACTCATATTTCTAAAATATATGAAGTCTACAAGTACATGACCAGCGCTCACTAAAACTCACTCATATCCTTAAATGAAGATCGCCGTGCTGTGCTAAGTTGATCATAAGGAATACGGCCTTTGACTGCGCGGCGTACCACGGGTATTCAGGTTCGATTCCCGGCCGCTCGTCGAGGGGGACTTGACTGGTGTACTTATTGGTGTAAGAGATTACTATCCTAGCAATAAACCCGCCAAATATAATAATCCCACTGCAATTAGATACATTAATGTACGTAAATATATAAATAAATAAACGAATCAAAATCATTTTAGTACGGTCTTGAAAACGTAAATATTTTTACACGATTTTTTTGGCAAAGGATTAATGAATCTATAGAAATTAAAAATTGTAAAGTCTTAAATAAAAAATGTATTATATTAAATGAATACATTTTAGGCTTTTTATTAGTTTTCATTTTATAATAAGTAATTATGATGTATGGGAATTATATTTGAAAAAAATATTCTTCTGCCTTATAAATATTTTCCTTTACTGTACTCTATGATTCCGACATTGGAAGGAATATCCCGCTTGCACTGCTGTGATTTGTTTCCCACGAAATTTTTGTTCCTTTAGTATATATGAACTTAATGTGGTGTTTACACGGTGATGTTCGTGCAACATTTACCGTCGTTGCAACGTCACTACCGCCAACTATCGCCGTGTACACATAGGCGAAGCTCCATGTTACCACAGTAGAATGCCGTTGCAATAGCTGTCATGACGTTAACTGTCGCACGAACTGTCACTGTGTAAAAGCCGCTTAAGAGTTTCGTTGGCCACAGTAGAATTCCTTCTGGTTTTTATAAAATCCATCAACTTGAAATTTTATAAATTTGGTACTTAATAAACAGATCTCCATTAATGAATAGAGCATTCGATAAAGGAGTCTGATTTAACCTTAGTCGGAGCAAGCTTATGCAAGCATAGATTTAGCATTGCTTTAATTAATCCCAACCGAATCACGATGAACTATTTTTACATAAAATTCTTAATACTTTATTTCACTAATCGTTGATTTGTAGTGACCCTAAAAGCTAAATTTATAGTTACACTAAAAGCTAAATTTATAGTGATACTAAAAGCTGAATTTGTAGTGATACTAAAAGCTGAAAAGTAAAGTCTTTCTCCAAGACAACATTAACTTGCCCACACTATGTTAGTTGCAGATTTTGCTGTTCCTTTTTCAATGAACCTGACGATTGTCTTTTAATATAAACTCTATAACGTCATACGGATTAACATCATTTTTTTTTATAAAATCATAACCCGATCGTACAAGAAATATATGGGCGGTTTCGAAAACCTAAAAATGTCCTATTAAATAAAATATAGCTTAACGTATTAACATTAGGTAGATAAAACGTATCACGATGAGGTGTCGAAATTCGACCGTGTTGGTCGAATTCACGTCAATTTTCTAAATTCAGTTTGATCGAAAACCGATCATCAGTTTTTTCTCCAATATTGAATTATCAACAATTTAAAGACTGTAGTGAGCATGTCCCGATACGCACTTGGCAGTTTTTTTTGCAATTGTCATATCGAATTCTTGACTTATTCCGGTATTTATTAATAATTTAAAATTATACCTTCTTGAATCGCTGAGATAAATTAAGTGTGACATATTTGATGTTATCGAATAAAATATTTCTGAAACCATTAAAATGATGAATTATTTATTCCAAATGAGGCCCTCCTTTAGGAAAATAGTAATTTGTATAGCGGTTCTAGGATGCCTGTCAAACGGGCAAGTAAGAAGTATAGGTAACATAAGCTGATAGCATTTAGAATCTGCTTATTGTATTCAGTGTCGTCATTATCTTATTGCTAGCACTTAAGTAAATTTATTTGTTGCTAGCACGATTATTTTTATGATTTATCGCGTTGAATGATTCTCAAACACGATACTGAAAATAGCAGACAGACATTCATTTTATTTAAATATACCTCGCTCTGAATTTGTTGAATACTATTGTTTTATTACAGATTAAGTAATAATTTTTTTCCATTATTTAAACGGTTATCTTTCTGAATTTGACTATTACTATTATATCATATTAGATTAAGTTATATTTTGGAAAAGTTGATAAGTTCATAAGTTAGTGTGTGTAGTAAGGCTTGTAAGATTTTATAGCAAAATGCAAGAAGTTTGTAGAGTTTTGAAGGAGTCAATATTTGTTTCATTATTTAAATGGTTATTGCCTTGAATTTGTTTTGTAATAAAATTATATATCCCTGTAAGGCATTTAGTGTCATATGCGTAGCATCATATGCGTCTATGCGTAGTATAAGACTTATAAAATATTGTAGATAAAATGGTACGTGCGCGGAATCGCTTAGTATTTTCCGTCATAATTTCTGTAATTTTACATGTTTCAGCCATAATACTAGTCCTTTAGATCAATATAAAGGCTTTTCGCATTACACTTTTTGTCATTTTTATCGAACGATTGCGATGCTGTTTATCGAACGCCTGTGAAATTCGGAGCGGCCGTCGCATCTCTCCGAATTTGAGGGCGTTTCAATAAGGAAAAAAATTATCGACTTCTCCGAATAGAAATTTTTTGTCCACTTAGAAAGTTAGTCTGCTAGTTTCAGTGTCATTTCACAAACTAGAAGTAGTAGAAAATATCAGTTTATTGTGGTAAAAATTATGAAAATTTACTTCACCAGAAAATAAAAAAAAAAACATGGTAGATCCAAGATTGACATACAGTGTTGATATGCTGTTATATAGAGAAAATTAAAAAAATAAGCTCCTTAAAAGCTTTACCAAAATCATTAATCAGTCAAAAAAGAAATCTTGTATTTTTTATGAAAAGTTAGGTTATTTTTCATAATAGATTGTTAATGTAATTTCTACAGGATTCTTTGAATTAGCCAGATAAAACAAAGTACAGATTGTGTATTGGTATGTCCTCCATCAATAGATGAGGGCATACCAATACACAATAGATTACGACATTTATACATAACGCCCACATCCTCGACAGGGTCGTGAAAAAAAATTACGCAAACCTCAGGCAGGCAATGGCTACAAATTAAAGAAGCAAGAGGCATTGATAATTTTTTGTAATCGTTTCTAAAAAAATATTATGTATTCCATTCAATTTTTTTTGATATGTTTAATTCAAAGCAACAATATTTTAAAAATAATTTTATTAATAATTTTATATCTTAAAAATATAATATATGCCAATTTATACAGATAGCTTTTTTGTTTCATATTATGGTTACAAATTGTAAATCTATTTTTTACTCTTTCCTGATTGTCGATTAGTGAATTGTTTGGTTTTTTATATTCTAAAAAATACCAACTTTTTTAAAAATTATGTTTTATCTCTGTTAAGTCTAGGCCCATGTTTGCCGGTCTCCCTTTGCATGTTCACGGTAATGAGGTAAGGAGCTGTAACGATGAGTAGGTATGCTATGATGAACTTGGTTCATAGATTAATGAGGTAAAGGACATGATAATGAATATGACGGTGTTTTCGCAGGAAATATGTAATAAAAACTACTCATACATAAATAAAACAACTTCTTTATTATAACACGCAATAATTTGTTTTTATTTAAATATAAAATACGCACTCCTACCTACAATTTGAAAGCATAATGATTGCTCCGTACTTAATTACCTTGGAACTTAAATATCTATAAAGTACTACCCTAAGAATAATAGCATTTAATTTTAAAACCTAATGTGTAATTGAAAAAATAATGCATTCTCATCACTGTAGTCACCTCCTCGTTATGGTTGATGGCTTGAGAAGCGTATATCTTAGTAATGGGAAAATAAGTACCATGGTAATAAGAAACACAAGGCTCGTAATTCATGTCTGAATAAATAAATAAAACCTGGGCATCAGCGAAATTTAATCATTTTTTAATAACAGCAACTATTGGTACTTAAGGTCGTCTAAAACGCGTTGTCGACGAAATTCGCTGATTTTTTTTATATATCATACAAATCATAAATATCTAACTTATTTTAAAATTTAAAAATTATTTACTTTTGATAAATATTACTCTCAAAAATTGTTCTGTTAACATTACAGGGAAAATAGTTATTTTATCACACTTTTACTATTAATGGACGTGGAGCGATTTGTCTAAAAAACTAAGTCAATGTAAAATGATAACATCAACACCATTACCATTATGATAACATCATACCGTTTAGTTTTGGGAAAAATCGCTCTCAAAAATTGTACAATTAACATTACAGGAGAAGTAGTAATTTTACCACACTTAATTTTTTTTTTTAAATGCGTCGAGCGATTTGTTTAGAAAACTAAGTCAATGTAGAGTGATGTTATATTAAAATTTTGAAATAAAATTTTACCGTTTAGTTTTGGTAAAAATCGCCCCCAAAATCTATGCAATTAACGTTACAGGAAAAGTAAGTATTTCACCATACTTTATTTTATTTAAAAAATACAATAAAAACTCTTTAATATCCATAAAATGTATTCTTCGGATGTTGAAAGTTTAGGAACTACTATTTATATGTCATAAAAGAAAGAATCATTCATGTTCTTTAGCTTAACTTACGTACTGTTCTTGCTGACAATCAACTTGCTGTTTTATTTGGGACGACTAATAATATGCTAATTATATGAAGTACGCCTATGGCGGGTCATGCACTTCATGAAATCTGGAATAAATGTTTCCCTTTAAAACTTATTGAAGTCATACTTCTTCAGACGCGTTACCAAAAAAATGGAGTGAAATTTTACAAATGTACAAAAATGTGACAAAATGAAGTTGCTCACTATGCAACAAAAATCTATAGGAAATCGATACCATGAAGTTGCTTACTAAACATATATTTACATAGTTTATTTGACAGATGAGTATAGTCCACCATTTTATTTTTCTCCTGGCTTTTTATTGAAAACCAACCATCTGTATTATATTGAAAATTAACCATCTGTATATAATAATAAAAAAGTAGAATTTCTAGACTTAAAATCAATTATTTATATTATGTAAGCCTCAATCATTATTAAAAACAATGATGCAATTTCGTACTATGTAGAACATAAAATGAAGGAATTTTCTAGTGCCGATATTTGATCTATAATCTAATTATCAAATCGCATCCTTAGAATATACTGAACATGGAACCGTTGTCAAAAAAATGATTAATAAAAGCTTATATGCAATCTTTTTTTACGGTGGCAAACCACATCATTTATTTTTTTGTCATTGATAAAACTATGAGTGGAAGAAATTTTGTTGTAGAACATTACTGCACTCGCAAAAATATATCTATTGGTTGTTACTGTTGGTTGTTGTAGTATCGCCATGATGATCGTATAGTTCCTTGGTTATTCATGACATCACGTAATAAACATACCTAATACTAATATATGTAATATACCAATATATGTAATGTACCAATTAATTTATTGAATTTCTCTAAATTTATATACCGTGTATAAAATGTATTAATGATTAAAAAAGAAATAAAAACAACGAAAACCTAAATTTGAAATAAAAAAATCTAAAGGTCGTTAAGGAGCTGCGCTTATTATATTTTGCCATTATACGAATTTTCCTTAACCTTAAAATTATTGAGTTAAAGTATCAATAATTTTAAGGCTAACGATATAATCGCTACAATAGCCGCTCAAACATACTAGTATGGTTAAAATTGCGTCTTTAAATATAAAAAAAAATAAAAAATGTTCGTAACAACTGCTTATTATTCATATTATTTTATTTTTATCAGTAATTAATAGTAAATTCTGGCAATATATGTCATATTACAATAATCTATGACATTCCTATTCATAGTGAACCAAAAGAATAATTATTTTCCAGATAAGTTTTTTTTGTCAAAATATGGGATGATTTTTTTACGGTCATACTAACAAACTACTAATATCACAGATACCAGAAACATTTCTATGGAAGACTTTATTCATTTATTTACTCTATGATTCAAGTTATTCTCGATCATTCTGACAGGTCACTTTAAGACGACTCATATCCCTCTGACATATCTCAAAAGTTGTTCCAATCCTTTACTTTATTTTTTGAGTTTATCTAATAAGGGTAACATTTAATTCACAGTTCAATGAACAGTTTTTGGGCCACGGACTAAAAGACCCTTTTTTGGAATCACTCTAATTATCCAACGTATAAAATACTGATTAGACAAACTTTAATGAGAAGATTAATTCTCATTTGACATTTCCATTGAAGATATAATCCGTAGATTCTTGAAGATAATGAATTATTGTTAATCGAGGAATTTCTGTTTTTTTTATATCTGCTAATACAATCTTGGCCGTATGTTAAAAAACTTAACATTTTGAAATAGACATTTAATCGTTGCTTTCTACAGTAATTATGCACCTTAATTTAGCTTGTAGACATGAACACAAAACATTTTAAAATATAAGCACATTTCTACTGATATTGATTTTATGGAAAGCTAAATAAATAAATTCAATTATTTAACTACCATGATATAATATTAATTACGGTTAATCAAATAGTGAACAGAAATAAATCGCGTTAAAAATAAAAAATATAAATTTAAATAATATCTTATCGTTACCTTTTTTACAAGACTAACCACGTTCTCTTATAATTTAAAGTTATAATTGTTTGGCTATTTAGACCGATCATTTGGTTTGTTACTGAACCGGATGTTGCAGTTTAGTTGTACTTATTTATACGTAAAAATCCCATATCAAGTAATTACCAAAACACGTTTAGCTGTTTTAATTTGAATGCATAATAGAGATGCAAAGGCTATTTTATTTATATAATAATCTGGATGAATAAGTTAACTTGCATGTCTGTTTTGACAAATCTTAGAAATTACTTAGCCAATTAAGCATGTACCATTGCACAAAATAATTGTTATTAAAAGTTTTAAACTATGTTTTGATAAAAATCGGTAAAATGGTAGTTTCATAATTTCGACACACGATCAGTATATCGATGTAATAATTTATCTATTATTTCTCAACTTAAAACTGGCAAGTCGTTCGATTCAAATATGTTGTCGATTTCAAACTATTACCCAATCTCGAAATTAAAACCCGTATTTAGTTTCTTATTTCATACCTGTCCCTATCGAATCCATCAATGTAGTCTCACATTGTCCCACTCATTTGTTTGACAGCACTTAAAACGTTAACGGATTGCTCAAATCTAACCAACGGCACAATGTTGAAGATAATGCGAGTTATTAGTAGATCAGTCGTGCTCTCGATATGTTTAACGTGGGGTATCAATATTTTTGTGATAGTGTCTTGTCGCACCTTAGCTTGAGGCTGAATTTACGGTGAAAGCGGAACAGCGGTCAAAAAATGTAATCAGTCACAAATCAACTTCACAGCAAAGCGCCTGCGTAGCATTTATGATGCAAAATATTTTCTACATTATAAACAGGAAAGTTCCGTTTGTTTTTTTAGTTTTTGTGTGAATACGCGGAAACTTCTAATCCAATTGACGTACAACTGCAGTATGATCCCTTAAACGATAGCGTATTCCAGATTGTCATGGGCTATAGAGTATGTATATGTTATATAATCACTGAGAACTAATTAATAGTGTTAATACAGTCGGGAAAAAGTCACTGGTCTGGGCGTTTTTGTAACGAACGTTGACAAAACTATTAAAGATACATTAACGCTATATATGGGAGATTTGTAAGCCTGAGAAAGGTTTACAGAAAAGTCTGGGACGGCATACATGTATCCTTTATGGATAAGCTACAGTAACTGTTTTATATTGTTGTTTTTATGTTGTTCTAAAGAAGAGTTAGGTAACAGAACATTTTGACCTTTAACTTCCACCGTACAGTAAACAAACCAGAATATTTATTTAAAAAATGGAAAAATATTGTCTTCAAATTTGGATCGAATTGTTAACTTTCTTAAAATAATGTCATAGTTATTTTAACCGTTCTTTTTAGATAACGAACAGTCTTTTCGCTTTATGGTTTCGATCAATAATGCAAGACAGATTAAAGGCTTTTGAAATTAATCGAACGTGGAAATGCTTACGACGACTTATATTATAATTGCTTATATTATATTATAAGACTAGTTATATTATAGGACGACTTATATTCTATTATAATTACTTATATTATATTACAATTGCTTATTACGACGTACTTATTGATATCAGTACGAAACAGCCTGTAACAGTTATTCTATATGTGTAAGTGATAGTCGATAATATTTCACGAGTGAGAGGCAACGATAGTAATTAAGTTACTTCGTACGGGTTCTGGGTAAAGTAACACGGTAACGGATATTTTGATATTTACGTACTGGTTATATACTTAATGATGTATATTCAGTATTTGTAACTGTTACAGCATTAGGTACCACCTTTACACTCGAGGCGGCATAGTGTGCGGTCGATTGTCCTGCGGCTGACTCAAAACATTTGATGAATGAGTTCACTATATTCCAGAATAATTACTTACGGCGTGTGGGTTTTACGTTAGTCCTTTAATTGGTTTGTTAGCGTGTTAATTTAGTTCATCCTATTTATAGATTTTTTTCAAGGTTTACATTTTTATTTTACTTCTTTCTGGAAATTTCTTTGTTACTTTGATAGTGTGGATATATTTTAAAATACTATATAATGATAGTGTGGATATAATTTAAAGTAAATAATTAATTGAGATTTTTTTTAAATGAGAATTGTTTTATCACTTAGATATTTAGGACGTATAGTGTAGGTTTAGATTTTTAGGAGATTGTTTAATTTTATTGCACTTTTGTACATATTAATTTATCGAAATTTCTTTAGTCGGTAGGCAGGGCTAGTATTAGTATTATTATGATAGGTTAGGTACTTTAAAAATAAAAACGGGATCATTATAAAAATATACCTCCCCCCCCCCAATATTTTCAAAACTACTTAACCTAAAAATATGAAAAAAATATTGGTTTTTGAGAAGAGTTGTAGGAAAATTGAAGCAATGAAACTAGATGTTATAATTTTTTAAATGTTTCCCACGTTTTACGCCTACGAAACATACAGTAGGCAACACGTTTACATTTTTCTATTATTAGAGCCTATTTTCTCAGACAACATGCGTTGTTGGAACTTGAAAATTGGCATAGTAATATAAGTTATTAAGCCTTAAATATGTTTTTTTAAATATGTTTTACACACTGTTTTTTGAATAATCGTATAATAATTAAAGAGGCAGTAAATAAAGCTCTTAAAATGTTTTTTTCTCATTTTATTTATCGTATGGAGTATCATTTGAAAATTGTTGTTATGCGGAATTTAAAATATTTTTTCACAATTTTAAGACATTTAAAATATATGTAAGATTCCGACCCCTTATTTCCGAAACTACTAATGAGAAATCATCAAAAAACAGGGTTGGTAAAGTCTGACTGAAAGATTATAGGAAAACTATAATGATTATACAAGATCTTATAATTTTTTAAACATGTGCCAAGTTTTTACGCCTGTGAAAGTTATATACAATAACTATGCAATATATTTACGTTGTGAAAGGTATATACAATAAATATGCGTTGGTATATACAATAACTATAGTTAGTATTAAGTAGTTAAGGTATATACAATAACTATATTTACGTTGTGAAAGGTATATACAATAACTATGCAATATATTTACGTTGTGAAAGGTATACACAATAACTATGCAATATATTTACGTTGTGAAAGGTTATTATTTGTAAATATTTAGTAGAAATACTATATACGGTCAAATTATTATGAGCACCGAAATGTGTACGGAAATCTCTTAATGCGAGTTTTACACGTGCTTGACATATTCTTATTATTACTATTTATTTATTTTTGGTCATATTCTTGTTATTACTTACTTATTTTTTATTATATTCTCTACTTATTTTACTTACTTATTTTTGTTATATTCTCTAGATTATTGTCGTAGTTTATAGGAATATGTACACTTCTTAAACTAATTTCTTAACGAGGAAAATTTTGTTTGTTTGCTTTTTAAGACTTGACACAAAAACGGATTTCCTGATTAACATGAATACCCATCTTATAGGTTACCGTATTCGGATGAGTATAAGATATATAAAATCAATTTAGAATATCTGGGTAATAAGCAAAAAATGTGAGCACTCATAGGATGCCAGGCATATGTAAAACGTCTAATGTTTATTTTCCCTATCACATTTAGTGTTAATGTAACTCATATTTTAAGTTAATAAACGATTTTAACGTCTTAAGATAGTGTAATGCAATACACCGATATAAACAAGTAAAATTGCAAATGTTAGTAAATAAGAATCGATGCTGATACACTAACACACACATAAAGTAGCGTGTGTATAGTGTAGTAGAGAGGGAATCGTTAAGCCAAAAAGAGCCGACAAGACACGTAGCTGGCCGAATGGTATGTCGCGACGTGCCATCAGAACGTTTTAACTCCCATCCAAATGCGCCATTAGATGTTTCACATTAACAACGATTTACAACGATTTGAGTGAAGATAAATTATGTAATTCGAGGGAGTTTGGAGTTAAACCTTTAAAAGTTTTTATCGCAGAACATAAAACAATGCTCTCTGGTTTTTATGTTACAAGTGGATCGTACATTTCTATACACAATTGTATTGAATTAAAAAATCGTTAAAACAAAATGCAGTCGTGGTTCTTCTAGGCACACAAAGTCGGGAGGGGCAATTAGTATGACAGAGAGAAGAAAAATAATTTGTTTATTGTCCGTATTCAGACACATATCTCCGCATCTAATAGACCGAGTTTGACGAAACTTAAATATTATCTTACTAATAATAAGGCCATTCCACAGGAACTCACTAGATGACGAGCTGATGATGATCAGGAGTGTATTGATTGGATCTGAAGAATAATTCTCAAGGAGACAGAGTTTTTATTTCAATGAAAATAGAGTTCATTTTCTGTAACAATATTACTTATTCAACATGCGATTGGAGCGTAACGTATTTACTGCACGAAAGTTCAATATACAATTAGCATTATGCATATTTAAAAATGGCCCCAATTGTTCTTGACAATTACTTGAATTTTTTGTCATTTGTTTTTCCGAATTATAATTTATTAATTGAAAAATTTGAAAGTCGTGTGTGTAACGTCAAAATAGATTTAAAACGAGACAATTTTCGTTAGTTCATTTTTATAATCTTTGTTGTATTAATCAACAACAAACTTACAATTGATTGGAATTTTATGATGAAGCCCTATCCTGCGCTACTGTTTGCAACTGGTTTAACGAGTTCAAGCGTGGTCGTACCAATACCAGCGATGTTCTGCGTGAGGGATGTTCCTCAAAAGCGACAACTGAAGATAAAATCAATGCCGTAAGGTTCATGATAAAGACTGACAAGAGAGTAACTTCTCGGGTATGCAGAGGCATTGTTATGAATTATGTTCAGAATAATCTTCATGAACATTTAGGCGTCAGGATGATTTTGTGTCAGGTGGATATCCATGATTTGGCCGAATCTCAAAAATACCGTCGTGTTGATCGGTGTCACAAAATGTTCGAAAAATATGACGGAGATCTTTCAAATGTCGTATTTCACATAATCATGGGCTTCTAACGTCGTTAACCTGCTACTAAGAGGCAGTCTGCTCAGTGGGTGTTTCATTCTGAAGAGTTGCCTACAAAGGCGAGGAACACAGAAAGGGTTGGAAGAAAGATGGTCGCCTTGTTCTTTGGACAGACGAACACAGAATATTTGACTACGTCAGGTATGGAATTTATGATTCATTCGCCATACAGCCCCATATTTGCACTGCACGATTTTTATTTATCCGCAAGAAAAAAATTGTTTATAAATTTCCTTTTTTACGGCTGCATGAATCGGGTTTTTTGCGTTTTCAATTGTAATTGATTTTTCTATTCCAGTATTATTCGAAAATTGTTAACATAATTAAAAAGAGACTTTAATAAAAATAAATATCTTAAAAAGTAAAGGAAAATTATTGATGTGAAACATCCAATGGTGCGTTTGGATAGCAGTTAAAACGTTGTGATAGCATATAGCATCTTGCCATTCGGCCAGCTCGTGTATTCTCGGCTCTTTCCGACTTAATTCAGCCACCTTCGAGTCTTGCCGGCTCTTTCCGACTTTACTAGGCCAGCTTCGCGTCTTTTCGGCTAACAGTATTGTAAAATTAAAAATATATTTTCAATAAATTGTTGAAATATTTTTATTATAAATTATTTCATAAAAATAAAATAATAATATTTTATTATTATCAACTATCTGAATATTTGTTTTTATCGTTTTCAATTTGTTTAATAGTTTTACTATTTCATATAAAAATATATAAAAAAAAAATTATGAACATTTATTGTCATTAGGTTAAATGTTTAGAATATTTTGTAAATTATGTGTAACAAGGCACATTTATTGACAATAAAGGAAAATATCTTCCTAATGTTGGTGTTTTTTTTAATATTTCTCACCTTACATTCACTCACAAAAGCAGCTCCATATCGGCAGTGATAATTTACAGGTCATTGTGCTTCTATCAGCCTTCGCCAAAATATTTGGAATATTTCTGCATTATCGTTTCTTTCCTCAGATTCAATTTCAATGTACGAACTGCTAGTATGGCTTTCACCCCATGCGATTCACAGTCACTAATCTCACAAACTTCTTGAAGTCTGCTGAATCATGAAGGTCAAGCAGATGATACTGTCGTTTAATTCTGTATAATTATACTATCTAATGAACGTCTCTTTGAACAATTGCAAAAACTTAGAGTTTTGTGCGATGTCGACTGTGTCTTTTGACGGAGTTTGTTGATAGGATTAAAGAAAATAGAGCATAAACGTAATTTATACTTGATTTATTCCACTTAGTTTTTTGAACTCAAAAGTCTTGCCTAAAAAGAACCGCGCGCATCGCTTTGCGGTGTGCTTTTTTAAAATCCGAACAACTGTACGCATCGCTTTGCGGTGTGCTTTTTTAAATTCAGAAAAACTGTACGCAACGCTTTGCTTTGTGCTTTTTTAAATTCCGACCAACTGTACGCATCGCTTTGCGGTGTGCTTTTTAAAATTTAGAACAACTGTGTGAATCGCTTTGTGGTGTGCTTTTTTATATTCGTGGCTCCATGATCCATATCCAGATAATCCACTTATGTCATCTGCAAATGTTCGTTTTTTCAGGAATTCCAATGAGTTAAAAATAAAAGTTGAACGTATTATTCCTTTTTCGTTAATTTTAGGGTTGCACATGTTATAATAGTACACGTGAGTGATGTCATAAGAGTTCCCCTTATAATATCACTCATGTGTCCATCCGTCTGCCACAGCAGTTTTTCTCGGAAACCGTTTAATGTAGAACCTTGAAATTTGGCGTAGCGATAAGCCTATCGACCCACATATATTTCAATAGTTAAAAAATTTAACATTTGTATATAGACATTTTAAAAGGTGAAATTAAGAAATCGATTTTTTTAGTGTAATGTGTCATGGTATTGATTAAAGTAGCAAGAAATAAGGACTTGAAAACTATTTACCGAAAAGCTATGGTTTTCATGGTTTTTGAGAAATTTACAATATTTTACACCTGCGAAAGATAATATTAGACAATATATTACCGGGTTAAATTTGTATTTGTAAGTAGTGTATACTATGTAGCCTTATATAGCGCGTACAGAATCATCGTAGTGCGAGTTCTACTTGTACTTAACAGGTTTTTTTATTTCAGGGCTTTATAAGGCAACTTTTGGCATAGTCATTCCTTATCAATTGGCGTGCTCGAGTAATGGCGTCATACGAGTACATGGACGCCTCGGCGCGCCTGTGCTTACGTCACGATCGCTCCGCCCGCGCGTACGCGTGTTTCGTATAATTGTGTCTCACTATTCATGAAGCGCACCGACTCGCTCCAAAATTGCGGTCAAGTGTTATCATTATTTTAATCATTTTTAGCTATGTGACTACGATTTTTATGCTCTAATATTCTGTACGCAAACGGAAGTAAATACGCGGATAAGATATTGAAATGATTACAGTATAAAAAACTGAACTAATTAATAAAAATAATCATAAATTAGAAACAAAGTCATAGAAAAGATTTACTATCTACACTCTTTCTATTCGCCAATATTATCTTTGTTTTTAATGGCAAAGCGAAAAAAAAGTTTTTTTGGTCATTGTGATTGTACAGCCTCACATACACGCACAACGAACATTGTGGTCTAAATATTTTTAGCTAGTATTAAATAAAAAAAAATAGAACGATATTAAATTTCTTATTTACATAAATATGCAATTAAATATAGTTTACAGTTGATAGATGGGTTGAAAAATGGTTGGAAAAAAAATGCTAATAATTATCGCAGCAATGACATCTGATCCTTTTACATATATTGATATATTGAAGCATAGTCAATTTACTTTCGGGATCAGAATCATTTGTGCCACATCGTCAATGGTTTCTTTCTAACACATAGTTGTTTTTTGCAACAAGCCGGAGTGAAACAATCTGATTTGTGGCGTATCCTTCGCGAGTGAAGCACTTTGTTTCGGTCACATCTCGAGCCATTTGCTGATTTTATAAATACTAGTTTTTATAAATTAAAACACGCAGAAATGATAGATGTAAGTGATAGAAGGGGCTTTGTTGGTTTTTATTTTTTGCCATAAATAAACGACAAACAGTAAATGCACTTTAATTTTTATTATTATTCAAGTGTAACTGATACAAAGTGTAATAAACAGTACATATTTTGCGTAAATTTTTTTTCAATTAAACACAAATTTCGATACGATTTTTTCGAAATCGTGACTTTGTTACCCCTTAATCTACTCATATCTTCAATTATATAAGTTCGTTACATTTATTAAATTAAAGTACACAGTTAACTTCGTATTCTTACAAAAAGAGGTTGAGGCGACAATTATAAACTTCACTAAATTTAACGTTAAATTAATAAATGTATTCTAGTGCTCTTATTTTAATGTCTTGCAATTCTATTATTTGTATCATTGTTAAAATTGTAATCTAAAGGCACCTTGCACGAAAACAGTAGTTGTTAAATATCTTAATAAAAATTAAATCAAACACGCAACTGTAAATTTTCGTTTTCTATTTGAATGTACCCAATTCTTATAAGCAAAAAAATATTAATACTATTTCAGGTTCTCTTTGGCAGTCCAATTTCCATTTTCTCCTTATACGACGTTTCGTTAACCTTTATCTGCACTTTTTATTCGACTTTCGTATTTCCCTTCTTTTTGTCTTGCGCTTTTGCCTTTAAATTTCTTTTATTGTTAAATTTTGAATTCATGTTTTTTTTTCTTCAAGACTTTTCTTCAATCACCACTTATATTTCAGGTACGCTATTTTTTGCGTCTTCATGTACTCATATACCCACAAAGGGTCTTCAGGAGGAAGTAGCACTAGATTACCGTTGGATGGTCCTAGCGAAATTTTTCTTTACAGAATGGTTTCCTGAGTGTTATTGAAATTTGACTCCCTAACAGCCCGAGCTGTATTTTCTTCAATAGTCTGCTTTGCGTTCAGAATAAAAGATAGCTCTGAAAGACGTTCGCCTTTTTCCATAATTATTTTTTGCTGAGGAAGTTTTGATTTGATTTTGAGTTTTTTTTTTATTTTGAGCGCCAGATAATGGGTCAACAACATAGCAAAGTGTCGGAAGGCTAAATTTCTGTTGAAAATGTGTTACGTCACTTAATACGTAGTTGATTACTCTGTACTTCGACTCAGTATGTTTTAAACTGACCATTCATACTAATATTTAATGACTTAAGACAATGCCTTTAGTGAGGAGGAGGTAGTGAGGAGTCATTGCGAAGAAATAGTTCTTTGTAGTTCAGCCGTGAAAGTCGGTATTATTATGTGTTTTACTGCATTTACTGTTAATTCGGCAGTGCCAATCGCACCATTCTCTGCTTGTACGATAACTTACACGAGTCTAACAACTTTCGAAACCATTATTTTTCTCGAGTTTAGAAGCGTTTCTGTATGCCTGCTTCATCTAACTTCCAAATTCTCGAGGGTGACAAACTGTGTTCATTGGCTTTGAGCTTGTGGAAAGAAATTACGTATTTTAGATTTTCCAACTCGTAAGCACTTACTGAACCTTTAGTAATGAATTCACTAAAGGTGAATGTACTTTAAAAATCCGTTGTACCTCGTGCGACGCTTTTTATCTTTCGACCTTGTGAACTGATAGCTACTCTGCGCAGTAGTTTATTAAAGTATTCTTTTTCCGTGTTTTGGTTCTATACCGGGGCCTTAAAGCATATTTGTAAAATTAAGAAATTTTCTCCAGATCAGTTATTCGGCATTTGGGATCAGTTGTTCTAACACTATAGTTTTAGAAATTATTGAGAAAACTAAAAAAAATACTCATTTGACGTTTGACAGCTTCTCTTGATGCAACCACTCTATCTGCATCGTGAACGTTACTATAGCGGCTTCAACGGTGACACTGTCATGAAATTTTGCACCATACTTCAAGCATATAACTTTCTTTTTCCATCTTGCAACATTCAGAAATTTTAATCTCCCTTTCACCTATAGTTATGTTATCGTATTCGGTATCTATGTTTACAATAAATGTTTTGTGGAAAAAGGATATGAGAGAAGAATAGCTAGAGTTAGCAAAATTGTATCCTAAAACCATGATAACGAATAAAAAATATTTATAAGAATTAGTATGTATTTTGAAGATATTTTTAACAGCCGTATGCATGCACGAAAGAAGTAAATAACTTAAGCGATCTGAATCGAATTGCACTGGAAAATTACGTATGAAGAATTTATTAACAGTCGTATGTTTGGCTGGAATTTTATATGGAGCCCATGCGAATGAAGCGCCAAGTGGCACATGTAGCATCATCAGCGCCTAGGTAGACAGCCTGTAGATGACACTGTGTCGGGAGCATCGTCATCCACAGATGGCTTTTTAACTGAATATTGAACTCAGATTTGTTAAATAATTTAAAAGACTGTTAAAAATACGTTAATTAAAAAATATTTTTATTTTCGTAAGTTATTATTAAAAGTAATAAATAATACTAACATTTCATAAGCACATCTGACATTTTACATTTATAATATCCTAAGATGTGATCATATAATTTACATTTTAGTAATGTAAACTATGAAAGTCCTGGTGTTTTTTTAGGGTTGAGTTACAACCGTTTTGAGTCGCCATTTTGAGTGACCCTCACAAAAGTGCAAACGTAAGATGGTATCATTTACCATATCATTTACCGGTATTTAAACTAATGTAAAAATTCTTGTGAAACAAATGTGTTCAAAATACAAGACAGAGAAAATATACATGAAATGAAAACCCAAGATTTCCCGGAGTATACTTTTAGTCGCCAAGTTTTGTATGAAAGTATGCGTAAAACCACAGGAGCTCATATGAAGATTAAAAAAGTATGACGTTGGGCGCTTTAACGAAACTATAATAAATTGAATAAATTTAGCGCCATTTTGCGTTTCCGAAGTTTGCTTTCTTCATTGTGCCTCTCACAAGCGGGACGAGACTGAAATCAATCGATTGTTTTGAATTTTCGGTCACGAATGTTCGGTCTATTGCGTGCTCATCTGTGTTCTTTAGCGTATGCACGATCCACTCAGTGGGAAGCTAAAGGGTTACTAAAACAAGATCATGGCCAAATTTCGCTTGGAATTACTATCATTATTTGATAATTTTAAGACCGTTGTCTCCGATGATGATTCTTTATTACAAAGTTAAATTATGAAAATCTTTCACCTAGTTTTGTCTTGTGAAATTATTAGTTGTCTTATTAGGTAGTCCCGATTGTGTGTATTTAAATCGAATTTATTTTCATTTTATTTCCGCATATAAAAATGAATTTTTCTTTTGTCTGAGCCTATTTTCTCTATCTTAATATAATGCAATGTGATATATTATTTCGAAATCTATTGAACATATTTTAGGCCAGCGGGTTCTTTTTCTTAATCTTTGTGTATTTTGAAGTTATTCTTTGTAATATTAAATCATATAGATGTGAACAGAAAGGTAAAACAAAAAAAATACAAATGCAAGTCCCTGATTTGAAAATACTTAACCAATTTGCATTATGCATAAAATATATTGTAGTTTAAATTTTGCTACAGTTACACTTAGTAACATACAGAATAACATGTTATTAAGTGAATTACCTGTATGTGTCTGTATGTTACTAAGTGAATTAACAAGTACACTTAGTAACATACAGAAGACTATTGAGATCGAGACAAATCTAACGACCCCTCTTGCATTAAATCTATTAATCCCTCCAAGATTCCAACGACTATAAAGTATCGAGAATACATATGCACAGTAGGAACAATTTTAGACTAATTATTAGATATACTTAAAGACTTAACTGTTGCTTGTTGATCGGATTTATTACGTGGCATCTCTTGTATTAAGTACTTTGATATTTAAATATAAACAAATTTAATATTTAATACAAAGGCACTCCTTTATAATAATCCGCTATGAATTGAAATGCATTAATATAACAGAGTAGCACGTATAGGCGTGTTATCTACATTTGGATAATACATGTAAACTCCCTACACTTTCATAAAGAAAAGGTACTTTTATTATAAAATTAATTGAAAAATTAAATGACACGAAGTTGTTTTAATGCGCGTACAGGTATGGAAAACAGTATGATGCATAAACCAACCATAACCTTGCCTGAAAAAAATCCAATATGATATTACACGAAACATTTCCCACTCCTTTTGAAATCTGTGTAACTTAAGACCTATTTCACGTACCAGGTATTAAAACACGTAACGAGATGATAAATTCTATAGTGTATTTAAAATTTTATAAAAAATACTTTTATTAAACAATTCCTGATATATAGATAGAGCTACAAAAATTACTAATTTCGGCACTAACTCACTCACTCATCAACAAGCATCCGGCCTATTTCCAGTCAACTTAGAAACTTGAAATTTGGCGTGTTGGTCTTGCACATACACGAAAGAAAAAATAAAAAATCCAAATCAAGGTGAGTTGGATTTTTAGACAATGTTGACAGTGAAGCTACTGTTGACAATTTCATATGAAATTTGTTTTATCAAATGTGAATTATTTTAAACCGGATTTAATTTACATAATAAAATGTATTTACCAGTTACTTTGTTGAAAGCACTAATATTTTCCTTTTGCAACAGATGTATATTAAGCAGATTTATAGATTTTTACTGCAACAGGTGTATATTAAGCAGATTCACAGAGTTTTACTGCAACAGGTGTATATTAAGCAGAATCACAGATTTTTACTGCAACAAGTGTATATTAAGCAGATTCACAAATTTTTACTGCAACAGGTGTATATTAAGTAGAATCACAGATTTTTATTGCAACAGGTGTATATTAAGTAGATTTACAGATTTTTTACTACAACACGTGTATATTAAGCAGATTCACAGATTTTTACTGCAACAGGTGTATATTAAGCAAATTCACAGATTTTTACTGCAACAGGTGTATATTAAGCCGAATCACAGATTTTTACTGCAACAGGTGTATATTAAGCAGATTCACCGATTTTTACTGCAACAGGTATATTTTAAGCAAGTTGTAGTTCACTAATATATAAAACACAGATATCTATTATACATAATATAAAATAAACGCTTTTTTGCCTTGACATACACTCTACAGACAATTGAAAAAGAAACATTTGAAATCACACAAAATTCACAGCTCGAAACTCATCGGTCAATCTGACGTTTTAAAATCCTTTGGCGACAATCTCTTACTTTTTGCGACTTACTATTATGTGTTTGACAAGGACACTAGACAATATGAACGTAAATTCAATGTATATGTAACACACACACACACACACACGCATATATATATATATATATATATATATATATATATATATATATATATATATATATATACACACACACGAACGCACCCACGCGCGCACACACACACACACAGTATATGTGCATAGTAATATGTAATTTCGACGACTGTGGCTTATTGTATTTCAAGGATTATTGATTGTACTTATCGTTTTGGATTTTAGAAGGCATTTTCATATGCTAAAACTCTTGCGCTTTATCTTTAAAGTCCGTGGTTAATAAATTCTGAGAAAAAAGTCGTGAAATTCTATAAAAAATCCGTTTGAAAAATGGAGAAAGTTTTCTTTAGATATATTTATGTTTCATATTAGCTAAAAAAACGGTTGGAATCAAAATAACCGCAATTCCCAATTGTTTCTTGACGTGGAATTAGAATAAAATTTAGAATACAAATTAAAATAAAAAATTATAACAAAAAAATTAACGTTACAATTTTTTATTCATAAGTTTTATTCGTTATATCGGAAGTTAATCTTGAATTTAATCAATTTCCATAAAAATTGTAGTTCTCCAAGTAAAGTGCGCCGCACATTACCGTGAATTGTGTATTATTAGTTATATTTTACTTATTTCACGTCTAAAGAACTTAGGCTATTGCTCCAATTGTATTGGTAAATATAACTATACAATGATTAATATTAAACATTGAGTAGTGCTCTTAGATATTGTACATTGATTTTTTTTTAAATTTTCGTTCATGTCTGCGCAACGACAATTAAAAATCTCTGCGCCATTGATGTAAATAAATAAGTATGGACCTACACCTTATACAAATTTTTTGCTCTGATATCGTCGAAATTAGAACAAAAGGCCTCCACCAGCCGATGCCAGGTGACTCATCGCCTGATTTATCATTACTGTACCATTCAAGGATCACCAGATAATAATAAGGTGTAGATAATTGAAGATTTTTAAGATCATTAAATCAATTGTCGATGGGTGTAATTATGAATGATAATTATAGGATCGATTACCACATTAATAATAACGTTTAATCATACGTTATTTTTAATAATTCTCTGTTAACAATATGTTTCATAAAAACTTCTTTAATACACCACGTTTTTTATTAACATTTATCTAAATACACTTTGTACCAAAACATAATTAATTTGTATTGTTATTATTTTTAAACAAAGAATTTCGAACTTAGTTCATTCAACTATTTGGAGAATAAATCTTTCAATAATTCTAGTTTTAAAGGTTCTGTACCTCAAAGTATAAAAGATAACACGTATAAGATAATTCATGTGCACATCTCTCTGTCTGTCACAGCCGTTTTTATCAAAAATCGTTCAATGAAGAAACTTGAAATTTGGTAGAGTTATGAAACATATTAACCCTCATATACCTCAATAGTTAACACACTAGAATATATCAATATGGCAATATAAGTGTCAAATTAAGTTTATATGCCAGTATCGATAAAACGATGAGTTTAAAAAAATTTAATCCATTCCTTTTCAAAATTTTATATAAGATACTAGTTTAGAGATATTGCAAACTCTACATAAAACTCTTATATAAAATTTTTGCAAACTCTAAACTAGTATCTTACATAAATGATACTTAGTTTTAAAGATATTGCAATTTTTGCAAAATGCAATTGTTGCAAACTCTAAACTAGTATCTTATATTAATTATATTTAGTTTTATAGATATTGCAATTTTTGCAAAATGCAATTGTTGCAAACTCTAAACTAGTACCTTATATAAATTATACTTAGTTTTAGAAACAAAACATAAACATAAATTATACTTAGTTTTGCAAAAAACACATACCTCCCAACTCCAAAACTTCTAATACCCAAATGAAAAAAGAGCGATACTAAAGCTTTACCTAAAATTTACCGGAAAATTATAGCAATGATTTTAAAACTTGAAGTTTTTCAGAAATCCACAATATTAGGTTGTGAATCGTATAGTTATTTATGTCTGAGATTATAATGAAAAATTGACGACCTTAATGTTAATAGTTGCACGTAAAAGTTATTTGAAACTCTTATAACTGTGGTCTTATTTGTCCAGTTTAATAGTTAAATTTTTAGTGTTTTTTTTTAATATCTTAGTTAATTCTATTATTGTTGATTTAATATAAATTTTATGATGTATATGGGACTTTTAAGAAGATATATTTGATAAGAATATCGCACATCGTCTTTATGATAACACATATCCCTATAAATTGTCGGTTATAAATAATTCCTACAGTCATGTATCGCGTATTATAACATAGAATGTAAGTATGACAACATTTAAGCAAGATGGAGAATAAAGTGATAGGTATTCCTAGCAGATGTCAATTATTCACCATCGAAAAGTTCTTAACATAATCAAAATCTATTTAACGGGATAAATTTGTTACATCAACGTACTTTTCTTAACTGCCCACATATCGTTCAATACTTTAGTAATACATAATACAAAAGCACATGTATTTAAGAAACATTGATAATACGGGTGGCTATCCGTATAAAATAAGCTTTGTAATGTTGTAAACTACGCTAACGCTATAAATGCGAGTAATAAAAATACACTTCGTAAATGGCATTACAAATACAAACAATCATTTAATTGGTGATGGCATTAGGATGCTAACAAAAATGTTTTAACAGAATTAGCATTGATATAAATTGGCATTAGCGAACGTAACGGTTTTAATACGACTTTAATGTTTACGAAAGTATCTAAGGAAACCTCGTAGTTAAAGGTCTACTGGAATTATTAATTTATTTTTATTCCTATTCATTAAAATGTTTTGCTGCAATTAAAAAAATGTTTTATCCACCCTGAAGTTCGACAATTTGTTAGTCTTTTTAGTAACCAACGGTATCATGGCGTGGTTATGATATTATGTGTATTGTATATTTTTCTAGTATTGCAGAAATATATGTATGAACCTAAATACCGTTATCACCGCTTGGTATTTTCAAAAGATTAATAATAATTTTATAATTACTGTATTTTCCGTAATTTTTCAATAAATTTAGGTTCTTTAGATTTATTTTTTTTGTTCATACCACAAATTAACTTATTCATGACTCCGTCTACATTGGAATCTGATTTTATGTAATTATTAATACGCAATTGGTTTTATGATAACCATTTTTTCATGATTATATATATATATATATATATATATATATATATATATATATATATATATATATATATATATATATATCGTTAGTCACACTGCTGTGCAATTTACTGCATATTTTCAAAGTCCTTAATAGGAAAAGTTATTTAGTGCTAAGCGTATTTTTAAAATTTTATTTTCATTTATAGTGTCTATTTACATTTGTCTAGTTTAAATTTTATTTGGTAATTACGCTCAGTTTCATTATGTGGAATTGTAATTGAACATGTACTAAAATTTTCAACTGATAATTTAAATTTTTATGTACCGAGCAGCATTTAACTGATATTGTAATATATTAAGTTAATTATTTAGTTTTTTCAAATATTCTGAAATGCTTATCAGACACAGAACTTTTGTTATTAAATGTATCTACAAGAAAGTAGCATCAATTAGAAATCAGCACTGCTTTAATTTAGGAAGTTGTTAATACTTATTTATTTGTCACAATAAATTTTTACAAAAACATATATTCTACTTTAAAAAGTTATTTAATAGTATTCTAAATTGGAATTCAAAAATTCTGTTATAGAAATTCAATCTGATTAGAGACATGATTCCCTTTACCTATAGCTAGAATATTGAAATGTACATTAAAATTAGTTTGCACTAAATTATTCACTTTACCTATAGACAGAATGTTAAAATATGCATTCAATTAGTTTGGACTAGATGATATAAGCCAGTGATTGCTTTAATTCAGGAAGTTATCAGCACATATTTATTCTTCATATTTAGTAATTAAAAAAATATTTGCAAAAACATATTTTATACTGACAAATTGAATTCGAGTAAGCAATTTACCCATGACTAAAACAAAACCGTACATTAAATTACTTTGGGCTAGATAATACAATCCATTCTTTCATAGAGTTTAAATACGAAAATCCTATTACATTGGTTAATATACTATTCCATTGAACATTTGTTTTACCAATCTCTTACTATATTTTAATGTATAGTTATAGACCCTTATTAACAAACACCTTATCCCTTATTAACAATTGATAAATAATTTCCACCATTTTTATTTAAGATCAAAAATATATTAACATTTTTTAGCTTTTAAATGTTTTAAACAACGTGCTGTTACTGTTGTGAAATTTTTAAAATATAAAATAAAACGCAATATGAACAAAAACAATTTATAAAAATAAAAGTAATGGAAATAAAAATAGTACAAAAAGTATATGAATAGGGTATATAAAAATGAAAACGATATAAGAAAAAAACAGTGCTTAAACACACAAAATAGAATAAAAATGTATAACTAAAAAAAGTATGAGTAAGAAAAATAAAATTTCTTTCATTTTTCAATTACTTCTCTGCAAGTTCAGCACGAGCTTTCGCTTCTCCAGCTTGACTTAACAAAATTTTCTTGCGGATTTCATGAAGCTGGTCTTCTCTTCGTTATCTCTTCTCCGTTTCATGTCTCATGCAATTTCTTCTTAATTCTCCCGTCTGAAGCAACTGACGGTGGCTGAAAGTGAGGTGCGACTGCGTATTAGTACATTCGTGTCCACTTTTAATATGGTTTCCTGCACCTCACTTCTAGGCTGTCGAACAGGAACATCTCCTGTTGACTCAGACGAAGTGAGCTTAGTTTCCACGGCTTCAGAAAAATTTCACTTCTACTCGTCGATTGTTGCTCAGACGGATCTGTAGATAATTGACTCTAACTATTTCAACATCAATTCGTGGATATCACAAATTTTAAATTTCAACACTTTTTCGCATATCACTAAAAAGAAGATAAAATAAAAGTCTAATTACAAGGTTCTAAAATTAATTTTAAAATTTGTAATTTTAAAGGTTATTAAATTACAATCTACTTTCGTTTGCAATGCTGCTTCTTCAGTATTAAATATAAATTCGAATAAAATTCACTTCAAATAAATCAATCTAAAAACTTTCAGTGCCCCGTTACTATATTAAACATTTTCTAAAAAACACACACAGTTGCACATTTATCAAAATTCGCATTGTTTACCTCGATTGAATTTCCGGGCGGGTTTAATTAGCTTCGTCAATTAGCTCTGGCGCTATTAAGGAAACGACGGGGTCCATTTGATGTCGCTAATCGCGTCTCCTTCACCGGTGGCCTCCGCTGGTGGTTCACTTCCTATTGCCCAACGAAATAAATGAAGTACACGTTTCTTAGCACATTATTTAAAAAAGTAATTACATTCGTGCAAACAAATGAATTCTGTATTCATCAAACAAATGAATTCTGTATTCATCAAACAAATTAATTCTGACTTCATCTTGGACGAGAGTATAGATCCTATGAAATCTAACTATAGAGATTTAGTTTGTCATCACTAGCGACACGGAGAAAAAGCGCTGATATCTATTATATCTATATAAACTCATACATTCGCATGTTGATTGTCCCTATCTACTCAACTTCAACACTCTACTCCGATCCCGTATACCATTGCAGTGATTATTCGTACTACAAGTTTATAACAATAACACTTCTTTTTATAATCCCATCATTCGAATGAGCCGATAGCATAACGATATTGTTTTTCAACATGTGTCCTTGGATATTTGTGAACCGAAATTATTAACATTTAAAAAGTAAATACAAAACAAATTATTTATAAATTAAAACCAGCTATGATAGACTTAATGTTTTGTTCGGTATGTAGAAAATAATATAATTTTAAGTTAAAGTTAGTATGACTTATCTCGTATTAAATTTAGTATAACTTTAAAATTGATCAATACGTTTTGTAATGTATTTAATAACACAAGTAACCCTTGAAAATGTATACATAAATACTCTAACCAGTTTGTGCACACGTAGTTAGAGTTATAGTCTAGTTTTATACTCTGTTCTTTTTATTATACATCTACGCGACTGTAACTTGTTTTGTGAGGGTTTCAATAAATAAATAAATTCTATTTTCATTATAAACGTGGACATTTGACTGTACTTACCCTTTTTTCATCTTCACTTCGTTTATTTTCAATTACATCTTTGTAAGAGAACAATGTCTGCACTCTGTTTCCGTGTAGTTTCTCTTTTTCATTTTACTACTTTTGTTAAACGCAATCCTTTTCAGCCAAAACAAACGACGCTTACAACTGTCAGTATATAATTCGATATGTCAATTAAAGATGTGCCTGAAATTAGCTAGAGATTGATGTGCAGTACAGCAGCATGTGTAATGCGCAGGCGATGCCAAATAAACAGATTGATATCTCACTCTAAGGATACACAGAAATATTGCGCGGAGAGGCCACCTAACGGCTAATTTTTTTTAATACTCTGAACTTTGATTTTACTCCTCGTAAAATTTCATACCAGGTACATGAAAATCGATTCTTAAGGAGTAAATTCTAAAAATGTGTTAAACCACCAGTCACAAAGAGTAAATATTTAATTTTTACACTCTTACGCTGAGTGATGAAACTACTAAAGGAACGATGTAATAAGCGAACTATGTCAAATCGCTATTACATTAAAACTTGGCTTCAGAAATGTCAGTGAATTCCACTTTCGAAACAGAAACCTGTGATGTACGAGTATACATATATATCCGTATAAAAACTATCTGAAATTTGTCATTTAAATGAACCGCTTAATAGGAATCGGTAATTGTTTTGTTAAGTTGATAGAACCTTCCTTAATTACCAAGCCAAACTTGAACGCGATCTGTTAACTAGTGTGTTTACAGTAGCTATCGACCTAATAGGTCAACCTCAAAGTCGCTCTGCGAATTTTATTATGGACAAATTAGTTGAACAAAGATGAATAGAGGAACAGAACTTCCGGAGGAATAGACGGAGTGAATAAAGTGTATTAAGAGTGAATAAGGAGTATTTGAATGTTTTGAGACGTTTAGGCGAGAATGTTCGTCGTAAGAGATTTGTGGAGCAACAACTCATGGATTTTGCATGACAATAATGCGCCTTCTCACAAAGCAACAATTGTGACCGAGTACAAAGCCAAATACTCAATGAATACCATCGACAATCCACAATCTACCATCGACAATTCGCCAGATTTAATCCCGTGTGACTTCGGATTTAGCCCCGTGCGACTTCTTCCTGTTTCCAAAACTGAAATATCCACTCCGTAGAACCCGCTATCACTCGATTGAATACATCAAATGGAATTTGTAGCAGAAATTAAAGGCCACTTTCGACGTATGATAAGTGTATGGAAGAGTAGGTCCGGTGTTACTGCAAACGCTAGGGATTGCCACAGTTGTTTTGCAAACAGTGGGGATTACTTTGAAGGTAACAAAATAAATTTTGGTGAATAAACTTGTATTTTCTAACGATTCCGTGTAATTTTTATACAGAAGTGTAACTTTTTCAAGAATATGAGACGAGACTTACGTTCATAGGATTTTCGCAATAAACAAATGTGCGATAACATGTAATTATGATTATTATGCAAATGAAGAAAAAAATGTACATATAAATTTCTCGGCTAGAGATTTCTGGGGATTTTCTAGATTTTATGGAGATTTTTCAAATTTTATGGGTGCGAGTGGACCCTTAATTTGCAAGTTGAAAAGTTGTTGTTATCACCTCTGGTTTTATTCGTACTCAAATTTGTTTTGCAGTAGATTATTGTTATAAAATTTTCATTGATTTTTCGTGATTTTTAATTTTTTAATCATTCAAATCATAGTAACATGAGTAATCAATGTCACATTTGATTACTCATGTTATTTTTGGAAAAATTCGAGTGTATCTCTGTAAAATTAATTTTGTTTTATGTTTATTAGATTGAAGCATATTACTGTGAAGTTACAACTCTCTACATACATGCTTTTATATTTTTTCCAAAAAATGCCATACATGCAGTATTTAGAGTAATGCATCTCCAAAAATAAAAATACGAGCGAGACAATTTACATTTCATCAAGGCTATATACCAATATTTCAAAACATTTCCAATAGTTTTGGATTTAAAAAAAACCATGAAGTGCTGTCATATAGTTTTTAAAAAATAAACCGTTTTAATAAGCCTTTTTGTTAATTATTTATAATTCAAACAGCCTTCATTCAACATATGCACTTGTGACTATAAAGTCCAATTCAGGAGCGGCAATTTTGTTAGTGTCGTTAATAAGTAAAGCGTGCCTCTTTATGTGGAACTGTATCAGCGACGCGTTTAGTATTCTTCCTTTCACTACAAACTTTCTCCACTTAGCACAGTGTTCAGCTACCGTTTCCTATGTGTCTTTTTTAATGCAGTGAAATATCATCTTGCATAGTTTTTAAATGTTAGATATTCCATATTTATATTTGCATTAATGTTTGTCTTGGAATAGTATGACCAAATGCTATTCATCCGGTGTATATGTTATATGTCAGTCTTTATTTGAATGGGAAGTTGATGCTGTGTCGAGGTTGAAGTAGTTGCAACATTTGGAACACTTGGTTGTTTGTGACCCTTTACTTCTAATATATGTTTAAAATTCTCAAAAGGTACAGCGTATGAAAAATATTAACATATTTTCGTACAAAGTTCCGGTTTTATGTTTGTGCAAGAAGATACTCAGGACACGTGCTTGATATAAACGTAATATTTACGGTCAGATATTTATTATTCAACACGTATGCACTGAACTTCTCGTATATCACAACTCCCTTATCTACTGCAGTACTGATCTGCATCAAAACGAGAGATATACAATACAGTTCAACTTGTGGAGCACCTTTAAAAGTGTACCTCCCAACATATGTGCGTTCGCTAATATTACCAGTTTCTTTGCGTTTATTGACAATAAGAAATCATTGATAAATTTGTATACTTTATTTGTAAATACTTCAGTGTTGGAGCTCTTGAAGTTTTTTTGCGATGGAAATTGATTTGTAAGCGAATAATTGTTTTTCCATTTATATTTAGACAGAGATGTGTGTTATATATTAGTTTTTGTGTGCAAATTAATACTTTATTCTTTATTGCCGAATAAGTGAATAACCGAATAAGTAAGCCGAAGCGAAATAAGTGCCAAAACAATGTCTATCTTACTCAAGAGTTAACGGTTTTGGTGTGTTTCCTTCAAATTTGTTTTCTCTTCACTATTTTACTTTTTACTAATTAGTTACCAACGCCGAACGAAATAAACCAATATTTTTTTGTTCCCGATGTATATTTTGAATCTTTTAAAGTATTAAAACCATCTAACTCTACCACCCTCTAGAATCGAATTATATCGGTACTCTCCAGTTTTTCATAGTATTGCTTCTCAACTACCCGATAGCGATCGCACTAGAGTGTGATTTATTTATGATGAGTAAATGTGGCGTCGTTACCTTTTGTAGTTCTTGCGAATTATGTATTCATGTTTAATTTATAAGTTTAAACTTCGTTAAACCTTTAATTTCTTATCGTTACGAATATATTACCTGTAATGTATCGATAAATATATTTGTGCAAATAAATCAATCTCTACTATAGAACAAAGGGCCTCGACACTGGCGAAATCATCTCTGTTATGGACAGCTAAACTGAATACTCAAACAGTAAACTGTTGCATTTTCAATCACGTAATCCTATGATACAGTAGTCATGCATTAAAATTTACTTTTACCATAATCGTTTGCTTCCTTCTGCAGCTTTATAACATTTGTGATACGCCTATCCAATTCTATAGTTCTATTTCCTCAGCGTTTTTTACGAATTTACACAGGATCAATTTTCAGACTTGGGGACAATGTCATCCACCCTCAACTCTTACTATTTTTGAATATGTTAATAATTTTATAAGTTGCGGGACTTTCTCCATAGATTATGGACTTTCTTAATTAGTCGCTAATATAAAATGCGTTGTTTAATGTAATTGGCATTGATTTACGTGAATAACAGAACCATCGGTTGCTTTGAAGATATGAGTCTATACACACACGCATGTACATGGCCATATCAGCTCACTGAACACTTTATTTTTGCTGCTTTATTTGAATATTCAAAACATTGTGTATCCTTCAAAATGTTATACACCTTAGCTATCCTTTGACTTACATGCTATAAAAGATAAAGACTATTTTTGTATTTCAGAAAAAAAGCCTAGGCGATTCTCTACCCTTAAAGTAATAACTTGTTGGCCTTTAAGATTAAATATTATATTTTTAATAAAAAAAACAAATTATTTAATTTATAAAATAATAGCGGCTTGTACGGATATAATTGTATTTTGATATGTATTTTTCTTTCATGAACGCAGTTTTCCATTTTATTTTAATTAACATAAATATATTATTGCAAAAACATCATCATCGGTCACATCATTCGTATATTTATTTATTTACCATACTTTGTAAGCTTATGACAAATTAAGTTTACAGTGCGGACTTATTGCTACAAGAACAAATTCTTACTGCCAATCATAATTGAGTGAGAAAGGTAAATACTACATTAAACTGTGATTTGTGAATGTTATTGAAGTGAATGATATTTACGAAATAAGTTTGTATGGTACAGATATTAAACATACCGAATTAATAAAATGTCAAGTGAAATAAACGCGGGTCGAGAATAGGTTATAGAAGTGGTTTCGATCTGCCGATTACAATAAGTTATGTAATTTTAGATGACTTTTGAACACAGAAAAGGAGCACATACTTTGTATGTTTGTGGTCAGTTGATTCCATAATCTCGTCGCATATACGCAAAGGAATTTCCATAGTTGTTTTTAGAACGTAGTTCAATGTCGTGGAATATAACATACTATATAAAGATTAAATCATCTGCAAATAGATACTTTTGTGAACTTTAAAGTAATTCGCTTTATACAACATTTTTTGTTTTATTTCCGGAAATTAATATAAAAATTAATTTCTCTGAGCTACCGCAATATGCCACATATATTTGCCCATGTCAAAAGCATTTTCTGCGTAAATCTGCCCTTGCGAGTATTAAAACTAAACAACTGCAATCTATAAACAAATGTACATACATTAAACGCCCTAATTGCTAAAGTAATAAAATAAAATATATTTAAACAACATTTTATATCTACACTATCAAAGTAAGCAATAAATGTGCAAACCACTAGAAATTAAATTAAAAGACCGACTTAAAATGCACACCAAAGTAGTTATTCTGGAGTAAAGTAAAGTCATTCATGAAACATTTATACAGTCCGATGGACAATCAACCGCATTCTGTTCTGCTTCGTGTGACTGTCGCCGCGACACGATGCGCTTGTGATTTTCCCTCACTGCGCGTGCGCGTTCCCTCTGTCCATAGGTAAATACATCGCAACAAACGCCATCAAAATATGCAATTAAATTTTTTTTTTACTTCGAAAAACTTTTCTTTTCTCTTAAACAACTAATCCAGGTTATAAATTGTAACTTCACGTTAATATTTTTTTTGAATTTTGCAGTAAAATTTGTTATATTTAAAACAATCACTGTAACTTATCCGCAAAAAATAAATGTATGCTATCCTGAACTTTTCTGTAGAACTTTCTCAGACCTACAATTCCTTCGTACATAGCGTATCTATAATAGTTTTGCCAGCGTTCTTCACGAAACTTGTAGACCTGCGACTTTACTTTGATTGCGTTGACATTATCAAATATATCTTAGCATATTTACTTACATAACATAACCCTATCAACAAACTAGAAACTACAAGCTATCATATTGCTGTATATTAATCGGATTACTAGCTTTTGCCTGAATCACTGTAAATAAACAAACAATATTAACATCTTTATTAGTGAGATTATGAAAGTTACTTCCCTCAAGATAACTATAAACATATAAATATACGTTATATTTTGTTATGGTTATATCCCCTAAAGAATGATATTGTTATGCAGTACAGGGTTATAACCAATTAAGAAAATTAAATTGTTCTAAAACAACATTAGAGAATTTCCACAAAGAATAATTATTGATCGTCGGCAAGCATTATGCGATGACTACCTTCATTCGTTAGCTCAGTAGGTTATAGCACCGATATAATGTCAGAACTTAGCATAAGCATGCAGATATAGTCATCGCGTAGCGTGTGCCGACGATCGATTGTTCTTCACGAAAATTGTTCGATATTATTTTTACAACAATTTGTTATAAGTTGGTTGTCTTAACTGGGACAGTCTGTGCAGCTAAAATTTCATTAAAATTTGACAAATGCTGTTAATTGTAAAGTAAATTTAAAACCTGTTATTTGTTTCTCGATTATATTTAATATAAATTCTAGAATGCTGTATGGACTTTGTTACTCAAGAGTTAAGAATTGTGACGTGAATATTATTATATTTTAATATAGGTTCAAGGCAGTTGTGGTGATGTAATAATATTTTCCGGGGTTATCAGAGCATTTTTCATTATTTTTAAGGTCTACCCACTGTTGTAAGACAGATATTAGATCATCATTGCTAATGTATCGATGTGCCGCTCGTCATGGTTTAGCGTAAACATCTCTATGACTACAAGTTAAAAACATGGCAATACCAACACACTTAAGTTTTAAATTGTACTTAATACTAGATATACTCATCTTTAATATGAGTACAGTTTTACTGATTGATATACAACTTTGTTTCGGTCTTCATCGTTCCATCAAAGGAAGTGAAAGTTCATATTTTGAAAGCATCCGACCATGCAACATTTTTTTCATAACTGAAATTATAAATGTAAAAACTTCAAATCAGTGTAATCTTTTGCAGGGAGTGTAGCCAATGGGGGCGGTGTCCGCTTAAAACTGGAGAATCGAATATAAAATACGACTTTAAAAATACTATTTGGCATTATTTAATTTTATGTCTGTGAATAAAATTATGTTATAATGAATTGTATTTTTAACTTACTCTCGTACACACTCGTACACACTTGTAACGGTGTGTTTACGTACCAATTTTCGTGTGGCCTGTATGAAATTTACGCCACCGGTTTACAAATGAGATTACATAAAGGCAAATTACGAAAGAGATGAGGTTGTATTAGAAGAAGTTTATTGTGAGTACAGATCAAGAAAAAAAATGAAATGAACGTAAATCATCACCGCATTCGAAGGTTCTCTTTGTTTCACCAGAGCTACACAAAGGTATTCATAATGAAGTGTGCGTTTGGAGGAAAAAAGAAGCTCCGTTTCGTATGCATCATTTTTAGAAATTTGTCAAAAAAAAACGGCTTGGACACTTTTAACAGTATCTCTAAAATTGTTTTACGTAAAATTGTGACAAAAAAAGTTGTTGGGGGGTGTGTCTTATGACTTTCTTTCCCTTTTAATTGACAATTGATAGAGAATGTTATAAGGGTTCTCCCTTCTCCGAAATTATAAACTTTACAAGTAATAAATTTGAAAATATACATAATTAGCTGCGTCTACGACTTCGTTCACGTGAAATTCGAAATAAGAAAAGTTATTAAAAATTGTTTACCTCATCTTTTGCTCTCGGTATAAACTATTACCATACCAAATTTCATTGAAATCCGTCCCGTAGATTTTGCGTCATTGACGAACAAATTAACATACACACAGACAGACAAAAAGTCTAAAAACAGGTTTTTTGGCTTCTATTATCATTCTTTACGCTAAATCAATCATTCGTTTTGAAATCAAAATAATTTCCATGTACACAATACACTCTATTACTATTTTATTATGTATATAGGTTAAATTTGCTTTGAAAATGTTATAAATTAAAAATGTCAATTTAAATTAACGCGTGATTTCGCTAGTTTTTTTGTTATCAGGGTGGAAAACGTTTAATTTAATTTACCCGGTATTGCAAGTATCCCATATTAACAATTGTTAACGTTGTCAAGTTGGGATCTTTTAATTTACTTCCAAATTCAATGTCTTCCCAAATCGAGTATATGTAACTTTACTTTTGTATTTATTAGATAAATACAATCATTTATATCTTTAAATATATTAAATATGGATGATACAGTAAAAACATAAATAATCGTTGTATTTTTATTTTTAACTTAATGTCTTGCACTATGTTAAATATATTACTTTGGAGGCGTGCTTGCGCCCTAATTTGTGGGCGGAACGGGAGATAGAGGTTATAGACAGGGCACTGCGGGTGGCGAAGGTGTTTTTTTTTGTTCGATTTAAAATGGATAAATCGTTTAAAAGGCCACCACTGCCGTAATGTTCAAGCTATAGTAGATAAACAAAATTAAAGTAAAATTGCATCCATTTGAAAATGATTTGAAGTTTATTTTACTGTTATACCTTAAAATGTCATTTGTTGTGAAAATATAAAGCTATCAGAACTTCTTCACCATATTTATATCAAACATCTGACTGAAAGTTAAGCACTGGATTTAAAACAAAAAAAAACAAATGAAATAGCTATGGAAAACTTTCCATAAAGGATAACTCCTACAATCGCCGAAAATATAACTCATTTCGCTTTAAATATAACACATGCTATACTTCGCTAAAAAATGAATAAATTCAAGCCTTTATGTCACCCAGAATATATAATTCGACGCAATATTAGCTGTATTTGTGATCAAGTGGTCCAGGATGTTAAAAGAAGTACTCGGACCGGTATTCAGGTGATAAGTTAACAGCTATTGCGGATTACATACAATTTGTAGCCGGATTACGTAAATTTATTTGCGCGTTTCAGATCCGATGGATGTTTTGACAGAAAATATTTATATACAAAATTCTTCTTGCGAACCTATGTATTTGCACTTACCGGGATAAAGCAATAAGAAAGTAATAAAATAATTTTATTGTGAATCTTAATCCACTTACGCAAGATGCTAATCGCATCTAATGCCTTTTTATTATCTTGCTTGCACATTTTAACAAAGTTCTTGCAGATTAAACTTTGCTAATAGATTTTATTATCTACTATATTAAAATAGTCAGTTTGATTACAGGCACAAATATTATAAAAAATATGACGATAATAAGTTCCTTGCATGAAACTATACTTTATCACACACACTGAAGTGGAGAATGTTTTCTCATGCAGCTCGCCAGATCAGAATCTCTTAAACAGATTTGTGGCGCTGCGTTTCCATTGAGACTCGGGTATCTAGCCGATATTTTCAACAATTTGTATACTTGGAACAGAAAAACTATTGATTTTATAGAGGAGATTGTCCAGTTATCGACATTATCTCGCTCGCATTCCGAGTGCCAAAGATATATCTTTAAAACATTCAACAATACTTGTTATTTTTCTGAAAAAAAAACTATAGTTGGAATCGCTTTCAGTCTTTGCTCGCGCGAATATTAGTTTTCCTCGTAAACTCTCACACGAATTTTTGAATTAATCTTGATAATAAAAATAGTATATATTCTAGTAAACATTTTATATTTTAGTAAAAATATACTGAACTTATTAAGTTCGACATAACGAAAAAGTATTAATTATTATTCTTCGAGTAATTTGTTGAAAGTGTAATATATACACGGGGGTAAGATTTATTCTTACTTCCATGAATTTAGGTTACTTTAAAGAACTTTTCTCTGAAAATAATCCTAATTTATGGTTTCGACATAATTAAAATGATCATTTCTTAAATAACCAAAAAAAGTACAATGAGTGTGACAAAGAGTGAGTTAAGCTCTTGTAGAAATCAAAATGATTTATGCAAGATTTTCACGCCTCGAGCATGCTTTAGTCTAAAAGTTTTGAAAGATACACAGTCTTACATCATCACCGCGTATCCTAATGCCTTGCTTTAATTAGGATGCGATTACCGTTAGCCACATCGACTGCACCGCGCCGCACCGCTTGTTTTAATCATTATGCATCATGACGTAGTACTGTAGACTCTTAACGACGATTTGATAGTGCGTCAAGATTCCTTAGCACTTACGAGTATTTAAAAATGAATATAAGTCAACAGTATTAGTGTAATTTGTAGCAAAAATTAATCAACATGATTGGATCAGGGCAAGTATGTACACTGTACGTAATAATTATGTATAAGTTGATAATGCACAGAATAATATCGTACAATCATTTTCTTCAAAAGATGGGGTTTTCTCCAAATATCTATATAAATTAAATGATATTAATGGTTTTTGAGGATAAGTAACAACAGTACGTAATGTTATAGAGTTTATGGATTTGTAAACGTATTGCAAATGTCGATCTATGTTAGATCAGCCATTTCCGGAACTACAGAGAATCATGTGTATTGTATAAGGTTAACTATTTATTTGGTTGTGTATAATTACAGGTATTTAACTATATAGTCCCATTTAGAGTTCATATGCCACTTCTAAATGACGTTGATAAGAACAAAACATTTAACAATTTCATTTTAATCAATCATTAACAGATAAGACTATTCCGACTACGCTTCAATAAGGTATTTGACTGATGTCGATATTTTTTTATAAAAATGTTTTAAAACTTTAGAGTAGGTTTAAAAAAACCTTATAATGAAAGAAATAATGCATATAACAAACAATTAATTGAAACTTCTAAATAGGAAAAAGTGCCAATTTTTTTTTTCATTAAATAGAAAATATTATTAAGAATTTAGTTTCCGCACAAAAAAATGAGAAAATTATAAAATGCAATAATAAATAACTAAAGATAATTAATAAACTCTAAATAAGAGCCAGTGACGTCATAAGACAGTTGTGTTTTGTGTGGGGCGTTTTCGCGCGAATTGTAGTTAGTTTTTAAGTTGTTATAACTTTATAATGAAAAGTCCTAGGTACAATATATTTATTTTGACCATTTTTAATGTAATTACTTATTACATAAGTAGAAGAAGACCGACAAAAGTCCAAACAATGTTGGGCCCTAGTGTTAGAGGAATAAAAATTACACTCTTAAACAGATAACATGAAAAAATTAACCCGTAAAAGTTCTCATCATTAATCAAACAAACGAACTAATTCTTATATTATTTTGTAAATGTTATTTCCCCGGATCTATTAAGACCAGCAACATTGAATAAAGTGCACATTGCCCCTCATTATCCAACATAGATGTAACTTTCTAAACCATGAAACCGGCAGATTCGAGAGTATTGTCGAAAAAACCTGCATAAAACTTGAAAAGACCGAAAAAAATTATCTATTTGACAATAACAAAACAATTATCGATGTCAATTAACAGTTTATTGTTAATTCGTTTAGGCAATGGTTACACATTAAAAAAGCAATAGCTGTTGATTATTTTTTGTAATCGATTATAAAAAGATATTATGTAACCCGTTAGGTTTTTATTGTTATTTTTATTTGTTATTAACAATTACTGATATATCAAAAATATCATACATGGGCATTTATGAAGATAGCTTTTTTCATTTTGTGTTATGGTTAGAAATTGTATTTTTATTTTTTATTCTTTCCTAATTGCGAATTTTTTTATTTTAAGTTTTCTGAAAAATACCATCTTTTTAAAAATTATTTTCTGTTAATGTAACGCCAGGCCCATTTTTGCTTTCGATAAAATAA
Organism: Druceiella hillmani; assembly: GCA_039881145.1. NCBI lineage: Eukaryota > Metazoa > Arthropoda > Insecta > Lepidoptera > Hepialidae > Druceiella > Druceiella hillmani. The sequence goes on along the minus strand of JAYKKI010000008.1, from coordinate 13,455,192 downwards.
CCATCGTCGTCTTTTTGTACATAACCGCAGAAATTTGTTTCGAGTACACACTACACGAGTTAACTATTATTCTTTTTATTTTATTAAATCTGTATATTATACTGTATAGCTTTTTCCTTTTTAATTCACCGAAACACACCGGAAATGTTCGGGAGCGGAAGGCGCGACTGTAGCAGTGTTTGCCTTTGGCAATCTTTGTCAACGGTCGGCAGAGGTAGTCGAGGCAATGTCAGATCACTACTATTGTAGTAGCGGCCACAGTGGGCGCGGTACGTCGAGCTGACACGACATCGTGCGCGTTGAGAGACCGGTTTCGGGAATTATCGCATTTGACCATGGCACTTTCTCGCTCAGCAATGAGTTTTCTATTCGCGATTACTATCTAAGTAATTAATTCCCTATTTTATTTGCAAAACCAAGTATTTTGATGCTTTATAAAAAAAATGTGTCCTCAAATTTTAAAGAAATTGTTTTTTTAACTCTTAATGGCTTTTAAATCATACTCTAAGCCTATTTCGCCATTTGATTTATAAAATATAGTTTCATGTAATTTAATAACCGCACAACCACACGTTATCAACATCGCCCTGAATCACATTTAAAACTCTCATATAGTATGAATCAGGAAAAAATATTGTAACCTTTACACCATGATTGACCTTATCTATAATTAATAAAATTGGACATTACAATAATATGAGTCATTACGGAGCCCGCGATGAGTGTCAGTTTCCTTGCTATTACTTCTCCTTGGTTAGCACTATAACCAACTACAGGTCAAGGCTGCCTCGACAAGCTTTCTCCGGCGGATCCGGTCAGCTGCAACGGCCGGCCAACGTTGAATTTTTAAAAGTTTAAAATCATTCTCAACACAATCGATCCATCTTGTGCGAGGTCTTCCTCTTTTTCTGGTGCCCTCACTAAAAACCCTTCGCTTATTTTTCTCTCGCAGAGATCTTGTTTCTTGATTCTTTCTGGGAGAAATGACGAAGAAAAAATTAAGTTTTCTGCGCACTCAGTACGTCTACTTATGGTACTCTGAAGATGCACGTAAAATTTATTTAGAGTACACAGAGTTTTATATTACTTGCTGAAATGTTGAGACATGAATAATTTAAACAAATTATTTAGGAGCTGGCTATTGCAATTTATTCTACACATTTGAATTGCTTTAATAATTGGAGTAGATAAAACGAATTATCGTAAATGAACACAAAAAGTATTCAAAAATTTACTGTTCTTCTCAGTCTTTATACTCTTGTAGTGGTCGTGGTCGTGATCATCATGTCAAGTGTCTTGCAGATGTGAGATGCGCCATAAGATATCTCTCCATTCCTCTCTATCAGCTGCTCTTTGGATGCACTCCTGTAGTGGAATGTCCATGTTTTGACCTGATTTATCCATCTCATCGGTGCTGTCCCACCCGGTCTGATACCTTCCACTTTGCCCTGTACGACCACGCATTCAATATGATCGTTGTTACACGCGACATATGTCCGAAGAATTTTATTATGCGAATATGTATAATATTGGAAAAGGGCTGACTGATACCAAGTTTTTGGAATATTAATTAAATTAACTGTTAAATTTTTAAAAATGTTGTTTGACCTCAATTGCAAAATTATTAGTTAGCTTTGAATCACAATTATTTATGAAATATATTTTTTAATTTTCTTATTAAACATAAAAATCAAATATAACAGAAGAACACTAACTAATAATAACTTAAAGAATTTTTAAAAAATTAAGTACACTAGGATACCGTTTTGCCTTTTGTCTGTACCTCTATTACGTTTTTAATATAACAATTTTCTGTATAAATTCAATTCCAGCCCTAGTAGTGCTCATTTTATGCGTAAATGAAAAAGTTAATTATTTACGTTAATTCCTGAATAATTTATTGGATGTACCGATGTTTCTCATGTTTTTATTCACTCTCCTGGACGAAATCAATCTGAACTCTTCAGAAATAAGAAAAAATACTTTTCTATGAATATGCAGTGATGTTATAAATTAATAATGTTAATTTAGACATTAGTAATACTTACTGGCATGATTCAACCTATGATTGCATATTATATTAACATTTCTTTGTCGCTAACTCGTGTAATGATAAATTCAGCTGAAATCTTTTAGTGTGCAGTACGCGTCGTTGTCGCAAGTGCCAATACTATTTTTGAACCTATTTTTTCTCTCTTCGTGCTCATATAGAAACATGGAACACAGTAGTGTATATACGTCAGTGACCTTATTGAACCAAATTTCTTCATTTTCTTACTTAACTTCCACATTATAACAGCTTCAAACGTTCAAAATGTGTATAGAGACCATATATATTTACAAAACATTTATATAAATATACCAAAATAAATTCTTCAACAATAGTCAAAACTTATAAGCCAAATGTGACTTTTCTAAAGTTACAGTTAGAACTATTTTGTTTGCAAACGTACGTCTTATTGCATATAATAATTGCATAAATTTAATATTTTATAAAACTGTCTATAATAACTGTATTTTCAGCTTTTAAGTGCCTGGTAGCTGGCTGAGATACCTGACGCAGGTGAGCCCAACAAGTTGTAATGAAAAGTAATGTATTCAACAATTCTATTCTTAACGTGTTTTGTAGAAGCAGGAAATGCTTCTGAATGCATCTGATAGCAGCGACTTAGCAGTCGCTGAACGGTGCGAACACGTGAGCGCGCTCGATTGCAGTAGCTTTATTGTTGTTCGTTTGTTACGTTTTTAGAAATGATAGTTCCCATAGTTTATAAAAGTTACTTTGTTTTGAAGGTATCAAATAAAATATATTTAATCAAAATTAAAGTAAAATTTAATAACATACTGGGTTACATTTTGATGAGTGACCAAATTTTAAGGAGCGTCTAAGAAACAGTAACTAATAACTGTAAATAAGATATATACAAATTTATTTATTTCACATTATAGAAAATTATAAAAAAAAATTATAATAAAAATACAGAACTTTTTCCAATCCATGTCTATGTCATCGTTCTCATCTTTTCATACCCACTTGATTCTTCTGACTGCTCGTCAATGTTATCAGACTGATAAAACTTAGTATCTGAAAATAAACTACTCTTAACATTACAATATTTAATGTAAATATATATATACATATATATATATATATATATATATATATATATATATATATATATATACCCAAATATTTCAAATGTATGTAGCACATTGTAGTTGTTTGATCAATTCTGTTTGTCAAGTAGCAAATTGGAAACATTTAAGTAATTAGTTTCTTATTTCAGAATCAACATTTTTATCTTTAAATTCATAACTTTCTTTGATTGTTATTAGACATTTTTTAGTGATATAATTTATATATTTTTATTTAAACTGGAAAGTTTACAAATCAATACTTTAAAGGTTGTTTAAATACGATCAAAAAATTTTTAGAGTTGAGTTGGCTTAGATCGATGAATATATTTCAGAAATTTCTTCATTTTTCGCTAAAAAAAGTTGGATTAAAACCACAACCTATGAATGTACGGAAGAGCAATGCAACGTAAAAAGTATTACAAAAACAAATTAAAAAAATTAAATTTGAAAGGTTTACTTAAATAACTCTGATTATTTCCAACTCCAATGATCATATAAATGTTGACATTATTTTTAACTTTTGTCATATTTCCAATCTGCCTCCTCTTGGGTAAGTGGAATATTGAAACTGGGTATCACCGTATCATTGTTCCAATGAGCGATTAAAAAGTTGACAAGGGATACTTTCAACATGATGTTTCGAAACTCTTTTATAAAATCGTATAAAATATCGATGCTGGGAGGGAAGCTCTTTATTACTAACTTCTTTCTCTAAGCATGCCAATAATGCAATCACGTGAGTTTCGCAACTACCTTGCAAGTAAAATAATGACAAGCCCATCGGCGCGGCGTAGGTGGGACACATAGAACTTTCTCTAATTAACTTATTATTCAAATAAAACGGCAAGTAGGCGTCCAAACAAATCACGTTGTAAACTTACATCTTATATTTTATCATTAACAGAGATCTTATTTTCATTATTCTAAACGGCAAGTAGGCGTCCATACAAATCACGTTGTAAACTTACGTCTTATATTTTATCATTAACTGAGATCTTATTTTCATTATCTTAAAATGCTAGTAGGCGCCCAAACAAATCACGTTGTAAATTTACGTCTTAAATTTTATTATTAACGGAGATCTTATTTTCATTATTTTAAACGGCAAGTAGGCGTCAAAACAAATCACGGTGTAAATTTACGTCTTATATTTTCATTAACGGAGATCTTATTTTCATTATTTTCTTTTGCAAATATTTTTTTATTTATGGATTTTTCGAATCGATTTAAACAAAAAGAAAATATTGCAATGTTACAAAATGTCAAATACGTTTACTTTACTCTATTCTTTTTCTTTTATTATAGAGCTATATTTTGTTTCAATTTAAAATGCAATATAATGAATTTGGAGAAAAAATAAATAGACAACGTGCGCGCCATATGCATCAACCGCGCAACCTAACGCGCTTACGTTTTGGCACCTTCTAGTGACTTTTGACTAAGTCGTTTCTACATAAGCAAGCTCTGACTATTTTTTTTAAATTTTAAATAAACTAACGCTCAGCCAAATGATAACTTTTACAAAACACTTATAACACCTCATTTTCACGACAATAAGAGAGTGAGCTGACATAATGCTCTACATCACTGTGCTATCTGACCCTTTCTTTTGCCTTTTCTGCGTAATACATACACTGCATTGAGATGTATTTTCTACTTTTAAAAAATAAGTTGACTATATTATTCTTCATTGTAACTTGCTGACCTTACCAGTGCCACTTTACTGGACTTAGACCTGCTGATTCTAGTTTAGTTATATATACCAAGAATATAAATTGCTCTAAAAATTCCAGCTTTTACGATACGTTTATACTCTCGTCTCGCGAGCTTCCATCTTATAGGGGAGCAACCATATTTTTTTAAACGCTTTGGGTTATTCAGTGCATATAAAATATTTAAAAACCGAAATGAATAAGTCTTTATTTAAACAAGTCCTTACTATGGCCATAGCAGAAGGACTGCGACTAAGTTACAGCGTAAACGAATAGAAGTTACAACAGAAATTTTAGATCAAACAACGAATTTATAGTTATGTTTGAAAGAGGTAAATGCTCGAGCCAGTGAGCGATATCAAGCCGCACGTACCAGTCTAGCCTACCTCTGTTGATGGAGACAATTGTGTGCGTGGGTCCAAAGTAACGCAAGTTTGTAATTTAATTTTTTTTTAGTAATTTTGGTCTACTCCAATTTTTTGGATGTTCACTTTTCGTGTCGGGGTTAAAAGTTAAACATTTTTGGGGCAGGTAGTGACATTTCACGGCCTGTCTCCTTATAGGGTGATAAATGATGCAAATAATTTATTTTTATTCTTGTACAATGACAACATGCAAAAGAAAAGCTAACCATGGGATAAAGTTCAAAGATATTTACGAACAAATGGTAGTTTGGCAACAGTCTTCATTCTATGTCAAATGTTAATACTAAATTGGCTGGACGACTGACGTAGAATTCAGGATATTTATAGACTATTTTGTAAAAAAAATGTGATTCCGTCTACATTTTATCCTATAATTTTCTTACTGAACCTTAAAGTCATTAAAAAACAAAAAAAGCTCAAGCCAATGAACATAGGAGTTTTGGGACTTCTTCTATGTCAAATGTTAATACTAAATTGGCTGGACGACTGACGTAGAATTCAGGATATTTATAGACTATGTTGTAGAAAAAATGTGATTCCGTCTACATTTTATCCTATAATTTTCTTACTGAACCTTAAAGTCATTAAAAAACAAAAAAGCTCAAGCCAATGAACATAGGAGTTTTGGGACGTTTTAAAAATCAGCTATCAAGCTCCTGGTTGAGATAATCATTAAAGCACCACTACTAGCATTAAATTTAAGTGGCATTATTAATAGATTCAAAAAAGTGCCATTTCCCAAATAAATAAGAGGACATTTGCCAAGTTGTATTACTGATAACTATTAGGACACAGTAACAAGTTTTACAAATTCTTCACAATCCTGAAGTCCCTGACTTTAATGTAAGTTAAAATAAGGAAATATATAAGGTCTCGAAAGAAGTATCGTTAAACAACATAACACAGAAATCTACTTATGAAAATCCAATTCTTAATGGTCTTAATTTAGATTAAACTCGGACGAAGCTAACGTGAAAGACTCGTAAGGCAGACATTAACTGACGCAACAATGAAAAATGTTGAATGAGGGGCAAAATAAAATGACAAATAATAATATAAAAGAGGAAAATTTTATGTGGCCCCGAATATAAAAATGAGGAAAGTTATTTTTATCTAATTTGATGTGGGTTTTTTGATCAAAGTCGGGCTGGTAATGTACAAAAAATTACCGCATGTTTTATGTACCGCAGAAGTCACGCGTTTCTGTCTCTTCATTAATAATGATAATGATTATTCAGACTGATTGTCTTGTTGTTACGCTTAATTAAATACTTCGAGTTGATTTTTATTCTTTTATTGAAGATTGAATTTTATAATTTTTGGTAAAGTTCGAAAATGTCTGTTTTTTTGTTTGTTTTGAAATTATGCAAAACCTGGTGTAAAAATGTGCACAATAAATTAATGTCTTAAATAGAAAATACTGTTGCTTGTGACAATTTGATTATTATTCCTAATAACAGACAGATGACATTAAAAATGCTTATTATTTGTCATATTTAACCTTTTATATTATATCAACTAACCCCCGATTCAGGGTGAAAAATTAAACTATCTCTATTACATTAAATTATTAATTTTCGATGCGTTATGTAACACAGAATCAAATAGCATATATGCATACAAAATTAATTAGTTGCTTTACCTGATAAAAATCATGACATTATTTTATAAACAACAATTATTTTATAAGGACCTTTTTGTGAAAATGTCACAAACCAAATCTAGTTCCCCTACATTCGTAGTCTATATGCGACATTATGAAAATATTTATACGTTTTGCCTGAATGTACATATAATGGCGGTTTAACAAAATATTGCACTATATATAATTTTGTTTGAAGCCTTTTCCAAATATTATTTTATGTAATTGTTAAAAAGTGTTATTTTTTCATTGGTACCAAGTATTCATGATCTAAAAAAAAATTAGTCGTATACCAGTCGAACTTGTGCAATTAATTTTTAGTGCTAAATCAATGATCCAGATTAGTTTTAGCCCATAAAACCGTTCTTGTTATACAAATAGGGAATTAGTTTGTCACAGCCGTTTTCCTAAGAAACCATCTAGTGTAGAGACTTAAAATTTCCTATAGTGAAAGGTCATATTATCCTCATTTGTCTCAACAGATAACATTCAGAAATATTTACATGATTTTTTTTAAATGAAATACGCGTTAAATCTTTTAAAAGAGTAACTTGTAAGGACTCCAGAACTATATTTTCTTTTCTAATTTTTATCTAAGATATTTGTAATAATATTTCTGAAAATATCTACAAAAATAGGTCACAACCCCTCATCTTTGAAATTGCTACAGTCAAAATAATGAAAAAATCATCATTTATAAAAATTTACTTATAACTGTAATTGGTAAACTGTGGCGATGACTAAATCTTATGGTTTTTATTAAATTATCTATATTTACTTGCTAATATATATATATATATATATATATATATATATATGTATATATATATATATATATACATATATATGTATATATATATATATATATATATATATATATATACTAGAGAATATATTTACATGATGAAAAATAATATGAATGTTTGTAAAAGTTTAATATAAATACTGTGTACCCTTACATGTTTATATGTCTCTAAATGTGTACGGAACCCTTGAGTTTCACTCATTCCTAACAAGTTTTATTTCACTATAAGAATACTTGAGATCTCATACAATGTCAAGGCTATACTCCACATTAATAAACATTATTTACATTTTTTAAGAAAAGGTTTTCCCTTACTTCAGGCGATTTGGGATTTAACTTCTAACTTAGTAAAATATTGCTTGTATAATACGCGAATAATTGCGTCAGGGTCCTATTTTTTACAAGAAATATATTTATTCGGATTTAAATTCTTCTTGTAGGATTAATAATTTATAAACTGAGTATAATACGTACAAATAAAACGCAGGTTAAAGTAAGGTTTATAATTGTATTTAAGATAAACAGTTCTTCTTTTGAAGGATTTAGATCGCGCATTCTAATCAGTGTACTAAACATTTTAAAAACTAAATATCTGAATAATTGATTAGATAAAAAAACGCTTGACATTTAAAGTAAAAATTGATTCAAAACGGTTGAGTATGCTTAGTTTATAGGAGTATTAACTACAACTAAACAATTATAATCTACATATGTAACAAAAGTGCCATTTTATTACATGTGTCGACTCATTAAAACCTATACTTATAATAAAATAATAAGGAGGCCGCATTTCTGCTTGCGTAACTCAAAAATCACTGAATAGTTTTTAATGGAGCTATGCAGTTTTATATCTTAAAGCCTTAGTCAACATCTACCAGAAATCATCATGCTATGCCTCATACGGGTTAAGCAGATAATTAATGGATTGATTCGAAGTGAGTAGTTCTCAGATATTTATCGCTGCAACAACTAGAAGTATGCAAAGATAAAATTTTAGCGGTCTTTTAGATCCTAACATATCGCAAGGCGATAGGGAGATAAGAATTTATAACGGTAAGTTCAACATTGTGATAGACAATCCAATCAATCTAAACGCACAGCCCTACCTCAATCGTCTACACTTTTCTAGCAAAACTCTACACAGACTTTGCGGTAACTTATTAAAGGGGCGATAACTTTTTAAGATTAACTTGTCCCTTTTTAGAGTAATATTTTTGATGAGATTTCACTTCTTTTCGTCAAGTTTCTTTAAGGTCTGACGGCTAGCACAATTCGATAATAATAATTTTCGTCTACATTTTAACTTTTTCTTTTGTTTCCTGGTTCCCACTTTTTTCAATATCTACTGTATTCCCGCGGAAGGCGATGTATCCCTGCTGGAACTGCCACGTATAATAATCACTGTTAAGCAAAATCTTATTCAAACACTCAGGTGCTCCGATGGAGCAAAAAAATCTGGTCGGAAGGTCTAAAGACTTGATCTCTTCCTCGGTAAAACGCTTCATAAGTAGATGTTTATTATACCCACACTTTTATAGTATAAAAAGTAGATCAATTGCTTTCTTAAACACAAAGTTTCTTTCAAACCAAAGTAGTTTTTTGTATTTCTAACAAACATTAACAATTTAACAATTACATACAAAATAAAATTGTTTTGTGAAAGTCAAAGTATTTTAAATTCTAATTGTTATCGCAATTATAAAACGTCGTAAGTAACAAGAAGGCTGATATACATAAATAAATAATGAAGTAATATAAAACAATATCATAGCGAGTTTTAAATGGAATCAGCGCCATCCATGTCGAACAGAAGTACTAAGCGAATCTATGATTTTAAATAGATCTGGTTTATTTATTTAATTCTAGCTGTGCTTGCACTTTCTTTCGCGTGAGCCATCGTAAATATTATTAAGCTAACATGAAACATTGAAAGCTAACATGACGGAAGCATTTTAAAGCGGTAGTTGAATTTATTTTGTTGATGTCTACATAGGTTAAAATAAAATATGTAGTCATGTCATAACTACGTAGTTTGAGGTAGTATCGCCGCGCACGTGAACAAATAGATTGTATTGCATCGCTAACGTGAGAGAAAGCAATAAATAGCTGGGCATGTGAGAATCCCATTTGATTTTTACCTCCGTCTAACAGTTCCACAATAAATTAACATATTATTATCGAAAAACCATTCATATTATTATCGAAAAAAAATTCGCCACCCTGTGTACCTTGCTAATAAATATTCGCTTGCATGTTTAACAATGGAACAGCGCCATCTGTTGAAGGTCTATTGCGAAGAAGCAATACATATATGTTACCGCTGTCTTCAGTGGTTCTTTCGTATGAGCTATCAAATAAACAAACTCACAGGCAAACATATAAAAATTCCAAAGACTATAAAATTGTTTTCTATCGATTTTTTATGTCCTCTTAAATAATTTTTTTTTGTAAATACTTAAAATTGCACACACGACAATTCTACTGTTTTAACATATGAATAGATTTTCTAGAACAAAGGGTGTTATTGCAATACCTGCATAGAGACATGAGTGTATAAAACTTGATAGGTATACTAATATAAATTTCGTCTTTGTTACGACCAATTTCTAGATTTCAGAAATTTCAAAATTCTTAGATCATATTTCAAAATTCTATTCATTCTATTCATATTTCAAAATTCTATTCATTCTATTCATATTTCAAAATTCTATTCATTCTATTCATATTTCAAAATTCTTAGATCTTCCGGAAGTGGCCTAAAAGTTTTGATGATCTGTCAGTAAGTGAGCGAGTGTATATGCTACGATATCAAATATCTTGAATAATACTATAGATGCAAACTTCTATATTATTGATACAAAATACTACAGATACAAAATTTGTAACAATCACAGTTAAGCATTCGTCTCCACACGCGAAAAATAAGAATTCGTTTCGGGTAAAGAGCGCCTACATCCTGTAGTGTAAACCGTAAATGTTAATCCACTTAAAGCCTTATGTCTTTTATTTTTATTATATGAAAATGATAAAATACCCATGTACGTTTTTCTATAATCAATCAGATTTTTTTACCCTCATGGGCTAGAGGCTCGTGGTAAAACCGGTATTTATTTATTTTTATGACAAATCTACGTAATAAATTTTAAATTTTTTGCATAGAAGTTCCTTTGGAAAATCCTCTATTTTAATATCTTAATGTAGAGTTGACATTTTAAAAAAAGTTCATGTCAAAACGATGCTCTAATTAAAGACATAGTTCAACAGACGCGGAAAAAACTGGTCACGTTCGCGTTCGCACGACAATGATTTTCATAAGGAAAGAGAAAACGGTTTAAAAGATAACGTAAGAAACAATTATTCTCAAAAAATTCTCGCCTGAACGTAATGTTCGTTTATTTTTAATCGCGCAAAACATAATTATCTCTCGGAAAGAAAGAGATTGGAAGAATGAAAAATCTATCCATCTATAAACGCGCATATCATCGGCTAAGCAGCACAACCGGCAGCTGCCTAAGAACTAGGATTTCTTAAACGGATGTACCGTTTAAGAAATCCTATAAGACCGCTAATCCAGAAAGAAATATCAAGCCACGTCACTTGTTGAGGATGTAGTTGCTTTTCGAATTGTTGTTTCCCTACAGAAATGAAACAGCAGGTTCGAAAATCAACTATATCCATCGTTCTCTCCAGCTGGATGAAGTCAGGACGGGATGCTAGTATAAACATTAAAAAAACATTGTTATTTGATATCTTCATCGTTATGTGTCTTTATTTACTATGGTATTAAGTACCAAACTTATCAGTTCGACGTTATTCAAAGTTTATAAAACTTTGACGTTGTCAGTGATTTTGCTTAACGTGAATAACCTAATTAACATCACATGGAAAATAAGCTAATTACTTACACAAAGGAAGGGTTTTTTTATATAATTACTAATTTCTTAAAATGAACTTCAATTATAAAACCCCAACTTACTATCTAACTAGGTTATTAAAAATTATAAAAATTTGGAATATTTTCCTCAACGTTCGACGGCACTAATAATCCCATCATTACTGAATTCGAAAATCAGTTGGAGTATTAACTGTTTAGAAGACTAAATATTACACAATAAGCATTATTTATGAGTACCGTTAAAGCAAAGGATATTCATTTTTTTAATTTTCAAATCGTTCTGGCAATTTTTAAAGAACTAAAGACATTCTTTAACGTTTAGCATATTCTTCAGGTGATATTCGTAAGAATATATTTATCAAAGGTGACAATTGTCTTTCTGTTATACAAAGAGAAAGTTCAATTATATTAATAATTCCATCATGTCTAAATCAAATGAAATGCAACAAACGAAATTTAACACACAAATAGCTCAAGTTTAAATCTAGCTTACTTATCTTTATATTTTATTCTTTCGTAGCTGGACTAAATTGTCTAGTAGGTTCAAAATAGTTTCAAAGTTTAAAAAGTCACCTAAAATCACTTTACAATAAAAGTGCACAAATTATATGTCTTTATATTTTAACAGTACTCTGATTGTTTCTGTGGTGTTTATTAATCAGACTCTCTTTCTCTTTTAAAGCTTGTAAGCTTAAAGCTCTCTGGTTTCTAAGTTTACTAGTGGTCTGTATCCTTTACTCTGTACTACTGATGACAATATTTCACTACATACTCTACGATAAGCTTTCAATGCATCTTATCCCATTACGATTATATTACTTTCTGAATCTTAAAATATTTTAATATGAATTTATTGCACGTTATTTATTACACTTGCACGATAATTTGTTCTACATTTGATTTATCTGTATTATATGTTGATTTATATGTTCTACATTTATTTTTCTCCATGCCTGGCATGAAGTTATAAATTACCCAAACAGTAGGAACTAACAAAACAGAACTACATGTGATAGATGAGGAGTACTGAAGTAGTGAGGCGAGAAGATCCACAATGGTTAAAAAAATGGAATATACCAAAAATATAGTGTACAAAACAGAAATTCCTGATAAGTATATTCTGAAGGAAATTGCAAACTTAAACCTTAAGGTATGACTGTAATAGACAATACAAGGGTTCTAATTTATCTGTAAAGTGAATGTAAATTAATGTTAATACGATATTAATTTCTTGTAAGTGTAAAATTATTTCATTAACATTTTTGCTTTCTATTACTAACCAATTTACGACGAATAACCCTGATAGTGCTGCCATCGTTAGTGATGCTATTTATTTTATTAATTTATTCATAGATTTAAACACACACACGTACAATTATCGTTATATTACAGGTAACATATTTCTAACGATCAAAAATTAATGGTTTAACAAAGTTTAAACTTTAAGACTGAACATGTATACAAAAGTACATAAGAACTACAAAAGAAAACGACGACACGTTTCGACAAATTCGCTTTCACTTATCCTAAATAAATCACGCTCTGGTTCGACCGCAATAGGTGGTTGAGTGAATACTGCGGAAAACTGGAGAGTTCCAATGTAATTCGGTTCTACAGAGAGGTATAGCAAAAAGGTGACGCTTGCGTAAGTAAGCACATGAAACTGTCCGATACGAAGAATGGAAGTTTACTCGGCATATAGGGCATAGGATTTTTCGTTTAAAAGCTGGAATATAAATTCTCTTCTGAGTTGCGAGGAAAGGAAACATAGCAAACCCAAGAAAAAAATGATAGGAAATAGAAAGGGGAAGTAAGCATACTTTCTCAGCTATATAGGAACCTCTTTTGCACACGTTCAATTATCAAGATGTGCTTGGTTACGTGTGTATGGGTTACGTGTCGGGAAAGAATGGAACCAGATTCTAATCGGCTTTGCACTGAGAAATGTGCAGAAGAATCTATATCACGGATTGAAAATTATTTGAATTGTGCAACACGAATCCAAGTTTTCGAAACGATTTTTTGCCACATATGCCCACGAAACGTCAATTGCGAATCAAATATGACTCCTAAATCAACGATCTCATCTAAATGATGCAGTGGAATCCTGCTAACCGTATATTCGTATTTAATAACAGCGTGTGCTCGGCTGTAACTCGCTACTGAACATTAGTTTGCGTTAAGCCGCTTGCTGCTCTCCACTCAACGACGGCGCTGATGTCACACTGCAACCTTTCACCATCTGCAGCATCCTTGAGGACTGTAAAAGCTTCATATAGTCTGCGAATAATAAACAACGTGCAGTTTTCACCGCATAAGCAATATTATTTACCGGAATAGTGAAAAGTAGAGGTCCGAAATGCGAAACCTGGCTTACTCTCGATCGTGTAAAGTAAGTCTCTGATATAAAGGTACCCACTTAAACGTATTGCTTTCTATACGCAAGGTACGAAGAGAAAAATTGGAGAACAAAGCCTCGTCAAGACAATTTCGTAAGATATCGTTGTCTAAACCATCTGCAGTTTCTGGTAGTCAAAATATCAAAATAAGTCCGACTTGAAGTCCGAGGTTAGCATGATGAAAAACATAGTCAAGGAGACACACAAGGTTCGTGACTATAGAACGTCGGACACGAAACCCAAGCACCTCATCACAGTTCTCTCTCACTCTCTCTCATTAAATATGTACCCGGGTGCACCGTCCGATTGGTCTTTTCAGCTTGGAAAAAGCAGTTTGAAGATCACTATCAGAAACACGTGTGACATCAACATTGGCTGCGGCACAGCGGCAAGAAGCCGCATCCGGAAATAACCTAAATTAAGCAAATTAAATTTATATAGGGAATATTAAATCAGCTAAGCAGGCCGACGTGGCAGATATATCAAAATTTATTTTGGAATAAAATAATGAAAAATTAATTATACCTGCATAAATAGTTTTTATCTGTTTCGTGCAGTGATTATTATTTAATTAACTTGTTGCTATTTTCTTAACACTTTCAAACAAACTTAAGTTTTGCACTAGTTATTATGTATAAAATTATTCATAATATCCCATACTTTTTCATAAATTGTAAGCTAAAATAACTTAAATAATAACTTATAAAAAAACTTACTAACTTATAAACTTGTAAAAAAAAATGGTATAGATAGTAATGACATTTGAGAGTAAACGGCAAATTACTTGCCCTGAAGCATAATTAATTGATCACTTGTAGTTATCTAATTTAAAATAAGCGATCATTTTTATCATCTAAAGGAGGTATCTTTTTGATAATAAAATCGTAGTCGTTTATTACGTAGTTTAAGTGTATCGAAATTTCTTTTCCTTCTCAAAAATAATATCCTCAACCATTATTATCAATTTGTTGCCGTGTTAAGGTTTACCAAAGACTAAAAAAATATTTTTTTAACTGTGGTTTTAACTATTTCGTTCAATTAAATACATACGAAGTTTTATTATGTATTTTAAATATTTGACAGCAATGTTAATATGTTGTATAAATTTCAGTCCCGTTTCCAAAAATTCAATAAATTATCATAAAAAGGCAATGCAAAAATCATATAAATATACTAGATCTCGAAGTTTATTGAAGTTTTAATAGCTTTTAATAACCGGAATATAATCAAACAGTATGGTTTCAATGAATTCTATATCGCGCCAGCCGACGACGTAAGCGGTTGATCAGCTCAACCAGCACTACTTTTGTTTCCTGTTTCTGAGGTCAAGCCCCCTACTGTAGTGACGTTACGTTAATTTCATGGCTAAAACTAAACTTTATCACGGAACTAATATTAAATAGCTAATTTGAATAATTACTGCCTGGCAATCGTCCAAAATACGTAAGAGTTTGGCGAACACTGAATTTGAACATTGCCCCCTTGTTTTAGGTTTAGGTAAATATATAATGTCAGATTTATGTAGTTTGTTTATGTTTTAGAAAGAAACATGAAGAAAATATTATATTTCCATGTTAAGCAGTGAAGTAAACTTTTAACAAATGTACGTATGAATAAATTCCTGCTTCCAATTACCTTTTTTGTTCACTTCCTTGTGGAAGCAACTAGCTTCCAAACGGTATCATTTTACGCACCTAAGTCAAATTAAATTATAACGAAATATTAATTAGAAAGGCGTGCAAGTGGAATTCTTCATTATTTTGCTTTATCTCAATTTTCCTTCTTTATAGTTTATAAAATTATGCCAATTAACATTGGTAACATAAATATGATAGTCTCATTCTGCTTGTATTACTTTTTCCAAAAACATATTTTTATCTTTAATGCCGGAAAAGCGTATTTTGTTTATTATTACAAAGTATAATATAATTTTCAAACCCAAATATCCACTATCAATTTCATGAAGATATATATTTCCTATCACTGAAAACATATCCCCTATTCTTCCTTTATTACTTCCACAGACATCATAACGAATACCGAATATATAAATCTATCTATATATGTGAACAAATATACCTATTCTTATTCAAACCAGCAATCGAGTTGGAGATGCAAGTGCTGCAGAGACGCATGACACACCGAGATTAACAATACATTACACAACAGAGACGTATCCTCTCGCTTGCAACATCACCAGCATCTATAATATGCTAATGAGACGTCTATCAAAAACGCGCCTGTCGGCCCTCGCATTCCTTCTCCCAGCCGAAAGGTTGGTCAGCGGCACGCCAGTCGCCCAGTCGCGCTAACTAACATCAATTTATTTGTAATACACGTCTTACATCATTTTATTTATAGATATCATCAGGCGCACGCGCTCCAGATCGACCCGCTCTTGGGCTATTTGTGCTGGTGGAAACATGAATTGCTTTTATATTCCTTTACTCGCAAGTATCTGGTGACGGAGGCGAGCGCTCGCCGAACTTAGGTATTTAATGCAATGCACAGATCAGTGGGCTGCATCTCGGTATACCGTGTCAATTTATTTCCAAATTGGTCTGTATTAATATAACATTAATGGGACACACTTAGTTCATATCTAGTTTAGTTCATTAACAACTGTCATATACAAGGGAAACAATAAAATAAGTCCGATGTTCATTTCGAAACTTTCCTATTCGAAGAAACATTTGTTAATTAGATGTGTTTTTTAACTTTTTACGGTTATAATTAAAAACATCATAAATTAAGAAGTAAAAAATAATTTTTAAAACATTTTTCGGTAATAATAACTTTAAAATTAATGTTTCCGGGTAACACGTCCACCAAAATACACTTTAGCAGAAACCAATTTTAATTTAGCCTGATCATTTCTTTACATTGTTCTTTTTTCTAGATATTTTTCTTAGTAAACATGAGAAAGTTAAAGAGGCAACTGATGTTTTATCCGCGTCGGATTCCATTTTACCTTAAATCATGCTATATATCTACTGATTGCCATGATTTTTTTTTAAATTTAAAACCCTTATTGGGATTTCGAATTATAAGAGCTAAGTAACAATAGTACATTATAATTAGAGCTAAGTAATAATAGTACATTATAATAAGAGCTAAGTAATAATAGTACATTATAATAAGAGCTAAGTAATAATAGTATTAGTTGAATATCGTGAATAAACCGTATGTTCATGTGATTAATAACGTACAATATTTGTTGTTACGTATATATGTGGTTATGTTCACGATTTTATCAAAAGCGAAAAATTTAAGGAAAGGTTTCAATGTATAAACACTGTATCACTCTTGTTTTAATAGTTATGGTTCAAGAACTGGTTAAGTGTGCACTTACAGAATTTTCATTGCGCTTTTTATTTAGTATTTATTTGAAATCGATTCAATTTTTCATGAAAAATTTTTAAGTTATAAATATTGAGTATTAAACTTTTAATTGGAACGTTTTTATGTAGTATCATCAGTAGTTTATGAGGTACGGCCAGTGTCATAAAAATAGTTTTCCGAAATACCTCTATATATGTTTTGATTTGTCTTTGTTTCGCTCTAATTTAGTTTTATAAAAAATCGAGTTGTAATCAAGAGGACATGAGCGCACGTCTCATTGAAATCGCAATGGTAATTTCTTGTATTTATAACAACTTCTGCTCTAAATTTTAACCGAACCAACACTGAATTAATAAGGCAAGAAGTCGGCGTAGATTAATAAGTGTCTCACATCTTTGTTCAGAAAGAGGTAGGCGTCTTCGTTCCATTCGCGTTAATATATCGTCTAGGATCTATGACAGAGAAAACAAAGAAAATCATGTGCCCAATTCTAACCAGCTGGTGCCTACGAGATTTATGGATTACGATCCATAGAGATCTACATCATTGCTTACCATCAGAGCTGTAACTCACATGACGTGGACACATACAAAAAATATATATAATCCTATAAGTTCTATGTCAATGACGTTACCTAATTTACTATTTTTTCGGATTTATTATTTTTACACCCTTATATCAATGAAATAAATCGCTGATATATAAAAGGAGATAATCTTGAGCAACAGCAGCGTGATGAAGATTAGCAAGGAAAAGTTAAGAAAGTAATTGAAATATTTAAAAAATTTGGGAGACACTGGATTGTTATGTATGGCGAAAATGAAAACGGCGTCAGTACCATAAGTAAGGATTTTGTTGTTTATTAAATATTGACGGATTGGTACCGCTTGGAAAAATAAATATTCACAATACGTGATGTAGTATTATTTCTACTTTCTTTAAGTTCTTTACCACGACCTAGGGTTCGTTGTATTACAACATTTTTAGGTGGGCTATTAGGAAAGATGCTAATAGCCCACCTGAAGAACTTTGCTAATAGCCCACCTGAAAATGTTGTAATACAACGAAACCTAGGTCGAGGTAAAGAACTTAAAGAAATTAGAAATAATACTACATCACGTAGTTTCATTTAATTGTGAATAATCAATTTCTACAAAATTAACGCCAAATATATTCAGAATAAATATTCTTATGCCCTTAGCATAAGAGATATCTGCTCAACATTATTGTAAAATCTGAGGAATCAACTAGCCTACTGAGAGCAAACACTTAAAAACATTTACAACGGTATTAACCGAGGCGATGAAAGAAATACATGGATCAGATCTTTTCTTCTTTATTCCCATGCGATAAATATCTACATAAAAAAAGTCGGCGGAGCTTTTAAACGCCTCAAGGACTGGGGGAAACCTGAGAAAATTCGGTTCATAAAATGTATAACCTATTTGTAGCTTTATTTAGGAATCAAATCTTTAAGATACGAAAACGAAGTGGATTAAATGTGAAAAATATTCTAGTGTGATGTCTGTATACTAGGATGATGTCTGTATATTAAGAAACAGTAGCTAAATCATAATAATAAAAAAAACATTTTTTAGCTTTTCCTAACATTCCCTTGTTTTGTTAAAGCGGGAATCTTAGGTATAGATACAAAAAAAAATTTTTTTTCTCTCTATATGATTTCGTTATTATTTTTTATCACACCTAGAAATTTAGTCACTCATCCAAATGTAACCTAGTAAATAAACGATGCTGTCTTATTTTAATAACGTCACTATCAATAAATACGTTATACCATTCTAAAACAAACAAAAAATGTCACACCAAGTAGAGCCACGCGCGAACTTTTTGTGTGTGTGTGTATAAAAAGCAACGAAAGCAACGAAAAGCGCATATTTAAAACATATAGTTATATTGAAGATGAGCCAATTATCTCGTCTCTTAAGAACCACTTTTAGAGTTCTAATGACTTATAATGTCATTGCTCTCTCATTAGCACCGAAACACTTACGACTAGTGATACAAATGCCTCATGTATATTACGAGAGATCAGCTTATGAATACAAATTAACGTAAGTTAATTGCTGATTAAAACGATCGAGCCAAAACGGTGTACAAAAAAAATTGGCAATGTGATTATAGAGTAAGTGAACGATGACTTGGTTTGTTTGGAAAACTTGTTGCCAAAAAATTAAAAGTCAAAAGTTGACGAGAAGCGATGAGTACGTACCTTGACAAAATGTGCTTTTGTGAAAGTAGTAAAAAACACTATTTATATTAAAAAATGGTGACCGACGTAAGTTTCGGTTTCGGCCACAAATCGGCCGAATCTTTCGGCTTGGCCGAAACGTACATTCATGAACTCTCGGGTAGCGTTCGGCTATACTGGGCGTTTGTGTCGCAGACGATTGGTGACCACTTGACCTTCAAGTAAGCCTACAAGCCGTGTCTGACATGTCACATTTTTGTTTTCGTGCGTATTAAATAACAGTGTTTACCCTTTTTTATGAAATATTTTATTTAATGATGTTCTGACTGAGTATTGAATTCAAATGTTAAATGAATCAGTATATTAATGTTTCTTTTAACTGATGGTAGATGAATTAGATCAAATCATAATTAATATTCATGGCACAAGTTCTTATATAATTCGCTTTTGTCATTACGAGGTATATAAATAAATAAATATCTTACTTGGATGGAACCTATAAGTTCGATTGAACCGGTAGATCTAGAGATTTAAATAACATTTTGTGCATAATAAATACATAGGTTTGGTATAGATATAGATAAATTGTTTATATATAAGCAAATAAAACTATTTCCTTACATTTATAAAAACCGTAATATAATTAATTTAGGTATATTTTTACTGTTGATTTAAATACTGACTTTAGTTTATATATTTTTTAGATAAAAATGTCCCAAAAAAATCCTATTTGGCAGTTTTTAAAAAGAATACTAAGATTTATCCAAAACAATTTGAAAAATTTGTAATAAATCACTTTCATTAGGAAGTCATGAACTCAAAAAACAAAACATTACGTGGAGTACAGCAGCATTTAAGTAAATTTCATAGTCCAGAGCACAGGCATGTTCGGAAGCGACAGTCGGACTTAGACAACATAAAAAAAGTGAATCAAATATACAAAAACGAACTAAAATCTCTCTAGAGGTACTGTGCACTAATCAATCTGAACTTGTTCCATCGACCATTCCGAATTTGTTTAAACCTAAATGTGGACAATAGCAAGACGATCATGAAATTTCACACAGAACAGACAAAGAGATCATGGATTTGATTATTGTGGATATTATTGGCCTTATTCATTGTTGAGTGGTGATGCATACCAACTACTTCATTTTACTGATCCTGATACTTTTCACAAATATAGAGTGAAGAATGAAACATTTTTTCGAACAACATTAATGCCACAAACTTACCAAAAGGTGAAAGTTAGTTAAAAATTTAGTTGCAAAATCTAAGTGGTTAAGTGTTACTGCTGACTTATGGACCAACGCAAGCAAAACTTGTTCCCTTCTCAGTCTTACATGTCATTTATTGTAGAGCATCAACGCGTAAAAGTTATGTTGGGTACAGTTGTTATGGAACGAGATCATACCAGTACATTGAACAAAAATTTACGGAAATGGTTAATGAATGGAACTTAAATGGCAAGATTTTTTTAGTGTTGCGCGATAATGCCGCAAATTTGGATATGACTCAGATAAATACAAAAAAAACAGACTATGATGAAACTTCTGTATTGAAACAAACAATCTAGTGTTATTTGTCAGAGCTACGACTACAACGTAATGCTGATATATTTTCGTATTAGAACTCCAGTCCATACCCAACGTTGAGAAATGCAATGTTACCATCGCACCGCACCACTAACTAGCATCCCCAGCGAGCAAATGTTCATTGCTGCTGGACAAATACACGCAGATCGTCGCAGTAATTTGCTAGATGAAAATGCAGAAAAACTACTTTTTTGGCTTATAAGACTTTTTCATTATTTATTTGCTAAGTAATTGAAACAATTTACAACAAAAAAGTATTTCTTACATTATTGTCAAAGTCTGCCTACAAGTTTGTAAACCTCTAAATTCCAGGGAATTGTGTACATTTTCATAAGTCTAAAAAAGTTTTAAAAACCAGGACAGAAACTGAAGTTTCAGTTTCGGTTTCGGCTTAAAATTCAGTTTCGGTCGGTCACGATTAAAAAACCCACCAAATCGTTACTTCTAACGTTAATAATTATGTGTAGAGTTCCGTAGATGTGTGCATTTAATTGAAATTAAGCAAAATAATTTTATTTCAAAGTTCTAATTACCTAGATTTTTTTAGATTTTTCAAATATTTTTTACCATATATTTTAAACGAAATTAAATATTATATAACGAAATCAAATATTCCGTCACATTTGTAATCAGGTAGTGAGACGTATGGTTCCGCATACGTCTCACAAGAAATAAGAGAGTTAATTGTTTACGTACATATTAAAGCATTGATCCTAAATTAAATCACATAAACCGGATGAAATCTAGATACACTGCAGAATTTCAACCAGGTTCAGGAAAAAGAGCAGACATTGATCGTATGTATACTTACACGAACCTCTTAGATCTACATTCTTGTAATTTTGTCTGTCTGGTAAGGCTTCTCAATTACCTAGAATCCTAAATTTAATATTTATAAATATAGTTTGAATCGTTCTCAATATACTGATTCGAAAATGCTTATTTTTACACTAAAACTTGGACTCCTTCTAGTTGACTTAAACATTTTGCATGAAATTAGGTCATTGGACATACATAAAGGAAATAATCAGGAAACGGTAAATGTGTGTCAGGAGTGAGGATCAACAGAGAATTTTGTACTGTCCTAACTTGATAAGTTTATCGATAAAAAAACGTATCCTATTAAAAAAAATGGAGAAATAGTAGCATCTAAAAACACAACAAATAAAACGTCATCATGTAAATATATACAAAATTGACTTTCAACCTATAATTTTCATTCTTTACGTTCGCCGACTTTTTTTTTATTTTGGTAATGCGATGAAATATCATTCGTTTTGTTATTGCTCGCATACGACAGGCGTGCTTTGAATATTATATTTGACGATTTAAATGCTGATTTTTTTATTTACATAAATGTCTCTGAAGCTACGGTGTGAACTAGCTTTCTATCCGTACTTAACTGCGAGGCGCACCGCGGTGACCCGGGATCGATTCTCGGCCGCTCGACGAACGGGGCTGGACTGGTGTTCTGGTTCACTGGAAGAGATTGCTCTTGTAGCAACAAGTCCGCCATATGTATTAATTAGATACATTAAAGTACAGAAATAAATAAAAACAGAAATATGCTTGAGTTTAAATTAAAGATACAAATGTAACTTTAAAATATAGTATATTGAACATAGGTGCTGATATTTAAAAACTTTGAGAAACATGATTTTCTCGTACTGATCTCTATTTTCAATGCCTAATTCATCAATGATCTGACCCACCATGTCTAGTTCACCATGTTTAACTCGCCAAACGAGCTGACCACTTCGCCAGTCGCACGGTTGCCCTACCTGCTTTATTAGTTTGTCGGAAATAAGTAAGTGGCTTGAATAAAATCGATAAAATGGCCCTATTGTGTGCACAGTATATTTAGAAATATGCTTGGGCCTGCGTACATAATCCCCTCAGTAAACATCCAAAGGTTTCATAACAAACGTGTTTAAACGCTTTCCTTTTTCGCTGTGCGAATTCGATTGTAATGGTTTCAATTCATAAAACTTGTCGAGATTATAATTCTCTTTTTGTATCACGCTTCTTAATGATGACTCATATCGAGTAAATTAATCATGAATTACATGTACTTATACGTTTATGGTATTATGGGTTATATATATATATATATATATATATATATATATATATATATATATATATATATATATATATATAAACGAATAAAAATATGCAGCTAGGGAGTAGATAGATGCAATAAAATTATTTACATATAATATTAAATAATACGCGCAAAAAAGCGCACATCAAAAAGAAATAATTAAAATTTTCAAGTCTATCTTTATATTATGTACGAGTAAGTACGATATAGGTGTGAAGTGATAGCGTTGCTGTACGACTAATCGGATCAACCAATTCCCAATAGATAATAGCAAAACTCTTCTAAATGTTTCATAAAACTCTAGTATTTGGTTTCGTTTGTTACACTTGCTGATACAGTGCAAGCGTGATAAAAACAACTTAATATTTCTGTCTCACTTTTCGAAATAAATTAATCGTTAAAAAATATAATGTTATTTGCATTAACTTACGAATGAAATGTCGACGCATTTCTATCGACGTATTTTCTAGCGGCGCCCCAACGTAATGAAAATACTTAGTTATAACGAAGAAAAGCATGGATATAATCATAAAATAAAAATAAAAGTTAAAAAATTAAAAGCTAACTTATTTATTACTATGACACCACGGCTATACCTAATCATCACAATGACTATATGGATTTAAATTGAGTATATTATATTTTTGCAAGGAAATTCATTAAACAGTCTTTATAACGCAGATTTGCCTAAATTTAGAGAAATTCAGGCTATGACGATTATTGAGAGGAATATTTTCTAGTTTCGTGCTTTTGGGTTAGTTTTTTCCGCATTTTATTTTTTAAAAGTCAATTATTATAATATTAAAATGAAGCACATTTTATTTTAAGAGTGTATAAACTGTGAAAGATGTCAGAGCACTGAATTAAATGTCACATTATATACCCTAGAACACTTGTTGGATCAAAACGAATCTAAGGGCGCTTCGTTTGTTGAAATCACTTTAGCAGTTTAATACGTACGAGGGAACAAACTTACTGACGTACATACATTTTACGATTTTATTTAGCTAGGTATGCTAAATAAAACAGTAACAGTGCCATAAGTAGAGATCGGTAATGGTTAGAGTTTTAATTGTACGAGCAAAAAGTAATGTTCACTTCGAGTATTCTATCTTTTGAGGATTAAATTCTAAGAGCGTCAGATATGACTCAGTCTGCTATAGTAAAACTTTAGTTGACACCCGTATACCTGGACTCCTCGAAGAGAGCGCTCTTTGCTCTAGACTCCTTAAAATCTATATCTGGTATCTACTGTGAGGAGTTATAATACTCTAGGGATTAAATCCTTGAGGAATAAACATCAGTGATCGAGGTAGTTTTGCTCCTTTTTTATTTTTAGTCCTGTCAATACGATTGAAATAGAGAAAGTGTACAAATATGGACTAATTTTGAAATGCTTTTTAAATGTTCAGAAACAAAGTGTATTTAAAATATACGCTTGTCCCAAGGTGTACTTTTTTCTTTAAAAACTTATAAATTTTTACAGCATGTCACGCATTATATACGTGCGGCATATTATTTTTAAATTGAACTCGATATGCAGTTGTTATAATTTTCTTTATATTTTAATAGCAGAATATTAATGGAAAAAAATTAATATGCGGTTTTGAACGTTTCATCGCTTACTATGCCAAAAGTAAGCGAGATACACAAACAATTATTTTGAAAGTAGTTGTAGAACATCAAATTTCGTGTAAAAAATGAGTGGCGACAATTTTATTTTTTAATTAGCTTCTAAGCTATATCTTCCTAAAGGTACGCGCTCGGTTTACGGGCTCATGCATTTTTACATATAATATCAACAAATTCGTAACCATTCTTATACATTTTTGAGAATTGTTTGTGGGTTTTCTGTTTACAAAATTTTGTTTTATTTTTTACATTTGGTAGAAGTTGATTTTTCATAAACCGTTGATTTTTTTACATTAACTCTGGTTATCTTAGTATGTTTGGTGTTTTTATCCACTGAATTTATTAGTGAAAAATAATTCTTAAGGTTAAAAAATGTTTTCACAATTTTTAAGTTGTAAAATGGTATTACCTCTTAAAAACTATTAAAAGTTACTGTAAAGTTTATGAAAAATCAAAATAAAAAATTATTGATTGAAATTTTTGAATGAAATGACATTTTTTTAATAAACACACCGCGAAACATAAATCGTTATGTATTTTTTTTATATCTTTAAAATTGTCATGAAATATATTTTTATATGTCTTATCTAAAAATACGCGCAGCTGTAAACGAAGGGCGTATACCTTGTCAAGTATGTGTCTCACAACAATTTAAAATAGAAATTTTCCGTCATTAACTTTTTATTATAGGAAATTCGATTCTCTACAAATATCTTATAAAAATTTCCCGTGTAGCCCGCTTACTTTTCTTAGCGCAAGTGGCGAAAGTCCAAAAACATATATTTTTTTTAAATTTATAGTTGTATTTAAACAAAAACAAAGTATTGCATAGGCATTAAAAATATCTTACTATTGATTGAAAAAAATTTCTTCAATTAAAATAATTTTTAAATTGTGTTTAATTGATATAAGAATAAATATCTAAATACATTTTAAAATATTCGCAGAAGTATATTTTCTTTTAAATGTGAGCTGATGTTACTGCTGACGCTACGTTAGGAGCGGTGTATTTTATGGAAAGTAAAAATCCTGGTATCCCAGGGACTTTAATTTCGTGGCCAAGCTAAAGTTATTTTTTTATATTTAGTATTATTATGTTCTTTCATCCCGCTTGGGCCATTTGGGCCACTGCTTAACTGGCACGTTGCATATTTTACTTTGAAATGCTCCATGTTAAGTATGAGCGGCGAGTAAGATGTACGAAAATGGAATTAAATATTCGAAATTTAAACTTTGTTGTTATATAATTAAAAAATTGACAAAATTTTATTATAATTATCTCGACATAAGTAAAATTTATATCAGTTTTCTACACTTTAGATTTTGATTTAATTAACCATTAATTCTCAATTAATTTCCTCCAAAAGCTTGTTATATC
The DNA here is from genome assembly GCA_039881145.1 of Druceiella hillmani. NCBI lineage: Eukaryota > Metazoa > Arthropoda > Insecta > Lepidoptera > Hepialidae > Druceiella > Druceiella hillmani. Next base: position 13,428,916 of record JAYKKI010000008.1, on the reverse strand, counting down.
ACATGTTAATTAACATTAAATATGTTTAAAGAATGGTGTTTTCAAATCTTAAAATATCAATTCAGTTAGAAATGGGGTTATGGGAATATTATTATGTCTTCTAGCAAATTATTATCACTTCTCTTGAGAATTCCAACAGGTAACATTTTCACACAACAATTGTTTGGTTTTACTTGCAGGTTGTAACTGCTCGAAGCTTGGTGCGGAGAGCAGCAGCTGCGATATTCGCAGCGGACAATGTCGTTGTCGACCGCACGTGGTGGGTCTCACCTGCGACACATGCGAGGTACTTATCTCAACTAAATTAAAATCATATTAAAAACGTTTCGCATCAATAGTCACTCTGTTGCCATATTTCACCCTTATTGTGAAGCTAAACATTAAACAAACTGTGAAATTTAACATTTTTAAAAAAAATCTATTTTACGTAAAAAAAAGGCAAATTTTGAAAATATTTCTCAAGATATTTATACACGCGTTCAAACATTGGACACGCATACAGGTGTATTATCAATTAGGTATATCCATATTTTTTAAATTCCTCTTGAAAATATAAGAAAAAAGTAACCTGTAACAATTTTTTTGATTTGGGTATTTATTATATTTAAACATTTCATTATCATAAACAGAACCTCCATGTAAAGAGAAACTGAACTAGCAATATAATCTATTTTTCTCTGCACTACAATATATTTTACGCCAAGAATACCGTTGAAATAAAGTATCTCGAAAACGGGATAAGATTTGAAAAAAATTTATGCAAATTTTGTTTTCAAGAAACTCATAGAAGTTGGCTTGCTGAACCAATTTAACGATATTTGTATACAGAAAATATGTAAAAGAATTACAATAGGTTATAAATTTCATCAAAATTTACAATATTCAAAAACCATTGGCTTATACGCAGTATATAAATTGAAGCTCTTTCTTCTTCCCTCGTCGTCGATAACATTATTACTTTTTTATCCATGTAATTATGAATGCGACCATAAATCAATACTTTGTAAGACACACACACATCAACTTATAACCTGTAGGAAGAAAAAAACCTACTCTCACCATAGTAATGCAAAAAGGTTGAGACAAATTATATTTATGTTTTACCCATATTTATAAAAAAATACGCTTATAATTTTTACACATCAATTATACATATTGAATGCCACTGGTTATAACAATCAATATACATTATTGTAATGGATCTAAATAACACTCTAGATTGACCATTCAGGCATCTGCATTAAAAAACCTGCACTCGTAATAGTGGTAGGTACTAAAGTACTCTTGGTATTATAAATGTAATGTCTACAAAAATTAAATTGAAAGAGAAGTAGCAGTATAGATCATTATGTTTTTATCTGAAAATAGTCAGGTGTCTTTAGTACCATCCATGCAAAACAAAATATCCTCTTCACACAGGGTGAAATATAAAAAGAAGTATGTATTTACTTTAGTCAATACATTGTGGGTAGGGTCGAAGACAAAAATTAATCTGATATTCTTTAAGTTTTGTGTATTATAGTTTATAAGTATTTAGGATCTATTAACTTGTATTAAAAAAATTAAACTTTCAATTTGGAGATAGAAAGTAGGAATATAATTTTAGTCCCTAGATTAAGGTTTGATATTTGGTTAAAAGAAAGATTTTTTTTTTCTATTTACAATCAGCCAGATAGCTATAATTAAATTGTTTGACATCATATGAGCGATTTCAAAAATTGAGCACATCCAATGACGTGAGATTTCCCATATTAGTATAGCTTCAGAATTAGATCAGAGCTAGTCTTGACCTTCTCAATCGGAATATACTTTGATCAGCATCCATAAGTGATCTAGCTAATTGGTTTGTGTGATGTTCCAGTCTTTGTTTGTAGCCTTTGCAGGATAAGTTAACCTGTTCTTTTACAGTGGGCATCTCAGTATATTCGTGTATTTCTGTATTTTTAATGAACCATGGGGCATTTATCAAGGTTTTTAGGGCTTTATTTTGAAAACGCTGCAGTATCTCAACATTGGAGTGGCTTGCCGTTCCCCACAGCTCAATTCCATACGTCCAGACTGGTTTTATTACACTCTTGTATATAAGCAGTTTATTTTCCAAGCTTAGAGAGGATTGTCTGCCTATTAGCCAGTACATTTCTCCAAATTTTTTTATTTGCTTGTTCTCTCTTGGCCTTGACATATTCTCTCCAAGTAAGTTTCCTATCTAGGTGCATACCTAGGTATTTAACTGTTGCTTTCTATGGTGAAACGGTTCCGTCAAGTCTCACTGGGGGACAGTCTCCACGCTTCAGTGTGAATGTTATTCACCATTCTTAAGGTGTTTTTGGAGTTTCATAGATGCTACGTTGGGATTTATTTCTTGAGAGAATAGCTGTATCGTCAGCATAAGTGGCAATCATTGCCTCATCTGAATAGGGTAAGTCAGCAGTGTAGACTGTGTATAGTACTGGGCCCAGCACTGACCCTGGGAACTCCAGCCTCTATTTTGTAGATAGAAGAGTAAGAATTACCGGTCTTGAATTGGAACATACGATCTTGCAAGTAAGATTCCAAGATTTTGTAGGCACAGTGTGGTAAATGCAGTTTCAATTTATATAGGAGGCACACGGTCAAAAGTCTGCTGTACATCCAAGAATACAGCAGAACAGTATTTCTTTTTTTCTAACGTTCGGCGGATTGTATGGGCCACACGATGAATCTGCTTTACTGTGCCATGTTGTGTGCGGATTCCAAATTGATGATTCGGTATCACCTTACGTTCTTCAAATATTGGGTGAAGTCTTTTTATCATTAGCTTTTCGAAGCGCTTGGATAGTACAGGGAGTAGGCTTATTGGTCTGTATGATGCCACTTCTGTTAGTGGCTTCCCAGGTTTAGCAACCATATTTATGATGGAAATTTTCCATAATAGTGGGAAGTACTGCAGCCTTAGTACTGCATTAAACAGAATGGTAACGAGAACTATTCCTTTTCTTGGCAGCTGTCTGAGAATGTCTCCTGTTATGAGATCAAATCCCGGTGCCTTTTTTTATTTAAGTTGAAAGATGGATTTTCTAACTTCTGCTGGCGTTACTAGTTTTAACGGAAGTGACATTTGTTGGTCACTGTTTAGGAAATCATCAATCTCTTCTTCTGGATACATAGGATTGGGCTCATTGGGTTTAAATGTATCCTTTAGGAATTGAGCAAATAACTCTGCTTTATCCGATGACTTTCTTGGCCAGTTTCCATTTGGTTGTCTTAGTGGCGGAATATGCTCTTTTGATCTTTTCAGAGACTTAGTCATTTTCCAGAGGGAATAGTCATCGGCTTTGTATGGAGACAGAGTCATTAACTTGTCTTGTAAGGTAATGTTTGCATTGTCTTTCAGCATCCTCTTTAGCTCTTTCTGTGCATTATTGAGTGCATTTTTGTCCCTTGGACTTCTATTTGTATGCCACTGACGTCTTAGTCTACTTTTTGAGGCAATCATCTTTTGGATTTGCGCTGTAGTATCCTGAGACTTTTCTTTTGACTCAAGGTATGGTGTAGATAGCCACGCTGCCTTTTGGATTAGGTTAGTGACATACCAAGCACAGCTCTCTATATTGTCTTCTGTTTTGAGGGGTATAAACAAGTTTGCATTCATGTCAATGTAGTCACGGAAAGATTCCCAATCGGTTTTGCAGTTATACATGGTAACAGGTGGTTCACGCCAAATAACAGTAGTACTAAGGGTCCAAATCACTGGTGTGTGGTCTGAAGTACCATCCAAGCAAGATTCTATTTTTGTGTACATTCCTGACATTCCTTTTGTGATGAAGAAATCAATCAAGTCAGGAGTTTTATTTGTATCTGTAGGCCAGTAGGTTGGTTCCCCTGTTGAAATTACACCAAGAGCGTTTTTGCCTACTGCTTTTTTTAATTCTCTACCTCGGGTCGTAGTAAGTCTGGAACCCCTATAAACATTTTTTGCATTCCAATCGCCTCCAGAGATAAATCTACATCCAAGTTTACTGAAGAAGTCAGTAAACATAAGCTCATCAATCCTGTGACGAGGTGGATAGTACACTTCAGCAACTGCAAGTGTCCCATGCCAGTCATCTATGGCTACTGCTGTAGATTGAATTAACGGATGTTTTAGATCAAAGAGAAGATGTTGTTTTATATTTTCTTTAATTATGATTGCAGCCCCTGCGTGAGACGTACCATCAGGATGATTAGAATAGTAGACATTGTATCTGTTGATTTTGATCACTCTTTCATCAGTTAAATGCGTCTCCGAAACTAATAGGATATCAATTCTATTGTGATTAAGAAATAATTCGACTTCTTCTTTATTAGAAGCTATGCCATTTATGTTCCATGCTGCGATTCGTAGGAATTTCATTTTTGCTGCTGGGCTATGAGTGTCGTTAGCAATCCCATAATTTATATACTCATACAGCTGAGAAGATTGATATACTCATACAGCCTATTTGCTGTATGAGTATATCAATCTTCTCAGATTGTTTTATTATAATTTGTTCAAGCAAATTTGTTGGCTGAGGCTGTGTATCCTCTGTTTTTCTATCCCTACCCCTAGTTACACTGGAGTATGTCGTAATATTAGGAGGTGTCATTTGGTGGTTTTTATATCATCCAATTTGATGTTGTTTTGTGGATCTAGTGGAGGGTACTCTTCAGGCTGTGGTTGAAGAGGTTTTTTGTGGAAGTTTCTTAAGGCTGGCTTAGTTTTGTAGTTTATCATTTGGGTCATTTTTCGTGCTCTGATCTCTTTGTATATCTGACAACCTTTGTAATTGGCTGGGTGGTCCCCAAAGCACAGTGTACAGGTAGCTGATGTATTCCTGTCCTTTTTAGGACAATCTGCAGTTTTGTGTCCTTCTGCACATTTTACACACCGATAGGGGCGCATGCAGTTATTTTTTGTATGGCCATATGGTTGGCACCTGATTTCCTAGGGTCCTCTATCTTAACTCTTGTGTGATAAATGAATTTAATGTTTTTTATCTCAGGATTGTTTGGACTTGGTTCCACATTAACAAAGAACATATTTAATGGCTTTTTGTTTTTTTTTTTGATATTGCACATATGACTTCTCCTCTAACCAAGTTCCCAGTTTTTTCAATAGCTTCTATAATTGCTGCTTTTGGAGTTGTGTGGTGCAAATTTTTTACAACTATTCTGTAGCATTTCTTATCCTTCTGTGTAAATGTATGACCAATAAGACCATTTTTTCGTATATGATCTATCAAATCCTTATAGATCTCAGTTGATTGTGATACAATTCTCAGTTGATCTCTATTGATAATCTTATAAGAGTAGGTACCACTTGGCACAGCCATACTTAGCAACTCAGTTAGCTTTGATAGGTCTTCTATACCAAAAAGAACAATTGGGAGTGGTTTGTGTTTCTTCATTTTTGGGCTGCTATATTTTGTTGGATTTTCGGTGGGATCCTCTGTAAGGTCTATTGAAAGCCCACTGAATCTATTTGATGAGGTAGTTTCTACTGGTGAAGCACTAATGTGCCTTTTAGTGTTTGGTGGACTATTTTTGTGTCTTTTTCTTTTAGGATTTCGTTGGCTTGGTACTCTTTGCCATGAAGGATGGTCTCTGATTTCTTTTTCAGTATATTGTATTCCCTGATCTATGCGCTTCGGCATGTCGTGGGATGAACTTTCCGTATTGATGTTGGTCACAGAGCTCAGTGACGCACTTCTAGGTCTGGTGACAAACAGATTAGGATAGAAGGCTTGCTGGATAAGCCTCTTGTTGCTTTCATTTAGACCAGTAGTATTCACTGATGAGGAGGCCTGGGTACCCACCCCCCTACAGTCTGCATCCACTATAGAGAGCGAAATTTTGCCCCCCCCCCCCGATTCGAACGGGCTGGCCGAGTTGAACTCGGAGAGGGATTCTCCGGTGATACCGGTACCCTCCTGGGGTAATTTCGTTTTGAGTCCCGCTTCCATAGTTAATTATTTTGGCATTGTCTCAATACTCTGTAGCCACTTTTTTTGAGGGTATTAATCCTCAAGGTTTGTGGTGACCTAAGGAGTGGTTATACCGCCACTGACTCGGTTGCCATTGCCTCGTCCGTTATCTAACAGGGAGCACCGCGGGGTGGTGAAGCCACGCCGCCGTCTATACGTCTATGCCGCACGACGCGTGCAGGTGAGGTTGACAGTAGGGCCGGATAAGATGTTAGATCCATTCTCCCCTTACTCCCCTCAAAAGAAAGATAAACAAAAATAATTATATACTTTTGTTCTGCCATTTATGTTGCTTTAATTATAATTTTATAGAGTTTTAGAATTTTTTCAAATAACTTTTTGAAGTGCTTTAGTGATTTTTTCTGTTTTCTAAAATTGTTGATAAATGTGTTATCAACGTCAAACTATACTGTCATGCTAGACCTTAATTCTATGATTTTATAAGTCTGTATACAAATATTGACATTTACTTCTTTACTCAAAAATCCAACAATTCTTACTAAATATCTTATTTTTTAATTACCAAATACCAAACCGCCTTCAAACCCAATATGGGTTTCATTCTACCTAAGAAAATGAAATTGACCAACAACCACTCGTCATTTGATCTTCGCTATGAGCCATGAATCTTACTTTTTTATAATTAGTCAGTTTTTTTCTGTTTATTAATAGCTAGTAATAATTGTTTCTTAACCACAATTCTGCTATGAAGCTCTGCGTACTAGAATTTTCTTCTGAAAGAGTGGAAATGAAAACTTTGGCAACCAATGTAATCATACTTGTGTATATTGGAAATTTTGAATACGAAAATTAAAAAACAAAGCTAACTAATATTAATAGTAAACCTGCACTATCTACACATTTACAGACACATGTGAACATACCAAAACAATACAGTGCACATTAAATTGATCACATTTTAGCTACATAATATTAGGATAAACATTATCTATTTAATGTATACAAATTCACTCAATGAATTAATGGAAGTTTTGTAGTTACATATAAAATCCACATAATAAATAAATAAGCTCGTATAAAGAGAAAATATATGTTTTCGTTCTAAGAGTGGACTTTATATGTTGAGTATACCCCGAGCACGGGTGACAGTGAGTTTTATTTGAATTGTACTTATAAATAATATTTTTATAAAAAAATGACATAAAAAAGAAACTTGAGCAGTAGAATTGGAACAAAGACAACAATCCAATTTTTTCCTGCTTTAAACCATATGTAGATACGTATGCACTTACTCGTAAATTACATAACTACTAATATAAAATTAAGTAAATTTTTGACAAGTCTATTTTAAAAAAGTGTTTTTGATTTGAATTATATAAAGAAATACTGCTTCTTAAAATAAAATCAAGGAAGAAAATATTATTTTTATCATTTGTATAAAATTAATAATGCGATCAGCATGTGATGTCTATTTATTATTAGAACAAAAAATTAGAAACACACCATCTAAAATATTGGAAATCCCTAAGTTAGATAATAAAATTTCTCATGCATCAACATACCCTTAGTGAAAGTTCATCAAAATTATATATCTTTAAAATCGTTTGTAATGTGAATCTCTTGATGAATATAAAAAAAATTACCTAAACGGATTATCCTTTTCTGGAATAACAACAGTTACTTTTTCCAATCAATTTATAGACATCTACAAATGAAAACAAGGTGATTAGTATGTATATAGTATTTATGTAAATGTCATAAAAGCTCAAATTATTGATAAATAAGCAACCATTTCTAAAGTTGACATCACTAGTTAAAAAAAACAAAGCTAAAAATGACTACCACTCTTATCGATTCTGTTTGTTTACACTTATCAAAAGTGCTACAAGAAAATGTACTTATATATGTAATGTTACACAATTACTTTTACTTTTGTGTTTAGACATTTTACTAATCTAAACAAATTTGAATGTTAGAGCTCTGTAACAGATAGCTGTCATACACTGATTGGCAGCCAGCGGGGCCCACTGCACTTACTCTAAGTATAGCTTTAGTTTTACAGTCGACCTATATGCAAGTTCTACTGTTTTTCTATATTCTAAGCAGACACCGATGTATTATTATTTATCTTGGCAACAATTTTGTCAGCGAGCAGCTTTCTATTTTATTAACTCGTCATGATGACTAACAATCTTATACAGAAATCATGAGTCTTAAACATCATGAGTCTTAAACATCGGGGTTTATTGGTTAAACTGGTGGATATCATTTTACATGATGTAGTTGCGAAAGAATTTTCATAGTTATGTTTATAAATTACTGCATTTGCAAATTATACATCACGAAGATTAGTGAAAGAATCCTGTAAACCTGCAAATTTAAAAAAAAATATTATAATAGAGAATTTGTTACAAAATGAAAAATAAGGCTTTTAATTACATGTCTAGATAAAATTTGTTCAAAATACTATAAACAAAAATACCATAAAACAATTTTACTGATTACTCCTAAATCTTACATAAAACTTGAAATTTGTTTGTTTGATGGTTAATATAATAAAAGTAAGTGATATTTTTGATATCTAACACCAGTGACTTATTTTTACAGATGTTAAAATTTCTTCATTTTTAAGACAATAATTGTATCTAAATTTTTATTAACGGTGGTGTAGTTGGTGACCTATGACATTAATCCAAAGAAGGATATACTTCACAACAAATTACAGTCTTTACTAGATACACCCAATAAAAGTATAATATAAATTATAATTATAAAAGTTTTGAAAACAATAGTTTGAGTATAATCTCTATATGCTGTATATAATAATAAATCTGTGTCCGCTCAGAATATAATCTCTAACACGTCAGGTTTAAGAAGAATGATGACAGAAAATTTCATCATTCTTCTGATTTGAATGATTAAGAAGAATGATGATTAAAATACATCTCAATCGAATCACATCTTTTTTAATTGTATTATATTCATTAGGAAAGCTTGTGGTAGAATCGATGGATAGGGTGATTTAGCATTAGTGAAGATGTCAAATGGATAGTTTTATATGCATGTGTACACAATGTCCGGGAATAAGTGTCGGTCAAAGAAAGATGTTATTCCTTGACTGAAAAATAGTTGATTGTCGTTAAAATAAAATTAAAAGATGACTTTTTAAAAAAAATAGAAAATAATATTCTTAATTATTTGTAATCTTTATTGTACGCACGATACTTGCGCACAATGTTCAGTGCAGCTCGGGGAAATAACCCGTGAACAGCTGCGAAGACATCACCACTGTGAGTAAACACCGCTCTCCGGGCGAGTATTGAGTGTGTTAAAAAGAATTATGTGTAATATTTTTTTTGCACTCAATTAGAAAAGCTCATTTAACGTTTCATTTCAATAACAATTTATTCCTTTATCGCAAACCAATAGCATCTTTCTTTGTCCGACATCTATTCCCAGACACCATGTATTTGTATATGAATAATTATATAAGAAAATAAGCAGAAGATGGATATGGGATATGTATGAGATGTACCTTTAGTAACGTGATGAATGCCTTAAGCAATTATGCCATGAGAAATATTTCGCAGGTCAAGCTCACTAGTAGATTGGCAATAAAACTATAAAATTCATGACTCATCATTTTTAAGTGCGTGTTTCAAAGAATACCGCCAATGGAGTGGGGCACTTCAAGCCGAGTTTACGATTTTTGCTAGGCTGAATAAACAGGTTTTTCATTTCATCTACAACATACATATTCAATAAAATCGTTTAATTTTTCATGTATTTCTTTGCAATTTTCGATAATTATTCATCACAAAGTATGTCTTAAAATATAGTAGACCACTCTAAATCTGTTTGAGATCTGCCTGATGCTAAAAACTATAATGTGTTGCATTATAATTTTCGTAAGGAGAAATAACCTCATGAATAATTTCAAATAGTTTCAGAATTCATTCATACATAAGTAATTATGAAAGTTATCTGGTTCCAAATAATTTTCCATATTAAATTAATGTGGGAATTATGTTTCCTTTTCTCTATCTAACTCTTTACTTTTTGGCATTCTTTCTTTTTTGGACTTCATAATAATACTGCTAAATAGCAGAGACACTCCACCTCTGAACAAGCTGTTTGTGCTGTCTTGCCAACACTTAAATATTTGGCTTGCCAATGGATTACTAAGGTGAGCTAGCGAATAATACCATCAATGAGCAATACCGTCACAAGCTTGATTGCTCATAGATCAGAGGCAAATGTTGCTATTATTTTGTCATTTAACTTTATTTTTTAATTTTAAACATCCTAAATATTTTTAAATTGTAATTTGGTTATTATTAACTGAATACTTTCAACATCTTTTGAAACAATAATATTTTCATTTGTATTAATTTACAATTTAGGTTGAAAATTGATTTCCTATTCTCTATTAATATTTTTCCCTTTATACACTTGGTTCATTGATTAAAATTTGTACAATAGCATTCTACGAGGAAATAAGTATACATAGACTGCAAAACTGAATATTATTAGCAACCAATACAGTGATTGATAATATCAGGATATAGAGTCAATCTTCATAGGATTGTTAACCTACATATCTAAGTGTACACGTATGTACTCAGGCAGGGTACTATGGTCTATCGGTGACGGGTTGTGCAGCCTGCGATTGTACGGCGCTGGGCGCAACCGGGATGTGTGATGCGCATACCGGCACATGCTTTTGTCAGCCTGGCGTACGTGGATCTGCTTGTGACCTCTGTCTCCCTGGGTTCTATGGACTCACTGCTACTGGTTGTTTACGTAAGTATTTTAGGAATAGATTTTAAAAACATCAGTAACTTGTTGTTTTCATCCTAAAATAAACCTTTGACCATATAAATTTGCAGGTAGGTAAAAGAAAAAATAACAAAAATGGTTATTCTTCTCTCTATTTGTACTGACAGATTTTGATTTAATTATTTATTTATGCTATTTCTATTATAAACTTTTAAAAAAAAGTATCGAATATGTTTTCATAACATATGGTTATATGTTTTCATAACTCTGGTCGACCGGAATTGGATAGCGACAGGTTAAAATTATGAATTGAAAAAGATAGCCGATTAACGAGCTAGCATTTGAGCTCGGGTGCTTCCACGGAAATGTATCGAATCATTTACACCACTTATGAAAAAGCTTGAAATATAGTGCGTGGGTACCACACAAACTTAGCCTAGACCAGCTATACAACCGCTGAAATTTAACTTTTGACTTAACCTTAAAGTTTTGTATTTTGATTTGAAACAAATCCCTCACCCACCATATTCCCCAGACTTATTATTGTTTGTTTAGATTGCTCGGCAGCGCCACCACCTACGATAGTTCATAGGCCAATTTTTTTCATTCCAAGCCACCTGAATTTTACGCAGATGCTATTCACTCCATGCCAATGTGTTGGAGACATGTAGTACAAAATGATGGTGATTATTACATCGAAGATTAATTAATTTTCAGTTTATTATTTTATTACGGGTATTTATTTTGTTTGTATTATCAATATTTCAGAGTTTCAGAAATATTGATAATACAAACAAAATAAATGTTTTCGCCTCTCTTGTTAATTCTCAAGAAGCAATATCAAAACAAAGATTGAGAAGTATTATCAAATTAAAGAGAGAGTTTATAAATAATTTACCACATAGGTACTATTTAATTTAGTTTCCTCTAACAAATTCTGAGTTTTAATCCCATCCGGTTAAATATTGCAGATACATTATTTTAATATTTGTATCGACAAATTAATCAAATAAATTTTTAAAAGTGCATCATTATGATTTCAGCTTGTCCTGTTTGTGGCGCAGGCCAAACTTGCGACGGTACGACAGGACAATGTATATGCCCTCCGTTCACGGCTGGGGCCGGATGCAGAATCTGCCGATCTGGTGCCTGGGGGTGGCGCCCCGGAATTGGCTGTCGGGTATACATTTTTCTTTTTGTGATTAAATCTAAAAAATAAATCAAACTGATTTACTTTTATAGAGAAAACAAATAAATAATATAGAAAAGAGTAAGTGTTAAGAATAACACAAACTACAAAAATTTAAGCTTTTTAAGATTATCGGAAGTATTATACTTTCGACTTTTTCACAAACAAGTTCAATTTTTAGAGACTGGGTAATGATCCTGGATTAATATTAAAATATTTTCCAAAAACAACAATCATTTAAAAACACAGTTTTCAAATTTATATTTCATGAACCCAGTTTCTATGTACGCCAAGCACACAAACTCCTTTTAATCTGTTTACAGTTATTATAGATGTTAAACATTAAGATCAACAATGGTTATTAATGATAATACTTTAGGGTACCTTTTAAAGGTGTTTATAATAGTAATGGAATTAGGAATTGCTTTTATTATGGAAACAATTTTCCGCCTGCATCTTCTCTACTTTAAAAGTAAGTTTTAGATTCTTTTTCAATGTTTTAATTTCTTCAGAGCTTATTTTAGTACAATATATATATTCATTATTAACCTTTTCTTTTTTGTATTATTTATTCTTTAATTTTTGCAGTTTATTTTTAAATTCATTAAATATTGGAAATAAAGAACCTGTAGATTTTGATCAGAAAATAAATCTTTAAGGAGTCATTCATAGTTGATGTGGTGGATAATTAAATTAGGCAGAAATAGTGAGTTTACTCCAATGCTTTGAATAGTAGACATAACACAGGATACAAAACTGTCTGCATTGTCACAATGATTTTTAACAATTTGATAATATTCTTTTCATATAATTCCTGCATAGTAACATGCCCAAGCTTGTTTATTCAGTGTGACCACATTTTGGGAAATTATGAAAACCAAAAAAGTAAGGAAATTTGATGCATCAGGAAAATTGGTGAAAGTTCAAGGGAAAAAAATGATTTTTTAATACTAGTTTTGTATTGGAAATATTCTTAAAATAACTTACGTATTTACTACAGAAATAATAAAAATAAATAGTAATTTTTTTACGATCTTAATCACAGCCAGGAGAAATGTCAGTGATTGTATAAGTTTCCCAAAAAACAATTTTTTTCGTTTCTCTCGTAAAAATATATTACTTAAAAAATGTGTAATTTTATTTTTATTGCCTACCTATTTAATTATAGAGCTAACTACCGAAATAAAACTTCATTCTTCACAAAAATCAAGTTTTGATTATTGCACTGTGAAAGATACCAGGACGAATTGCTTGAATTGAAACATTTCAACACTTTATCGAGACTAATAAATAACCTAGCAGATCAATTCCAATTGCAACATCATACCCTATGTTTTTGAAAGTGCATCATACCCTATGTTTATCACAATTTATTTATCATTTTTTTCCATTGTAAAATGCATTTTCTGTTTCGAAGTGGTATTCGTTAACCACTGATTTGTTTTTTGAAATGAAAAAACAAAAATTGTTATTTAAATAATTAATGTGGATGTATTAAATACTAGTAATAAAATATTTGCCCATATTCTATAAGTTATTTATGGTTCTCCTGATTAATTTTGAAAAAATATCATGGATCAGATCTATTATATTCCAACCATTACATTCTGATACCAAGTTTTCCGTATGTCCATTTCGGCAGATGCTTTGAAAACATTGAATTCATAATAATTGTTGTTGCAATTCTATTTTACATGGAATTAAATTAAATGGATCATAATTGTAATATATCTTAAATGTGTTCTTGGCTTTTACAATCGTCAGTTGAAACTTTTAAAAATTTGTAAGCTTTACCCATAATTTTAATTAGTATTACCAAAATTTTTCAATATTTTTTGATATTCTGTATTTATTTGAGGACCTAATATGGCCTTTCTGTAGCCTTTTCTTGAGGACTTAAAATCACAGTCTAATGCTCTTGGTATGAATCCCCAGAAAACTGAGATACAATGATATTTTTAATTCTGTGTATATTTGTGATATATGAAAAAATTAAAATATATTTGTTTCTTATTTTTAATACTACAGTCCATAAACACTGTATAGATGTAGTCTTTAATTTGAACACTGTGTTCGTTATTTTCATTGATTTGGCAAATGTGCCATTTCATGAACCGCCTCCTTGTGATTAATACAAAAAAATAAATAAAAAGTGTTATTGAAGTAAATTTAATTAAACATGAAAGTATTTTTTTTTAATTGCTATGCATATGAGCATAATCAGCATTATAACTAACAAATCCATTGAAAAATTTTCATTTATCCAAAGAACAATTCTATATCATTGCCTATAACAGAGGTCAACTTAGTAAATATGTATATGTAAAAGATATAAACTCTTCGATGGATGCACTCATATACTGCCCCCTATTGTGCTCTCGGAAAACCTTTATACTTCTCTGGTGGGCAATTCCAACCGCCATAACCTCTAGTCTTTTCCTAAAATAATTTAATAAATGTCTATAAATTTAAGTCTTGTAAGAACCCTGCACTTAGAAGACCACTACACTAAACAATTTCATGGCCACCTGTTACCTATTTGCAACCAATAAAATCACATGGCAATTTTTTTTCTTTGGTTAAAAATATATATAATGAAACATTTCAAATATCATTTAAAATAATTTGCAACCAATAAAATCACAGGGTAATTTTTTTTCTTTGGTTAAAAATATATATAATGAAACATTTCAAATATCATTTAAAATAATTTGCAACCAATAAAATCACAGGGTAATTTTTTTTCTTTGGTTAAAAATATATATAATGAAACATTTCAAATATCATTTAAAATATTATTAGTTAAGTTAAAAAGCACCTTAATATTAAAAATTTTTTACACTTTCAAAAACATAGGTTTTGATGTCAAAACCGGGGTAGGTTTGCTAGATATTTACTTTCGTACTTAATTAATATCAAATTGTCAATCTATGAATTTTTAACTTTGTAATAACACTTTAGTTGATTTGTCCTCTAGCTCTTAGATTATATAGAAAGTCTAAGAGTTTATTATTTAAATTTAAACGAATTTTGTTGGTCAAGTTCATTGACTGTATTCTATAAAAGCAGCATCAAATTATTGAATTTGTTACTTTATATGTATTTCAAAGCAATAATTAAAGATCGAAACTGAAGCAATCCGATAACAACTGATTTAAAAATATTTTCTCCAATCCTTCCAACTCAGATCAAATTTGACAAATTTCAAATGTAGTGATTTTGTTAATTCCGTTCTGATTAATTTTTGAAAAAACTAGCAAGGTTTGAATCATTTTTATATATTGCCATATAAAGTAACTTTTTAGTAAATCTGTGATCTTTCTCCTTCAAATTATTTTTCAATTTCCTTTTCTCCAAAATGTAAGTAACAGAGATAGGATACATAGTCGATATCATTTATGCAGAGCCTTAACTCTAATGTTGATTAGACAAATCAGGAAAATCTATATGTAAATATACATATTACAAGAGTTACCTATATTACCGCTAATAATGTAATATAAGATAGGTTTATACTAAAATAAATAGATTATTCAAATTATTTGTTTAGGCACATATGAAGTCAAAACTTGTATCAATATTTTGATTTAAACTTTGAAACATTTATAAATATCTCAATGTCAATGGGCATCTATGGTATTCAATAGAAAAATATCCAGCTTCTAAAACTCAGTGTTACAAGTAACTAGCCTTTGCAAAGGATCTTCTCTGCAAACATTTTCTCTGCACTGACTAAATTAATTTATTTTATTTTGCATTGTAACATGTGTTTTGCGTTGTAACATGTGTTTTGCATTACAACATGTGTGCATTATGACATGTATTGCGTGATCCAGTTGTCCATTATAACATGTGTTTTGCATTATAACATGTGTGCATGATGACATGTATTGCATGATCAGATTAGTGATTGACTTAAATTTCACAGGACTTGGAAACTTTATATTTTCTATTTATTATATTTCTTACTCATTTTAAATCTACTTCGTTTATATAGGAATGATATCTCGAATAACAATAAGGTTTCGATTGTAAGGAAAATAATATTGACAATATGGTGAGAAATGCGTGCTGTTTATTATTAATAAATGATAGCAACACACATTTTTCAGTAGATTGAGAATAGCTAAAATATGTATATAACATTATTATCGTCATTAAATCACTTACAGATTAACATAATGGATTCAGTGATAAGACATAACATAGAAAATAACGTGCTTTTATTGGGTAAGAATATAAAATAGGAATGTTGGTACTTCCCTGGGTCGACTGAATAAAGTCATAGATTTGGAAGTTTAAATTTTCATTGCTATTTGGCATGGGGAAAAAATAATTCAGAAGACTTCGATTTTTATTGCTAATGCAAAATAATATAGACAAAAACTAAATCCATCGTAATAAAACCAAATGCAGTTTGATGATTGAAGGTTTCCTAAAGAGATCCTTTGTTACATATACAAGAAATTATAGTTACTTCTCATTTCTATTTTTTATTTATATTTTTCTTAATTCTTCTGTTCTTATTCATCTCCTTTATTGCGGTCAGATCACGACTTAATTTATTGGAAGTCGCTAAAAATAAATTGCTTGATATATGTCATTTCTCAAAACATTGTTTTTTAAAGTGTCATAGAGTTAATCTTCTTGCTGTTGCTGAAATATTATCTAACTTTTATGTATCTGTTACTCGTGTGAAATATATGTACATACAAATATTAAAAAAAAAACATTCTGTATAAATTACCTTATAGGAAACAGAAGAATACTGATTAGCTATCTAAATGACTATGAAAGAAATTGGTACAAGTGTAATAAGGACATAAAAATTTAATATTCATATTTGGAATTAATTAACTTTATTTCCATGGGTAGTTTACAGTTATTCTCTCTGTATAACAATCTATTGCTGAATATTGATGTACAAAATATAAGTGTCTTTTATTTTTCCATATGAAGCAAATCGCAAGCAAATATAACGTGTTGCACATCTCCTCCATATCAATATAAATAGGACCGTTACATTGGAAGAAACGATAATGTACTGCATTGAATATATTTGGCGTTAATTTTGTAGAAATTCATTATTCACAATTAAATGAAACTACGTGATGTAGTATTATTTCTACTTTCTTTAATTTCTTTACCACGACCTAGGTTTCGTTGTATTACAACATCTTCAGGTGGGATATTAGCAAAGATCTTTGCACCCACCCACCTGAAGATGTTGTAATACAACGAAACCTAGGTCGTGGTAAAGAAATTAAAGAAAGTAGAAATAATACTACATCACGTAGTTTCATTTAATTGTGAATGTACTGCATATTGTATATCATCACAATATTTTTTTACTTTAGTATTTAATAACTACGTTGCCTGATTTTTCAACACAGATATTTATTAATATCCAAAAATATCGTACCTGTATGAACTTTCAGATCTTTCTTATAGCAGAGTGGCAGAGTCTGTACATAGTATTTAATACTGTTAACAATTTCTTTCGAAGTCATTTAGATACCTGATCAGCATTCTTCTATGTAATTTAAATTAGATTTTATTATATCCTGAAAAGTGAAAAGAATGTTTTTGTCAGATGGTGGAAATTTATTTGAATTATTTACTATATTTTTAAGTGAAGTTTTACTTGATTAACTCACATAGAATATACAATGAATTTTTTTTTATATCTAAATGTATATACTTTTTGAAATTCACGTTTATAAAACCTAAATAATAAGAAAAATTAAATTTCACAAAAAATCTGGCTGAAATTCTTTTAAGGATACCAATATAAAAATATTAATTTATAATAAGATATGTAATTTATATGTAGTATGTAATTTATTAATTAAATTACTAACAACCATATTCTTTTTACGTTAAATGGTTTATTATTTTGCAGCCGTGTACATGTTCATCAGAAGGTGCTCGACCAGGAGCCTGTGATCCAAGTACGGGTGCGTGCAAGTGCCGTGTAGGCTGGGCTGGAGCACGTTGTGATCAGTGCGCACGCGGTCATCATGGCCCTCGCTGTCGGCCCTGTGCCTGTGTTACTGCTGGTACACGCGGCTGCGATCAGCTTAACGGTCTCTGCGAGTGTAACGAAGAGGGACAGTGTCCTTGTAAGGTACATTGATGTCCTTAATGTTGAAATAAATAGCATGACCATATAACTTGAGTTTAAAATATTCACATATATCTACTTTAGAAGCTCCCAACTGTATACAATGTGCAGTATACACCAGTGTCAAAAAATATTAAATGTTCTCAAAATATCAATTTCCAAAAAACTACTAAACTCATTTTAGTAATATTGTTTGATGCATTTCCTATTATTAATTTCTTTTTTATTACAGACCTGATTAAAAGGAGAAATGGACAAGATTTTTTAAATTTTGTCACCAATTTCAAGAATACAATACATTCCTTCCTAATATAACTTTATTTATTTAAAGTCTATACTTCAAATATATAGCTTAAGAACCTACTCAAGTTAGCAATTGATTTAGTTTATAATTTCTTTCTCTTTTCAACAACTTTGTTTTCTTTACATAAATTGGGTAGTTTTTCTTTTGTTCTGACATCAAATCATTACTTCATGAAGGTGAGAAGGATGAGCCAATGCTAGCAATGCTTTAAATAAGATTTTTATAACCACATATTCATATGAAAATTGCAATATTATGGTCTTATTTAAGTGGCCAAAGATTATTGCATTTCTCATTTTCATTCGCAGGTGGTTAAAGTGAAATTAATTTTATGTTAATATCAATCTCAATTTTGGTTTTTTTTCATAAAAGATAAGTGTTATCAGAAAGTGTGTCAGATATTGAGTTGTTATAAAAATGTAGTTTTCAATTTTTTAGTCTTTAATGAAAAAAAAAATTATGTGGTTAATGTAGGTTTTCTAATTGCAAAATAATAATTATCCAAAATAATTGATTTTAATGTTAGGTGGGCTTAATTATTATTTGTTAATTCAAGGTTCATCAAGGTAATCATTACCATTTTCTATAATTGTTCTGGAAGTCACCATTTGTGAAATTATTTAGTAGTGTTGTCATGGTTCCTTAATTTACACTTCTTCTTAGGCCCTTGTAAAACCCTGGCCTCTCTTGAGATTTTTGACCATTTTTCACAGTTGGCTGCTCTGAATTTTTAATTTAATACTAACCGCAGGTATATTATATTAACCACAGGTAGATTATATTAACTGCAGGTAGATTACAGCAGTTTCTACATTGCGTAATAATTTCTTTTTTCTATTAAAACTTTTACTCTAATTTCAATTTGCCTTTCATTTGTATCTGAAATTAGTGTTTCAAATTTAAGAAGTCAATATTCATATACTGCTGAATATAATTTGTAACACCCTATTCTAATTGTTTATTCTGTTTTCCATTCCTTTTTTAGTTATTTATATGGATTGCTCCTCAATCTTGAACTATTTATAACGATAATAAAATCACTTGAACAACTTGTAAACTGCACCATTTGCCTTTCAGTCTAGTGCCATATGCATCCCTAAACAAAATTTCAGTTTATGCATAATTTGCGATTTATTTGAAAACATACTATTTATCCAATTGACTGCACCAAAACATGTTAACACTTCTACATACATGGATGTATTGCATCCTGCATTAAAGTTTGCTATTCTGCCATCAGATACCATTCAGCGGTATCATTCACCATATTTTTTATTCAAACCTCACATATATAGCATTAAAACTTTCTACTATATTACACTTATATATGTTTAATTAAAACTTGGACAACTGTATTAATTAAGATATTGATTAGTGATGCTGCTGTTACATATCAGTTTTGTATATTACCATCCATTGCTTAGAAAGATACTTACATACAGGAAGAATAGGCTCATTCCAAGTTTCCATTGTTGCTACTACATAAAGTATATCATGGCATCATTAGAGGATACATTTACTTACTCTTTAAAAATATCCCTACTTGTGAAACGGATAGATAAGACAAATTAACTGCATGGTTTCACCTTTATTTTGGAGATTTTTTAATTAATAAAATATTTTGTATATGTAAAAACTTACAATAAAAGTTATTATATATTATTTTACAGGATAATGTGATAGGTTTGAAGTGTGATTCTTGTCTTAATGGAACTTTTGGACTTGCTGAAAGTAATCCGTGGGGCTGTACACGTTGTTTCTGCTTTGGACGTAGCTCACACTGCACACAAGCAGGCCTGACCTGGGGCACAGTACGCACTACCGCCTCACGTCATCTGCGCCTTGAGCTCGAGCCAACCCATCGCTCACATGGTCCTATCATCACTTACCTTTTGGTGAGAAACTTTTAATATTATATCCAAAATAGCTAATTTACGAAAATAAGTTAGTCAGATTTTATTTTAATAAAAATATCCCCTTATTTTCATTAAAGGTTTAATGATGTTCCACAAATATTATTTATAATGATTAGTTGTTAAATATTATTTATAATAACTACTCACCGATTAATTGGGGGGGATCAACTATTTGGCTATTTTTCTAGTTAACGAATAGGTGGTGAACAAATTTTATCAAATTTACAGGTTATAATATTCAAATTTCAGATCTACTTTTTACATTTCTTCAGAATTCAATAATTTTTGTTAAACTAAAAATAAAAAAATTCTTGTGTTAAACTAAAATATGTATTCCTTTATCCAAATTTTATTAATAAATAGTATAACCGTAATAAACAATAATAAATCTCATAAGCATTTACAAATAAATTGATAATGACACTTTCATGTTCAATTAACAAAAATAAAATACAACATTTAAACAATCACAATCGCATTTACATACATATGCAAGACATTTTTTCAACCTTCTTGTTATAAAAATTCACAGACATTTTAATGCCACAGAACATTAATAAAATCAGTCACCCATAATATTATTCGGTAATAAATTTTATTCAAACTATTAAATTGGACTAAAGAGCATTTGAATAATTGCTATTAAATAAATAGCAAACATACTTTAAACCTTTCTGTATCAAAGTTAAACTTGTGAATTAAAGGAAAGGTAATTTTTGGGAGAAATCAATTTCTTTTAAACCCATAATGGGGTGAGGCTGCTGCAAAGGCTTTCAAATTTTTTGAACAATAAGCCAAGGCTCGTGTTTACAATTGCAGTACATATCTGTTGGATATAGGCAGAATAGATTGTATGAAA
The DNA here is from genome assembly GCA_039881145.1 of Druceiella hillmani. Taxonomy (NCBI): domain Eukaryota; kingdom Metazoa; phylum Arthropoda; class Insecta; order Lepidoptera; family Hepialidae; genus Druceiella; species Druceiella hillmani. The sequence goes on along the minus strand of JAYKKI010000008.1, from coordinate 13,407,803 downwards.
GTTGGACGGCATTGAAGCAATTTCCCAGGTCTGATAGCCTATCAAGGCCCATTCCGATATCTTTTTCAAACCACTGGAATTTATAATAAATGTTTTTTTAAGTTCTCGAATTCATCCGTACATTTGGAAACTTTCCCGAATGGGTTTAGAATAAATAAATAAATAAAAAACTATTTTCAGCTTCAGAAACAATGTCTCACTTTATACTGTGCTAGTTTGGAATTCATAAATATACTTGTGCCTTATGGGCCATCAAAGAGTATCTTGTAGAATTGTATTGCTACCAAACAATATTATTATTGCAACTGGTTACAGGCAAAGAACATTGTGTTTGCAATTCATTGGCAAGAGAAAATTATTCATTATCTTCAAACTACTTTAAGATTATATCATTGTAACAATCTTAAAAGTTCTAATGTGTTTGAATATTTTTTTAACATGCAAACTGTTTTCCCACACCTTTATGACCAGATGCAAAATAATCAGCAAAGCCAACTAGTTAACTTGTTTTTAGCCGAGTAGTGAGGTTAGCTGACCGAATCTCTAGTTGGTCCATCCCTAATAGTGATTATAATTTTTTTAAGTTAAAATTTCTTCTTTATGTGCATATAAATTATTTCAGATTAAGAAACATGGAGAGCTTCCACTAGATGTATATGCAGAAAATAAACCAATTGTATTAGAGATATCAAAAAATATCACTATTATACCAGAAACGGAAGGAAATGTAACAATAGGTCTTAATCAAAATTTACCTTACCCTCTTTATTGGAGACTACCAAAGAAGTTTCTGGATGACCATGTGACTTCATATGGTGGCTTTCTTCGTTTCCGCATAAGAAATGTTAGATCACATGTACAGAAGGCCAGAGAGCTCTCTAGCCAATTTCCTCTTGTGCAGATGCGTTCACATGGAATACTAGTTTTGGACTATTACGAGGTATGTGTCTGCCAAACATTTTATTATTTATGTACACTCAAATTACAACCAAGTAATACATAATATTTAAATGGACTGTTTAATTTGACCCTCATTCATTTATTTTTGTTTTATGATTTTCCATAAATTAATTGAAGTATTTGCATTGAATTACTTTTGGTGGATAACAACATGATAGATTTCTTGTGTAATAAAATGCAGTTAGATTACATTCTTCTTATATAAAGAAGAATGTTAATTCTTCCAACTCAAATTCTAGACACTACATTGTTTTAAATTTTGTTTTATGAGAATAGTTTCAACTCCTCAAAGTAGTTTTGGAATCATCAATCTACTAAATTAGATATTGGAAAATTATTTAATTAGAATCCATAAATTGCTTTATAGAATATTTTCTATTGCTTCGAAATTGCTTTGAAACAACATTTTAAATAATAAAATCTATCTGGAAGCTAATGCGACAAACAGCTCTTTTGTTTGCAATATATTGTTATCCATTTTATTTTTAGACCTGTAATACTAAGACTGGGTATCTAATACTTATAATTAATTTGTGTTGACTGTGTTGGATTGTTTAATCAAGAATGGTGTTAAAGTTCTCCACTTAATAATATAAAGATGATTTGACAATATTGCTATCTTGCATACATTAGTATAGGGTATAGCAGTACCTGATGCTACAAACGGTTCTGACATACGTATGTATATCACTTTCTTTACTGACATATGTTAAGTTCTTCATGCATATTTGTCTGCTATTCGAAACTCTAATGTTACCCTTGTTAATAATAACTCATCCATTTGTACTGCTCTACTTTATTTTTACCCTGTTTAAATCTTTCCACAAATATTCTTAAAACATCTCATTTCTATTGCTTTCACATCCACCATAATGTGTCTTACTCCTACGCAATAAAATGTAACCATATTTTTTATATGCTTCTTTACATTCTCTGTTAATTGTTCACTACATACTTTAACGTCATTGGAATCACTGTATTGCCCTCTGTTTTTGTATATATTCTTTGTCATGTCTGATAAATAAATTCATTCTGTGTTCTATTAAAATATTTCCATGTTATTATAAACTTATATTTACTATTTATCATTCATTCTGAGATATTTTCCTTTATATGAAGTTAGAAACATTTGCTATCCGTTTATTATACCATTTGCCTGTATAAAATGCTAGCCTGGACCTGTGGTTTTGTTTTCGTGGAACAGGAAAAAATGGTGGTGTAATTTAAAAAAAAATGTTCTAAAATGTGTTGTTACATTTATATTCACGCTCTTATTCCTAACATGAAGATATTTTTAATTAACAAACAAAATTAAATTTATTTTTGGATAAACGTGAAATTTTATGTTGACCTCCATGATAAATTTTGTGCAAAATATCATGGAGATTGATTTCACGGAGGTGTGTAAGCAAAGCAAAGAAATTCCTTTGAAATTGGTAATAATAGTTCCAATATTTTGTTCCAAAATTCCAATATTTTATTTAGTTTATTCATGTTGATAAATAAATTTAACATGGATGCCAACATAACACACTCGTACCACCTTACAAAGTTTTTTTGTCACACCTCGTTTATACCTCAAAATTTCAATGTTTTTCTTCTATTTATTATATTATCAAAGTAAGGTCTCTGAATTATTAAACTAGAAAAAGTGTTATGTTACCTCAGTAGCGGCTGTGTTCTTGAGTCATGCAATTAAATTAGGGATTGTAAATCTGTTTTGATGGAAGAAACTAGAAAAAGTGTTACGTCACTCAGTAGCGGCTGTGTTCTTGAGTCATGCGATAAAATTAGGGATTGTAAATCTGTTTTGATGGAAGAAACTAGAAAAAGTGTTACGTCACTCAGTAGCGGCTGTGTTCTTCAGTCATGCGATAAAATTAGGGATTGTAAATCTGTTTTGAATGAAGACTCATGTCCTCCTTCTGACCGACTGTATAAGTATTTTTGGAATGAATATTCTTCAGTTTTTAGATTGTTTTAGTGAATTATACGTAATAGGACACCCTTATTTATATATACATATATATTCTTATGAAGACATTCACATCACTTGTCGTTGACATTATTTTTTTATGTGATGAATACAATTGATATAAACCTATTACATATATTTCGTCATGATTTTCTCAGAGACATAGCTTTTAATTTCAAGAAATTATTAGCCCGTAAGCAAAAATAAAAATAGGATGCATAACAAAAATTTTGTCAAAAGAAATATCATCTGAAAAAACACAATAAGTTAACCATAAGTTACCAGCCAAGCAGCCAATATATCTCGCAAAGAAGCACGTTGCCTAGGTTTTTTTAGTGGAAGATATTACAAAACAACTCTTGTGTTATGACCAATACGTTGTAAATTTACTTGTCCTGGGCAAAGCAAACACATGAAATACTTGTTTTCTCAATTATGTTTAATAACAACTTCGTTTCGAATAATTAGTCGTCAAGTCAGATGATCTCTGAAACCAAATAAGTTTAAAGTATAATTTCTTAATTGTTCGACAAAAGTTTTGAAGTCATTTATGTTTTGTTATTTATTTTTTTAATTTTTTATGTTAGAGATTACTGTTGATTTAATAGTAAACAAAAATGTAATTCCCAACATTTTTCTTTTTCATAAAACCTTAATCTAAATTGGACTACCAATGTCTTTTGCGTGACGACTGCTTTGTTAACCAATTTGTCAGTACTTTGGACTAAGACAAATACTACTTTCCTTACATAGGCACTGTATATTGATATTTAAAAATGCTGATGTTTAAATTACTCATTCTACGAAATGTAGTTACACAAATATTTTTGTTTATACAGTTAGAACCATCATCTACCGAATTATACGCAGTACGTTTCCATGAATCATTGTGGCGTATAGGAAACACGGATGTGGATAGAAAGACTATGATGGTGGCATTGCAGCATATTGATGAAATTTTCATTCGAGCTTTCCCAAAACACGACAAGCAAAATGAAATTGTGTAAGAATCTATTTGTAAATTTATTTCAATTTAGATTTACTTATGTTTTATTACTAAACTACAGAATAATAAATTTTTATATCAGGCTTACAATTTGTCTGAAGTACCTAATAGTTGTGTAAATCAACATTTCTTTAAACTTCTCTTGGCCAAGGAAATTGAAATTTTTTCTCATTTGTAAAATTAGAAGTTTGGGTTATATAGGTGTGTTTTATGACTTGAAAGAGCCCTTGAAATGAAAGTCAGTTTAAATTGTTTTGTTTATAAGTTTGAAATTTATGAAATATAGTTTTAAGTTTTTGAGTGGACTTTGTTCAATAATTGTTATGATTACAATACAGTTTTCTATTTAGAAATCCCAATGGTACAGAAATGCCCCTCTTCTTTTTAAAATACTGTTTAGCATTTTATATTTTCTTTTTTTATGCTTCTCGCAGTCCACAACTACATATAACTATAATTTTACAATAATATTAGAATAAACAACAAATATGTTTCTATGTTCAGAATATACTGAACTCTTTCCTAAATTAAATTTATGTGGACTAGATTTGAGTCTATAATATATTCCAAATATATAACTGTTTAAAATTAAAACATTTACTATGTTTAGAAGTCTTTTGATAATATAGATTGCTTTGTGAGTAATTTGCAAAGCAAAATTTGTTTGGTAATAAAAGACGTAATGTTTCAAAAAATTAAAAGATGCCAATGCGCTATAAAACTATAGTCTTACACTTATTGAATTTTAAGTATTTTTGTTAAATAAAAATATAAATGAAATATTTATTTCTAAAATCTAAAAATATAATGAGAATACTTTATTGAAATAGCATTTACAAATATTTTCAATGGCAAAATTAAGTGTTAATCATTGTATTTATTTCTCTAAATATTATGTACTAGCTTTTACCAGTAGCTTTGCTCATATGCTTATAATTATAAATTTATAGGGATCACTATGTAAAAATCTAACAAATGATTTATAATATTAGTTAGGATTTAACCACATAATCAAATGTTACAATAAATATAACCACGTTCGTAACCAAGGGACGTAACCAAGGACAACTAGAGTTCACTCCCTTCGATAATTTTTGTTGGAATGAAAATGAACGTATTATAAGAGCCTACAAGTATGTCTCTTTAATTGTCTCATTTTTTTATTTTTGTACTTACATAATGTCAAAATGAAATATAATAACATCAATAAAAATACAACCTCACCCCACGAAATATTTTTCTACCTAAGGCTTCAAAAACAACATTTATTTATAATATAGTAAGTAAATTTCATATTTAAAATGAAATTTACTTACTATATTATAAATAAATGTTGTTTTTGAAGCCTTAGGTAGAAAAATATTTCGTGGGGTGAGGTTGTATTTTTATTGATGTTATTATATTTCATTTTGACATTATGTAAGTACAAAAATAAAAAAATGAGACAATTAAAGAGACATACTTGTAGGCTCTTATAATACGTTCATTTTCATTCCAACAAAAATTATCGAAGGGAGTGAACTCTAGTTGTCCTTGGTTACGTCCCTTGGTTACGAACGTGGTTATATTTATTGTAACATTTGATTATGTGGTTAAATCCTAACTAATATTATAAATCATTTGTTAGATTTTTACATAGTGATCCCTATTCAGTAGTTTTACCATTTTCTATCAGCATACATACCAAATTTATCCCTAATTTAGTCTTCTTCATAGGAGTGTGCATAGATAGGGTAAATTTATTACCAAAATAAAGTCTTAAGGTGGCAATGTTGTTGATTACATATAATCAATAAAATTAATAACCACAATAATATTGAGTTTACACTGCTTTAAGTTGGATAAGAAATAATGTATTTCTGATGATGATTTGCTTTTAGAAACAATAAGTATTCACCTCTCAATTATGATTTTCACTCTATGCAATATCTTATTATTTTGTTTAAAATCAATTCAATTTCTATACCTACTGTAAAATTTCGATTTTCTTGAGCATTGAATAATTGGCTGTTGGACATTTTGATAGTTATATTGAGAATTAATCTGATAGGCTGATCTGAGATTTTTGTTTTGCATTTTATCCATTTCTTTAAATATATATTGACAATAGTGTAATATTTATTATTTACAAGCTATTATGTAGATGTTTTTCAGATTTATGAAAAATGCCAACTTTAATAATGTTCTTGCTACAATTATCTTCGTAAACACAAATTTTTATTTTATCAATTAATGAATTCGAAAGATGGGTCTGTTAATCCATCCTACTACTTCTCAGATTATTGTTATTTCAATTGCTTTTTTTCTGTCATCAATATAAACTATTCAATAAATGGTTTTATACAGTTTTCACTAAATAGTTCTATTCTTCATTTCTCTACAACTGTAAATCTATTGGTATCTATTGTTTATAAACCTATTAGTTGAATCTGACTTAACTAAAGGTCCTGAACAAATTGTTAATTGTCAAGTATTCAACAGTTTACATTCCTTAAATGTCTTTAAAAATTCATCCCTCCTAGAAACATTGCATAACAAACTAGAATCATTTCTCTTCATGATGATCTTAACTTTTTACATTTCCGGCCTTAAAAATCACAATTACACTAGTTAATTATACAAATATGCGGATAATTTTTTATGTGTATATTAGAATCGTGCAAAGTAGAATATTCATAAACAATTTATAGTGACTTTACTGGTTACTTAAATTTTGTTAACTATAGTGAAGGAATCACTTTATTATAATTATTTTAATAAATCATGTTTCACTAAAATGCTGCACTTGTTACAACATGTTTAATGAGGCAAAAGCTTGTGTGAATACTCCAGATTGTCAGACGTGTCCCTGGATACTGCCATTCTGATTGATGGGCAGCCACCGCCCATTGCAAGCGGGGTTGAAATGTGTTCATGTCCTGAGGCCTATGAAGCATCATCATGTCAGGAAGCCTCAATAGGCTACTGGATTCCTCCAAAAGTCATCACGTCTGATGCAACCAGCACCATCATTATTCAGCTTATTGGGGAAGCTGAACAGTGTCATTGCAATGGAAGATCACAAAAATGTGATAGAGATACTGGTCACTGTTTGGTAATTATGAAATCTATCACATATTACCTTTTTATTTAAAATACTGCACACACCTTGCCTGTGTATTAATTATTCTATTTGCAGTATAATAAGCTGCCGCTGTATATTTATCTGATTTTTCCAGAATTTACTATATTACATAAACTGTTAATTCATATATGTATATATATATATATATATATATATATATATGGTGGTAATTTAATCATCTACAATATTCGAGCCAAGTATTGTATTGCTTTCATAAGAAATTTAGCAAACTCTACTTAAGAGTTTGGTAAGGTTTTATGCGTTAAAGAAAATGAATTATTTTAACTCGCATTTATCCTGAAAACGACATGCTACATGATCACTCTATATGGTGATTATAAGCGGCGGACAATGCCCACCCGATAATACCTACATTGCACTTATATTTCCAAAACAATACACGCATTACTACTTTATTAGAATTCATTGTTTGCATCTCACAGCAAAAACCATATCTATAACAAAAAGGTATACAGTATATTGTTATTTGCGGATACCCGGTTATAAACGCGAAATAGTGTTATAAGTGCAATTTTTTTGAAGTTAAATTTTTAAGTGTTACTATTCAAAAAGAAATTTGTGATTCAAAGCACAATTTACAACATATCTTTTACAAAATTCATTTTTTCTGGATATTTGCCAATTTAAAAAGAGAAGAGAAAATTCCCCATTTCAGTAAGAAAAAAATTTTATAAAGACTTCTTTCGCTGCCATAAAGGAAGTCTTTTGAAGATGCTATTTTTGTTATTACTATGAAAAGGTATAAACGATAATTAAATGTAAACGTGAATTAAAAAATCATGTTAATTTATGTCCTTTTTTATAATAACAAAAACAAACTTACATTTGTCAGTGAGATGTTTGTATTACCAAATGCTTAGTTAAACTGAGTCTGTAATTTACTAGCACACACAATACTAGTGTCAAACTAAATATTTTAATTTTTTTTAATATATTTATGTTGGATTTATTTATTATAACTTCTGTTTGTACTTATTTATTACCACAAATACAAATACAATTTTAAGGTTAGTGATATAAAAATTGTTAATACACTTTATTTCAAATGTGCAGAATTGTGCAGAAAACACAGCTGGAAGCCATTGCGAAAATTGTGCATCAGGTTTTTATGGTAACCCTGAAAATGGATGCCGGTCGTGTCCCTGCCCTACCGAGGACCAAAATTTCGCAATTGAATGTGATGTTCTGCCAAATAGAACTACATGTTTTTGCAAAACAGGTAATTTTTACGATAAACAAGGAATAAAGTAATAAATTCAAACCTAATAGTGAAATGATAGTTATAGAATAATGTCTACAGGTTATGCTGGTCAAAATTGCTCATCATGTGCAGTCGGCTGGTGGCAACAAGCTAATGGGTCATGTGTACCTTGTAATTGTTCTCCAGGAGGTTCTATTGGTTACGATTGTCAATCGGGATCTGGAAAATGTCAGTGTAAAGATTTTGCTACTGGACTAAAGTGTGACTCTTGTCTTTCACCTCGACATTATCTTAGTGGATTAAATTGCGTCGGTTTGTATTATATTTATATTCTTTTAAATTATTATATCAAAGTGCATAAATTTTCACATTTAAAAGTATTTGCAATGAAAAAATTCCACTGAAAAGTCAACTGTTCGTATTTGTTTCTTTTACTCTCATAAACATATTTACACAAATCTACTCAGATCGCCCAAGAGACTCATGTGGGCCGAAACTTATGCTCATACTCGAATTCTCAGAAAGACAGAACAAAAGAATTAAGAAGTTTACAATTTTTTTTTACGAATTCGAATATAAATTAAAAAGCAAATAAAATAAAAATTAATATATGTGTAAAAATTAAAAAGTTTTTTAATCAATTTTAAAGTCATGCTTGGCATGTTTGTTCTGTCTGACGGAGTCGCATGATGTCATCTCTCCATAACGAGTGCCACAGAAATACTAAACAGAGCGACGTGCGTGCTTATGCCAAGCAATTTATCATTTGTTCTATCTTATTGAAGAATGATGTTCCGTCAAGCTCAAGTTGTCAACTTTTCGAAGTCATTCAATGTAATTCAGTATATAAAGAGTTAGTTGTACCAGAATACCCTCTACTTGGGGATTACACTGTTAATGTACCATGAATCCTAAAAACATTCTTCGTGCACATGCCTGTACGTAATACGTCAGCGCTTTATTATGTGAAGACGTTACATCACAGTCAAGATGAACGTCACAACTATTCGGCGCTAAAATACACTAACTTTCATAATTTATTTCTCTGTCATTTATTGATGGACTTAAAAGTTTTTGTTCTGATCGATTAGTTTCCATCTACATTTTATTTGTATGTAACTACACATTACATTATCAGCACTATGAAACTTCCTATTTATGAATGGTAGATGCCTTGTAAAATGTTTTGGGCAATATATCATATTAGCTCATTTTACTATGTTGTTGTGACTGCTAAATGGTAAACATATATTTTTGAAAACACTCGTCAGCCATTTCTAAACAGCATATTTGTCTCTATAAGTTATAAATGATAAATGGAATAATAAGCGAGACAAGTTTTTCGAATATATATAGTATTATATTAATGTTTCTCGAGACTACTGAAATATTTGTTGGTTAGAATTATTGTGCATATCTTAAACATTTATAATTAGGAACAATCTCCATTATATTTATGGACAATTTATGAATAAGCAAGTTTTGAAATAGATTTGCATTTAACTGCTCGTTTCTTTTATTACCATTATTACATACAAAACATATTACATCCAAAACGTAAAACTTTTCGTCAGGGTAAAAAAATTTATTAACTTATAACATAACATAATCTCATAAATAGATTAAAAGTACAATTTTATAGGAATATCCTTCAGACAAAATGTTTTCTTTCGACATAATAAAATGAAAATAAATAAAAAAGACTTTTATTTCATGCAATATTAAAGTTATTTACATTTTGTCTTATTTCATTATGTGAATAGTGTTAGTTGTTACACTTATATAATATTGAATTTTATTTTGATTAGTTAAAAAGTAAAAATAACAAATTTTAAGTTTTCTGCCAGAACTCCTCTACAGGTCTTCACCTGTAGAGGAGTTCTGAGTTAGCTTTTTTCTTAAAAAATGTGTTTACAATTGACATTTTATTCTAGATAGCGAAATCAATAAGTTTTTGACGTCTTGTATTTTTTTCACTGTAGGTTTCATGGTTAGGTATTCTTCTTTTTTGGATTTGTCAATTTTCACATTTAGGTCTCCCATTAGCATGTAATCTTTGTCCTCCGATTCTAATGCTTCATTTAGTATTGTATAGATATTTTCAATTTCTTTTTCGCTTGCTTTCTTTGTAGGTGCGCATACACTTGTATGATTGATGGCCAGTTTCCTTCAAAATTCATATTCAGTAATGCGGCTCTTTCTATGAGATCGATAAGGCTTTCTATGTTATTTATATAGAATTTCTTTATTAAAAAGCCTACTTCATACATTCCAGATATATAACCTGTATGGTCAGAGTATAAAATTGATGTATTTCTCTATTTTGATTCCAGTGCATCTCACTTCTGATATGCCTATAATATCATATAATATGTCTTTAAGTGTTTTAGTTCGAATAAACGATCATATGATGAAAGCAATCTGACATTGTATGTCACTATGTATAGCTTTTTCAGTGTGTTGGTTTTGTTCTTTGGCGGGTTTTGGTCATACCCTTCCACAGTGACCGGCTGGCTTGGAAGATGGATTATACAACTTGTTTGAATATTGTGTGTATTTTCCATGTGAGAGTTATTTTCTTGATTATTCACTGCATCATTAGGCTTCTTGTTAGTTAGAAAGTTAAGCATGTCTGGTTTCAAAACACTCTCAGATAAGCTTGATGATCTTTGTATAGGTGTCTGTGTTATGTTTTTCTTGCTAACTTGCTGCTTGGCTGTAAGGTGGTTGTTGGTTAAGGGGAAAGAGAAACAGTTCTTTTGCTTTTTCTGTCTTATCCAATTTACTATTTAGTATTACTACTTTATCATATTTAATTTTTGCTGAGTTACCTTCTTCTCTCTCCATCCTCACTAGTTCTTGTAGTAACTTTCTTTTTTTCATTATATTTTTTGGGTAATCTTTGATATAATAATGGTTGTCTTAGCACTCCTCTATGTTTAAATATATCTAATTTTAAGCCCAGTTTAGAAAACGTAACGATGGTTGCCCGGAGCCTATCCCCTTTTTTTCCTATTCTTTAATAAATACATACATACATACATATATATATATATATATATATATATATATATATATATATATATATATATATATATATATGTGTATAAAATGCTTTCAACATAACTCGCATAAAATACGCCGTGGACAGACCCGTGGTCTGTAATTATTTATTAGAATACTTGCACTTATCAGATGAATGCAATATTGTTTTTATTATTTATATGTTTTGCAGGTTATTTATGTATAAATGGAAGTATACAATTCGAGAAATAGATGTAAAATGATTTTTCCTCCATGCATTTTCTTGAATCATTTATTATTTTATTTTCACGAAAATTACACCACTTTTTTCAAAATTTTGTACCTGACCAACAAGATATCGATTTGACATGTTGCTTTTTATTTACAAAGTTTATGTATTTTTTTCGAAGTCATACAATGTAATTTAAATTTATATAAATTAAGACATTTCTTTTGGAAACTTATTTGCGATTATTTGAAAAACTAGTTTTCTATCTATCATAATTAAATTTCAGCGGTGCACCTGCACGAATTTCACTTGTACGATACATTTTGTGTACATTCTATAATTAGCGGTTGGGCCCTAACCTTGTATGATACATAATATGTAAATTCTATAATTAACGGTTGGGCCCTAACCGGGTTAAATATAAATTACATCTATTTGGCATCTCCAATCAAAAACAATGACTGCATAATTTATGAAATTTATGCAATTTCTAACTGTAGAGCATTTAGAACAAACACCATGCTTTCAGTCTGTAAAGAGATACTGGACTCGTAAAGAAATACAATGATGGGTTACCATTTCAAATATATTGGTTCAAATTGAACAGAACTGAAGTGGGTTTATGATTATAATTAGCTTTTGACACAGAGCTGCTATTACGGACAAATATTAGTCGTGAAAATTTCCAACCTCTAGATATTTGTTAGACTTGAGTGGCTAAGTCAGCACAGCCTTGATTAACAAAAGTGGAAGTTCATCAGGACTATGTGCAGTCCTTGGTTTAAGCTGCTTTAATATGATTTCAACCTCAACCATCACTAGTAGATAAAAAGATCCTGTTAATTACTGTCATATTTAAAATGAATGTTTTATTTACAAAAAAAAAACTGATTTTATAATTCATCACTGGATTTAACTCTTGTTCAATTTTTTGAGATCTAAGGGAAATAAAAAGTTTGAGGTAGCATGCGTATTTCGTCATAAGCCTAAGTTTTTACAGTGAAGTTGTTTCTGTTGTGTGCTCTTAAAAGTTGTTGTTTGTGTTTATCTTGTTAAAACTCCTCATAATATTGACATCTATTTGAGCAACATTGTACCACAAAGCTCAATATCAGAAAATCCATGACATTATTTGTGCCTAGAAAGTGCAGATTCATTCATCGACAATAACAATGAATACTTCAATTCATTAGTAAGACAACTAGTACCTAAATCAATTTCTGGTAGTGTGTATTGTCATTGTTGAAATAGCGGTCTGTCTATCTACAATAATTTTTTATGAGGGTACACAGGGCCTCCAAGTCTCCTATATGCAAGGTATTACAACAAAAAATTTAAATTGATCCTAATCTACGTCAATATTGCACTGAATGTGATATTAAGTATATGATGCCATATGATTAATGAGCAATGGAACGATCATGGGTATAAAAATATCAACACTTTCACGAGCCCAATTGTGATGATGCAGGAGATTCATCTTATGTTCCTGGTGTTGATAACACCTTATTGTGACAATTATGGGACTAACATCGTACCTTTGTCATTTTGCCATAAAAATGAAAAAAAAATGGCTACACTTAACGATAACCATATTTCTCTATTTTAAAATATACTAAATTTGTTGGTTTCAGATGTATGACACCCAAGATTTTGGAAAACCTTCAAGTACTTACTAGTATCTTTTGACATATGGTTTCTGATTAATTAAAATTGGTTCACACTGGTTTATCGTATTAATATTAATGTGTCCAACTTACGATTTTATCATACTAAAAAATTTATACCTTAATTTTGTTGTTATAAAAAAAATAAATAAAAAATAAAGATATTTTGTTACCCATTATCTTCAAAGAACGGGAAATATTAAAAAAACTATTTTTAAACATATCAATTGAATGAGCAACCACATTAAATTGATGTGATTGTCTGTCTATTTTAAACAGCTGAAAAACATCAGAATTTTAGTATGCCTTCCAGTGAGTCTAATATTATCGTAATACTTGTGGCAATCTATTTGAAATACAGTAATGTTTATTCTCATAAAGAAAATTGTTCTCGTAGAAGATGCCAATATAGTTGTGACTTTAGTAACAGAGAGAATACAGTTTGATCTGCCATACTTGTGTGTTATATGAGCTATATCACTCCTTTTTCTAGATATACACTTTAAAAGGATTCGAAAGTAGATATAATTGAATTAAATACTATTTGCCTGTGTTTATAAATATAGCTTCTAGAGTTTCACCGATGGTAATAGTCTAATTGTTTATAATACTTTGGGCTATTTTAATATTAATCGAACAAAACAATTCAGCAACAGTATACAACCACAAGTTAGGAGTTGTAAATGCATATTAAATGATGCTTAGTAAAGACAATTACATTATTTTTTAAAGAGCTCTTTCATTGTCTTAGCAATTTCACTTTCTTACATCCATGTCAATAGCTGGAAGCCAATTTGTTTTGTATACATTAGAATTTTCACCATTACAAAATAATACTTAAATTATTTTATTATGATTGAGATTAAGCAATTGTACTGTCTCATTAATTTGGCAATGCATCTTTTGACTGTCCAATGTCATAAATACATATAATATTTAATTTTATAAGATGAATTCTTTTATATGTCTTTATTGATCAGTACCATTACTTATTTCAGAGATTAATACAAACAAATTTCTATTTCCAGTATGTAACAACTGCTCATTGACACTTCTGGACACAATTGAACATTTGAAATATACATTGGAAACAAAAATGAACTTAAATGAACTTCCCACAATTCTTAAACCTTATCCAGTCTTGTCACATTTCACCAAAATTTTGGGAGATCTTCAAATTGCACTACACGAAAGTATACAAGTCATTAGCGATGTACAAAATATACCAGTTAATTCGTACCTTAACATGGTTTTTCAAGCAGAAGACTATTCTAGAAAATCAATAAGAGTCAAGAATGTTTTAAACGATATAAAGAAAGAAGCAAATAAACATGAGCATAAAGTTCAATTAATCTTAAAACAGATAAAAGAAATCCGAGAACAAATTGCAAAGAAAGTGAAAGAATTAAAAGATTTCATTCACCAAGATAGACATTTAAATGTTCATAGAGCTTTAAAGGAAGGAAGACTTTTACTTAAAAATGCACGAAAAATTGATCTATTGGACTATATGGCTGGTGCCAATAGCATTGAAGATAAGGTAAGCTTGGAAGAATTCCTAACTATTTAAAAATATTCTTAATCCTCGGCCATGTTGAATCAATTTTTTGTTTTAATCTAATATTTTATTATGAGATATCGAGTATAGGAAATTATTTTTTAATTAATTTGTTGGGGATTAAAAAATGAAAAAGGACAATATTTTAGTCGCTACATTTTTGGCATTATATTTAAGATGAAGTCTGAAATATAATAATTTATATAAAATAAATGATCTGAAATAAAATTATTCCTACTGTCTTCCAACCAACCACAATAAGATAAGAATAAGAGGTTATGAGGCAGAAAGTTTATGTAAAAGTCGGTATGGTTTGAACTATAAATAAAATCACCAGCAACTGTTTCTTTATACTGATGATTTGGTATTATATATAATCATATTTTATATGTTCTGTTCAACAAACATATGTTCAATAAATAATATCACTATATTCAGATTTAATTTCCTATACCATAATTTTAATTCTGAAAAATAAGATCAATTTTATTTTGTCATAAGATAAATTTTGATTTAATTAAAACATTTATATGACAACCTATGGTACAGAAATAAAATCAAAAACATAAAAATATTCCCAAAATTGTACTGAATCGCTGAAACCCTCAAAGTTTTTATTTTTATTTATAATTTAGGTATTTTCACAGAAATATTACTTACTTAAATTTCAGGTCAATAATCAATCTAACCAAATACTGCGATTTCGTAATAGGCTCGATAATGATCTGCAACGCTTCTCTAAGATGAAGAGTAGCTTCAAATTATGGCAAAATAAAATAAATGATATAAAGGTCTTGTATGATGGAGTCTGGGATAAAATTGAAATTGTCGAAGCTGCAATTAAACGTTTCAATGGAAGATTCAGTAGAATAGTCCATAAAAGTGACCAAAGTAAAAAGATTTATGAAGATACTATGAAGCTGAGAGAGCAAAATCCAATTGAAGACTCTAAGATATCTTTAAATGAATGTTTTAGTCTTTTCAAAATATTTCCAGATGTTTTAAGAGAGTTACAAAACTTAACTGATCAAGCAGAAGTGAAGGAAAGTATTTTATATCGGATAAATCCAGCTTATAAGGAAAAGTTTCTAGAACCTGCTAAGCAACATGCAGAAAATTTAACATCTATTGCCAACGATTACAAAAGGTAATTTTAATTCTATTACTAAACATGTCTAATGATTAAATTTGCAGTTCACATTTTAGCTAACTATGATTTTATAATTTATCTTCTTTTAAAGCCTTAATTATTATGAAATGTATGATCTATCATCATCATGCTATCATCCATCGAGATGCATTAGGAAATTATTGTAAAGATATAAACAGTTTGTCACTGAACAAAATCCAGAATTATAAAATAGATAAGCAAGTCATAACATATTAACAGTTATAATCTAACATAACTCGAACTTTGGCAGGAACAGGGTGTGATTACTTGTCTTTGAAATAGTATACCAAAATTTCTATTTGTACAAACATATCTAGTTATGGATTTAGGAGCATTGACAAAGAGATCATAGTTGTTCAATCGTACTTTGGATGTCCTTTACGTTCATCCTCTCATACTAAGGCAATTAATAAATCATCCAAATATGAGAATAAAGATCCAAATTAATATAACACATTTCGTTTACAAATCGCCAGAAGCTAGCTGATGTATTGTGAAGTGCATACCTCATGATCTTGAATTTATTCAGCTCATAATAAGGGGTAACAATTACAGTTAGAATTTGTCTTCTACAGCAATGGGTATCATGTAATAAATTTTTTATAGGTCTATTGAAAAATATAATTTTCTCTTTGGTGAAAACTTTCTTTTCTGGAAGTAGAACATTAGTCAGGATTAGTTTGTTCATTTAAACCTCTATAATCATCATACAGTCTCATAGTTCCATTATTTTTGCTAAGTAAATGTAAAAGTTAGTTCTCTACTTCCACTGAGACTTGGATGCCTCGATAACACTATTGTTCAACATAAATTGAAGTTAATGCAATTTTCTCAGTATCTAACAGTCACGCTCTTGAATCCACTGACATCGTTTACTGGTAACAAAGTGCTTATCTCCACATTTATAGAACCCTCAAATTATAGATTGTTGTTTAACTTGTACTTAATAGGTTTATGTTAAATTCATCTAACTTATTCCTGACAAAAACAAATTTCACCATTTTTATTGTGTATAGACTGAACACAGTTGAATGTATCTTGTGTAATAAATAGCATTGTGATCAAATGAGAAAATCCCAAAACTATTCATCTCGTATTATTATTATATATGGAACTTTAGATGTTAGTAATGTAGAACCTGTATAGTCTAAATTGAGCCTAAAACTCTCGAAAAAATATATAAATACCAACCTTATTTCCAAAATTAGCCTATTCCAGACCATCTTACTTTCAAACATGGTCAAATCCGTTTGAGCCTCCCGTCACTCCAAACTGCATCCGCCATCTTGCATTCTCCATACATCTCCATACGTACGCAAAGCGTGACCACCTCATGTGTCTTGTTTTTTATTGTGGAAATTTGTGGATTTCTAGTAGAAAAACCTATTAATTCCAAGAGAAAAATGAAGAAAAGTGTAGAGGAAGTGCCTAACCTTCAAGCTAAGAAGAGAAAATCTGCCGCAGGACCAAATAATCGCAGAGAAAGGAAGAAGAGGTCAGTAAATTCTCGAACATTTTGGTTATTTACAAAGGTTAGGGTTGTGCAACCGTTCTTATTAGTAGCTAAGTAAACCTTACCATTTTATTATTCTTACTAAAAAACTGCGTCTGTGACATCGGATTGTAGAAGTTTGGATAAGCTGATTTATTATGAAAACAAAATGAAAAAAAAATTGATCTTATGAAATATTTGTTACTTTTAGTGCGTTCCACTAGACGATCGCAATGCTCAAAACCTTCACTGCTTCGTTCCACTTGGCGATCGCGGTCATGTATCGAGATGGGTCGTTGTGATCGTTTATCTGTCAATTTGACTTTGACACATTGATACATGAAATTTACGTAAGTAAATTTATATAATCGTTGAAGATTAAATATAGTGACGGAAAGAATCACTTTATACAGTTTTGAGATGTAAGTACATCTCAAAACTGTATAAACTATAGAAATAAAGGTGACACCAAAAGACGCAAGACGTACAATCATCAAACTCTTATAGAAATTAAATAACACTTTTACAGTTACTGTAAGTCTAAATTATTGTCAAATTATTAATACATAGAAATTAAATTGCACTTTTATAATTACTATAAGTCTAAATGACTATCTAACGTAATAAATATAATCTCTAATATAGTAAAAAATATAATCTCTTGATTTTCGTCCAATACCCACCATTTACTCGTAGTTACGAATACACATTGTTCCTATCTCGTTCCACTTGGACTGACAGTTAACAACGTTGACAAGCTAGTGGAATAGATACGATCGCGGTCATGGGGACGAGTGTTGCGAGCGGCTAGTGGAACGTACTCTTTCCGGATTCATCTATGTTTCTATGTATATATGTTTTTAGTGCCTTAATTGGCCACATTATAATCAGCGGGTGTACTTGCACTCAGCTGGCTTTTTTGACTAAAATATTCATGTTTTTTTTGTCTTTTTCAGGTATCCGTGTACAAATTTACCATTCAGATACCCTTGAAGACATAACAGAAAAGCTTACAGATGTATTAATACATCAATGCAAGGCATTAAACAATTTCATGATCAGTTTTACGCTAACCCTGATAAAAATATCAAGATGGTTTTATTATAAGATAATTTAAAACTGTTAACCCTGCCCATAAAAGATTAGTAAATGGAAGAGGCAATCCCAAATTAATGAGCATTGTTTACAGTATGAGAGATTCTAATGAGGAAGTGATACTAGTGTGTTGCCATTATTTTTTTAATGCTTTATCAATCAAAAAGGGTTAAATAAGAGAAGAGACACAAAGGTTTGATGACTATCGAAAGATGTGGTGGAGATAGAAAGTCGGATCAAAAATGTTGGATTGAGAGCAGTAATTGTTTCATTTTTAAAGAAATTCAAGGGTGTTGAAGTGGACTATTGCCGATTTAAAAGTCGGTGTATCTATCTGCCATCAGAGTTAAGCATTGCAGCAATGTTCAAAATGTTCCTTGAACAAAATCCACAGTTCTCTTATTGCAAAGAGTCATATTTTAGAAGAATATTTAATACCAAGTTTAACATAAGTTTTAGTCATGCAAGAAGTGACATGTATTCCACATGCATAGAATTGAAGGAAAAATCAAAATTGAGAAGGACGATTCAACAAAAGCTCAAATTCAAATCGAACTGAAAGTTCAGGAAACAAGAAGCAAATCATTTTTCAATTTCTTGGCAGACACCAACCCCAAAGTAAAAATATTATCTTTTGATTGTGGTAAAAACCAATCTTTACCAAAAGTCCCGACCAAAGTACATATTATTCCCACCAGTTGTACATATATAACCATACAATAGTTGTAAATCATTCCCATGCATTTCTGACAAAAGAAAATGTATTTTCTTACGAATGGACCGAAGATGTTCATGCAAAGGGGTCAAATTAATTATCTAGTGCACTCTATCACTGCTTACAAAACAATATAGATTTCACTGGTGTAGAGGTACTCTGACTAATGGCTGATGGATACTCTGGGCAAAATAAGGACTACAATAGGAATGATTTCCAAATGGTTCAGCAGCAGTGCACAGAGGTCACTAAAAAAGGTAGAACTTATTTTTCCAGTGACGGGACGTTCCTTTATACCCCCGACAGAGTATTTGATATTGCCACAAAACAAATCAAGAAGAGAAATACCATCAATATCACAATCAAAAGATAATCATACAACCGTACATACATATAATAAAAAACATGCAACCGTTTTTCATCTGAAGGACATTGAAGTGTGTAACTGGAAGACAGCAGTCCATACATAGCAGTCCATACATAACAGATCCATAAGGTAACCCAGGCTATTTATTTCAAAATACTGTCTTGCTAGAGGTTCATATTTACAAGAATGAAAGGAGAACCCCGAGGAGTTGTAGTAAGAGGTAAACCATTTTACCATAATGATACCAGTGCTCGTCGCTCCATCACGAAACCAAGCAAATATGCTTCAGACATATTACCAGAGCCTATCACCACCTCTCCTAAAATAAAAAAAGAAAAATGTGATGATAAATACATCTTCCAAAATGTGTAGTTACTAACAATACATTTTGGAAAAGACTAGATGCAAAGAGAGGACCTCATCTATTTCAAAACTATTTTAGATTGTAACAGAAGTAATGCTGATGCAGAGATTGATGATTTGGAGGATACAAATATAGTGGCAATATGCGAAGAATATGTTGAAGAACCTTGTGTTAGCGATATGATATAGGTGGTTTTTTATTAGATACTAAGGGTATCTAAGTATTACTAAGATTTAATGTAATTAATTAATTTATTAATTTGTAATTACTAAGATATAATTTTTTGTTCAGATAAATAAATACTCATCTTTAAATTTCATGTCCACTGTTTTATTTTTCTAAATATCTCAATCTTTACATTTGATAACAGTATTAGAGCCAGTGACAACTTTATTAGAAAGGTAATTTGGATTTTTCAAAAGTTGTCAAATCCTAACAGCTACTTAACAAAATTGGTCAAATCCAATTCGCTTTCAATCAAAAAATGGTGAAATCCACACCTTGGAAACAAAACTAGTCAAATCCATCTTTTAATCACATTTTTTTCCGTAAATACAAATATTAACTTTATTTTTGTTATTTTTCAATAATCCTGAACTTCATAATAATCTTATGTTATCATTTTAAGAATCAGAACGGAGTACAGCATGACAGTATACATAAATCACTTTTCTCAATTTAGCATAAAGTGGACTTGATCATTATTGAAAATTACCTCCAGATTTATTTTGTTAATATCTTCCTCATACTGTTGCCAAAGTTTGAAAATAAATAAAATAAAGAAATTTTCATCTTTAACCAAATCTTGTTTATGCTTGCCATAAATCTTTTTAGATATAAATACTACTATGAAAGACTGTAATTTATTATTTGTTCGAAACATATTTAATTTTGTGATAGATGTTGATACAAATTGACTGACCAATGACATACCTAAAAACATACATAACTAGATAACTAGAATATACATACCTAAAAACATACATACATACCAATGTAACTGAATCATTGCAGCATAGCATTTCAAATGAAATTTATTTATTAAATATTGCGAGTTATGGGATATATGCTCAGCCATCCCATATGTGGCACATATAGAAATTAATGATAAAAACATTCACGAAACTAGTTTTTCTATAACTAGTTTTTAAAATCTATAATAGTTTGTTTTCAGACACTCGAAACAGTGCTGACCTGGCTGTGACTGCATCAACAGCCTACACCGATATGAGTGCTGCAGTGATTGCTGCACGAAAAGCTGCATCCGATGCTGTGGACACCGCATTTCTTGCCCAGCGCCATGCAGCTGGCGTTCAGGAACTTTCTTTACTGCTCGCTTCGGCGAAATCGAAAAATGAGTCTGTGGGACATCTGAATAAAGCAAAAAAGCATATGGAAAGGGTGAAAGGTAAAACTAATTAATTTTTAAAAAGTTAATAGGATAAGGAATAGGTTATAGGAATAACTCAAGTTTAACCTTATGACCGCTAAGCGTTTGTCTACATACCATGCGCCCAGCGCCAAGCCAAAAACACAACTATTTAGGTCGATAGAATAACTAATGATCTGCTGCATAATATTGATAAAAATATATATTAAAGTTTGTTTTATAAGATAAAAATTTTGTAGTAAACAGTCCTTTTGGTTATAATTTATTTTTGAAACATATAAAAAAGCAGATACAAATTTAATAAAGTTTAAATTCACAGTGTCAAATTAACTCATTATAGATATCTGTATATGTATATTTTAGTCCCGCATCACCTATTAATCAGATAATGTAACAAACCATGCAGGGTTCTGTTGACTTAGTCATTTTTGAAGTAATTTTTTTAGGCACTTTACTGTGTTAAAGAACACTTTGAGAATGACTATCCGACTATTTTTTTTCAATCGTTTATATTAAAATGTTAATTGTAATGTTCTGGAATGTTATTTGTGCAAAATTCTTACAGTATATCAACATAACCGCGATCGGTTATTGAAATTTTGGAATACTACAATGTATTATTTTTTAAAACTTTGTACTTATCAAGAAAATTATTCCCAAATGTATGAGCAGGAAGTGCTACTATACGATTCGATTAAATGTTCGCTGGGACATGTTTCATAAAGTTCAGTGGTTAAAATATTATATGAGGGAGATATCGAAATAATCTGTAATAAGTTTAATAAATATAATAAGTTTTTATGTTTTTTGTGATATATATAACAATAAAAAAGATAATTTTTTACATTAAAATAGAGAAGATATAAACGTAAAGAAGTAATTTGATAAGATATTTACATCTTTTGTTGAGATATGAATTAAACAATAACCTCATAAATTATTTGAATAATGGTAATATCATATCCTTACGCCATCTTTGATGAACCTCGGTTTTCGGTGCACAACTCGCACTTGGCTAATTTTTATTTATATCTATCAATCTTATAAATACTTATCTTAAATATTGTAATAACTCTGTAATATGTATATGTATGCTCTGTAATAATTGCATAGCATAATTTATCTATGAAATACCTGCATCCAAATCAAAGTTGCTTGCAGACCAAGTGTACATACAAAGACATTAGTATTTATATTTGAGTTTTGAGTAAATTTGAAATAAACAACCAATAAACAACAATTAATAACCAGCGAATTGTCATCCAGAAATTTCAAAATACGAATTAATTCTTCAGCGGTACTCATTTTCACAAAATTATTGACAACAATGTAATATGTTTCACAACACTAATGGCACCATCTAGACATACTTGACCTCGCAAACGGTCACATAAATGCGACAAAGGTGTTAGAGCTATTAGAAAAATATCAACTAACTAAGGAAGTGGATCTATGTTGGAGGAATCATAAAAAAGTACATTGATATTGCCCAGTTACTTTATAAATCCTTGTCAGAATATGTAAAAATTTATATAAATTGAATTCACACATAACTAAATATTGTATATTAAATATTAGATGAACTTTCAAAAATTTTCTGTTGGCTCGAAGGTCATTGTCGCATACAAGCAACTGTAGCGGCCAAACGCTTAATAAGAAGAGAAAAGATATGTTTCCGTTCCATGCACTAATAAAATAACCACCTTAGTCCCTAGAATAAAGTCTGTGAATAAATTAAATTAACTCAGCATGTCCACAGTCAAAATATCCAACTGCAATCTGCCGCTTCAAAATCTAAAGCAGAACTAACTTTTTCCTTTATTCCTTTCACGTTGAGGTGACGGAATAATAATTTATATGACTTGGCACACCCCCGAATTATTTTGAAGGCACCCTGTCAATATTATTTGCTTTTTTATCATAAGTAGCTGCCCTAAAAGAATAGCCACTTTAAATTAAGAAAGAAAGAAAGGATCAGAAGGATTTATATTGGGAGGGTCTATTGGATGAAGAATAACACTGAGTTATTTTTTGCCTGATAGTCACAAATCAAAAACAAAGCACCGATTAATAACTTATCATAGTAAATGATCTGTTTTCACACCTTGTGTTTTAAATTCTAAATAGTAGTAACAGATAACTGTCTTCTCTGCAGGTAAAAATTTGTGGTGAAGAATGCCGTTTGATGTAAAAAGAGTGTTAACATCTTCTTTATGAGCATTTTTTCTACCTTATTTGATTTCTGTGACAATTTCTCAGCCAACTGTAAGGAGTGAAACTTTGTTTCCGCCGCATAACCACACCATGTCTCATATCATGCTCCATGACAGAATCGTTTCGTCACATTCTCATAGTCTTTGGCAAATAGCTGTTCTGTTGCATTTCTGCTTTTGTGTTAAAAGTTTTGGTACTAACTTCACAATAACACAATGCAACCCTAATTTTTTGGATAGGTTTTCATGCACTGTTAATTAAATCTCTTTAGCTATCTAGTGAAATGGTAAATGTCCAATTGACACATTAATTCAATTATTTGGCCAATGTGAAATTTAAAAAAAAAATCAATAGTATTCCTGGGTATTAATCATCATCGGTGGATTCTCTACCACTTTAAAAATTTCAAGAGTGCCCTCCTCATAATGTTCTTGGAATAATTTTGAATTTCAGTGAAATTTTTACCGTCTACCTTAATATTGTTATTTCACTGTAACTTTTTGTTTGCATAAGTCACTCAGGAAAAATTACAAAAGATACAAAATAATATATGCTTCTAATAAATTAACCATCGTAAATACATGTGAGTAAGGAGGGATTGTTAGATTCTACACTACAGTGTTGCCACTCATATTCTTCAAGATATTTCCAGTAAAATGACAAAAAAGTTAGATTATTTCTTAACAGTCATAAAAGGGGAAGGTGAAGGGGAGGGCGAAGGTGAACTTAAACGCGAAGCCGAAGCCAAAGTAGCCACTGCAATGATCTGTAGTGCAGATTTTCACATAATCTTTTTTTTATGTTAAAGCTCCAAATCTCTTTCCATGTGTGCCTAAATATATTGCTAAGGTGAATATAATTTTACATAATTGTAATATAATCTCAAGGTGAATATATTTTTTTTGGATTTTCTAATATAATAGCTTGTTTATGAACATTTTATTTAGCCAATCATCATCCTTATTCAAGTGAATTCGGAAAAGAGGTAACAATTGACTAGTTGTCCCAGGGCAAAGGTATTTATACTGGGAAATCAAAATACTAATTGAAATTGTTCTGTAAAATATGAAACCCAGTACTTTTAGAGAATCTGAAGCATTCATTGAAATATTTAAAAAAAAAGGTTTAGGTGCCTCTAGGAATTGGCATTTTAATGTTCTGCTGTGTTGTATTTTTCCTAGCATTAACACATATTTTACGTGAAAGATTATTTCATTAGAGGTGTCATAGGATGTAAGTCTTCATAATGTATTTCGCGTATCTTGCCTTTTCAGATGAATGTACTCTTCATCATATTGTTTCTTGACATGCTTATTTGATTTGTTGTAGGAAAATTCAACTGTATAGAAAATCACGTACATTTTTTTAATAAATATCTTCAGCATGTCTTCATCTCTTGGTGTAACTTAGTCACTATTAATTTTTTCAGCACGGATATGTCCTCTATACAATATAAATGTTGGTTTCTATCATTGTGATTTCTCTTTTATATTTGAAGATTGGTACCTTTCACTCGATTTGGATCCTCCCACCTCCATACTCAGTTTTTAGGAGACATTTAATAACCCTCGGTCTCTAGTAGCTGCCACAGACAAGTCTGTGAGTATCTAGTTTTTTTCTATCATTGCCTATGCTAGGTGCTGATGAATTTTCTTTCCTTCTTTATCATCTAAGCTGGGACTAAGATGAATTTTTGTTATTAATTAGTTTTATCATTAATTGGTAAATAATCAATTCACTAAGAAAGTTTTACAAATTGTTATAAACATTCTTTACTTTTCCTTCAGATATGGCAGGAGAATTGGAAAAGTCAAGACAGAAAATGGAACGCATACGAGTAGCTATTAGAAGTATAGCATGGAAAGATAAGGATATATATGCTACATCAACTGGACTTGGTTCTATGAGTACAGCTGGTAACTTAGTTGCTGCTAACAATAAATCTGATCGTGTCTATGAAAACATGCGAGCTCTCTATAATGAAGCAGATGCCATACATAAAGATACATTATATAAGCTTAAGATGCGATTACAGGAACTTCAGAATCATGGAGATGATAAAATTGGGGGAGCTGAAGAAAAATGTAAGTTATTTTTAATTTTTCTTAGTAACCTGAAGTAAAAGAAAACTACTTAAGAAATTACTTAGTAGAAAGCATGCAGATAATTTCACTTCACTAAAAGACTAATACTTATTCTGTAGCTGTGTATTATTAAATTTTGTAATTACAGCTATTTTAATTTCCAGTGTCATTAGTACATGGGAACATTAAAAAGAGTGTAGAATTGGCCAGTAGTCTACTATCAGCTGCAAGACTCCGACAAGATGAAGCAGCATTAGCAAATGCATCACTCTCCCATGCACTTCGGGAGCTTCGAGACAAAGTAATGAGAGCTAAACATGCAGTTAGTGGGGTATGTAAATATGTGCTTTAAAATTGTGTTATGACTTTTCACAAATTATATGATAACTTTTCATTATTTTATAATGTTTCCACAATCTAGGCACTGCTGAAATTTAATTATTAACTTATTGTAGAAATTACTTCAATGAAAACTGTCTGTAACCATACATTTTCGAAGAGTATGGAATTTTCTAAATGTTGAGGTAAATTTTTCATTTATGAATAAATAAAAAGATATTAAAAAATGTTATTGAATTTAAAATACGACTTTCTCATCTTATTTTTAATTATTTGACAATATTTCGTGAAATATGCCAGGTAAAACAATAATTTTTTCATTTAAAATAATCTCATATAAGTTTCCAAAAGAAATATTATAAGTTATATAAATCTAAACTAAATATTATTTGTCGAAAACAAAAAAATTCTGAGAAACAGTGACGTGTCGATGATGACGTATTACCATAGTACTCTCTATAATCGGGTGAAATAGTATTTATTACTCGAATTGTATACATACATGACTTCTGAAACATTTATAAAGAATAAGAAAATATTACATTTATTCGATAAGTGCAATAATTTAAAAATCACTTATGAACTGTAGTCTATCCACATTTTATGTGAGTTATCTTGAAAGAAATATTTTCTTTCTGGAAGATGTTCATGTTGCTTTTTTGTCAATTTATGAGATTATTTTATTAGTTAACATATTATTTTTCCTTAAAGAAAAGCTTTATTTATGGATGTAACAATGGTAACAACAAAAACCAAGTAGTAAAATGTGAATCAATTTTAAAACCAATTTATTTATAGATTGTCAATAAACATGATGAGAAGTCCAAAAGTACATGGAATGAAGGGGAAGGAGGGGGGATATATTCTTCCTTGGTACCCCGCTAATTGGGAACTCATTGGAGATATGCAAGTTAAATGTCAAGCCCCTAACAACATTCAATAGTGAATAATCGTTCCTTAAAGAAGTAAATTGGGAAGTGAACTGAACATGGAGCTCATTGAACTATGCAATGTGATTAAATTCCTCACCATGCAAAAAAACTCCTCAAACCAGTATGAGTAAGATGGGAGTTGTTTACAGATATTGTTGCCCTGAAAAAATCATAGTTTACATATTTGGCTTGGTTTATTTAAATAAGGTCGAGACTGGATTGAATACGACCCTCGCCCAGAACAGCTGATTGAGACTACTGCGTTGGATATTGTCAAAAAAGTCATAAAACCTTAAGAGAAAATGCTCGCCTGATGAAGAAACGACTTTCTGCATTGTTTGTTACATAAAAATTTTGAGAATTCTATATGACCATCTTGGTATGTCTAAAGTCAGTGATGGTCCTGAGAATCGTTACGCCGCCACATAAGCAATAATGAGCCAAAGCGTCTAAGGAGTTTTGGAACTGCGTACTGCCGAACCTACACTAATTTTGGAGAGAATTGTGACTGAAGATGAAACTTGGGTCCATCACTTTGAGACTGAGTCCAAGCAAGAGTAGATGCAATGACATAAAAAGGGCACTCCACCCTTGTAAAGTCTCGGAATCTACTATAATATATATATATATATATATATCTATGTATATATTATATATATATATATATATATATATATATATCTATGTATATATATATATTATATATATATATATATATATATATATATATATATATCTATGTATATATATATATTATATATATATATATATATATATATATATATATATATATATATGTCCCATCCAAGCGATTTCAAGGTGTTTTTCACAGGTTTTGTTGTGTGAGACGGCGCATTGTCATATAACAAAATCGCTTTGCCATGTCTTCTGGCCCATTCTGGTCGTCTTTCAATTAATGCGTGGTTTAAATTAATCATTTGTTGGCAGTAGCGTTGTGTATTAACGGTTTTGCCGGGCTTCAAGAGTTACAATTCGATACAAAAATGATTTCCTTTCTTGGCAGTGAAGCAGCATTTCACAAGTGACTTTGCGATTTTCCATTTGACGTTCATTCAAATTGTGTGGGACCCATTTACCGAGTTTATTGATCTTTCCCATTACTCGTAAACATCTGCTGATGGTTTCTTGTGATACATATAATGCTTCTGCTAATTGCCGTTGAGTTTGAGTTGGGTCATCATCCAATAACTCCTGCAATTGCTCATCTTCGCATTTTTGTGATCTTCCAGAGCGCTCACTGTCTTTCACCTTGAAATCACCACTTTTAAATTGTCAAAACCATGTCTCATATGTTCTAATCGATGGAGCGTGTTCACCATATGTTTCTACCAGCAAACTATGACTTTCAACAGCCTTTTTCTTTTGATTAAATAAGAAAAGCAATGCGTGCCGCAAATGTTCTTTTTCAGGCACAAAACTCGACATGATCACTGAACGATAAAACAAAGACGCTAGTTTTTGGCCGACTCAACTTGTGTTGGTTTGTAGCTTTATGTCAGACGAACAAAATGACGTATGTATCAAATTAATACGCTGCGTACTTTTCACTGGCATCATCTCTTAATTAAACCGGAAAAAACTTATGCATACACCCGTATACATATATATATATATATATATATATATATATATATATATATATATATATATATATATATATATATATATATATATATATATATATATATATATATATATATATATATATATATATATATATATATATATATATATATATATATATATATATATTTACTTAAACAATATTTATAACTGTACTTCTGGAAGTTGTAATTCTTATACCATATATGAAAGAAAATTTTAGACATTTTTCTTGTAAATGGACTTAACAGAAGTAGCATATGGAGTACAAAAGGCTAAGGTAAAAAAGTAACTCGAAAAACTACTTTTTAAGTAATTTTAACAAAACTTAGTTTTACATGAAACCTATACGAATATCAAGAAATTTCAGTATGTTGATTGGATTTAATTTGTATGTGCTGAAATAACAATATGACATATTCGTATAATTGGAAATTTTACACCAGAGATTCTCGAACTTATTTCACCTACCGCCCTTTGAGAATCCAATTATTTTCTAGAGCCCCCAACCTTCACAACTAACATAATTTTTCGCTATTTTTTATATCAGTCATCACCCCTCTAGACCACTTCAACATCCCAAAAATGTTCCTTGTGGAGACCTGTCCCCCTGAAGGTCTCCAGCACCCACAAGGGTGGTGCTATCTTATGAGAAAAACTGTTTTACACCACGGGAATTGAATTACCAAACATATGGCCAACATCACACTAAGTCATCTAAATGCCAATAATTTCCATTTATAGAAGGTTGCCATGTCCTATTATAAATCACTTTTTTCATTTCAGATTCAAGTCTCGCTGCGTTCACCTGAAAATGCACAACGTGGATGCGTACGATCATATCACATACCTAATCAATCACCTACTACCACTACACGTATATCCATATCTCTCTCCCTCGGACCGTATGATCTCTCTGACTCTGTTGTTTTTCATTTACCCAGTTCTGTAAGTGGAGATTTTCTAAAAATTGAGATTGTAGAAAGAAGAGTAAAGTTTTCTTGGAATTTGGGAGGAGACACTGCTTTTATTATTAATCCTGATATATTGGACCCGACAAGTGACACTAATTTTCTGTGGTATAAAATCGATGCTGAAAGGTGTGATAATTTATTTAAATTTTCTAATATTCGTGTTCCTATATAATTTAAATTTACAATATATATCTATAGATTTATAGAATTACACAACTTTGAGTAATTCATCTAATGCAAGTATGTATAATGTGACATCAATGTCAACTTCAAGTAAAGTGTGGTGAGCCATGACTTAATGCAAGTAAATGTTTGGCACAGCCTTTGCATTTATAGAAGATATTATTCAGTAGCCTAATATCAAATAGTACAAATATGTTTTGGTAATTTATTTATAATTTATCATATTTAAACGCACGGTGGTTATAATTATATTATAATTTTACTTTTGAGTACCAACCCTGAAAGTGCACTGTTATTTATGTGTACCATTTTATATTTATTTTCACTTTTTTCTATCTCAAGACTTATTTGAGTTATAGAATTATAATTATATCAAGAAAAATTAAAATAATTTATTACATAAAATTCTAAAAATCACAGACTTTTCTTACTCTTCATACCTGTTCACTTCTTGCACTCACATAGTCATAATTTTTTTGCAATGCTAGATTCTAGAACTAAATTCTCTACTTTCCTATAGTACTGAACTACTCGGTCACCTGATGTGGTTGTACCAGAATGTGAGTTTTTATGATGACTGGAAACAAAATTTGTTGACATGTTCTGTTATGTATAAAATCAAGGAATTTTTAAATATTGTATATAATTAGCTGTCTTATTGTTACTAAAACATATAAGTATACAAAAGTAATGTTGCAGTAACTACGCAATATTAGATAGATAAATAAATAATAACTAATAGATAAATATGAAAATTCTGCTAAACTATAAGGCTAAATGCTCAATTTAGGAAGGAAAACTGAAGGGAAATATATTTTCATGCAACTCTTACCAGTATTTAATACATTTTACTCATATTCATATATCAATATTAGTAAAGTCAGTCCGAGCATAGTACAAATTTATTATATTATAAATTATGATTTGTATCATATCTGGCAAAAAGTATCATTTGACAGTTTATTTTATATTCACAGAATTTGGAATGTTGGTAAATTAATGGTTCATAGAATATCTCCACGAAAGACTAAATCAGAAATAAAAAAGGCAGTTGGATTTACAAACAGTAGTCTTTCATCTTGGGGAGTTTTAGATGTGAGCTCAAATGACCGTGTATGGTTAGGTTCGACAGCAGTGCCGCTGGCAGGATGTCTACATAGAGTTACGCTCGATGGCTTCCAAATTGGGCTCTGGAATTTTCATTTTCAACCAAAGGAAGCACAGTGCACAGGTTGCATGGAAAGGTAATTTTTGATCAAAAATTTTCAGACAATTTGTAGTAACACAATAACACAATTGAATATTTTTCACATAATGAATTTACTTATCATTAAAAGTTTCCCATAACCTTGTCAATATCCTTTTAATATATTTCAGGTCAGATTATAATATCGATACATCAGAAGAAGTAAATATGTATCACTTTAATGGTGCTGGTTATTCTATTGTTAAACGAACTGAACTACATCCTTACAATAGGAACCAATTTAGTATTTCATTCACATTTCAAACCTTCGATGAAGACGCCCTTTTGTTTATGGCTGTGGACAAAACAAATGTTAGTCTGAAATGTTTTTAAATTATCAATAATTGCCAAAAACTCAGTAATCAAAATTGTAACTTAAAATTAATACATAAACTTGGCTATAAACAGTTAAATATAAAATTATCTCATTTCTTTCTATATGTTTCCAGAATCGATCCGTCATGCTGTCATTACGTACTTGCCGAGTTGTCTTTAGAGTTGACTATGGTAATAATGCTAATTTAGAAATTGTATCGTCAGGTAGACATTGTACAGGAAAACCAGTGCATGTTGAGGCTACTAGGGTTTTTATGAAAAAAAAATTGGAAAAAGGTAAGATTTATTACTATTAAAATACTTGATTGCATGTTAATCATGGAGGAACCTTTAAATTACTCAATTAATATTGTACATTATCTGCAAATATTTCAAATAAAATTAATAATTGGTTTTAGCCTTTCTAATCATTACCTTTTTACATGATGACCTGAACTTCTGTGTTGACATGTGTACGTAGAAATATCCCTGTTAAATTTCTCGTTTTGAATAATTTTGTTTTCCTTGTATGTTTATAATTATTGTTTTATATCTTTTTAAAGATTATGTGGCTACCATGCCACGTAGAAATATAATATCTACAGCTCCTATATGGAACTAATTATAATATGGAAAGCTGGAACCAAAAATGTCCCTTAGTGCTTTCTTATTTCAATGGTATAAAAAAAACAATATTAAAACCCTCATTATACATAGTGTCTGGGAATAGATGTCAGACGAAGAAAGATGCTATTGCGTTGGCTATAAAAAAATTAAGTGTCATTGAAATAAAACGTAAAACACGTCCTGTTTCTAATTGAATACAAAAAAAAATATTACACATAACTCTCTTTAACACATCTAATACTTGCCCGGAGTGCAGTGTTTACCTTCTTTGGTAATGTCTTCGCAGCTGTTCGCGGGTTATTGCCCCAAGCCGGCGCTGAAAAATGTGCACAAATATTGTGTGTACAAAAAAGATGACAAATAATTATGAATGTTATGTTCAATTTTCTGAAAAAAAGTCATCTTTTAAATTTTATTTTATTGACAATCAAGTATTTTTCAGTCAAGGAATAATGCCTCTCTTTGTTCGATACTTATTATTGGCACTATGTATATTCAGAGTTGCGGTGAGATATATATCACAAATATAAAACATTTTAGTAACTCACATGTTCTGTATTAACACCTCCAATCTTTATTAGCACATATAAATAATTTGGCGACCGTTTGTACTCTATCTTATCCACCAGGATGATATTTTATGTATAAACATAGACAGATATATAGGTTATAGTCATTTTGCTTATTGTCTACTCTTCTCATTACTAAATAAAATTAATGTAGAAAATTTTTTAATTAGGTTGGATACTTTTCAGGCAGCTTAAAAGTTAATAAAGAAGACACTCTTGGCTCCCCAAACCCACCAATAGTTTCGGTACAATCCTTACCTGACCTCACAACAAGTGCCTATTGGGTTGGTGGAATTCCCCCAAATGCTATATCATCTCGTTTACCTTATGTACCGCCGCCACCGCTGCTAGGCTGTCTCGGGGATCTCAGCATAGACCAGGAAGGATATAATCCTATGGAAACGGCATCACGGTATGGGGTAGAGGGGACTTGTTCAGGAAGAGTAAGTTATTTTTATATTCGATACACAGGTCTGCAAATTTTTACTTTTATTTTCCCTTTCCGGATTTGATAGTTGACCTTAGGGTATTTTGGTGCGCTGATTACGAATATGTACTTAGATTTTCCCCATCAGCCCATCAGTTTTTTTGGAAAAGCCCTATGTATGAAATCGCAAAAGAAGTTTACTAAGTAAAAAATTTATATTACAATAAAAAAACAATTACATGACTTTAAAATATTATAAATACATTTAATATATACTTTATAAATAAATTAGAAATATTAAATACTTTTGTGGTATCTTGTTTTTCTTTTACCGAAGCACCGTTGTGAAATTTTCGCTTAAAAGTCCTACTTGGATCATCACGCTTTAGCAACCAACAATTGTCTACCATGATCCTACTATTCCACCTTTGCTGATAGCAACATTCTATCTCTTTAAAATCCTGATGAAATCTTTCGCCTTGCTCTTCACTTACAGCTCCCAAGTTATCAGGAAAGTAGTCCAAGTGTGAATTAAGGAAGTGAAGTTCAATACCCATCAAACATCCCATTTTTCTGATATTTTCAATAATTTTCTTCACAATTTCTTCATAATTTAGACTTTTATGGTTTCCTAGGAAATTGTTCACTACTTCCTTAAAAGATTTCTAGACTTCTAAATCAATTTCACTTAATTTTTCATGGAAAGTTGTGTCTTTCATCAGTTTTCTTATGTCCGGGCCAACGAAAATACCTTCTTTCACTTTAGCTTCAGGTAGAGATGGAATAATTTGGTGTAGATAATTAAAACCTCCTTTATTCAACGCCTTCGCAAATTGTTTCATCATTCCCAGTTTTATGTGTAAAGGGGGTAGCAAAACCTTTCCCCGGGGGACTAAATTTTCTCTGACATTTTTGGTTCCAGGAACTAGTTCAGTTCTTGGTGGCCACTCTTTCTTCATCCAGTGTTGTCCTCTGTCTCGACTATCCCACTCACAGAGAAAGCAAGGGTATTTTGTGTAGCCACCTTGTTGACCGAGCAGCATACTTATAACATTCAGGTCTCCACAAACCGTCCAACCATGTTGGTACATACATTCTTTATTTTATCCAACACATTTTTCAAATTGTCGTAGCATTGTCTCAAATGAACAATCTCCATTCATTCGCGTCATATGTGGTATTAAACATTTTCACTAAGCCACTTATGTCTTTGCAATACACTAGATCACAATCTTCAGCTAAATGTGGTACAAAATCTTTTTCTCTGTTGCGATACCAAGAAAATGAGGTGCCAGGAGCAATCACATTCCTTTCTGACAGTCTTGATCCGAGGAGTTCAGCGGCTTTTTTTTTGGCAAGTTTAGATCTCTCATCAAGTCGTTCAGTTCTGACTGTGAAAATAATTGTGTTCCACATGCACTTGGCTCAAATTGAGCTTCAGGTTGAGATACCTTTTCGACATCACTGCTCATGTCTTCAGCTTGCACTGATTCCAAATATGGAGTTGGTGGCAGTGCAACATTTAGATCACAATGCACCGCATGCGTTATCTATTGCACGGTTTGATATACCAAGTCCTTTTTTGTTTTAGAATTGTAGCCCATAGTCTTGCAACAACAAAAATAACAGTCTTCGGTGTGATTCTGAGATTCTCTCCATAACATAGGCAATTGTAAATCAAAGGTATTGTTTTGCTCCTTTGACCACTTTCGAAGTTCACGAACGCATGTCACACAAACTTTATGTGGGACCCACTGTTTGTTTTGGTTACCGATTGCTAGGCCGAAATACATGTTATAAACGTTACTTATGAATTCGGTAATGTTATCTTGCTGATTTTGTCAGCATAAACTGCCCACAAGTATAATAAAAATTGTCCGGTGAATTTAAACACTTTCATAATCAGATCTTTTAAGTGAGCGTTACGAATTGCACGGAAGTACTGATTTTGTAAAAACAATGATGTTGCTATTTATACAAAAATCTATTAATCTACCCTCATTAACCCTCTTCTAACGACTTAAGTTAATTACGGTTAAATGAGGTCTTAAGTAAATGACCTAAAAATCCACCCTTTTTCCAATAATAAGGGTGTGTCATTTAGTTAATTACGTTATATTTAACTAACCATTTATGAGAACTTATTAATTTGTCTACTGCAACCAGTGTGTTTTTGTTCAATAAGAAACAAATAAAATGAAATATAATTTCTTGACTAGATAGGCCTAGATACTTTTAATAAAAGGAAACTGTGCTAAACAACTAAAAATCCTGACGTGATGGAATTTTTTTAGCATTTTTTCCATAATCAGCACACCAAAATCTATCAACATCAGTCATAAAATCTGAAAGGGAAAAACCACTGTAGACCTGTAATTGGGTAAGATATTAAAATACTATATTGTATAATTTACTTGATAATAAATGTTACCTTTCTATTGGAAAGGAATTTCTCGAATATTATTTCAGATTTTAATAAATATAACTTAGTGAGTCCTTTCCAGAAGTACAAAAAATGTTAAGAATATGCTTTTATTAAAAATCTTTAATTTATGTCTATAGGCTTGTAATGCATTCAGAGTGCTTTACGCTTGACTTTGGCTGTTTAACCATGATAAATGGTAATAGACGAACAAATTATTTTCTACTTTGTTATGCTCCACTTTGTGCACAAATAACCATGCTTCACAAGCATCGTTTAAAAGTCTTTTTCTATATTGTGACTGGTTAAAATTTACCAATAAGGTCTTCTAAAAATTTGTGTAGTTCTCTGTGGCTTTTAGAAGTAGACAAAAATTGTTTATTTATAGTACGATATTTGCTTTACATAATTATTAAATTATGAACAAAATAAAAAAGCACAGCCGTGAAAAAAGGCTCACTTATTATAAAAGGAATGGTTTAAAAAGTGAGCCTTTTATTTGTATACCAAAAAATTATTTTAATTTTAATTGAAAATATTTACAAAATCACTTCTTAAAAAGGGTATTTCATGGAATATATATCCTGTAAAGGTCTGCATTAAAAAAATACATATTTAACCTAAAAAATTTTTAAAGTTAACTTTTATCCCGTACACAACAAAATCATTAATGTATACATGCTTTAAAATATATTTTTACAGTTTTAATATCTGCATTTTCTTTGTCTATCGATATTCAAGTTGGCCTTGGTAACTATGACACTTCTTCAGTTTCTTATACGACTTCTGCACTGAAGTCCATGGAACTCGATAAATTGGATAGTTGGATAGTTGTCTTTAATTTCACTCAGCTCTGTTACATTTGCATTATTAACATACAATTATGAACTGTTATATATACTAATGCACTTTCGCTGCTCGAAACAAAGTTATTATTATGGACATACAAATTAGAACTAAATTCTACAATCCTGCTATGCTTTATACATATTGTAAAAACAAAATGTCATTATATCCTTATGCAACTTAGCCTCTTTAGAAAACACCAACTTATTGTTAAAGACCGTTGTAAACAGATGAATTTTATAATCCGACTGTTACAATACTATTTTTAGTAAAAGAAAAAAATGCAAATTTAATATTATTTATATATATTAAACATAATATTCAGTAAAATTAAACCAAAATTTTGGTCCTGTTTAATAACATATTAAATTTTTACAATTCCATATTTAGTGTAGTTTTCTTTTTGTTTATAGCACCTTTATTACTGTGCAAAACTATCTAGCGGCTTCAGTATACAGTTAAATCAGTCAAAAATTTTTAGTATAAAATTCACAATAAATTATCTATTTGATATATAGATAAATGAAGACAATTTTTCCTTGCACCTTTTCCGTTTAAGAAAATTTGACATTTCCTGCCATTATTGGAATGTATAGTCTAAGTATTGCTTTAATAGTATTGTGTGTTGCAATAATACAACCAAAAACATCTATAATAGAAGTGGCATTTCCTTACTCTCACAAAAGTCAATAATTTACCTTCAAATTTAATTTTTTATATTTTTAAACGCGCTACTGTATATTCTTCACACATTTTAAGCTCCGTTTCAGTCGAGGATTAAAATATATTCATGGGCATTTCTCTGTGAATGCATCATAACTTTAACTGATGACTAGGTCTTTATAATTAAATAGCCATTATTTATCGAATCCTATTTTGCATTCTATAAATTTATTAGTATATAATTATGTACATATTACTCTTAAAATGTGTTGACTTTTCATAACAGACAATCTTAAAACATTGTTTTCAGTAGGGTAGTTACGTAAGATTTCTTTACATACTCAAAAGATAGCTAGTGTGGCTGCATTGCTGTATTAAATCATTACTTTTCAAAATAAAGGTGTAATCATGCTTAACAATAAATAAACTAATAGAGGTTCTATTATGTGTATTGTGAAACAGCACTTACAATTCATATATTTTTTTAAACTTGTAGTATTTTAGTATTAATAATACCTTTATCAACCTAGTCTAAGTATACATACTTTCAATTGTGTTATTTTTTAGTAAGTCTCAAAGAAAGTGAAATTGAACATTAATAATATGCTTCAATCTATTATAAGATTGATGACTCTTATCAATTTTAATGCACTTTCATTATCACAATGTAAAGTCTACATTACTTTCCAGTAAACTCGTAGATAAAATTTCTTACACATACATCTTTAGATGCCTTATTAAGCTATATATACAGTGTAGATCTTTTTTCTTTCTGTTTTTGGCCTTGCCACATAATGACAGAAACAGAAGTTATAAAACACAACTCGGTGTAAGATTTTCTATCCAAACTATCACTGGTCCAATAAACAGTGACAAACCTTCTTATTCTACATTGTTATTGCAATGGTTTTTGGTTTTACTATATTTAATAACTCTCTTGTTACAGTTATTAAATTAGCTCAAATAACTTACCATATAACCAATATCCGATTTTATCAAAACGACTAGATATATCAAACTATGTATTTTAGGAATAAAATTAGATACACATTTTTCTGATTTTTCAATGTTCAGGTTGCATTTAATGTATATAAAATTATAAACCTATAGTCAGACATTTCCAGTATAGACAATAATTGTTCTACATATTGTTTATCACTACATAATTCTTTTGTTATTCAGCTGAAGATCTAAATGGTAGTAATCTAAATGGTAATATTGAATCAACAGCTCTTCATATTTGCAGTTGTATGTTTACTGACGATATTCTACAAATTATAGTAAACTATAATATTCATAATTTATAGTTATATGAAATGCAAAAATAGACGTTAAATACTAAATTCACATTTTGATTTATTTTGCAATTTTTATAATTTCTAGCTCTATTTTGCTATTGTTTGACCTATTCTTTAATAATTGCTTCAATACCTAGAATAAAACAAAATTAAAACAATTGTATGCTTAAAATTTGACTCTATTAAAATTTCAATTTTACCATTTCATATAAGAGAATTGAAAACAAAAAGATTTATATGAGACATTTTATACTTTTGATGATCGACAATGCACTTTTGACCTTGATTTTGTAAAAGTGGAATGTATACCTCATTCACCCGTGCATACAAAGGACCTGCCTTTCTGATATTTTTAATTTATTTGCAATATAAAATAAGTTAACCTCCCGAGCGTGCAAGAAAATAATAACTGAGCACTTATTATTGTGATATATGCATGCTCTAGGTGTTAATTTGTTTTTCCATGGAAAGTACTGATCTTATTTACATATTAAGAGCAATCCACATTAATACACTAATCACATCTGCAGTTCTTAATTGCTTTGAGTAAGGTTTTTTCACGCAATGTGCATTTCTTTTTTAATATGAAGATAAACGTTTTAAATTATTTTTCTTGTTTGACTGCGCAAAACAATATTTCATCAGAGTTTTCAGTATGCACCATATGGCTATAAACTAAATATTATATTAATATTAAATGACACAAATAGTACTGTAACATTCATACACAAATAGCTATACACGTTTCTAGCCAACAACTAACACAACCTCACTTTTGTTCCTTACTCCCATGTAATCTAAAATATTTCAAAACGATACTATAACTTACTTCACACTGGCATAGAATTTGGCGAGTATTATACAATAATGAAATGCTTCATAAGATGAGAGATAAATATAAACTTTAGGATTATGTTTAGGACAATGAAATAATAAGATTATTGGGTTTAACTTAAACTATTTTTGAAGAAACTATTAATAGAACAAAATTTCAATCCTTGATACAACACAGAAGGAACTTGTAGAGATATACAGATACTAGGAGTTGATAAGTTTTTTAGCTTGATCTTTTTTTGAGAATAGTAACAAAAGGGAAGAAATATGCAAAGAAGTTTAAGCTTCTTTTATATCTGTATTATTAGAAGAATTGTTTAATAATTGTAGAAATGTTCATATAATAAATAAATTCCCAATGGTAATGAAATGTTGGTACCATCCTTGGCCAGGTGTAAATTTCTTATATTCATGCTAAGTAAGCCCTTAAAATATTGCTTCATGTTGATGCCAGGCTGACTATTTTTGTTTTACATATTAGTATTATAAAAATGATTTAAAAATTATCCAAATAATATATAATATTAAAAGTTTAAATTAATAACAAGTATAAGATACCAGCCATTTAATTTTGATCAGATGTCCCTATTTCCCCACAAGCCACAGGATATACAGTGGTTTGTAACCATATTTTACTCTCTACTGTAAATGGATAGAGATAGAATTAAAATGCTATAAATAACTCATTATTTAGATACATTTAATAGATTACAGATTATTCAAGAGCGTAAAATACTATGGACTGAAATATATAAAACGTTTAATTGAAATTATTATGGTGCCTCGTGTGGAATATCGTTCTGAAAATTATTGTCTAAATTGATATTTTCAAAAGTTCATCTATAGAATTGAATTAAAATCTCGCCCACACTTATGTGGCTCAAGTAAGACTTTTAACAAAAATAACATGTACTTTCTCGATCTATGAAGAATATTCTTATAAGATTTCACTGATATATATTCGTGAAGTCTTGTAAGTATATTCATCATATAAAAATCAATATGTAACAAAATATTAAAAAACAACTTGTTTAATGTAACTTCCCATACATCTAATTTTTTTTCATTTTGTTAAACTTCATATTGACATGGAATATGTCTCACCCTATCATATTTTTAAATGTAGGTTCGAAAAATCTGAAAATGTTTCAGATTTAAACCAGCATGTAAACTTGCCTCAACAATTTCAAGAGATATAAACAACTACAGATTTCCTGACACGCCAGGTGTGTGTTAGGAAATCCTTTTATTTTATTTTCTATTTATTCCTGAATGAATGATTACGTATTATATAATCAGTTTTTACATTATATAAAGTAATGGAATATCTTATTTTGGAGATAGTATAGTATATATATATATATATATATATGTATATGTATATGTAAATATATATATATATATATATATATATATATATATATATATATATATATATATATATATACACACACACATATATATATATATATATGTATGTATATGTATATATATATATATATATATGTGTGTGTGTGTATATGTATATGATGAAGACAGGAAGCTTAATGAAAATGTTGTGTCACCTTGTACAGAGATTCCAATATTTAGTTTGTGTAGTACTATAGTCATAAGCTAACATAAATAAATGTACTCATTAATGTATTTAATGTTTTAGATAATATCGAAAGTTGGCTTCCGTGGTGACAGTGGCTATATAGAACTACCAGCCCGAACGCTTCATAGAAAAACACATTTTGGTTTTATGTTCCGCTCGCAACAGCCGGATGCTACCTTAATGTTTGTGGTTCCACAAAGATTTCGGGCCCCTCTTTTTAATGATGTTGTACCTGATTATGGATTTACAACTGAAGGAGATGTAATTGATGACAGTTTCTCGAATAATGGTAACAATGAAGGATATTATTCGGTGTCATTGCATAAAGGTTTGTATTTATGTAATAATAAAAATAAATTAATCTTTACCACCACTAATTCCTTCTTTGTGTACAGCATAACGATAAAGTATGCGAACTATCATCTTTTAATGAAGTTATTTTTAATTACTTTTTCTTATTTAAAATTTAGCCTAAATTATTTAAAAAGATATCGAAAACTATACACACTACTTATATTTTAACATTTTAACATTATTACAAGGGCTCTGAATTCCTTGATACACTAAATGTGGTCGATTATGGAAGTCCTGCTTCTTGGAACTCCATTACTACTGATCTATAAATAACAATTAAATATGAACCTCATTTTTTGCAACTTCATTATATTAAGAGATTAAATCATGTACATATTATTTATCCATGTAGCTTCCACATAAGTCTATACAGGGAAGTGTCCAAAATCAATTATTCACTAACATGTTCAAATATTTTTATTTCTAGTAAATTAGGAGGAAATGAAGAAAGTATTATAACAGTCCAATCATTTTTCATTGATAGATTCTAAATATGTTTTTGATTTGTTTATATAGACCACGTCAGTTTCAAATTCTGCATAAGCAAAATTGAATTGTTTATATGTATGTAAATAAACT
Source organism: Druceiella hillmani (assembly GCA_039881145.1). NCBI lineage: Eukaryota > Metazoa > Arthropoda > Insecta > Lepidoptera > Hepialidae > Druceiella > Druceiella hillmani. Next base: position 13,366,318 of record JAYKKI010000008.1, on the reverse strand, counting down.
CTTTTGCAAAAAAAACGGGCACTTATAGGAATAAACCATATCAGAGTTATTTTCTTATTATTTGATGCATTTTATATGGCGATATGATGAGAATATTGTTATTTATTATTGAGATATTGTTTTTACCTACTTCAATCATTAAAAATGCAAATAAATAAAAAAACGATGTAAAGGCCATAGACGAGCGTTTTCATACTGGTACATTAAAAATGGCTAAAGTTTATTTTTTAATATATTTTATTAATTTAACATAAAATTTGAAAATTTAGTAACGAGTATCGCCTCCTCTAGCTAAAATCAATGCGCTTAATCTGCTAGGCATGCTTTCGACGACATTAGTTATCATTTCCTGAGGAACACGTTCCCATTCAGCGATGATCACACTTTAAGGGCCTGAATGTTTTCTGGAGCTGGTTTTCTGGCTCTGATGCGTCGTTTGAGATTATCCTATATGTGTTCTTTCAAATTGAGGTCGGGACTTCTAACTGGCCAGTCTAACTGACGATTTCCGGCCTCCTGCATATACGTATCAACGTCTCTAGAGCGGTGGGCGTGAGCGTTATCGTCCATAAAAATGGACTCTCCTCCAACTGCTGTTAATGCGGGTTGGGCATGAGAAATAAGAACCTCTGTTATGTACCTTTACGCATTAAGTGTGCTATTTTCAATAAAAACTAACTCGGTACGGTCATCTGTTTTAATACCAGCCCAAAACATTACGGAGCCTCCACCATAAGGTGTGATTTCATGTAAGCATACTTCTGCGAAGCGTTCTCCAGGTCTTCGTAAGACTCGCCGACGTCGATTCTCACCACTAATCGATATACGAGCTTCATCGGAGAATAAAACACTATTCCAGTCTTGTTGAGTCCATGAAGAAAAATTTTGAGCGAATCTCAATCTGGCAACTCGATGCTCATGGAGCAATGTAGGGCCCCAAGCTGGGCGATAGCTACGTATATTGATGGCCTGAAGTCTCCTTCTGACTGTCCGTAGGCTTACTCGGGTACCTCTAACGTCCTCGAGGTTCTGTTTGAGATCCACGTACGTAACTTGACAATTTCGTAGGGCTTGACTGACTATGAAGCGGTCGTGCCGTGGCTCAGTGCATCGTTTTCTTCCAGAACCGGGCCTTCTGCTGACGGAGCCCGTTTCTTGGTATCGTTGCCAGGTGCTTTGGACGGCTCACATTATACTCTGAGACACATAACATTGGCTACAGCCTTCTTCAAGCAGCCCAATAATTTTACTAGCTCTTATCGTTTTTATAAATTTATTTAAAATGTATTCATTAAAATAAAAAACGTAACAAATGAAAAAGAACTTAATAAGAGTTGGATTTCATTTACCGCCAAAAAATATGTTTTTGTCAGTGAAAGAGAATTTTCATTCAAAAAGAATAAATTTCAAATTTAGAACGTTCTTTTTTATGTGCCAGAATACACTATACCTGCCAGTAACAATTATAATTAATACAACCTATTAATAAATAATATTTTGTTAATAATATGACAAAATCAAAACCGCCCGTTTTTATGCAAGAGTGTATATAAGTTGAAGTAACAAATATTTAAAAATTAAAAAAAAAGTTTCATCAGGCAAAAGACAATTCAATAGCTTTCTTTAAGTATTTCATTTGCATTGAGAAAAGTTTATTAAATGAACTAATTCGAAAAAAATTTATTTAATTTGTTGTAATAAGAATAATTTTAAAATGAACATTTGATAGGCATGAAGTTTGTACATTTTGTCTGTTATACATTCAGTTTGTGCGTTCGGGTTACAAATCATATATTAAATTGCAGACTTCACTTGAATACCATAAATTAAATATATTTAAATATTCATAAATATATAATATATAGGATGTTTTAAGCGAGCTGTAAATGCTTATAAGGCTCTATGTGCCACTGATCACAACATCACGACAGATAATTATTGGTATATGTTGTTGGAGCTTATTACTTCTATGAAAACTGAACAACTTACTGTCATTGTGACTATTCTCGTGTTGTGCACCCAGGTTGTCTCAAAACCCCCCAAGGACCCATAACCCTCATACAAAAATGAAGACTTTTGAAGGTCCCTTAATAGTGTCGCATTACTACCATCCAACTCTTTCACCCTACAGGGTTAAGGACTGCCCCTGATCAATGAGCCATTTAGCACCTCCAGTCTTTCAAGGACATATTTCGGGAACACTCTAAATGCCTCAAAGACAAGTCCACTCTCAACGAAGTCACATTGATTAAAGATACCACGTTCCAAGAAATTATGTGTCTCTACTCTACTAATATGTTAACGCATGGTATCTATCAAAACTCTACCCACATCAACGTGCTCATTGCAGTGATCAGGTCTTGCGGCTCAAAACTGCAGGAACATGCTGGACTGTCTCTTAAAGTAATCTAACAAGCTTGCGTGGAAGAGGCCATACCCCATCAGAAACTGTGAAATGTAAGAGTCACTTTCGAGGCATGTTTTATTCAACCGTTTAGATACATTGGGGAATAACAATCTTATGAGACCACAAGAATCTAAGGTGCCCTAACTGCCAATGAGCTATATACAATCTTTAATATACAACTCCTTCTATCAATAACATGTTCATCTGCTAAGGACTGAGAGCATAACAGGCCAGCGTCAAAATTCCCACCATTCCAAGTGCCAAAACGAAGTAATTGACGCATTTCTTAGTCACGAGATCAGCAGGCAGAATTTCCACCAAAACAAGCTAAGCATCCATCGAGCAGGTTCGGTACACTTCGATAAGACCCACAAGCGGCACACACTATGATCTCTGTACAACCCTTCTTTCCCTCCTCCTTTCCTTGTCATTGGGACTATGAAAAAAAAATAATGAAGTGGTTGCTAATGAGTTATTTCCTAGCAGAAATTGGTTTCTAAAAGTCGATTGTCAATGATTATTAGCCAAAAGAAACAGATTAGTAGTTCTCATTTTTATGTCCGTCATGATTGCATAAGAAAGTCTACCAATAAACCTGAAGTAATGTGGCTTTATCACAGCACAAAAGGTGAGAGTAGACATAGACTCAGGTCAATCAAATGTGTTTATTTTATGCAAGCAGTTGCAGAATGTGCCCTTGGCCAATACTCCATTTTTTACAATCGCAGAATGTGCCCTTAGCTAAAACTCTGTTGTTCATGTTTTCAAATTAATATTTTGTTTTTATTTACTTTTATTTTATTTTCTTAAGAGTTTATACGGCTTCATTTTGATTAAGGTAAAGAAAATATAAAGACCGATTGTTAATTTTTATTTGAAACTAGTTAATGTATGTTTGTTCATTTAAAATATGAAAAAAAAACTTGTATAATTTGTAAAATTTTTTTATTATCATATTAACTTACTGTTTTATCAACACTCGTAATGAAAACTCTCACAGTCAGTATTGTATTATATCTTTTACTCGCCAGTATTAAGAAAACGATTAGTGGTAGGAAATACAAATTAATTAATTTAATCAAAAATGTTTATTAATTTAAAGGTATTTCAATTGACAAAAAAATCTAAATTTGTTGACACGTTTTAATAATTAAATTTTTAAATTTGTTTACTCTTAAAGGACATCTAGTACTCATATTGAATGCAGGAAGAGGAAATCTGAAACTGGCTAGCAATGCTACGCAGTTCAATGATGGAAAATTTCACTCCATTCGCATGTCCAAGTCAGGTCGAAAGATTGAAATGACTGTTGATGATAAGCTCATTGCCATGGGAAGTTTACTGGGAGGTTCTATCTTAATGCAAAATGAAGATAATGGAATGTTCCTTGGTGGTCTACCTGTCCATCTGAATAGAAGTGAGGTTACAGATCAAAGAATTGCTTCGACTATACCCTTAGCAGGATCTATCAAGGATTTGATATTTGATGGGAAGTAAGTGATAAATGTATATAACTGATTTTTTTCCGAAAACATTTATTTTTTCTCATACTCGCAAGGACTTTTTTCTTTGTAATAGAATTGAAATGGAACTGATAATTTTAAAGAATTCACTTTCTTTATGAAATATAGGCACTTATATAGAGAATTAATAACAATATCGAGAATTAATAACAAGCACAATAAAAACAGCTAATGGAACAGGAAGAAAATTTAATTGAAAATATTAGGAAACTTCATTCAAAATTTTCTTTTTAATGATGGTAGAAATACGGGAATAAATCACTAAACAAATAATATCACTAAACAAATGGATACGGAGGTAGCCTATTTGTGTATTATTTCAAAGTAAATGAGAAAGTCTACTACAAAACCTTTGTGCAATAAATGACCTTTCAAACAGGCCGTGGTCACTGTTCACACCTACAAAATAAAATTAATTTTATTTTGTAGGTGTGAACACGTGACAGACGTGAAACTTCTTTAGCGATCTAAACCTCTATTTCTATATAATAAGGGGTGAAACGGCAGACAGAGAGAAAATACTAAGTATAAGTTCATAAATTGTACTAAGTTTGTATAAGAATATTTTAATACTATACGTTCAGAAATAATAAGGGTTACAAATCGACGTAAACATTTAATAAAATCTTCATATCAATTTAAATAGACAATTGTGAATTAAAATAAATGCAACTGAAGGAAGTCGGGATGAATTGCTCCTGTTGTAAATTATATTTATAATACCTATATATGCGGGTTCATTGTAGATTTATAAATAAATTAAATATGTATATTGCTAGTCTTGTAATGGATGAAAGTACATGCAAAATTAGTGATAAATCAATTATAAATAGATAAATAAATTAACAAAATATTGATAGTTTACTTTTGACACACATACAACGTAAAAAACAGCTGATAGCAGTAGTCACTGTCAGTTTTGTTTGCACTTCTTGTCTTATTCTATAGTGTTCATCTATCTCTCTCGGTTATTAGCTAAGTACCGATTTTCCATTCTTGTTGCGATAAATTTCTCATTCAGACGTCACAAAAACGTTACATGAAAAATGTTACCACCTTGAAAATTTTACTATCATTGTGTCTAAAGAAATTTCACTTCAAAATAAACAGCTTATTTCACTGAAAGTATCAGTAGCCAAAATGAGAATGAGAAAACTTCATTAACATTTGCTTTCAATCTCTTGATTATAATATTGACTTGAATCTTTTATATCTACTTATATTTATTTATTCATATACAGTTATAGAAACATTTATCTACTCTTATAAGTTTTAATAACGATAACAAGCACACAATTAGTAAATTCAATGACACAACAATACATAAAGATGAACGCATTTCAAATAGTTTATTCTCCATCGTCGCAAATAAATCACACTATGGTGCAACCATGATCAGCAGGTTGTGCAATTTTATATTATGGAAAAGTGGAAAATTCTAATATAATTTGGTTCTATGCATATTTTTAATTACATTCTCGTTTTAGTTACAACTAAGGATTTTATATTGTTAATCTTAACTAAATAAGTCAATGGTCTAAAATGCATAGTTTTCAGTAAACCTGGTCCAATTTCAAATCAATAAATTAAAAGTTGTTTCCAATCCTGTTATGTTATTTCATGTTTCAGAATAATTTCTCTGGAGAGCCTAGTGTTTATGCATCATGCACAAGTGGGTCGTCTAGGTCCAGCCATGGGTGACAATAATGACGCTAGTCTACTGACTGCAGATGAAATTTCTACTGACTCTTTAGTTAACCCAATGGGGTGTCAAAAAGTAAGTTCTTTAGTATTCAAATCATATATATATATATTACAATCACATATATATATAATATATATATTACAATCTAATTTTAATAATTATATATAATATTAATAATTATATATTACAATAATATATATATTACAATCACATATATATACAAGTTAAACATACAAAATTATTTCAACTGATAAAACAAATTACTGACACTGAAACAAGGCACTGATAAAATAAATTAGTCAGTCAACACATTCAGAACAAGAATACACTTGAAATTAACGCATTAAAAATATATTGTTTTAACCAGTTCATTTGTTATATCATCAGTAATAGAAATAAATGAAAAACTTACATATTTATAGATTTATATGTAAGTTTTTCATTTATTGAAACTTACATATAAATCTATAAATGTATATATGTGCCCAATTTGTTTCATTTATAAGTAGATGATATTAAGCCACCAGATGTATTAAAAATCAATCAATATTCTATTACAAGTGCTACTGTAACCTTGCAGGAGGTTACAGTAGCACTTGTAATACCTGAGTTGAAGTGAACTTGTAATTATGATGTATATCGTAAAAAAATATTATTTTTAAGCCGTTCAATTCTAAGTATTCACTTGCTTATTTTAAGATTCAAAACAAGAAGTAGGAGTTCCCACTATGGCAAAAGTTATTTGGTAGTTTAAAAAGAATACATAGCCTAATTTTCTTGTTCAATTATTTATTCTTTCCACATAACATTTGGCTTTTAATTTAAATCATCTATTACTGACCTAGTTCGTTAAATATTTTATTTATTAAAAAAATCACAATATAATCGGCAAATATTTTTATAGATTTGCATAATGTGTTTAAAATAAACCATTCAGTTCAGGGAACCACTTGCTATCAAGAAAATTTAAATTTATTTAAACGAAAATAGAACTATTTTGGAAACCTTTACTGTCTTTTTATGTTTTTTGACATTACTGAATGAACAACAAGAATATAATTATACTTCAAAACAACTAAAAAGTGAGTTACGGTGTTCTTCTTTGGGCATTTAAATTAATGAATGCAGCATCAGGATGCTTTGTACAATTCTTACTAGTTCTAAAGTTGGCTAAGATGAAAGCTTAGGATTGGTTTTGCCGAGACAGTATTTTTTTATTATTATCTGGTGCTTGCTATATGTAAACATAATAATAATTTTGTTAATAGAAATATCTTGGTAATTATCGCAAGTTTTCGAAATTCAAATCCTTTCGGATATTAATTTCCACAAGTTTTTCAGAAATTCTCATTTTAGTCCTTAAACAATCCTCGAAAATCAATTTTAAGGAATTCCATAAAGGAAAAAATTTACCTCAATGATAGATCATTCCCATTGGTCATTCCACTACATTTTGGATAATTATGATATTAGAATATACATATATACAAGTGAATATTTTACATTCTGCTAGAGTTAAATTTATACATTTTCCTCTTTTTTATACTGCACTTTGGATGGATTTTTACACAAGTAATTCAAAAATGTCAGTGTTTAAATAGTCATTGAATACTTCAATGAGTATTCAATCCCAATAAGGCACAGATTATGCTCACAGCTGTTCGAAAAATACTGGAACTCTTGAATCCTTTTCTCATAGTCTTTATTAGTTGTTTATTAGTTGTACATGACCTACTATAGGGTAACATATGCAATATGTCTAAAAAAAATATCTGATTAATGTTTGTAATTTTTTTTTGCTAAGAATAATGGTAAACAATATTTAACTATAATAAATTTAGTATAAATATTTTTCACAATTAAATTAAACTACAAAATTAAACACAATTAAATTAAACCTAGGTTTCGTTGTATTACAACATCTTCATAATTTATATTTAATGAATGAAATGAAAAGTAATATTTTGTTTTAAAATTTGCGACTAAACCTGAGAAATGAATTGTCCGCCAATCACACAAGTCGTAATGTACAAGTACATTTCAAATAATTGTGTGAACGAGATAGCGCAAGCCCATAAATTGAATTCCACAAACAATATTTATATGTCACTGTAGGATGATGAAATAGGGAATGGAAAGAAATAGAATCTCCCCGTTTCAATTTAATTGCTTGTTTGGGGCATTGTGATGTCGTGAAATTTACATATCACATCACTGAGTGTTTTGCCATTAAGTTTGCAATAAAAGATTATTTTTTCAGCTTAAAATATGTTCCTTGGGGAAAATGTCACAACTATACTTTTACGAGACGCATTCCAAATAATTTTAATTTTAAATATCATATTTAAGAAAAAAACTATACAATGAACAGATCGACAAATCAATTCTTATTGTAATGTGTTAATTAGTTTACAAGTCTGAAAACCTATATCTTGCTGTGAAGTTAATATCTCACTTTGTGCATATCCAGATACAATGCATGCAACTGCAATGGGAGCATGAGAGCTGATTGGTGGTAATCTAAGTTGTACAGTTACGCTATTATTGGTCATGAAGGAAAAATATTTTGCTTCATTTCATCTTCTCAAATTATCATATAAAATTGGTCTATTGGATTGTTCATTAATGTGATAATATTCTCAAATTAATTTGTCCATTTTATCCACGGTTTCATTTAGTTTTTATCTGTCTTCAAGCCTTCAAATCATTAGAAAGCATGAGCATGAAATGAACTCTATCATACACTTCTCTTGATATACACTAATATTAAAAAGAGGTAAAGTTTGTAAGTTTGAATGTAGGAGGTAATCCAACACTACTCATCCGATTTCAAAAGTACTTTCACCAATATTTACTATGGATTTCCACGGTGGACATAAGTTGTATATCATCCCATTAAAATAAAAGTTCACTGAGACCAATTTTACAACGTAAGTCGAAACGAAAAAACATTTGAACGAATGTGTTTCTTACGAATGCTGCCTTAATGATAAGAGATATATTAATGTTTCTATAGAAAAGTCCTGTAAAAATGTCCGCAATGACATATATCTGTATGTTAATTTTAATTCACAAATTAATAAAATATGACAAAAAGATATATTTAAAACTAATTTTAATCTGTCGGGTGTAACGTAAGTAGATAATGTTAAATTCTTATGAAAATAAATTTGCTTATCGATCAGGAAAATTTTATGTATATAAAAATTGCTTTTCACAAAATTATTTGAATGAGTAGTTTATATTTTACATAAAGACAAAAAACAAAATAAAATACGGGTTATTTGTCCCTTAAAATAATGAATGTTTTTCCGTATGCATTCCTAAAACATTCGCGCAAATAAAAAAAAAAGATTTGATATTTTTATCTACAATTAAAAAAATTAAATTGAATTGAAAATTAATTTTAAATATGAATTTGATTATATTAACAATCAAAATTTAATTATTTTTATTCTCATTAATTTTGTACAATTCTTTAGAAATTAGGTATTTTAAAAATTGAGATTAAAATAACGAATTAAAAAAATAAAAATTTGTTTTTATTTAATTTTTTTTTAAATTTAATTATTTTAAATTTATTTTTAAAAAAAATTAATGAAATTACATTCTAAAATTAATCAGTAGCTCTGGAACAACAGTCCGTATGTTCCATATACAAAAACAGGCTTCTTAGCAAATTGATACAATACGCACCACTGATAATGTGTGACAAATGTACCATTAGTCACAAAGCCCATGTTGAAGTAGTGGAGTGGAGCAGTAGAGTGATTTTTGGCAGACACACCCTGTAGTTACAAAAGAGACGCTTGCAGATATCATCGAAGCATGCTCTAAATCATCTCCCTTGTGGAGTTCCATTCAAACCCTGAACTTGCGAACTAACATGAGAGTCTGTCTTAGTGGAGACACTCATAATGAATCCCCGCAACAACTGCTCAAACTTGAGGACGGAGTTTTTCTTTCTCTAAATTTGAGTACTATCTGTGCTGAAATCATTCCAAATGACGTACTGAGTCAGATAGTCCACAATCTGCAGCATCTTATATATGCAGTATATCCTGACCTGGAAAATTTACTCGAAAGAGATTTTCATTGGCTATGTTCAAGGGCAATATTATCGCCTAGGAACGACGCTGTTATTGAAATCAATAATCTGATTATACAAAAAGTCCCTGACCAAATCAAAAACTGTAACACAGTGTGTGCACAGTCACCAATATCGAGGATGCAGTTCAGTCCACTATACAAGAATTGTTAAATTCGCTTAATCCTTCTGTTCGGAGTGTTAAAAATTTGTATATTGATTTTTTAACGATACTCTTGTAGTCATAAACAGAAATTGCAAATTTACTTGTTGCTCGTATTAATAAACACTTTTCTTTTAGAACATGATAAAACACCTTTGGCTTTTGGCTTAAAGCTATTGAAGTGTAATACTTATGTAAGTATAGAGACAGACGTTTTTTAAATGAAACCTTCACATGCCATTTTAACAAATTTTAATGTACGCTCCTATGAAAATTTAACTTTTTTAGTAATACAAGAAAAACTGGTTGAATATTTCATAGAAAATTAAAAGTTTTATGAATACCTTGAAGAAGACCAATTCACAAATTCTTAATACCATTTTAATATAATTTATGTTTTTGTCTTGAAGCAATGTCTTTTGTAGAAGAATGTAATTTGTCTAAAAAAATACCTCTAAACATATTTATGTGGTTTGATGGTAAAACTGTTTGAAATTAATAATACGTAATCAAAATATCATAAAGGTATCAAGTTACACAGTGGAACCTGGCGCAGTGAAATTTGGTGATGTTCCTTACAGCTACACTCAAGTTCATATAACGGGTAAAAATATGTGGTCACGAGATTTACAATTAGAAGTACATTTCCGCACATTTTACCCCAATGGATTATTACTGATGACTCCGGTAACTATTCATAAATATTTATTATTATTAATTTTATTTCTTAACAATTGAAAAAGCAAATTATAAATAATGTTTCTTATAAAATGAATTAGTATTAATATACTAATACAGTGTGCTAGAACAATTAAAATGAGATTAAATAACCCAAAAATTATATAAAAAGTGTTAAAATTAAACATTAGAAATATAGAACATAAATACCAGATGTTAAAACTAAGAAGATTATGTTTTATATTTTTATGTACCAAAAAAACACTTTTGGGAAGTAGGGCGTGAACTTAGTAAATAAAAATTGATGGAGATTTTGTCGTTTTATAGAATACTCGCATAAAAATTTCATTTGATTTGACATTTAAAATAATTTTTAAGAATGTATCAAAATAGAAACAAATTTTCAGTCAATTATTATAAAACTTGGTAAATATTACAGGGTTCTAAAGAAAAATATCGTCATCTAGCATTAATATATTTGAAAGAGGGTAGAGTCACACTTCTTCTTAAAGGAAGGCGAAAGAAGGAAATATCGTTACCGCAAACTGTAAATGATGGCCAATGGAAGCAATTATCTGTGCGAGGTACACAGCGACGTATTTCAATTGTAATGACAGGCCGAGCTGCAGCGACTAAGATCCCTAGAAAGCTTTTCCTTTCTAATGTAATATATGTAGGTGGCCTACCAGAAAAAGCGTCATTATTAAATATACCAGAATCGGTAAGTTTGAATAAAGGAACCTTGTCTTATAAATTTTCTGTTCATGTTCAATTTAAATTTACTTCTCTAAAATTACCAAGCACTACTTACCCCATTCCATACAAATGATGTATTAAGAAACGATTGGTACTTTAGCTGCTCACAGTTAATGTCTTAAAGACATCAAGCCTTCCCACAAGCCTTGTTCACATTTTTCACCAATAGTTATACTTAGTTTTCAAAATCGGTCAGGATCATGATCTGTAGCAGCAGTGCTTCAAATAAATCATGGATATAGTGCATTCATTCAAAGAAATAATAGAAAGTAATAGTTATCCAAAAAATAAACAACATTTGTATTTAATGTCTAGTAAGAATTTTACACAAAAAACTAATAAAATTGTAGTAATTCTAGTATGATGTCTTAAAACATTGCCCGTCACGAGTAAAAAATATTGTGATTGTAGGTTTAGAATGACTAAACAGTTACCTTCTTAAAATGACATATGACATCATTTTTAAAATTAATTTAAAAAATATTCATTCAAAACATCCACATGGAAATTAATGTGCTAATAAGAAATATAGTGACGATATTTCGTCACTATATTTCTTTTTGTGAGGGGGAGTAATGGAGTAATTTTTCTGCTCCACATTGAATGGATTAAATGATAACTATTGCATTTTCCAAAATGTGTAAAGAACATTATGGAATCTAAATTAAACTCAATTGACAGTGTACGGCAAATGCACAGCATTTTAAGTAACATATTGGTATGTTGATTATATTTTTTATGTCTTATTATGAATATTTGGTAGAATCGTATAATTAGCTTTTTTGTTGTTTTTTGTTCTAAAATAGTTGTAATGTAAAAACTACTTTAATAGGAACTGACTACATTGATTAAGTAAATTACAATTTATTGTTAAAAAAATATTTTCAATGCTCTGAATATGTTATTTAGAGAAGAAATTTTATTAATGCCAAAATCAAAAATGAAAAAAATGGAATTTATTCCTCCATCCTGCTTACATCTTCAACTCTCAGAAATGATCCCAGCCCTTTAATAGTGGGACTGATGCGATTTGAGGTTAAACATTACAAAACAACCAAGTCACTTCATTCAATAAGCAATTACAATATAATAAAGAAACAAGCATAATAATTTTGGTATAAATAAGTTCAATGAGTGATTATAATTATCAATTAGTATAAAATGATGATTACACATAGATTTGGAAACTGTCTGGATTGAAAGGATGTGTACGACGATTGTCAGTAAATGGTAAACTAGAAGACTTGGTTCGTGATGCAGCTCTTCATCATAATGTCGGACAGTGCTTCCCAGCTGTTGAGAAAGGGGCACACTTTGCAGGTCATGTTTTAAAATATTGTTTTTTTTTCCTATAATTTTATTAATATAATTATTTTTAAGTAATAAATATTATTTAATTAATAAGAAATCTTTTAAACAGCTATTACCTTATAATGAAAAAAAATTTTGAAATAAATAAAAGTTACTAAAAGAGAGTAAAAATTGTAAATAAAATTTAAATAATATTCAATGTTATGGCAAATATTTAAATTTTGACTCAATAATATAGTACTAAAAGGTTGTAATTCTGTATATCTTAAACATATTAAATTATGCAGGGGATGCATATGCTATATGGCTCCAAAATTTCGCCGTGGGTGCTCACATGGAACTTCGACTAGAATTTCGCACCGCTGAACCAAATGCGATCCTGCTCAGTGCAAATCCTGTAAAAGGATCTCAAATGTCTTTGGAATTACATAATAGCACGGTACGCAAAAAAAAGACCATAATATTTGTTTTTGTTTTACACTCTGGTCAGAAATAAAATAAAATAGAACATATTTAGATCTAATAGTGTAACTTCTTAAATTATAGGAAGGACCCATTAGTTTTATTTAATAAACTGGTATAGTATTCTTCAATTAAAACAGGACAAATAATAAATTTTTAATATTATTTGCTAAAAATATAAAAATATTTATTAAAATTTATAAACCCATTTATATTCCTAATTAAATATTTTTTTTCATTTCAAGTTACTTCTATGCTTTCCAAATGTTTTCCGATTTCCTTCTACTTAAGGAAATAAAATATGTTTAATGACTTTTAAATTAAATAAACAAAAATATTTTATCTCTATTTTTTATACAAATTTTATATTAGATTGATATCAGATTTCTTGTAATAAGTGTTTTCTAATAATAAATAGAACTAAAGCTCAGAAAAAATGTTTAAAAAATTTCAGCTTGTTATGTCAGTGAAATCATCAAAAGGAAGGAAGCTTAAAGTTGTAGCTAATCCACCCATTGCCTTTGGTCTTTGTGACAATGCTTGGCATTCTGTCTCAGCATTCTATTCAGTGGCCGGTCTGAGCCTACGTTTGGATAAACTTTCGGAAGCAACTAATGTGGAGGGATATGAGATATCTAATACAAGTGGCACATTGTATTCGGAATCTATTCAAAGTATTAATGACAGGCAACCCACTTCGCCATTGTATATAGGTGGTTTACCAGGTATTAGTACTATTGGTTTTAAAAATTGTAATTGTTGAAAATATTCACATGTAATTAAAATTTTTTTTCATTTATAGATTAATCAATTAAGGTATCATAAAATAGTCTCTATCCTTGAATTTGTTGACGCTGGTTAACCAAAATAATTTTAATTTAAAGCTCTAATTAAATGTTCATATAGAGAAATTTTAAGATTTTTCAAACCTTCTGTTGACACAATTAGTGACATTGCATGTCATTTTGAAGTTTAATAATATAGAAATGAGGCTTAACGCCGCAAAATTGAGTCTCTATTTTACTCTTAAAAACTTATCCAACGATACTTTACTCCACAGGATACAGGAAAACATTTTTTGCGCCTAACTTTAAACATAGTAGCGACAAAGAATACTACACGTAAAGAAAGAGTGCCATAAATATATGTTTATTTAGCTAAATATTGATTCAGGGTATCATTGCAGTATTTCATGCACATAGAGGAAATTCTGTTTCCCATCTATATGTTAGTTTGTTTAGAGATTTATGCAACAACTACTAATCCAATTGATATACAACTTATATAGTATGTACATTTGATATATAATTATTGAGACATAATTAATAATATCAGCATAATTGGAGAAAAAGTCACTGATCTAGGTGGTTTCGTGATGAATGCTGATTAAAACTACATAATACTAGATATATTAACACTAAATATAAGGGAATTATAGGTCTATAGGAAAGTCTGGTCAGCAAATATTTAAATGTTGTCATAGATAAGCCACAATAACTGTTTTAAGTTAAAAACAATGACTTGTGCAACGAAAGTGGTGAAGTTTTTAGGTCGATTTTTTAATCCATTTTAAACTAAATGTCATTTATTTTGAAATTACGAACATAAACAACTACCCCGAGGTAAATAAATTGAAAATATGCAGAAACTAATTTGAAAATTGCACAAATATCCCACAGCACCCAATGATTTGTATCATGTCACTCTTATATGGTTTTTTGCTATTGATCCCTTGACATAAGCTTTAAGAAATCATATTATAGCAATAATGTTACCTTGTATGTGTTTGTATACAAAATTTATTCATGAATAAAGTTTCAAGAACATAGTTTTTAAACATTCCTTTCTGCAAAATTATTCAATATATAACATATATTTATGTGTATAACATATATTTATTGCTTTAACTCTTTCATGGTTCTTTACAAATGGTGGCAATGAAACTTTGTGCAAAATTTGAATCCTCCGCTTGCGGCATTGAACCTCAAAATACCATTTTGCGCTGGATTGTATAAATGTCAAGGTTGCCTTGTATTTTCTGTTACAATTCAGTTATTACTGTTCAATTCAGTTATACAATAAAGTAGTACTGCACTTATGTTAAAAAAGCATTCTTAAACTTTTAACTACATTTACTGAATGTAAAATATATAAGAAACCAAAATTTCTATATGCAGATGGAGCAGCAGGAGGTACTCTCCTTTCAAAAGAAAATTTCAAGGGATGCATTCGCAATGTTGCAGTGAGAGCTCATCGCAAGGATTGGACTGATATGGACAGTTTACACAATGTCTTACTGAATTCCTGTCCTGTATCACAGTAATATTAAATTAAAATGTGTTATAAAGCCATTTGATAAGGGCTCAATGAGAAAAAATTATGCATTTTTTTCAGTTAATTATAAACCTAGCCAAAGCGGCCTTAAGTCCAAAAATTTTAATTAAAAAATTAAAATAGATTTATGATGAACAAAACTAATCAAGCAAGTTTATATGAAATTATCACAAAGTTGCTTGATTAAGCTTTGAAAGGCTTAATAAAAACGAATGAGGCTTTCTCTCTTTATATTTATTAATAATTTTATAAGTCTATATTAAAATTATTCAACTTAAGAATATATTTTCATATGAAGGAAAAAAAACTATAGTCGAATTATGTGGTACTTACATAGTTTTACATTTGATTTCTAATTCATAGTGGCAATTTCCAAGTACATAGTATTAACTCCAAAAAAATTATGTAACCCAACATCTAAACTTGCATCAGAACCATTTAGATAATTTTTGTTTTTAATATTTATTCTGTTATTTCGCATTATAAAATTCTCGCATTATGTAGATTTTTCAATAAGATATACTTCACTAAATAAATTATATTCAATTAATAAATTATAGATTAAAACAATTGAAATTACAATTTTTTATAATAAATAAAAGATACTCATTATCCTTAACTTATAAGGAAAAGCGTTTTCTACCAAAGAAAATTTTTAATTTGGATTAGGTACTAATCAGAGTGGGTCAAATAAGAAGAAAGGATAAATGTGGAAACAGGTGATTTTGTTTAGGTCAATTACCAACATCTTGCAAATAAATTGTTCAGTAATCATTGAGAGCTTCTACTGTACTTAAGATATCAAATTAAACATCTAAGAAGTTTATATTTTAAGCAAAGAATACAACTTTTTTGAAACTGAATGAAAAAATAAAGTTTTTGTCATAGCTGATATTATAAATATTGATTTTTCCTAAAATAACTACTGTTACTATGTGAAGGTATAATTTTCTAGTTAATAAAGTCATATGTTCATTGTATAAAGAAAAACCTATAATGTTAAAAAAATCCTAAGGTAAGTTCTAAATAGTTGTATAAGGAAATTTTGTGCAACACATTTTAATAAGATTAATTAATTAGTTCTCTATATATATTGGGTTATTGTTTTGGAAAACATAGTTTAGACAACATAGAAAAAGGCATTTATAGTTTTAATCACCATGGATACCAACAAAAAAATGATTTCTTGATTTTATCAATGCCTGGCAATGTACGTTCCCTTCAATAGATAGTGAAGTTTTGAACTGGTCTTTTTTAATTTTTTTATTATCATTGTAGCCTCTTTGATAGAACTCTTTATTGTAAGTTACTTCAAGTCTAGCTACTGATTGTCATCTTCAATTGAAGCTCATTAATTCATCCGGTCTCATTCTTGAATTTTTTTAATAATGGTACATATGAGATATGCAAACTGAAATATTTGACAATGGTGGCCAGATTATACATTTTTAACTACAGTGGAGCTAGCTGATTTTTTCAATGTTTCTTTATTTAGGAGTAATGCTCTTCTTTGTCCTGTCCTTAGGTTATTGGTGTTCTCCAAAATTATCTAATTCAAATGTTATTGTCGACATTCCCAAGCATGAAGCAGTTTGTAAAATCCTTTCATTTTGATATTCTATCTAAAATCAATGCTTTTATAATTTTGGATACACCATAAAAAGTGTTCAAGTAGCATGATTTTGATACATACATAGAACTGGAAGACATCCTGGCAGGTGTCCTTGAGCTCTTGGCAAGTGCCCTTTTAAAACGATAACAACGAATGCCATGAGCACATTGATTATTCTTATTATAAAAAGATTATATAATAATTTTACTATGAGAACAAAGAATGCCTGGAGTGCAGTATTAATTGTTTCCGCTGTAAAACAATTGCTTAATGTTCCAAGCGAACTTAACATGTTAAGTCCATTTGGAACGCACAGCCCGTAAACTATAATTTTGTCAATTTTATGAATATTTAAATAAAATTTGAACTGTGTATAGTTTAAATATCGTACAATCAAAAAATCTAATATATATTTTTAAAAATAATATTTTTTGTCTTTCTCGATGCGTCTAGCACCCAAATGAACTCACAAAGAACAATTTTATTTTACTATTTATATTTATTCTACTGAATAAAATTTATATTTGACTGTTTCATTACATGAATAATTTATTGGCAATTCTTATATTGATTGTTGCATAGATAATCATGTAATATGTAACAAATTCATGTACTACAAACAGAAATAAAAACAAAAGAACATTACAATTCACAGAAATGGTTGATTAGGCTTAAAAATTTATTGATAATTTCAAAATTGGTTGCTGCATGAATATTCATGTAATAAATAAAAAGAAAAAACATTAAAATTCCGACAAGTTGTAAAATCATGTGTTAAAACAAACGAAAGGAGGAGATAGGTAATAAAACAAATTGTTGTTACCTATTTATATCAGTTGCTTATTATTCACCTGATATTATCGTGTACTTAATTTATTAATGTCTTTTGACTATAATTTTCTCTATTAGTTGACCAATGAATGTATTTTCATAAGTTATGTTATTTGCGAAATAATGTGATAATGTAAAATTTTATTTTCTTCATGGGATGTAAAATGGAAATGCTAGACAAGCTACATGTATATTTCTAATAATATTGTCTTTATATACAATATTTAAATAACATATGTAAGGATATACCTATATCGCCTCATGAAATATAGCAAACAAATTTTACTCTAATCTGTCTCTAGTAATATTTAGAACCTAAAAAATAATCATACATAACAGGTGTGGTTAAAAAGTTCAGCACACGGAGGGAGTGTAACAACTAACATATGTTCTATCGTTCATTCAGCTTATTTAGTATACCTTTGGAAAAATTATTTCTCTTCACCACAAAATATGTTGAAATAACAAAGTTGACTTGTCAAATGTAAAATTTTGACCCAAAATTTTAATTTTCGAGAATAAATAATAAGTCGACAGGACGAAAACTGTATTATAACCAGGATAATTCACAATTTAGCACCCACACTTTCCTAGGATAACCATCTCAATATTATTTGCATGCATATACTGATATGTGGTGCATAGGCATAATTTTACATTTCTATTTCATAACTTTAATAAATTAAAAAAGTGTTCTCCAATTATTGCGACTTCCTTATCCTTGTAATCAATCGACAAGATGCCCTCTGTATCTCAAAATAATATATAACCTGATTGTGTCTGGAGAAGAACTGGATTGTGTCTGGATGTCTGGAGGTTTGTCATTTCGGGCTTAGGTCAAAATAAAGAGTCCATTCAGTGGCACAGCCTGTCAAAAGTTTAAAGCATAGCAATTGGTGGGAAAACTAATGGCTATAATCATCAATCAACAAGATACCCTCTGTATCTCGAAATAATACAGAAGTATCTTGTTGATCAATGAGAATAGCTATTAGCTTTCTACATAATGTACTATTTTTGCGAATGGTACAGTACAAGTAAACACTCATTTTAAACAAGTATTTTCATATAATGTGACATTCAAGCAAAGTTTCCTCTAATGTTCACTACAAGAGAATTATCTGGTCAGTCTGTTTACTTTCATTCTTTATCGAAATATTGGATTTACAAGTTGCATGTACTGCATTTATTTTGATGGGTTATATTAAAAAGAAAATAAGGAAGGAAAAATACAAGATGGTGACAAATGAATAAGTACAGCAATATACACAACACTAGGGGTTAAAAGCTGGACTTTTGAACTTAAAATCGCAAGAAATAAGATCCCAATTCAAGAACTTAACTGTACTAACTTCATGTGACTTTGACTATATTTTGAGTTTGATCTACGCTCAAATACCAAAACAAAATACATTATTTGGACATGCAATCATAGTGATCGGCATTATGCTTATTTAGCAATGTTGACTCTTTCGCAAACTTCGAATTTTTTTTTATAATATCAAGATAGCATATTCAAAATATAATACTTGAAGTATGAGGAACAACAAAATTAGAACGAAGAATTAGACTTCCAGATTGCGCTTCATTCGAACCAGCCACGGCACCTATATGCCTGGAATCGTAATAAAATACAAATGGCATATTACCTTTTTTATAATGCTAATAACATGACCATTATCGTGATTTTTACCTATTTTTTTCATTCCAAAGTTGTATACCTCTAAAAAAACACTCAATATGATTTCACCGCTCCATATAACATCTCTACAGAGTTTATAATGAAAATTACTCTCGAGAACTGGATGAACGGAATTATGATCAGTGGTTAAAAAATTCCAAATATTTGATATGCGGGTAATATCACCTTATTCGCAATTAGTATTTGTTATATGAAAGTCTACTGCAATGGATGAAAATCATCAGCATTGAATTCGTATTGAAAATTAATTGCAATAAGACGAAGATGATGAATGTTGACCATGCTAACGATAACTCGCGCTCTGTACCATAAATCACACAACTAGCAAATTGCGAGGCGATTCAATCATACGTCTATTTGGGGGCATTAAGTTCTAATAATGGTGGATGTACTGAGAAAATCAAAAGGCGTATCGACTTTTACTAGCTGAGGAAGATAGGGAGGAAAGGTAACATCGCAAAAACAATGAAAACCCGACTCGTTCCTTAGTGTTCTCCATTTTCGTCTATGCCGCATAGACGTGGACACTACATGAAAGTGATAGAAAAAAGACCTGCCCTGGAAATCTGATGTTGGAGAAAAATGCTTGGATTATTATAAACTGAGTTCTGCACTAATGCAGCCATAATCCAAGAACTCTGTATCAGGCAACGTTTGTCTAATATTGTACAAACTTACTTAATGAAATCCTTTGGACGCGTGTCGCGACATAACAATGATAGTATTGAAAGCCTGGTGGTACAGAGCAAAGTGGAAGGTACCAGAATACTTGAGTAAACACCGATGAAATGAATAGATCAGGTCATGGCAGCCATCGACATTCCCCAAAACGAGTACATCCAGAATAAATAGATAAAAAGGTATGGCGACATATCTTGTAGCACATCGTTCACCTGCAGCATGCAACAAGGTAATATGGCCAATCAAAATCTTTCAGTGTCTTTTTACTACATGTCTCTAGTTCTAAGTAGTAAATATCATCTAATACATATTAGCTACTGAAAGGTCGTTTTTTTTTAAATATTAATAAGTATATACAAATAAAAAAATTTAACAAAAAAATTCTGAAAGCGCCCAGATTTTTTTAAATGTAGCTATCAGGTTGTAATGTTTTTAGTTTTGAGAATTATACACCTATCCCATTTTTTCGGTAAATACAATCGCCTACCGGTAGTATGACTTTAAAATTATGTCCATGTCATCAGTACGATTGTATCAGACGGCCAATTTTTTATTAAAGTTATATGTATAGCCATTTTTATTCAAGTATTCTGTGCGTATTTTTACATAAAAATCGTAAATTAATGTGATTCAACTTCACGACATGAAAACATGGCCTTTCGTCGCGCCTCTCTAACTATTGGCATACGTTAAAATAAAAGTATAAGCAAAAGAAACAATACAAAGGAATGTTAGGTCTTGTCACCTTGACTCATACGTGTTTAGTGCCTGAACAGATCAGCATAGTTAGAAAAAGAGCCAAACAAGCGATTACGCTACTGACAACTTATCCTTAGTTGAGAGGCTTATTAACACATATTCAATAAGATTAACAACAGCAAGAATTTCCTCTTTCATTTATATTTTATAAATAATTATTTTTATAGTTACGAATGATCTCAGTTTGGAAAGGTGATTAAATATAGATTTTGATAAAAAAATATATTTTAAGCTATAAAACGACTTCCTGCAAAAACATGACCCTTTATTTTCCACTTCACATGTGTTTAGTATAAAGCTTAGAATATAGAGTAATCCAGAAGGCGCATACGCACAAATCTCTTCGCGGCCGCCTGAAGCCGAAAATCTTCTCCCCCTCCCCTGCGCTCCCTCAACTAGCGCCTTATCCTACGCACACAGTGTTACCAGCAGAATAATTTTGCCCACGAACTCTGGGAAATCGATGCATATAAATATATCTGCTTGCGGCCGTACAATACACATTTGCATCGATTTATGTTGTGCATTATTTACCTTATATAAAGTATTATTACAGCTGCCATGTTAAATTTCTTAAATGTTTATGCCGACCACAATCAATAGCCGAAAAATTAAAATTACTGAAAATTTTACCATTTTATTAATTAAAATGAGTATTAAAATACATCATTACAAATATGTGTGTGTGTGTGTGTGCGAGCGAGCGAGCGTTCGTTCGTGCGTGTGTGTGTGTGGCGCGCGGGCGCTCCCGTGTGTGTGTGTGTATGTGCGTGTATGTACGTACATACACACGTATGTGCGTGCATGCGTACGAGTGTGTGTGTACACATTAATCTACAAAATTATTCTGGTACTTTTACCAATAATTTTTTGTTTTTTTTGTTAATGCAAAAAGAAAACAATTAGCTTAGTGTCTTGGAGTAAAAAGAGAGGTTAAAAACCCGCTATAAAAATTTGAAAATAGTCAGTCCCATAAAGAAATTCAATAAGAGAAGGAAAAATTAATTAATTAGCGTTTAATGTCGTGATAAAGTTTATGTTTAATTTAAGAAATATCGGTCCACATTTTCAGGAAATTGAAAACAGCGAAAATTAATAAATGTAAAATTTTGTTTCTTTCGCGCGTCTTCGTAATCACACATATAATGACTATATATGTTTGTGGTAAAATATCTAAAATTAAATTTTAGAATATTTTACCACAAACATTTGAAATTTTCACTATCAGAGTGGAAATTTGAAATGTTACACTAAATTCTCAAACGACATTTCCCAAATCCCGATTTTTGAACAAATAAAATTTTACATCATTCAGCATCAAGTAATTAAGACGTTTTAACTCTGGTAAACAATTTTTTAAGCGGTAACAACACCAATGAAAATGGCGCAGTTCTGTTAATAATAATCTACTTCGATATTTTAAAATTGCATAGTTAATTGAAAATGAAATTAAGTAACAGTATTTACATATGAAGAGTAATCTCCGTTTGTTTATTTGGGGCCCAGTGATATTTTTGCAGGCAGGAATAGCATAAGCCGGCATTTTAAGCGATATTGTCACATATAGGCCACACGACCGTTCCGAGCTGTGTCTTAGATCACAGATTATATATTAAATCTTAGATTGCACTGACAGCCGTGTTTTGACATTAAGCATTTTATGCGTAGTTTTTGTGGACACACCGTTGCGCGAATTCTCGCCTTATGGAGTACTCATTATTCTAAGATATAAAGTATTGGGATAACTGTATTTGTCAAATGTCGAATCAAATTTAAAACGGATACTTCATAAGGTATACATATTGCCTAATGCATATAGTATGCGTTAATTCAGCCGATATGGTGTAATGTTTGTATTAAAAGTCGTGTCTATTATTAGACATAAAATCCTATATTTTGTAACGAAACAAAGATCATTTATATTCTATGGTACATTGAAGCATTATTTGCAGAAATTAAAGGAGAAAATTTTGAACTCTTCTGTTATTTTTTTTCCAGGACGACCCCTAATATTTTCAGAAAAAATATAAAACCTTAATTGAAACAATAGCTGCTTAATACCACAACATCCGATAAAAATATTCTCATGCACTCATATTTCAATAGAAAAACAATTTTATACCTTGAGGAAAAAGTGGAAATACTCTGTTTAACTACCACATAACTTAATTAGGGATACGAAAAATTTGAAAGTAGTAGTAGTAAGAGTACTTTACTCGACACCAGTATCGTTCAAAAGTATCGATATATACAGATATCGAGTACTACGAGATATCGAGTTAAACAAACTTATATTTTAATACAGGCTTCATTTAACACTGTGAATCAACTATCTTATAATAAATCAACCAATTCGTTTCTTTTTTCTGAAAATCAGCTAAGTATAAAATATTTTGACTTAGATTCCACAGAAGATTCGTTGGATAGTCATTATGAATAATTATCATTTAGTGAAGAACCAAGAGTCTTCTGTGCAATCTGACATGAATAAAACTTTATCCAATCTGGATTCTGTTAACCTATTACGAGTTTCGGTCATAATGGCCGCGGCTCGGGAAAATAGTCTTTCGGATGGCACAGAAGTTACGGGGATGACAAAATTCTTTTTTGTTAAGCTGTATAACCTGGGAAAAACTGATTTCATATCTTCCCATGCTTGTAAGGGATCCGCTTTTTGTGAAGATACCTGCTTTGCCAGATATAATCCAACCTAACTTTCCCCTTCACTCGTTCTCTGACGTCTAGCATGCGCCAGTTCTTTACGCGGGACTCCAGAAATCTAAAGTATCGGTTTCCAATTCCGATGATTATGCTGATGGACAAGGGCTATCATCAAATCTGGGATCGAGCAGGGTAGATATGGTCAAAATGTGCTATGTTCACTTCACATGTGTTTATATGGTCAAAATGTGCTATGTATATTGATTTTTCTTTTAATGGCTCAATTACATTTATTTCTTCGCCATGAGCCTTAATATTTTGTATTTGATGCCGTAGACATTTAACAGTGGGAATTATTCTACTGGATGTAACGTATCGTTCACCACTCATATCTTTTGTACCATATCGAACGGATTAAGAATGAGCATTATCTTTTGTATGTTATTTTCTTGAGCAATTAAAGTGTCTGGTGCTCTTGGGTTTTCCAATAATATCTCATTTACGACGCTCCTAAGGTGAAGGCAGCGCTCGAGCATATAAAAGGTACTAAAATTAGCTTCAATTTTTTTTGACTTGTTTTTCTCTAGGCAGAATCATATCGTATTACGCTGTTCTTGAAACATTTTATGATTTCTCATACTTTGCCAATAAAGTGATTTATGTTGAGAGTTT
This sequence comes from Druceiella hillmani, assembly GCA_039881145.1. Taxonomy (NCBI): domain Eukaryota; kingdom Metazoa; phylum Arthropoda; class Insecta; order Lepidoptera; family Hepialidae; genus Druceiella; species Druceiella hillmani. The sequence goes on along the minus strand of JAYKKI010000008.1, from coordinate 13,341,974 downwards.
CCAGTGATTTCTCGACCACTCTATATATTGAAGACGTTTGGCAGGTTTTAGGAATCGATCGACTGCCGTGACCATATTTGCCTCATCGTCAATAACTATGGCAGAAATGTCAAGTTTTTTAAAACCAAATTTTTGACCAAACCAATTTCTTCTAAATATTGAACAATGTTTTCAAATGTATGTGGCGTGTGGTCAGAAACTGAGTTGTTAAATACTTTGCATTATCTCATCGTTATGAAGGAAATGAGCAATGACTCCGGGAAAGCTGCGTGTGCTCATCATTTCTTACCATATGTCACAAGTCAAAGCAACTTTGATGTTTTCTTGTCAATAAATGTTTGCAATGTTACCTCATAAATATCGTCCAAACGGAGCTTCAGTGTATCCTCTGAGGATATTTATCAAGGTTGACAGTCGTAAATTATGAATCTGCAAAGTATTAAGCAAAATGGATACTCTCGTAGAATTTATTTTTATTTTCAAATAATAGTGCGTAATGTTCAGTCATTACTATTTATCACCATGTTGTATGACTATTGTTCAACGGTTTAACGTATGCTTAATAAATAATTTCGTTAATAACTCGGAGTACTGAGATACTGGGCTAGAGATATAAATGAGTGATATATATCTTTCCAATCAAACGATATATATCACTCTTTTCTTGTCACTAATACATTTTGCGCACCTTTATTGACAACACAGATGAAATAGAGTAAATTCTTTATAATATTTTCACAATTCGATCATCCATCTTAAATGGTAAATAGGCATGAGTTTTGTTTGTTTTTTTCCACAGATAGATCAGTAAAAAATACAAATATGTATCCTTTACCTTTGTATGATGATGCTCTTTGAAAGGTTTCGATAAGCGATAGTTGAGTATTTCGACTCTTGGCTGATGGTGATGTCGATGGCGATTGTCTTTTGTCCCGATTCTTTCGTTCCACCGGTAATTTGAGCAATTTCAAATTCTGCAATAGCCCATTGACAATAGATTAGGTAAATAATATTTTCAGTGATATCGGCAAAAGACCGGCCCGCTCTCTCGTCGGCGCTAGCATTCAAAAATCTGGGATATGATGTCTTTGATTGTGATGTATTTGGATATGTATGCAGTGTATTTTTTCCGTGATATATTATTGTATTTCGTGTATTTTTATACATTAGCCCGTTTTTTAAAAAAAATATTTTATTAATTACTCAAAAATTAAGTATTTGTGATTACTTCGTAATAATTTAATTTTCTGTATAATTAACATTCAATTAAACTACTATTTCCATCGAAATTTTTGGTATTATTTTATTATGTCTTTTTTTATGTAACAATAATACTTATATATTTTTCGAAACACTTCATCTTAATCATCTGAATTTCCATTAAATATGAAATATAAGTTACGTATGTATATCTAAGTTACTTATGTATATATGGCGAAAGTGGACACTAATAAAAAAACTATATTTTTTAATTAAAAATACCAAATAAATCTATGTAATTACTACGTGAATGCAGGAAAAAGGTTTACAATATCTGAACTGTCAAATTCGTTTGTTTACACAATTTCTCTTTTGAAATTGAATGAAGTACAGATATTTCAAAATACTATTAACTTTGAATATTCAAAATACTACTAAGCAACGTACTTACTACACAGTCCAACCGACCTTCTACTGATTCCTTATGCTCCGTGTCGAACCCTATTGCCTCAAAGAGCAACGCTTAAAGGCAAGAATGGTTATATCTGGAGGAATTCTAAAGAAAGAGCAAGTGGTAGAACTTCTGCTTGTAATATTGTGCGAAAGTCTAGAGGTCCTACTAGAATTAATAGACTTGTTTGAGCCATTATCGCTCCAATATATTTATAACATTGGATGTCAAAAAGTCTGAATGTTCTTACTTTACCTAAGAATTTGAAAGACAAAATAATTCTATCAAAAATGACAAAGGAAATTGCCAGGAAGACATGCCAAAGAAAAGGACGTACTTTGGATTTTGTCCTTCAAAGATTAGACGAATGACAAAGTCTACATGCGGTAAATTCAAAAATATGCAAAGAGCACAAATCTATTGTTTGTTCTAAGTGCCTTTGAGCCAAAGTCTGAAAATATTTTATTATTAGTATAATTAGTTAGATACCAAATATAAAAGACGATTTTGGGAAATATAACGAAAAAATTATAAGTCTGAAAAAGAATACTCAACTTATGTTATTTTTTGCTTAGTTTAAAAGCTTTGTTTCGTTTAATTTTTCTATTAAATATACTAATAATATAGCTTATGTTTTTATTTTATTTTTTAACGATAACGTTAAAAAAATAGATACTATCATTACAATATAAATTTGTATATAATATCCAATATAAGAATGTCTTAAGAGACAAACCAGAAATCAATTAAATGTATAACTTTTTTCACTTGAGAAATAAAAAACATATAAGCACAATTTAAAATCTAATGTTATAATAATCTTTAGGATTGAGACGATGTTTTTCCGCTCGTTATTTCGACGATATTTATTATAACTTTCGGTTTACGTGTTAGGCTTCTCGAGAATTTTCTCAAATTTAGTCATCAACATAATCGTGTACCCACAATAGCTAATATTGTCTATAATATTCAATTATATTTAGTATTTTAACCATAATTACCTACAAAAATTACATCTGTCAGATTGCTTTCATGATAAGCTTATCATCAAAGAAATGATACACAAAATGGTATATTTTATTCTAGCAAATATATTTTGTTCAACAAATTGTTATTTTACTTTTATGGATCGAAGAAGTCATACGGTATGCTAATAAAACTAAGGCAGCTCCGAATATTCAATAGCCTTTTAATAAACCAGCGTCGAACGTAAATTACATGTTTATGAATCTAAATAGAGGCACATAGCTATCGCATCCATATACATTTTGCTTTCTCATAGATTGTATTTTTTAATAGAGTTGTACGAGACGACAAACAGTAGTTGGTGCCTCATACTCCTCGTCAAACATGAGACAATCTCTTTATTATTATAGAAGGTTGACTATCACCGTTGGGACTATCCTACCGATCGCTTGAACTGTGTACTCTAGTGCACTGACTGCATTGTGAAGTGAACTCGATATAAAGTGAACTGCACTGCGAATTGAACTGGAACTGAATTGATTTTTAAACGACCGTAACATCCTTTACGTGTCTCCATGTGATCTCTTTGTGCCGTCGCCGACTGTCATGCCAGAAGTTATGAAACCGCGGCCGCCCAGTCTGTCTGGAACAACTCGCCCGCCATGCCGTCTGTCGGGACGTTGCATCTATTCGTCGGTGGAGGATGATCTGATCGGTAGGTAGGATCACTGACATATTTGAAGGTCTTAGAGTGCCTTACTTAGCACGAAAGGCAACTGCTCTAACACTTCCGTTCGCGTTTCGGTAGATGGTAGTGTGATATCAACGATGAGATTCACGACACGGATCTTTAGAACTGAGCCGCGGCTGCAAGGTTTCCGCCAGTACTGTAGTTCAGAAAGGTACAACTTAAGCCAACTCGATCGGAAGAGCTCGTCGAGGTACTGAGGAAACCGCCAGTGAGTGCGACCGACGAGATCCTTATCACCGAAGGTGCCAGGCGTCGGGACTTGAGCCGATCCGCGAGCAATAAATGTTTCGACGTGATTGACTTGGGATCTTTAGGATTTACGGACGCGTGCATTAGCGAACGGCTGTTCACAGTGTATTCTGCTCCGGTTATGAGGATGGTGCTCCCTCCACTTCTGTGAGATGGCACTCCCACAGTGCCACGTCAAACGCTATATTCGTTGTTCTCAACAGCCCCAGGTGGAATGAAACGTCATCTAATCATCTTATTCGTTTCATCTTCTGTTGCCTTGTTGATCGCCCTCCACAGTTCCTTATCTGTTCCACGTAGATTGGTTCCATTATCCGAACATATTTCTATCTGGCTATTATACGGCGGATGGCCGTGATAAGTGAGGCAATCACTTTCAAGTATGTGACGCGTATCGTTAGACGTATAAAGATGGTCACATACTTTTTCTGCGTCGAACGTCCAACGGTGTCAGTCAATAGGCCGAAGTAATATATACTCTTATAGCTGAATGGCCTGTGATAGTGGGCCAGTCGATATAAGAATGCAGTCGCAGTGACCACCCCAGTCACTCATGCGAGGCTGCGGTGGCATCGCTCTTCTTACGCTTACAGTAGGCATCGGTATACGACCATTTATACGATGTTTATGTATTCTATCCATAGTATAGTCAAATGATTTTTCGAGTATCGAATGGCTTTCCTGTCTATCTGCGACTGTATTCTTAGTTGTGTTATTTCGTCCACAAAATTTACAGTTAGTGAGGGCAGTTGACTGTTGCCGGAAATGGTTCTCTTATGTTTATGTCACTTTTCTTTCGGCTTCGTGAAGGAATTTCACTTGTACTCGATATTTCCCGGATTCCCTCCCGATATTTTAAGCTTAAGAGTAGTCATTTAATGATGTCGCTTCCAATCGGAATCATTTTTTCTACTCTTTGGCATCCGCGTGTACCGAATTCTGTGTTTCTGCACGCGGCAAAATTGTATGAATTGCAGTACTCTGACCATTGTGCGAGCATCCTCTCATATAATGAAAACCGGCTGATGCCGGGAATGCTGTTTGTTATTCGTATATTTCCTTCTTTTCATTAATATAGTGAGATTTTTCTTCTCCAATATTTTCACCTTCTCCATTATTTGAAATATACCGCGCAATCATTTCAATAGTTATAGATAGTTGATTAGGTTAGTAGAAAATGAACGCTAATTGTGTTAAAAAGTACACTAAATAAGAACAGTTCGCCAGAAATGTATTTACAATATAAAATATTCTGTTTTCTGTGCCTGGGATTTATTCATTCTTTCCATTCCCTAAAGCTACTAGGTTGTAGGTAGGTGAGATAGAAGATGGGACAGATTACTTTTTTTATCAGTTAAGTACGATGTAAAGAAAAAATTAAGAAACTTTGCCAGAAAAAAAATATGGTGGTCTATGTTGGAGCAGCCGCGTGCTATTAACGTAAATAGGTCTATGGCTTGTGTGAGTCGAAGCAAAGGTAGAAGTTTAAATCAATATTTTTCATAATTTGCACACTGACAACCCCTACTATTAACTGTAGATATTAGTAGATGTTATGTTTTACTATAGAAACTATAGATGTGCAGTCAGAGGTTGGCGCTGTCATATCTTTGGATTTATATCAATTTCTAGCGGATTATCGTCGGAAATGCCTGTGTTGGCACTGACACTTATAATTATTTTTAGCAGATCACCTTCTGTAATGACTCCAGTGACCTGGCAAAATCTTTGCCCTCTAACTTTTTTTCCCCCTATTGAGTCTTCTTTGTTCAGTGTCAGAAAGGGGCACTTTCTTGAAAACATTATGGGTTGCACTTACTTCTCGCATTATAAACCGCCTTTCACCTTAAATTCTGCTTGTATCAATTCGCCATATGGTTAGATATTCTAAGATTTTTACAATTTCTTCAGATATAATGGAGTTAAGGTGTTTCAAAATGTATATTATTAAATTTTATTCCTTTTAAATTACTTATCACATGTATTCGCTAAACATGTATTTTCAAAGAAGTGTTCAAAAATAGTTTTTATTGGTAGATGCATAAACTATTCTACGTACATAATGTAAAGGGAGATTGATACATGGGGTACAAGGTACAATCAAAAACAAACAACAAAACACAGTAGGAGCCTCATTCACACATACAATGTAAAGTGTCTATGAAAACGAACATACAACGTATTCAATCATCGCTTCGCGCTTCACAAGCTCATACTTGTTTGTCACGTCCGCAACTAAAATTTTGTCGTTTTCTTTCATGTGTGATTTTTCCAGCAAATTTGTGTTGAGTGGTGCATATGAAGTTATTTTGTGAGTACATGTCCTTCACAACATGATATTAATTTCATATTTTATGGAAAAAAGCATATTTTAATAAAAAAATAAAGCATATTTTATGGTAAAAAGCATATTTTAATTTAAATACTACTATATTTAGAATGTTTATTGCAAACTAGATAAGCATGTGACACAAGTATACGAAAATGGTAAAACGTTTAATGATTTTGGACAGAGGTGGAGGAGTGACCTACCATGTAATTGGCGCTTTTAAAATTCATTTGTTCTAACTGGCGACATGTGTTTTCATACCGTTCCCCAAGCAGATCACTTCTAGCATGTTTTTTGTTCTGCGAGAAAGATAATCTTTATATAGTATCCATATATTGACTAATATTTCTCATATTTAAAAAGCAGTCTTCCAAGGTTGATTTTTGTTCAGAAACAAGCAGATATAACTTGATTTAAAGTTCCTGCACTTGCGAAGCCTACCAGCATCAAAATACTTAAGAGTAAAGCAGATTGTACTTATTTTTTCTTTTTGACATAAGAGGTTATGAGAAGTATTGTTTATGTGAAGTGTTGTAAATATAAAGTGAAAAAAAATTGAGGAAGAATAAAAAAAATCCCCATAACAACAAGAGAATGAATGCAGACGATGTGGCCAAGTCGAAGTCACATGTGGATAATGCAACTCTATAAGCAAGTCCACAAACAATACATATTGACAGTCTTACATATCATACTACTCATACTATTGTCCCCTCTTCAACAAAATAATCAGCATTGTGAAAAATAAATAAAATATATCGAAGTTGTTCTTTTCATTTATTTCTTTTCAAACCTACAACACTATTTAGATAATACATTTTCAGCCAAAAAGCTCAGCGATAGTAATTCTGAGTTTCCTGATTATTTTCTAAAAACTCCCAATTATTTTATAAAAAAATTAGTAGTATCTACAAGTTTCTCGGTAGAAGAGAAAAAAATTAAGACTAAAATCTACAGTACATCACATGATTGTGTGCAGAGCATGTTGATTCACTTACAGCCAGGATTATTATGCAACATCTCACACTAGACACCCATGAAAAATTAATATATTGAAAGATACTATATCCCCTCCCTCCCTCCCTATTTCAGTGGTTTCATTTTTATGGCTTTAGAAAATAATATACGAAAACACAGTGTCATAGTAGAGATTGAAACAGTAATTGAAAATTTTTTTTCATTAAATAATTTATTAGGTTGGCAACTTATAAACCCGCCAAACTTTTCGACCGATTTCTGGAATGTTATAGAAGCTTCTAAAATATTTATTGTAGGGTAAATAAAGAGTGCAGTATTCAAACTTCTGTTCAATTTGCAACTGACTTTTTCTTCATGAATGTCATTTAGGGTGAAAAAAAGCAAAGAATCACACAATATATACACAGCATATCATCACAGTCCACATTGTAAGTGAATAAATTGCAATTTTTAATATTTGTATTAGGACAATTTATACTTAGTCCTCCATAAGGGCATGCACCTTGACATATACAAAGATTTAAAGTCCTGTATCTTACTAGAGACAATTAGTAACTTTCCAATTCCAGTAAATTGTAACATTGGTCCGAAGTAGAAATACACATAAATCAAAAATTTGTATAGATGGGAAATAAAGTAAGGACAAGAGAAAAAAAGAAAAATGTGATTGAAACTTATAATTACACAATAAAAAATGTATTTTATTGGAAACTTAAAATAAAACATATTGCAACAAACTTACTAATTTTGTATAGAAAAGCAAAATACTGAATCAGTCTGGGGAAAGATAAGAATATTCGTTTAATATCTTTAAGAAAATCATTAATCAAACCGAAATTTGAAGAAATGGATCTCCAGCTAATGGAAATATATTATCAAAATAATAAGTGTAAAATCACGATTTCGAAAAACGTTTACCATGTACTATGCATAACATATAGTAGTTGTACACATCGTGTAAATTACACTTATACATGAGAAGAAATTTTTTTATACTAAAAACTAAAGTGAAGAAAATGCAACGTGTCTCTTTCTTCCGCATAGACACAATCTTCAATTAATAAATTATTGCAGTTGCAAACAAAATTAAGTTAAACGAGTTCCTTTTCATAAAGCAGGTCTCCTAGTTGTATAAATTTAATATGAGTACAATAATCTTGTTTCAAAATCTTGATGAATTTTGCTTGCTCTGTGGAGATAAAAATGCAATACTTGATATTTCACATATAAAATTTAGTCCATAGTGATAATGTTAATATAAAAAAAATCAAATTGTTTTCCAGCATGTGACAATATCTCCAAGGAAGGACATTTAACTCACCTTGATTTTTAGCTACAATTATATTATTGTATTTCATTTTTTTCCACAAAATTAATAATCATATCTGTAAGTATTTTTTCATTATGTGAAAATTTAATACTTTTGTATGGCATTTTGAAAATGTTTGCTCTCCTATAAAATCACAAAAAGTGACTTAATGTGAGAATAAAAATTAACAATCACTAAAGTAGGTATAGTACCCTCTTATAGTTATTGTAACTAAAATGTAACAACTTAAAGACTGATACCCACCTGGCTGAATCAGCAGGGAGATCTAATGACTGCTTTATTTGTTGGCCAACCAAAATGAAGACGAAACTATTATTTTAGAGGAGGGGAAAAACTTACTTTTACCATTTTATTACCTAATTCTTCGATAAAAACTCCATGAAAAAGTCTTAAATATGCTTAGCCTTATATCTTTACCCTGAAAATATTTTTTTGTATATCTAATACATACTAGTAAAGAAGAGAAATATAATGTCATACTTAGTAAAGAAGAGAAACAAGCCGTTGCAACCATCCTTTGACTGTAGACATGCTGGGGCCCACATGCTAATAATCTGTCCAGGGTCAGTGGTCGTAAACTGCGTTTTAATTCGTTAATGATCTTCAACAAAGTCGCCTCAGATCCCCATTCCTCTCTATGATATAAAAATAAAATTACATACTATGATAAATACTGAAAATGATTCAACAAAGTAAACACAGAAATTCCATTCTGGACCTACTTATGATAGATATTATTATTTAGTTGTTATATATTTATCGAAACGTTACACGTTACCAATGCGTAACGAACAAAACAAATACAAAAAAAATCTAACGGAATGATACAAATACATCAAATGCAGGTATGCTTGCGAAGAAACAGTTTATAAAACCATGGTTGGGTTTTATAAACTATTCACTGTAGTACCTTGATTAAGATCAGTTTGGGACAGAGATACAGCAAACAGTTTGTGCTTGTAATCTCCGACGTTTATACTACAAATACGTGAAGTGCAGGTATGCTCGCGAAGAAACAGTTTATAAAACCATGGTTGGGTTTTATAAACTTTTCAGTGTAGTACATTGATTAAGATCACTTCGGGACAAAGATACAGCAAACAGTTTATGCTTGTAATCTCTGATATTTATAGGGACTATAAAGAATATGTGATATAACAGAAATTGAGAGGAAATATTTCTATGTAGTAGAAAGTATACTTTATACTATTGACTATACCTACTACTATGCAAAATAAGAGTTAGTAAATGAACATGTTATTCAGAAATTTAATAATGGTTCGTTAACATGATTCAGGCATGTGTAATAACTGAGTGGCAGATAATTAAGACAAATGACATATGATCCCAATACAGTTTGTAGGACACGTGGAAGATCTTGAAAGATATGAATACTCAAACTCCTCACCGCAAAAATTTCCTGGAATCAGTGGTCGCCACAGATTCGCCAAGTGACACAACCGTTCTATCTAAGCTACCTAAAGGAGTTTCGCTGGTATATGTGTCACTACGTTCCACTCGCATTTCAAGTTTATCAGCTAAGCCAGCTTCCAAAAGCATCTCATTCACTGTTTGACTATTCTTGAGAGATGATCGTTTGTGGGAATCATCAACTGGTGGTGACGAAATTTGATGTAAGCTTCCTAGAGGGTGGGATTGCTGGTGGAGTGCACTTGGAGAAGTTTTTTCGAGAGGCTGGTGGGCCTCAACAGCTTGGTCTGTACATAAATCAAACAATTAACTGACTGCTTTCATAAAAAAATATTCAGGCTAAAATAACTTTGCACTCAAATCAATCAGTAAAATTCTAATACATATTAACAAACATTACATTACAAAATGAAAAACCACAAGTGTAATTAGTGAACAATAACAACATAATAAAGTTATACAGACATTTGCTAGGTGTTAACGCTTTTATATTATTAAGTAGAAAGCTCCATAAGAATGTATTCTTACCAGCTATTCATATAAAATATTTTTGTATGCAGATGATACCTACAGTTGAACTGGTTAAATATAAATTCTACACTAATGCCTCAGTAATAAATTTAGAAACTTACACACACAATTTGGAATCAGTTTCAAATATATAGTCCCTTGAGTCCATATTTATCATGGTAGATGTTATTAAAAATTGCAATTGGCTTGAAACCACCATCATATCATATGCATATATCATTCACAAATATTAAAAATGTATACATGTATAGTTTATAGATAAGAGCTTATATTACACATGACTCCTTCACTATTGGTTCATAGTGAATTAATTAGAGCACTGTGAGCAACATGTTTTCAATTGCCAAGTAAGTGACTTAATTTGAGGATTAATCACATATCAACAAAGATATCCCCACCATAAACTTATGATGAAAGCTGTATACAAGATTGAGTGGTATTTTTATTATATCCGTTTTTATCATTTTCTCATAACTGAAATACTCTTCAAATAATATATTACTATGTGATAAACATATGAATTTTCAAAGATAAACATATCATACTTCTAGTGTACATAATAACAAATTATTTCAATGTTCTATGAAAAATCATTATTCAATTTAAACAATTATCCTGTTTAAAGAATGCTACCTTCTAAATCAACACGAGCAATTTTTGGAGAAGGTCCCATAGATTCCATTTCATAGACAAATCCTCCTATTTCATCATAATGGGCTCGGCATTTTATTGTTTGACTTTTGCTTACTCTGTAAGATGGCACTACTGCCTAAAATTATTGAACAAAATATTTTTATATTGAGAAAATTCAATAGATCGGTAAAAGGTTTTTGTTTACAAAGATCTATAATTTTTTTTTATATGGATTGTTGTCAAATGATTAATTTATTTTTTACAGTAACTAAAGCAGTTTAATATAATTGATTAATAAAAAGCAAAATCAATACCTACGGCAAGTGAGCAACATATTGACTCTGTAAGTTATATTATGTTTTTAATCTATTGTTCTCTTCTTTACTAATTTTATCATTATACTTTCTTCATTTTCTTTATGCTAGTCATCTATGATACATCAAAATACTATAAAGTCGTCCTTATAGAGCAAACTTCAATGTGTATAAAGGAACAAAATTGTCTCTTCTATACTAATTTTATCATTATACTTTCTTCATTTATTTATGCTAGTCATCTATGATACATCAAAATACTATAAAGTCGTCCTTATAGAGCAAACTTCAATGTGTATAAAGTAACAAAATTGCTCTAACTACTGCACATGTTTATTGTATTATTTTGGACATAAAGGCTATAGGGTTGGGATATAAACATAAGGAGTAAAGAACATGATGCTATCTAAATTGGACTATTATTCCCTATTTGACATAACTAGTCCACCTAATTCAATCACATATTTGTATAGTTTATTAAATTTTGCATTATTTTATTCTTGGCATACCATGTCACTATAAAATTACTTGAGAAAAGAAACAATTTGACAAATTAAAAACCAGACAAATACATAAGAAAAGAAAAACATAGAGTTCATCAGTCGTCAATATCTCTTGAAATTATTGATGAAAATTCACTGAAATCATTTTAATTATGAATGCTAATGAAATGCTGCCATATAATTTTTTTTCAGAACAATGGTTGAAAAATTAATGATATTTTCATATTACTTGAAATTCCTATATGAAAAACCTCCTAAAAAAATTTCAAGTACATAAATTGAAGAATGTAAAAAAATTTTGGCTAAATGGGTGGATGAATGGGTATGATTAAATTTGACTTTGAAATATCATTAACAATAAACATAAAGTCTTAACAAAAAGAACTACAAAAGCATTGGCTAATATTTAATTATTTAACTATAATAGGCAATGCCTCTGAAATAATTTTAGAAGTTAAATTTATAATTGAAAAAAATAAACTTTAACAAAATCAATTAAATACAAAAAAAGTCAAATGAAGAAAAAATGCAATGAACAAGGAGTTGAAGACCATTACAATAGTACCTGAGAGTATTCTCAACATTTGAAATTTGTAATTAGGTTCACTTGAAGACATGGGAACTGCGAACCTTCATCTAATGGAGAAGCCAAAATGATTTTCGTAGTGGATACTTCTCTATACAAAATACAAATAATTACTAAATTTAAATATTTCTACTCTTATTCACACATGTACAAATAGAACGACTGAGAGCAATAATTAATCATTAATTCTTTTTAAAAAACAGTTAAGAAGTAATTTTTTAAGGTATAATTAAGTTTGCTCCTCCCCAATAACTTTCTAACTTTACCTTCCCTTTAAGCTGTCCTCTTAGTACACTATTGATGGCATCTCCAAAAAGCCCATTGTATGTTGGCAAAACGGTCATACTTTATGATTGTGGAATAAAAATAAAATATTTAATAATATGCTCACAGGCACAATTAACCGCCCACCTTATTTTTCTCGATTTTTTTATACATTGTCTATAATTGAACAATACAAACAAAAAATACATTTTTATTCAAACATTAATTTTTAATTTCTTCTTACATTTTTTCAATTTTTAATAATGAGTGTTGCTCCCCTGAACTTTGATGACTTTTTGGTGTCTATCTGGTAGTCCATCAATGATGTCTTGAATATCTGATTGAGGGATATTGTGCCACTCTTCCAACACAGCGATCTTGAGCTCCCCAATCGTCATTGGTACCCTTGATCGAACCCGTCGTTTAAGGTTGTCCCATATGTACTCGATGGGATTAAGGTCAGGGTTGCGTGTCAGCTACAGTAACGTTTGAATTCTGACATTGTCCTGGTACTCAGTGACTGATCTAGCGAGATGGCAATATGCATTATCACGCATTAAACAAACATTTTCACTAATAAACGGAGCAAATGGTACAACATGGTCTTGGAGAACCTCTTCCACGTATCTTTGAACGGTTACACAACCTCTTATCAAACATCACAATGAGTTCGGTATGAGCCTCGTAACTGATACCGCCCCAAACCATTATTGATCCTCCGTGATAGCCCATAGTTTCCACTATGGCGCATGGAACGAATCTCTCGTTTGATTGTCTTTATATCATATTATATATTTGATTGTCTTTATCTTTATATTATATATGGCTGACGCCCATCTGGACCTCTTGCTCTTACTCAACTTTTCTTATACTCTGCTCTCGTCTCAGAATAGCACGTCCTTCCACGGCTTTACAGTCCAACTAGCGTATTCTCTAGCTCCACGGTACAGTGGGTGAAGTTCTGGGACACGAGCTGAATGAAACGCTCCAAGGTTTCTTCCTGCCAACTTTCTTCTTATCGTCCGTTCACTAACACTAACAATTCTCATTTCGACCGCGAACTTCAGGAGCGGTGCAGAAGGAATTTCTCAACACATTGCTGACAATAAAACGGCCATCCCGAGCTGATGTGCACTGCTGTCGGTTTTGACCAGGTCTCCATGTATAGAAATATCACGGAGATAGGCACACACCAAGTGTCTGAGTGATGCGACGTTGACTATACAAAACATAAACTAAAGCCACATCCCTAACGGACCCAATTGCGTCCAATAGTTTTTTTTTTTATTATAGTAATCAGAGTTAGTGCAACAAGTCTATTAAAGAGTAGTTAATGCCAATAAACAAGGGTAACAGGAATAAAAGCCGCAGTAATAAAATTGCTAGAAACGTAAAATTAAGACTAAACCACTAAATTTAATCGATAGCACAGATTTGTGAAAAAAGTGAGGGTGAAAGTGTTTTATTTTTAACTAAAGTACTCACTTGTACTCACTTTTATCGTAATCAAACATGGTAACACATTAGAGGTGGGCGGTTAATTGTGCCTTTATAACAACCAATTTGTACATAGATACCTTATTAAGTAGTATCTAACTAAAAATAGACTCAATCAGTCCATTAATAAATCAGCCAAAACAACTTAGTGTTGTTTTGACTGATTTATTAATGATTTTTACCCCTTCAACAACTGTCTCCAGATTGCTAGGTAGCACTTGTGTTGACAGGTTACTTATATCGGCCAAAAGTTCTACTTCTACTTGCTCCTCATGGCCTTCCTTTGGTTGCATGAAACTCAGAGATCTTTTTTTGTGGCTTGGTAGTGGCGATACTCTGGCCGTGACGTGTGTAGTCTCAGCTTTGACAATGGATGTTTCTTGGGTCAACTTTTTATCTGCTTCTGCACCAGCTAATATAAGCTGAAAATTAAATTTTTACAATTTATTATTTTTGATTACAACACAAATAATATCTTGAAAAATTCTTTCATTCTAAAGATATTATAAGTATTGAAATGAAATATAATAAAGATAGTCTTTAACTTAATTTCTTAAGCCTGTTTATATGACAATATCATCTCACACAAGTAATTTCTATAAAAATATTGGTTTCAAATACTGTTTACGAGCGAAAAACCTTGCTGTGATCCAAAATTAAAAAATATGTGCCAGTGTGGCTGTAAAAAATTTGCTTGAGGATGACAGAAAAAAGAACTTTTGGTTACCGGTTTCTTAATATCCATGCAAATTTTATTTGTTTATTAATTTCTCTCGATTAAATGCTCTATGCAGCATTTTATCGACAGAAATTAGTAAACACCATTGAATACAAAGAGGTTATGTTACAAGGGAATATGAGATTTGATTTTTGAAGAACTAAACACTATTGTTTTTAGGAATCATGAAAATGCTTTTAAACAATACACTACACCATATTTAGGTATTACAAACAATTTAGAATGATTACAATATTTACACTATGGAGACTTCGCAAGGAAAAATGACAGCAGTGTAACCAAAAGTACATTAATTTATCATGTGGCACTGATAGTATCTCGTTTTTTTATTTTATCTCAATAGTTAAGCAATGTCAGTTGCTGCTGTTAGCACCTGAATGAGAGCACCTGAAAACACCATGTGACATAAGCTTCCTTTAAAAAAGTTTCAATTAATATAAGTGTGCACTAAATCATCACATTCACAAATCTGAAATTCATAAAATATACCTTCCCTATACCTAAAATGTTACCCGTTTTAAAAATGGTTTGACGTTGTGTAAAGGGTCTTCACTGATGAAAATATGGTTCACAAAATGGCACATTTGAATTCTTACTAAAAAGAATCTAAAATAAAGAAAATTAAACTACAAAAATAAGGTAAATTGTGTTTAACATTAAGTAAATTTATATTAAATACCTTACTATATTTACTTTCATTTCCTTTTTTTAACAGATTAACTTTTCATAAATTTAATTTTCAAATGGAAAATACAATATTTTTAAAACAATTATTTCATTAATAAACAAAATTGGCATCTTGGGCAAAAATATTTCCTTTAAGTTTAAAAACATATAAACATTATATATTTCAAATTAAAATATCATCTAATCTATTATTACTTATCAAACCAAATATGAGGAAAAATTGTAAATCTGAGTCTTTAGACTGAAACAATTTAACAAAAAAATTTAATTATTAAAAAGAAAAAACAAACAATTTATAAAAAAATTACCTCCCTTTCCCTCTCTTCAGAAGACTTCTTCTCAATAGTAAACAAATTCCTCTGAAAATTTCTAATGTAATGGTTTGTGATTGACAACTGATGCTTGAGGGCAAATGAATGTGCAGGCTTCTTGAAATATTGCTCCGAGGGTAGAACACAATCTATATTTATGGCCACATCTTGAAACTAAAAAGTAAAACATTATAATTTGAGTAAATCACTATGACTTAACACTTATAAAGAGGTTTAACTGATAATACATGCATAAGTGTCAATTTGAACTTTTTACATTGTGTACTAAATTTATACAGTTAACAATATCAGGATTTCTAAATTATATTAATTAAGTATTGATACAGCAAGTATCTATAATGCAATCTCGTAGAGGAAGCACTTAGGAGATGACATTTTTTATTAGATGTTATTTGTTTTCTTTGTCTGTTCCTCAATGTCATAACAGCATAATTCTTTGATCGATGGAGTTAAAATTTTGAATGTCAGTGTAAAATTACTTTCCACATATGTGAAACATTTTTAAAAATTGCATTATTAAAAAAATTATTTATTTTTCATCAATTTAAAAGGATCTTAAAAGTGAATCTTGATTTATTGATACCAAAAAGATACAAATACTATACAAGAAAAATATTGAAGGGCTGAAAATAAATGAATAACTGAAACATTTGATCCCATTATTTCAAAAACTTTGAAACTAATTGTACCAAATATATAATTTTCACAAAGTATTAAAATATTACCTAATCAAAATTACTTGATACTGTAACTGATGTTTTGCAGTATTCAATTTAAATGCAGTGCTAGTAGTTATTAATCTTTAGAAAACATTAACAAATTCTAGCACTGTGTTTAAATCATAATGTATGGAACTCACCTCGTGCGCTACATCTATATTCGGAACTAGCCTGCTCTGCATATAACTGCTTGCTAATGTAATTTGTGTATCAACAATAAGTTTCGAAATTTTCCTTCGCCTTTTCACAGCTGGTGTGACAGGCTGTAATGATTCAAGTATTCATCCTGTAATGATGTGTATAATTATATTTACAAAGATTTACTAAAATTTAATAGGTAACTGCAACACTTAAAAGTACAATGAACTTCCTTTTAGTTTTAAAAGAATATTGAGCAATTTTAAAATGTAAAGAAGTATTTCAAAATGGATTGATAATTCAGTTCTTGTTACAAGAAAATGCATAACCCTCAGTCTCTGAACATTATTTTTTATAATCAGCTCTCCTTACGGGATTCGTCTGATCCATATATCATTAACAAAAATAAATTACGAGGTATTGATCAAACCCAACACCAATGTGTTAGGAATATTTCCGAATTTTTACGGTTTTAAATGTTGAATTTATATTGGAACCAAATTCTGGCAAAACAATAAACACTAAAATTTGTAGAAGTTGGCTATGTATCTCTATATCACATAGAAAAATTCTACAAATTTGCATGTTTATTGTGTCCGTAGAATAAAATTTTGGCCTTTATTACAACTTTTCACGGTGAATGAAAATATTATTCCATAAAAAACTATTTGATTGATTACTTAGAGCAATAAAAACCAAAGGTGGATTGTAGCTTATTTGGATTGTTTGATTACCATGATTACTGTTGACAAAATGACAATTTGAATACGCAGTTATATTCAATCTCATATCTACGTTTTTTTTCCTGTTTTGTTTTATATTTTTTTTCAATGTCAATAATATAGTCATTGTTCTTACTTTGCAGCAAAGCCTCTTTAATGCCTCGGACATACTTGGTACTTATAAGTACGGCCGGTGCTCACGCCGACTAGTACCGATCCAATGTAAATATTCAGTTTAGGATAAGTTAAACATGTACACAACTATATATATCTAAAGAAAAAGAATGAAATAAGCAATCAAATGGTTAGACTCATCTACAGGCGACTGTTAAATTGTAGTCTATATTGTATTTATTAGATTATTTCTTGATAGTTTTTTTTAAAAAGTCACCAAATATACGGGGTGGATGTAAAAATATCGGTGTAAATTGACGAAAGTGTCACTTTTATATACAAAGTATAGTCCATATATTTATTTAAGCATATTTAAATAGAGTTTCATTATAAGTATGCAAGGGTGGATCCAGAATTTTTTTCTGGGACAACCAAGTTGGCTTTTATAGGCCTCCGCTGGAGACTTCGGCAAATTTTCTCTCATCTGTTGCCAAATTTCTAGTTCACCCTTCAAATATAAGAAACAAGGAAGGTCATTTTATATAATAAAACACCTTGAATAACATGCTCTATATCTTCGTTACTAAATTTATGCAACAGTAACTTTTGTAACTGTCCGATTCTCTGCAGCTGAGTTCTGGGAAATCTAGAGGACATTTCGTTCAATAAATAATCCAGAAAAGGAATGTACACCGACAATCAGTAATACTCTTTAGCAAACTGAACCTTAATGTTAGATCTGTTGGATTGACGGTTGGTTACTCTGCATACAGTTATTTCTGTTCCAATTTCATTTGCCAGATCTTCAACTTTATCAAAAAGCTTTTCAAATATCACATTGCTTTTGGATGCTGGCTGTAGTCATATCAACAAGCTTCATAGCCGAAAGTATGTCAATTTCGATGGCTTGTAAGCACCGAGATAAAGAGAGAGTAATTCCTAAAATATCAGCGAGAATGACCAAGCTTACAAGGAATTCCAGCGAGATTACAGCTTGCAGCAATGAAAATGCATTTGTAGAGCCAGTAAAAATTAGTGGGCAATAGGATAAAATGTTATTTGAGAAATTTACAACACTATACGTTGTAATTATAAATTTTTTGCTTAAATCCGATTAAAAATTCTTATGTTTGAAAATAAGCAAAATTTTATCGTGATGTCTGGAAATTTTATTGTGGTTAACGTTAAATTGTCCTTTTGTAACTGATAAAAATTACATGAACAACTAATTTTTTTCATTTTTCATCTCTAAGGATTTTTATGGAAGCTGTTCGTACCACATTTAAAATAGTAACCAAACTAATTTTTGTCATGTTTTTTCCCTGTAGTGTAGGAAGATATGTAAATAAATGAACAGTAATTCGGGAATACGGATATTGAAATGAAACTCAAATTTGTCTCTGAATGCCGACCTAAATGTTTAATCAATACAGAGTTATGAGTAATCGATAAGCGATACGTACCTATATCACGTACCTGGAAAAAACTAGCGGAAGCTGATATAGTTGCCGCAAGCGAGGATAGACATGAAAACACATCACCAACAATAGTTGACTGCCCAGGTCGCGCGGGCTGAAGAGTTTCATTCTCTGCATAGTCAGTTTTTCGTTTTTTTATAAATAAAAACGCACTTATACTCTTCTGTCTTTTCCTGTCCTTGTCATTCATTATAATATAAGTCACTTGACTACATACGATTACTGTGATGATAAAATACGTAAGCCGAATACAATTTAATTAAATTACTAATAAGATGCGTGTACGTGCAATGCTGTCGTCGTCGAGCGAGGACAATAATTACATATTTATCATCTAGCTAACCATGCGCACCCATCATAAATAGTTGAAGTAAAGTGGTGGGAAAAAACTGGTGCCGACGCGTGCAGCTCAAAACTGTAAACTACATACGTAGTAGCTATGGGTACCAGTACCGGTATTATATATTCTATAATATCGCTCACGCAAACGCACTTTTCGTCGTTAATAAAATATTTGTATGGAATTTTACATATATTATTTTGTAACTTGTGAGAACTAAATGAAATAGATTGATTATTCTGGGACTTCTGGGGGGGGGCACGTGCACCCGTGCCCCCCCCACCCCCACCCCCTTGAATCTGCCTATGTAAGTATGCTATGACGAAATATGTAAGTAGGTAAGTATGCTATGACGAAATATGTAAGAATGTAAGTATGGGACAGTAATGTATTCGTGATTTGGGTAAGTAATGCCCGAGATATGAGAGTTTTCATATTGATGGGTAAAAAAGTAATTGTCAGTGGAACTTTACAATACCGACTTTGTAACTTTTGTTCTGTGCACATTCGAAATGACCAAAGCGTTAGGATTTGCAAACATCCATCATCAAATATATTTATAATTTAGTGTATTGTTTCGTATTTTTAATTTATTGTATTTATAATTAGTACAATTTTGTATTTATCCTATATGGCTTGTACGCATGAAACAAGTATATATTATATATTACGGCATATAGTGCCTTATCTAGTATTTTTGTATTTGTTGTATTTCTAATTAGTATACTTTTGTAATTATTCTACGTATCATAATTTCTATACATATTATATATTACTTCGTTATATACAAAATTTAATTCTACCTATAAAAAATTGAAATTACAAATTATGTTATTGATGCTACACTAAAGACCAAATGTGAAATCATACATAAACAATGCGCCAATGCACAAAATATACTTAAATTATGTAGTTTTATATATGGCTTACATCGTCTATACAACTGTTTGTTCCACATGTACTATTGGAAACATCACTTCATTTAGTTTGCAGTTTTTGATACATGAAATTCCAGTATGTTATGGTTGTATTTTTTGTTTATCCCAAATTACATATCTATATAGTATTTTTGTATTTTTATATTTATAGTTATTATCGTATTTATAGTATTTTTTGTTTATCACAAATTGTATTTATTTTGTAGTTATTTTTGTATTTATAGTATTTTTTGTTTATCTCAAACTACCAATTGATATGAAAGTAATTGCATTATTTTATATAGCACAGCATTTGGTTATAGCAACCTCTTCCGCTTCTTGCTTTCAAATGGTGTATTTTGCAGATAGATTTGAGATAAATATTTTGTTAGGAGATGGTTTATATTAATTTTTTTACAATTACTTATTTCATATACATTTTGTGATAATGACAGGGCCCGATTAAAGGGCGGGTAAGCCGGGCAAATGCCCAGAGTAGTAAAAATGTGAGATGGCGAAACTGAGGGCAGTTAGTGGCTACAGAAAAAGTAATTTTATGAATTCTGTAATTAATAGAGGCATAAATAATTACTCGAATATATTAATCTAATAACCTATTAAGTATTAATTGACAAACTGCACATAGTGCTCATGGACCTCACAAATAAAAGACCAAAATTGAAAAACACATTTTAAATGAATTAGATAATACAGCAACACACTGAATCCAACCACAAATCACAACACTGAATCCAAGTCAAAAAAGGGGAATTACCCACATATAACCAAAAATAATACTTGCTGTTGGTAGCGTTCATAAAAAAACGGACCGTGGTTTTATATTTAAAATTTAGGGAGGTTCTCTGTTTCCCCCGTATGCATAAACATATGTATGTTTGTCTGCTATTTTCTCAAAAGCTACTGGATCGAGTATTTATGTTCAGACATAAGGTTTGGTGACATCTTGACTTTCGGAAGATATATAACATAAATTGAAGTACTTTGTTTTGACTACTTATAAAAAAGGTTTTATGTTTGAAACTTATGGAAAAAAAAAATTATTGCTTTTCGTACAAACTGAAACTGAGGCAGGTTTAGGGGAGTTTTGTCATAGCCTAGTTTCGTCACTGTTGTGTATTTCTATACTTCGTGTATGATTTTCATGTGTAGATTCATCATTAGCAAAAACACTCCATGTACGGAAATGAAAACAGTTCCCTAACTACACTATAATGAAATTCTCTTAATCCTTTTTAACTAACATATGTTTTTTTTGTTATTACATTACTGTAAATACTTACTGTTGTATTCAGAACTTTTGCAAAATTTACATTTAGTAGCAAGTGGTCAACACTCAAGTACCTGCTATTGAAAAACAGATAAGGACTTTACGTGGTGGTTAGCTACAAATACTGGATCTATATGTACTTACTAGATATTCTGTAGTATACTTTTGTATTTATGTAGTCTGTAGTCTTTGGAATTAAGACCTGTAAATTCAGTGAGTGGTCAATCTATTAAAGTAAAATTTGAAATGAAATTATTTTTTATAATTTTTCTAAATTTTTTGTTGACTATACCTAGCCTTGCACTTGACTAGTGATTGCGGAATTCCCCGTCCCAGTCTGCAAATTTTATGTTATTACAAAAGGGGAGACTCAAAGTGATATCCACCATCCATCAGCATCAGCAATAGTCTCAAATCTATAAATTTTTCAGTATTCCTTTTTATTTCTTCTAATTTATGCTTTATGGTTATGACCCACGTTGGGAGAAGTAGTTATTTCCAATAGTTTTTAATATAATATTTTTTGGAAAATACCCTTTTATCTTACAAAGCGACTTTAGAAGATGGTCCAAGTTAATTCGCTTACCTATATAAACAAGAAACACCAAATTTAACATCAGTTTTCTGGAGACCCATTTCAGTCACATTCCAGTTTTTAAATAGTGTAGCGATCAAATGAAGCTACAAAGTGTTTTTATATTTCATAAGTTCATACATGTATATGTGAAGTCTGAAAGTTCTGATACTAATTAGAAGATTTTGGTGGCAGATAAATCATACAAATACAGATGTGTGTGTGAGAATTTACTAAGGACTAGTATTTATAAATCTATAGTACATAAAAACATAATTTACACTAATCTATTACTAATCATTTTTAGCTATTTGTTTGGTATAAAAATATAAAAAATTTTTTTAAAATAAGAAATAATGTGGAGATTCAAATCATTATCAGGAATCAGATAATGAAATACAACCTATGCAAAAATCCTGTTTGATTTATACAGCAGATTATTCATAATTTAATTTTATAAAAAATTTAAGGATATGCCTACGCTATTTATTACTCATATCCTTATATTACATCTGTTTTAATTTACTATATGTTTCGATTGAAAGGCTGACGGTAAGCATGCTTGCCGAGATACGAATATAAAAAACGAAGGCTGGAAAAAGATGCAGAACGACAAAAGTAAGCAGGAGCATTAGTCTTTCTTAAGGAAACGTGAGCTTAACAAACCATCTTCACACACATACCTACATGAAACTGATGTAGTAGCTGTGACCCCGTTTAAACCACATGATGGAGATGCACCAAATATAATCTGTGAATTTGCTGTATCTGGGTCAAGCGATATTACCCGTGAGGTGCTATTGCAACTAATAATGTTTCAGTAGGCTCAACATCCTTTTTGGATTCCGATCCAGCAATGCAGAAAGAATATATTTAGTAAATATAGGTTCTCCTTAACCATTGTCTAAATTTTAACTTCCACAAGATAACAATGGTCGAAGGTTTATGCCAAGGTATTATGGGAGAAAGTTTAATAACGGTAAAGAAATTTTGAGAGATTGACTTGTATATTATTTTTGCTGCAAAATATTTAACATAACTTCAATTCCGGTCTATCTAAAGGTCGCTACAACAATTGGAAGCATGTAGATGATACGCTTAAATGTCATGAGACATTACGAAACCACATAGAAGCTGTAAAATCTTGATTCCAACTTTCACCTAGGCTCAAATTGTTGCATACGATAGATGCCGAGTCACAGAGAATAATTAAATTAGGAATAGAACACTGAAATGATGTTTTATTACATATTACCTCAATCATAAAAATATTGACAAAAAGGGGCTTGGCTTTTCAAGGTACTTCTGATAATCTATATCAATATAACAATGGTAACTTTTTAAAACTAGTAGAATTGTTAACCAAATTTGATCCTGTTTGCAGGATCAAATTCTGCGTACATGATTTTGAAAAAAGAGGAGAAACAAGCAATCTACTTAAGTAAAACTATTCAGAATGAGTTCATTAATATGGTATCAGACAAGAGCCATATTCTAAAAGCTATTATTAATAAATCCATATTCGGAATATTACTCTATTATTTTAGATTGTACCCTGGACACTAGCAAAACTGAGCAGATGACTCTGATAATTAGGTATATATCTATTAATCAAACCGTTGACCATCCAAAGATCGTCAGAAATTGTAATAAATGAAAGTTTTTTAGTATTTATGCCAATCGAAAAATTTACACATCTCAAACTAACAGAAGTTATCTTAGAACAATTATGAGCACTTAGATTTAGAAAACATACGAGGGCAAGGGTATGATAATGGATCCGTTCCTTATACTAGTCATTCTCTAAATTTTGTGGTAAACGGCATGGCAGCCTTCACTGGAAGCTACAAATTTTTTTAATATTGTGCAAAAGATATACATTTTTTTCCTCTTCAACATTGCGATGGTCAATTCTTTTGATGAATTTAAAAGGTATTACTCTAAAACCACTTAGTGACACAAGATGGAAATGTCAAATCAAACCAATAAAACCACTAAGATATCAAATAGGGCAAGTTTACGATGCCTTGTTTAGTGTTTACCAAAACACAGATATGGATACCTCTATACGAGACAAAGCTTCATGTTTGTTGAATCAAACAGTTTAAATTTTTATGCTCTGTAATAATTTGGTACGAAACTTTGGAATCGGATAAATCATGTCAGTAAATTAATGGCAAAGTAAAGACTTTGACTTAGTTTCTGTCATTAAATTAGTAAGAAACACCAAAGTTTTCTTGTTTTTTATTTCTTGCTTTTCAACAAGAAAACTCACATTTAGATGAATATTTTACTTACGTTCTTGAAGATGCCAAAACCTTAGCTGCTGAAATCGACAGCGAGGTGTTAGATTTTGAAAATGTGCCTAGATATTGTGTTTGATCTAAAAAGACGCAGTTTGGTTATGATTGTGATGATAAACCAATCATTGATCTCCGTCAAAAATATAAGATCGAAGTATTTTTTCACATTATAGATGGAGCTATAAACTCCTTGAAGTTAAAGATTTCCCAGATTATTGAGCATAGTAAACATTTTGCTTTCTTTTCGTAAGAACCGCAAAAAAAACACACGAGGACTCATCTGATATAAATGGATTAGAACTTTCAGAGGATTTGTCAGTCCGCTGTATGATTTTAGATAGTAATTTGTCTCCTCAAGGGGTTTTAAAATTTATAACAAATTTAAGATTTAGTCCAAAAATCCATATTGCTCTCAGAATTCTTTTGACTTTACCACTGACAGTTGGAAGCGGTAAAAGAAACTTTTCTAAATTAATAAAATAATAAAGAATTATCTGCGGTAAAAAGATTATCTGGATTGACCATAATTTTAATAGAATACAAGGTTTGCAACAGTATAAATTTATCAGAAATTATTAAAGATTATGCAGAAGAAAAAATGAAAAGAAAATTATTTTAGTTACTAGTTAGAATTTAATATTCTCAGAAAAAGTGTTTTAATTTAATTTGTTTAATTTTTAAAAATTACTAATTTGTTTTATGGCTCTAGATACTTATTCTTTTTTTCATCTTCTTTATCATCATTCTTGTCTTTTTTTCTTCCATTTAAACTACAGGGAAAACATGTAACAAAAGCTACATAAATATAGACCAACTTTATATAACATTTTGTTCCATATTTTTTAATTTGCTGAACTGATTTTGAAGAAATTTTCACTGTCCCTGAATTGAAAGATACATACACTGACAAAAAAAAGAATTATTTCAATCCAACCAGTAGTTTCTGAGAAATTCGTGGACAAACATAGATACCTAATTGTTATATTGATATTGAGAAGACCTAGTAGACTAACATATGTGAATATTATACAATTCTAACAATATTACATAATCTAATAATATTACAAAAATACGATAAGCCCCTTTTTTTAAAGTCGGTGAAAAATTACAACACAAAATCTCTAGAATAACATGCTTATAACTTATAAGGTGTCGTCGTAAAGGGCGGCAAATATTATTTTTGCACGGAGAGGCTAACTAGTTAGATTAGGCCCTGGTAATGAAAAAAGAAATATAAACATTTTTCATTCACAAGCCAATGTCTCATTTTTTCTTACAAAAATGAGACATTTTCTTGCTTTCATAATTTCTTTTAACTCATAACTATATAAGTATAATAGATAAAGAAAATTTAAAACAATTTATTACAATCGAATACCAAATTTCAGAGTTATGCATTATTTTATCAATAGCAGCAGGGGTTAACTGAATGCGAACAAATTGTACGGAGACAAGTTTGCATGTACTTGCAGGAAGATAAGTAGTTGGGCAAAAAATTCATAAATAGACAAATATATCGAATTATGAATTTTTGGTACACTGAAAAATAAAAATTAAATAATGATCTAATTCAGTATTCATTTTCACATTTTAGAATAAATAGTATTTTATTATCACAACTATTATTCTTCATTCTTAACTAAAAAATTTTTTCAGTTAACATATCAGTCTTCATTTATAAATGCACTTTTTCAAGAAGCTAAGAGATAATTAAATAATTAATTTAGATGTACGCTATCCACAATTGGACAAATAGGATTTTTCCATCAAAAAGAGGAGGCCAGAATTGTTGAATAGGAAAGGTGTCATGTTTCATCATGACAATTGCAGTGCTCATAAAAGTTTGATAGCTCATCAGAAGCTATTACAACTTGGGTGGAATCTCTATTGCGCCCATCATTCTCATCAGATTTAACGCCCTCTGATTATTTATAATAATTTTGTAGTAAAAGAAATTTTTATTAAATACTTATTATTGTTCTTCCAGCATATATTTCTCGCCCTTTTATAATAAAGAAGAGATAGTTTTATACCATTACCGTGTCTGCAATTAATAAAGCAGAAATAGTTTTGTACCATTACCAGGTTTGTACAATTAATAAAGTAGAGATAGTTTTATATCTTTTCCAGGTCTATGCAATTATTCCTAGACAAAAATCGAGAAACCAAATATAAATACCACTTTAAAAATAAAAATTGCTATAACTTAATTTTATATCCATATGTAAAATTAAATTATGACAATATGTATTTTTAATGTGGTATTTCATATTTCTGCAAAGATTTTATTAAATGTAGCCCTAATGACATTTTACACTTGTATTTATTTGAACTCCATTTTCACTTGGGCATATTTAACAAGCAGGAAAATATGCAGTGTATAAGCTTATATAGTTTTTACAGATTAGAACCTTATATTAATGATAGCTTGAACAAACAATTCAAATTTAACTATACCTAATAAGCCATTTGTGACTGTTTATATGAAGGCTTTTGTAAGGTGGTAAAGTGACAACCATAGGTCATGTAAAGAGCACCCATGTTAATAGATATTAAATCTTCTCAGACTAAATAAGTTATTAAGGCACTAATAAAGAATACCTAAAAAGATTTACTCTACGGCACGATCAACTTCAATTTCAGGAACAGTTGTGAGACTTCTATATGTAATATTTGAATTAAATGTGTGTTAAATAAGTATATTTTATCACTGATATAAACATCTTCATAGATATCCAATGAATTTCGCATATACAGTTTGTTACAGCTTACATATAGAAAAGAATTGATTTTGTGTAAGGTTATCAGATAATCATGCCCTACCCCATGCCCTTTCCATGGTTACCATGATATTATATTTATTTAATTATTTCCACACAGCTACACATATGTTATGGTTATGCAGCTATACATTTCAATAACAATAACAAAACTAAATTTATAATAAATACAGCAATTAATAAATTTAATGACTGCAATATATAACAATGTCACATTTTAAAGAGTTGATCCTCACTCATCACAACAAATCACACTCTGGTGCAACAGCAGTCAAAGAACTGAGTAATTACATACTGTGGTAGAGCGGGGAATTCCAACATAATTTGAGTCAAGATGCCGGTATTGCAGAGGTGAAGACTAACCCAGCGCAAGAAAGTTATCAGGTACAAATAGCTAGAGTCATTCCAATGAAATAGGGAATATATCTCTTACACCTTAGTATATCCACTGAATATATCTATTGTATTTTAACAATGAAATTAATTTTATCAATGATATTTTTCTGCTGTACTGCAAAGTATGGTAACCCAACATATAACAACAACGAAAATATCAATAGGAAATAGAAAAAGGAAGTAAATATACCATCCTAATGTACAAATATTGAAGAAACATGTTTCTGACATTTTCAATAAATAAGCTGCATTTTGTTTGAATGATAAACACTTGTCTGCTTCTTTATCGTAATGTTTAATATGAAGTCAAAAATAAATTCTAATCTATGCAACAATAAATAACCACTTACTTTCTGGTGCCATTGTAACATTTACTTGTTCCTCCATGGAGGCATGTTCCACTTGAGCTGAAGCCTCAATGCTCACTTGCAGTTTGTTGATTTCAATATTGCTAACATCTCCCAGTATAAAGCTTTTATCTTGAACGTGCCTCATCTCTTCTGGTCCCATAAACATGCTTTGTATCTGCTCATCCTCAATACCAAAGCCATCCTGTATACATATATATATATATATATATATATATATATATATGTATATATATGTATATATATATATATATATATATATATATGTATATATATATATATATATATATTTTATATAGAAGATTTTATCTCCTAGTTATTAGTGATCTCATTTGTATACTTAGAAAGATGAATATTTTTGAAATATGGTAATTAAATATATTTAGTAATATTTACTGAAGTGATGCAAATTATAAAACACATTAAGCATTCTTAAAAAATTGTTTATTTTGCAGCTCGTTTTTCCTAATAAAGTTTGATGTAAAAAAGCAGTCATTTTAATTCAGATTACATTCTGTTCAATATTATTAAACCAACATAAAACTAATCATTGCCTTAGATTAATTCAACACAATATTCAAATATTTAAAATTTCCAGTAATCTACAGGAAATATTTACTGCAAATTGAAATATATTATGTTTTAATGTCTAAATAAGTAAATGGTGGATTAACTATCAAGCTAAATAACTACTATTTTGGTTCAAATAAACGAGAAGAAGCAGAAGCCACAAAATAACACTCATTGTAAATACCCTCTCAATATTGTGTAACCAAACTCATGTAATAGCATCATACACTAATAGAGCATTGAAAATCTATGATATCCTGAAAATAATTCGTACTTTCCTATCTATTTTCAACAAAATTAAAAAAGCTTTGCTTACAGATATGGGTTTTACGGTATTATCAGGAAGAATTTCACGCAGAGTGATGTCGGCAATATTAGCAATAACATTTCCACTGTTCTGTAAAAAACAAAGTCATTATATGCTATAAAGGCAATTTTGCTACTCAACAAGTCCATTATGTTGTTTCAAAAAAGACTGTTGTATAATTATGTGTTGGTTTCAATATAAAAATATCATTAATCTTAAATGAGTTTAAAGTAAGTACTCTGTTATTTTTTAAGTTTAAGTAAAATCAAAGTATCTTGTTGCTGTATTTTTACAGTGCAGTACCCCAATTGGTCATATATATCTACCATATTACAGAAGACTTACAAGTATGTGTGTATGTATGTATGTATATACATGCATGTATGCCTATATGCGTGTATGCGTATATGTATATATATATATATATATATATATATATATATATATATATATATATATATACATATATTTAGATAAATCTCCAGGATAAAACATTATAATAACAAAAGAAAAACGAATGTACAAGTAATTAGGCCCTCCCCTCAAATAATATTTGTTAGGAAAATGGCACTTGAATCTTCCCGCCTTTTTCAGAATGTTGATTGTCGCTGTATTCCATAAAAAATTAAAATATTCCTGTAGGAATATTACTTCTGGGTAAGAGAAATAAAATAAAAATTAAACAAGTGTAAATTTAATATAATTTTTAGAATTTAGGTCATTATAAACAAAATAAGAAACAAATTCGTGTTTCAATTTTCAAACAATAATTTTGTCACGCTGTGCCACGTGTCTTGAGTTTATAAAATGTTTATATTTTTGGGTCCATTAAACGCTAATCATTGCACAATTTACTTAAGTTTTGTATAAATGACTAGTCAGGTTTTTTCTTGGAAAATTAGTTTAGACATATTTTTTTTCTTTTATAATGTATTTATATGAAAATGTTAATAAATCGTTAAGCTTGTTTTTGAGAAAATTTCAT
Organism: Druceiella hillmani; assembly: GCA_039881145.1. Classification (NCBI taxonomy): domain Eukaryota; kingdom Metazoa; phylum Arthropoda; class Insecta; order Lepidoptera; family Hepialidae; genus Druceiella; species Druceiella hillmani. The sequence goes on along the minus strand of JAYKKI010000008.1, from coordinate 13,312,204 downwards.
TTTTAAATAATTTTTAAAGAATAATAAGTATATAAATATGTAAATACAAACATAAAAATATATATAAAAATATACATGAATATAGAAGGACCTAGATTTTGGTCTCGTTCTTTCTTAGGTATTGAGTCTAAAACGGTTTTATTAGTAACGTATAGAAGGGATTTAATGTTAATAGGTAATTGAATGTTTTGTTTTAATAATTTATAAATCAATGAAGAAAATTTATTATGTAATGGGCATGCAAAAATGAAATGATTTAGATCGCCCTCACCAACCTACAATCACAGGCTAGATACTCTCTGACATGCAGCTTAGTCAAATGAGTAGAAAGAGAACAGTGACCCAAAACGCATACCAGATAACACTGAGGTTTACTTTCGAGAAAAAATACATTTTGAAAACCACGGTTTTGAAGGAATAGAAGATTGGATCTGGAAGTATCCCGCACCCGTGATCTGGAACGATCTTTCTTATACCCTTTGGCAATCAGAGACCATCCAGGAATTAGCTAGGGGAAGGAGATCCTCAATGAAATTACAAGTGAAACATGGATCCCCATTCATGGCTGCGAACCGGGCTTTTGCGTACTATTTCATTATTGACTAAGCCGCAGTGATTAGGAATTCATGCAAGGAAGACATTCGATCCCGATCTCTCCAAATCAAGCTTGAGATGCTTGATCAAGAGAGTTAGGAAGCTAGAATTTACTGAAAAAGGATTGGTGAGAAGGGACTCTAAAGAACTTAAGGAATCGGAGGAGATAAGAAGCTTGCGAATCTTTTTAAGCCGAGAATATCTCAAATCCTCAACAATAGCTCTATATTCGCTAGAAAAAACCAGAACAATCTTTTGGGAAGCAAAAATATATCGAATGAGAGGTAGCCGTGCAATAAAAAGACGCACATAGCCATAAACTATTTAGGATGGAATTGAACAGGGAATTGGGATTACTGGACTTTTTACTAACTCCGAATCACAAATTTATATTTGGTCTGTGAATTACAGAGTCAAATGGAAAACTATAGAAGGGGAGAGACCAATTTTGATAAATTGTGTTTGAGAGAAATTTGATTTTTTGGAAGCTGACCATGAGGAGAGGATGAGGTTTAGAATGCCAAAAGAAATCATTTAAAATTAATCTGGAGAGAAGGGTTTGTTTTGGATATTTGGGATGGGAGGTCCTAGCTGCTTTCAAGAGAAATCGATCAGCTAGGTGTTGACAACGGAGGAATAGAAGAGATACTCCAGAAACAGCACGAAGAATATTCATCATAGCCTGGCATCGGGTAATTACATGCTCAATGTGAGTGTTCTAGGATAATTTCAAGACCAGGAATATACCAAGAAATTTAGTACTCTAGAGTGTAAGGATGTTTGAAAAGTTGAAGGAAATGGAAAATATATGAAATTATTATATTTCTAGTAAAGATCATTACAGAACTCTTCGATGACGAAATATACATACTGTAAGACCCATTGGCCATTGGCTTCAGTTAACGAGGTCAGAATTTAAAGCATTTTCTTCAACCGCAATTGATTTGTTAGAGGTATATAAAAGTAAATCATCAGCATACTGCAGTATACGACAAAATGGATTAATAGAAGAATGAATTTTGTGTGAATATATCTTGAATATGATAGGACTCAGGACTGAGCCCTGGGGAAGGTCACGCCTGTTCGATCTTGTTAAGGGTGGAATCCTGGGAGCTCGAAGGACGATTGATCTGTCGAAAAGGAGGTTGAGAAGGAAATTAGACATCTTTTCTGGAAAATTAAGTTCTCGTAATATTTGTCTGAGGACAGGGAGATTTACATGATCATAAGCTGTAGAAAGGTCAAGAAGGCAGCTCCAAGGAATTCTTGTCGGTAGAAAGAGAGCCGTATATTAGTGGTCAGGATACTGAAGTTATCCATCATCCTGTTAGCTTTTCTGAAGCCAAATTGATGATGTGGGATAATGGAATAGTGTTCAGTAAACTATTCTAATCGATTCTTAATCAGATGTTCAGTAATGGGTCTGTAATAAGATCATACGTCGGGATCTTTATTAGGTTTAAGAATGGGGATAACAATTTAAGATTTCGGGACATACCCTGAATTAAACATGTTTTTAATAAGAGAAAGAAGTTATTGGTGAAAAACAGGTGGAAATTTTTTCACCATCGAGTACGACAGAGGCAGAGTCTTGAAGGTGACGTAAGGATAATTCCAGTTCATTAATGGAAAAGTCTCTTTCTAACCAATGATCGGATTTTGAAGGATTATATACAATAGGAGCTCATCCAGGTTGGGGACGGAAGGGGGAGCAAGCTTATTTAAAAACTGATCCCGATTCCCGAAAATTGGATTGGGTGAATCAGGCTGAAAAACAGATCAAAACCGTTTGAAATTTGTCCTAACGACAGAAAAAATAGTGAAAGGAGAGAGGGAGATACAGATTTTCTTCTGACTCTCCGTTTTTTTAAGAAGGATACATTTCGTTTGTGCTCGATTTTGCTCAATTTATACAAAAATACAATAAAACTATATGAAATTTAAAGCAACGAAATGAACAGACTATTCAGTAAATATAATCAAACCGTCAGTAATCAAAACGCCAACACGCTTCCTTTCACAGTTCACTGTTATTCTTATTCTTAGCTTTTCATAATGGCGATTGATTCTTTCTCAGGAGATTATAATTTATTATCGAGTTGAAATTTTCTTGACTTGTAATCAACTTTCTTAACAAGTTAACTGACTCTAGTTTTCTAAATTTTCTTTTACAGAATTTAATTATAAATATATTAAATTATTTGTTGTCCTCCGTCAATTGTTTAACCAGAGCTCTGGAAAAGAAATGATAGGCACTATTACTTTACACGTTTCTTGCGATTCTTTTCTTTTCTCAAAGTTTATTAAATTACATTACAAAACTGATAAAAATACTAAGTGAAGATTGTGTTGCAAGAAATTTATTAATTGCTGATTGTTTTTTTAATTAATAGTTAAGGTTATGATTAGTTTTAGTTTTCATTTTTCTCTTTGAAAATAATAAATACTCTCATAATTGACAGCAAGCAGAGCGGCCGCTTGTTGGGAAGTAACATATGATATAATTTACATATATTTATTAAACAACATACTTCCAGTATAAAGAGTTTGATATAGTTTTCAATAAATTATCTCGCCATTTTGAACAAATTACTTCATCATTTGATTAGTAGACGTTCCAAAACAACCAAGAACACTACTAAACGTCTTCACAAAGGCGAACAACTTTCTAAAAGAATTTTTAAAAATATGTAGATAAACAATATAATAAATATATGTAGATAAACAATATATCTATCCTACGCTAAGATTAAAACAAAAAAGGGAAGATACGGTACACTCTTGCTTTATTTAAATACAAAACGAACATAGGTACAACTACACGCACAACAAACTCTCACAGCTGCAATTACAAATTGCCTACATGCAAAACCGAAAGAAACAAATCGATGCTTTGTGACTGTAGCGCGAGTGAATCAAGGTATTACAGCAAATTGACAAATTGCACTGAACGCACTGCTAGTACTATAGTCTTGCACGATGCAGCGCTTGCGCATGCTGCTGTCATTCAAACATGACGGTAATAAAAGAAAATATTTTTTTGAAAACATTTTTATGTAGTTACGCACGAAAAGTATTTCCATGTGTCCTGTTTTTGTTTTCTGAATAGTTAATACATCTGGTAAAACATTAGAAGGCATTTTTAGATCGATTTGACTGAAAATAATCGCAATTTCAATTTCAAGAACCTCACTTCTACGCAAACCGCGGGTTTACGTTCAAATGAATTGAACAAAACACAACCAGGTCCATTGGACCTGGTTTACGCGGACCTCGCAGAATTATAGCGTACCGTATCTTCCCTTTTTTATTTCAATCTAAGATCCTAGTATCGCAATACATTGTGGGGCAATTTAACTGTTGCCAATTCCTTTGTGAATATATCTGACAAATTCTTTGTTATTGCTATGAATATGTCAATTATAATTCATAACATGTAATATTGGGTCAGTTTCGCTTTGTCGATAGTTTTATATAATCCCGCAAGTATTATATAATCCCGCAAGTATAGCTGTGCCTCCCGGTTTCACTCGCGCAAAATTACGGTTTCGCTGACGATACTATTATTACTATTGTTATTATCATCAATACTATTATTAAAAACGTTAATAGATGTCGTTGGTAGTACCGATATCGTAATATTCACCAAGTCAAAGGTTTTTTTAATCTATAATATCCAAATGAACAATATACACCATGTTGTTCGAGAGTATAAACTATTGGCGTACCAAAATTTCATTAAAATACGTATATATATACCAATCTTCTTCTATGTAATCTGATATGAATAAAACTTTATCCAATCTGCATTCTGTTAACTTATTACGAGTTTTGGTCATAATGGCTCCGGCTCGGGAAAAGTCTCGGGGAAACTTTAGTCTTTCGGTTGATGTAGAGGTAGCAGGGATGACAAAACACTTTTTTGTTAAGCTGTATAACCTAGGAAAAATGATTTCATATCTTTCCATGCTTGTGAGGGATTCGCTTAGTGGAAATACTTCGTTTGTCAGATATAGTCCAACTTCATCTTTTTCATCTTCACTCGTTCTCTGGCGTCTAGCATGAGCCAGTTCTTGATGGGGTTTCCGATACCGATGACAGCACCGGTGGACAAGGGTTATCATTAGCGTTCACTGTTCTTCGGTTGAAAGAACGTGAAGTAGATGTTTTTAAATCTGGAATCGAGCAGGGTGGAGACGGCTAAAATATGGTTATGATCTATTTGTCTAAATCGATCATTAACTTCCTTCATTGCTTTTTCTTTTAATGGCTTAATTATGTTTTTTTTTTCTTCGCTATGAGCCTTAATATTTTGTATTTGAGGCCGTAGACAATTAACAGTGGGAATTATTCTATTGAATGTAACATATAATTCTCCACTCACATCTTTTGTAACATATTCGAAATGATTTAGAATGAGTATTATCTTTTGCATAATGTTATTTTCCCGAGCAGTTAAAATGTCTAGTGTTCTTGGGTTTTAAAAAAATATCTCATTTACGACGCTCCCTAAGGTGAAGGTAGCGTCTGAGCATATAAAAGGTAGAGTTCCGCCTAGTTTTCACATCTTAAATTTTTTCAATTCTTATTTGTCTTGCTTTTCTCTAGGCAAATCACTTTGTGTAATACAAATTCTTCGCTGTTCTTGAAAAATTTTACGATTTCTCGTACTTTGCCAATAAGTTGTTTTATGTTGTCAGTTTCCAGTAATTTCTCGATCACTCGATTTACTGAACATGCAAAGCACAGATGGTGTTTGGCAGGTTTTAGGAATTGATGGACCTGTCGCGAGCATATTTGCCCCATTCTCAGTAACTATGGCAGATGTGTTAGGTTTTTTTAAAACTAAATTTTTGGCAGCAATCTTTTAAATATTGAACAATGTTTTCAGACGTATGGCGTGTGGTCAGAAACTGAGTAGTTAAATACTTTGCATTAATCTCATTATTATGAAAGAAATGAGCAGTCACTCCGAGAAAGCTGCGTGTTCTGACCATATGTCATATGCAACTGCGATGTTTTCCATATTGTTTTGTCAATAAATTTTTGCAGTGCTAATCAAAACGGCGCTTCAGTGTGTCCTCTGAGAGTATTTTCATTTATTGATTTCATCAATCGATGGAATCCTTTACCTTCTACGCGATTATACATTTTTAGATTCTTTAATTCCACCAGTAGTTTCAGCAATATCACATTCTGCAATAATCCATTGACAATATATTAGATAAATAATATTGAACTAAAATGGTTTTTGATAAATTGTCACTCAACACTCACCTATTTTATCACATGCAGTCGTTTCCAAAATATCTTCAGTTGGTGGGAAGGACTTGGATGTCAAAGCTGTATCGCCGCTTCTGTCTGTCCGCACTAATTTACTAATTGATTTCAATACGACATCTTTAGACTTAAAACACGATAAACTGAGTATTAATTTAAAATATCCAAAATATTGAAAATAGTTTTCCTATTTATTGATTAGGCTCAATCTTGTAAGTTTCAGCACTGTAAACGCAAAACTGATTTTAGTGTGCTACTTTGAAAAAGTACCTACCCAACCTGATAAACCAAGTTTATAAGAGAATATAATTATCATAAAAACATAAATATTATTATTTTACTAACTTTTCCGGGTGTATTTTCAAATGCTATCTCATGTTTGAAATGTTTTCACTGGTCTTCAAGGTTTTAAAACATATTTTAAACGATGATGTGTTATCTTCGTTTTTTTTAAAGTACTTCCATATTTAGGGTAGACTGGGTAATATTGAAACAAAGCACGGTTGAAACAACACACATATGTCGCAAACCGTTGACGGGACGGTGATGAGTCCAAGGGGAGAATGAAGCGGACAACCGATCTGAACAGGAACCTCGGAGTTGCATCGCTCTCCGCGTGCTTTAGCTCTTTTTACCCTATTGTGTTCTGTGAACCAAAAGTAAGTATTTTTGCTCGGAAAATTTTCCAACTATAATGGTTTCTAATTAAGTGAGAGAGTTGAGTGTGTATTTTTGTTTGAAATGAAGCTTGTAGAATATAGCATTGCGGCTAGTTTTTTGTGTCATTGTCGTCATAATTACTATAACTGCTTTTTACCTAAAGTAGGAGTTGGGGACAGTTGAAATATTGTATTTATTTATTTATTCTTGTTTTCTTGATGCCGAAAGCACGCGTAAGAAAGATTTCGAGAAGAAAATAGACTTATTGAAGCACAAAGACGCTTATGAAGAGGTGAATACAGAAAATTCATTGCGAAAAGCGGCAGAGAACTACGGAGTAAACCACTGTTCGCTCTTAAAATGTATTCGAAAGCTACTTGAAAGAAACTTGAAACTTGAAAGACATGGGATGTAAAGCACACAACCGATTTTTTAATGAGGAACAAGAGCGAGAGCTTTCAAAGTATTTATTTCGATGTGCGGATATATATTTTGGCCTACCTAAGAAGGTGGTAAGATAATTTACCTATGAACTTACAGTTAAATATAATTTAATAAGACGAGCTAGCAGGTGAGGAATGGTTTCGCATATTTATGAGAAGAAATCCCGAACTGTCTCTACGCCCAGCGTAAGTAAGCCTTTCCAGGGCGACTAGCTTTAACAAAACTAACGTAGGTTCCTTCTATGACAATTTGACCATTGTCATGGACCGTCATAAGTTTGAGCCTCAAGACCAAAGGGAAGAGATAAGAAAGGAGCAAGAAACAAGATTGAAATGAAGAAGTGCTAAGCAAATTAAGAAGCAATTGGATGGAGAAAAAAGTAAAACAAATACCATAAAAGAAAAAAGAAAAATGTACAACAGGAAGTACCATCAGAAGGAAAAGAGTGCTTCTGTCTTGTTTGTATGTCACCATATTAGGAGAGCAGATCTAAAGAAAAGTCGATCCGATGCACCACTTGTAAACTGTGGACTCACGAAGAATGCACAGAAAGTAGTCTTAGCTACAACTGCACAACTGCAACTGCCACAACTGCAACTCAGATTGATCTTTATATTTGACTAACGACTGATATGGTAATGAAAGTCAAAGAGAGTTTTCATTTCGTTTATTTTCAAATTATTTTTGTTTAGTTTGTTATATCTAAAAAACAAATAGTTGATTTTGTTTTGTTGTTTGTTAATTTACCTAAATTATATATATTAATGTTAAGTAATCTATAGTTACAGATGCTTGATAATATACATAGATTTTAACTAGCATGATCTAAAAATGTTAAAGGCTGATTAAAAATATTTTTATTAATTATTTAAAACATTGAAGACTAATTATTATTGTTAAATAGGTCCTTTGTTATTCTTAGAGTTAAAATAAACAAATAATAAAACATGTTATAATATTATATTTTGTATTATTCGCATGTGTTTCAACTGACCCCAATCACTGTTTCAACTGCCCCTGGTATGGGGACGGTTGAAACAAATCGGATTTTTTTGTTTAATTTGATCTGGACCTCTGACCTGGAACTAAAAGCACATTGCCCATTGGTATGATAGAAACATGTTCTTTTATTTGATATATCTTCTTCGTGGTTTTGTTATATGTTTGGTTTGAAAACTTGCATTAAAAGATGTTTTAGTTAGTTATAGGCGCCGATTACGACATATTTAAAGAAAAAAAAATATTTCCACACAAATTACAGTTCGTGACGTAGTTTTTTCTTGTCAGAAAACTCCGTGAATATGTCATATAAACATCAATTACAAATGTATAATTTTGAAATAACACATGTCATGAATACGGCTTTTATTATAATTAAAGGAAGACATACATCGCTATAATCATGTCTGCTTTATGTATGTTTTTGCTTGTTTTCAGATCTTGATAAATTGCCCACTTTCATTTATGCAATTATCAATTAATAAGTTGATTCGAGAGTGCTACCTGAAGACGCCTGATGCTATTAATTTTCATAGTAATGATATTTAAAATATATTAAATTGTAAAGTAATATTATTTTCATATTTGTCTTGTGAAATATTTTTATAATTTTAATAAATTTATGAATTAAAATTATTTTCTTTGTTAACGCCATCTGTGAGCAACAGAGAGTAAGAGATTACGCCATCTATGGGCATTAATAATAATTACATAAATCTTTGGCCAGGAAGGGTGAGGCAAGGGGACAGGGGAGTTACTTTGACAGCGTTTCGGGAAGTATGAAAAAGTGCGACTCTTTATAAGGGCTAGTATGGATAGTGTCCATCAGTTTAGTATATTATCTATGGTGTCCATTCTGTACCGTATCTATTCTGTGGATGATATGTCGAAAATTTCCTAATATATTTAGTAGTGCTGGTAACATGATTTGTGTTACGAATATCGACGATGAAAACTTTGATATTAATTTTTGTAATAATAAATTTTAATTTGGTAGCATATCACAAAATACTATCGATACTTCTCTAGAGTATTGATACCTTCGAAGTATCGAAATGAAAATACCAATACCAAAAGTACTCGATATCGAACCAACAGTATCGACCAAAAGTATACCATACTTTTTGCGTATCCCTAGACTTAGCACCCTTTGAATTTTAAAAGAGAACTTATAATTAAATTACCTGAATAACTGGTCTTACCCAAATATTTAGTCAAAGTACCAAAGAATTCTGCAAGGGAAAAATTTTATCTCTGCATTATAGATAATGATAGTAATTACAAGTTATATAAAATCAATCTTCAAATATGTAAGCACAATCATTAGATGGTGCTTACATATTTGAACACGGATTTTATTAATTACATATAGAAAATACAATACTTTCGTGAACCGAAAGATCAATTATCAATCCAATATATTAGTTGGATCTCATAAACAATTTAACCATGGCATTATAATTAAAAATAGCTTCGAAAAAACATTACATTTTTTATTAGAATTTATAAGTCCACTTGCTATGGAAGTATAAGCATAGATCGCTTTTATCAAAGTAATAAAGTATTTTTAGGCAACAAAACAAATATAACTGGTGTAATTTTATTTTCTATTTTTAAAATTAAGTCACTATTTATTCAGATTATTTTTTAGCTTGAAAACATTTTTACTGATAACAAGTTAATCTACCCCTGATAAAGCTTCGTGGATTATTTTATTTTTATATAATATAAAACTAAGAGATAATGAGTAAGAAAGTATTTAAATTCGTAAAAAAAATTATTTAGTAATAATAATTTTAAAAAGGGCTAAAGAAATTTAAAGATATTTGTCAAAGTAACAAAATATTTTACATAATTACAGATTATTGGGCTTTGTAGTCTGTAGTTGCCTAATTTATATTGAATTTGTGGCCATGTCATCAGTAGGATTGTAATAATTGAAATATCTTTGCTCAGAATTAAACCATAGACATAGAGCTCTCTTATGTCTGCTGGTCGATGATTGACGAAATCTGTTCTGGCTACCGTTTTACTTGCATTGTACTGGTTAACAATAACCTATAGAAATCGTCCGTCATAAAGGAATTGCGCGTTATTATTTTTTTACTGTGATTAAAGCTGCATATATTTAAAATTAGATTTACAAAATGCCTAACTTTTTATTGGTTTTTATGTTTTCGATGCTATTATCATCAGCTGTCATAGGTAAGATAATATGAATTTTTTTATAATTATTTATTATATCATCATTGTCCACTTTGCTGCAGTTATGTACATAAAATGTCGCCTGTTAGTGATGAATCACGACAATAAGATGTGTTGTAGCCACCTCATGAGATTATCTATTTATGGAAGTAAATATTATTTGCTCAAAATACAAGTTTAACGCTGTGTTAAAATATAAAGGACATTGGCTTATCAACAGTTATGGCTGATAATTTTTTTTGTTTTGACCCTGTATTATAAATTTTATATGCACATATGTTAAAATAAAATTACAGCGAAAAGATATGGCCAATTTACTATTAACTAAAAGTCCTTAGCTTTTTTTATTTGTCAACAACGGATGAATCATGTTGAAATAAATCTTATCGCAAATAAAATCCGCCCACAATAATTTTTCCTTTGTCATTGAATATAAGTTACATAGTGTAAATCTTTACCTTTTTATCAATACTGTTGAATAGAAATATTTTCAGGCAATCGTACTGTACTATTTCTAAAGAATTAGTAATAGCATTACTAATTTCTGGTAAATCATTTTTTTTTGTAGTTCTTGTCCAAGAAATGTTTTTTTAAGTTTTTTCACTGAGGATGGCCAGTAGAAGTTTTTACTTAGTTCACGGTGGGCAAGTAAAGGTGTTTTTTATGTTCAGTCTTTATTATAAAATGACAAGATCTGACGATTTACCGTTTTGGCATATGTAAAATGTTCGATCTGCTGTTGGATCAGTAAATTGACTCACATTGATTTTTAGCCTCGGTTATATGTTATGGATTAGTATCAATTTTCAATTTACTTTTATTATAATGAAATAAATAATATTTTTTTTTTTTTTGAATTACTTGATTTAACAAATTCTTCTCAATGTAAATTAAATACTTAAAGAAAGCTTTAATTTGTCTTTGATCTGATTAAATTTTTTTTATTTTTAATTATTTGTTACTCCAGTTGAAAATTTTTTTGTTTTATATTGGCAAATTAAAAGTTTTAAAAATAGAATCTGTTAAAACTATACAAAGATTATTGACATCCTTATCGATATTTTTGAACACCACTAAAGTTATACTATCTTACATTTATACACTTACAAATAATTCACTTTAAGTTATGCGGAATTTGAAACTGAGGTGGTCTGTGTATTAAGTGTGTGGTTGAATATTTTTTTAAACTTCCTTTAGTGAGGTCTACATAGTGTATTGTTTATGGAGCAAGAACAGTATTTACAATAAAGGTGGATTTTAATTTAACTACTGTAAACTGTTGGGGACTTTCTTGGTTGTTTTTCTTTCTTACACAGTTAAAATTCTTCTTTCACAGATAAATTTGTCTTGTAGACAAATTTTAAAATTGATATAGAGATTGAGAATTATAATTATCCAGGTTAAATAACAGATCTTCTTTCTTCAACCTACTCAGTTACTAATTAGCAAGTAAAATGCCAAAGTTTTCAGAACTGAATGCATTACTGAAACCAAGACGTACTAGAATTGTTGTTTGGTATTATTCATGACTAGGCCTATTTCATTAAAATTTTATTTAGGGTAGTTGGGGAACTATATCTAGCTTGAAAACCGACTAGTTGGAAATGTACTAGTGTAAGTAAATGTACTACTCTTAGAGAATTATGAGAACAGTAGTATAAGAATAAGCCAGAAATCTTTAAATTGGTTGGGGATAGAGTCTTCTTCTTTTTAACCATTATCCACCCACTGCTTATTTTATGTCTCCTTTTTAGCACATAATTCCTGTCATGACTGACTTTCTGCAGCAATTTCTTTCCAAACATTGTCAAAATGTTGTCATAGACTATCTTCATAGCTGATGACCAATGCCCCTGCTTCCGGTCCGCAGTCTCCACCTCAAAATCATCCTGCTCCATCTGCAACAAATCCAGCCCATGTCACTGACCTACTACATTTTCTTTGTGTGCAGTTATGCGCACCACCTCGGGTAGTTTGATATGTCTACAAATTTTGAGACTTGCACTTGGTTAATATAATACTGGTCCAATCTCCACTCACGATAGGTACAATGTTTGAAGTTGATTGCCATCTCTTTATTCTTGAATATTCCTTATAGTCTACTGAAGAAGCCCCAATCCAATTTGATACGAAGTTTTGTTTCACAGAGTACTGAGGAATTTTCAAATATTAGTAGATTATTGATATGAAGTGGATATAAAGTATTTTCTGGTATTTCTATGTATTTATAACTATTTGTCCCTTGGGCTAGAAAACTAGTTATTAAAAAATGTGAAACTAGTTATTTATAAATCTTCTCTTTGATTGCTACTGTAGTTGAGTACTTACTCCATTATTCATTTATCTATCAACGCAATTCTAATCTATAGTTATTTTTCACACATGTTTACCTTAACACTTATTTTCTTCTACTTCTTTTCATTCAGTTGCAGTTAATATCACAGTTACTTTTTATAACTTCTACAAGTATTATTTTCTTTTTAATTCATTCTTTTATAAGTATCATTCTACATAGACTATACTTACTACAACTGTTTATATATGCATAAATACATATCAATAAATGACATCACTAAGTATGTCGGGCAGGGATGCGTTTTATCAGCGCCATTATTTGACCTTGGTTGATGTCTAACTTAGTACCTGAATAGTAAATACCTACTCAAATGTCAAGTTTTATATATGCAGATATATGACATTAACATCAAATTATAAACCTCAAAAGTATCTAGTAGTAAATTTTCTCAACAGGAAAATATACATAGATATTCATACATCGATAAAATATTGATATTCATATATGTAATGATTGTCAAAAATAATGAATGTGAAATTATTAAGATAAATTATCATATTTAAATTTACAAAAAACTAGCTGTGTCTGCAACTTCATTCCTTTGTGGATTTTAGAAAATAACAAGTTAACTATAAGATTAATACAAGTAATACCATCTGTAACAATAACAATAAAATTAATCTTTATTTAAGTATGTAACACTTTGTATTGAAACACTAAAAGAATTCTCAAAATTCTAGAAGTAAATTAGCTGCATACTGAGAGAGTGTCTTCTTTAACCCATGAGATTTCCAATAGATTCATTCTGTAAAGAAGTAGACTCGTACTTAATCTTTACAGATGTTACAAGCACATTGAGCAAAATTTTTTTATCTATTAAATTCATGCATGGGGTTGAGAGCCAATTTACAAAATTATCATCTTCAAGTAGTAATTTTATAATGATGTCGCATCAGTTATGAAGAATCGTCATTAAGAGGCACCTTAAAATTAGAATTTTGTAATTTATATGAGTGAAAGTTAAAACCACGGTTAAAAAAGTTTGTAACAGAAGTCACATTAAAATTTAATAACTTTAAAAAAGAAAATGATGGTAATATAAAAAAAATGTTTAAGACTTGCAAGTAAGTAAGACCGCTAGAATCATATTTCACAGACATTATTCCACAGCCAATACAATTTGATATGAATTAGGAGTTGGGGATAACATGGTAAAAATTTAAATCATGGCTTCCCAAGTGGCTGTTATAGAAACATCTAAAAGAATGTTTGTGCTGTCGATTGACACTTTTGAAAGTAAATATTCTGTGACAGAACAAGAGAGTGTTTATTAATAGTTTGTCTAGAGAGATTATGAAAAATATTAATGATTTTGAGTGACAAGCGGAAATAATTTTGTATTTGAAAACAGACAACAATGAATTGGTAAATTAATTTTTTTGTACAATGTATGGGAAATGTACAATATATGGATGGGAATATTATTGTAGTGCATTTTGAGATGAAAGAATAGGAGTCAAAAGTCGTAAATATAAATATATTATGAGAATAAACTATTCCCAAAAGATAATATTACACAAAGATGAAAAAATTCATGTTGCTTATGAAACGTAATGTTAAAATTAGATCCATAAAGTAAAAAACTGCACATAATTTTAAATAGATAAAATTATAAAAATGATTTTTATTGCATTATTTTTGAGTGTTTGAAATCATAATATAAATACATAGTTACAATATACATCTTGTGTATAAATAAATAATAAATATTTTTATTACAGTGTCACAAAATAACCATTAGTTACAAAGAATAATTTGACTGTCACAATAACTTTGCTTCCATTTGGTATTAACTCAAAACAATTTTCTAAGCTCACTATCACTCCTTGGTGCTTTTTAAATTTAGTATGTTTGCAGTCTTTTTCTCTCGAATTTACCTACCCGTTATAATTTAAACATATTTTATTCTTCTATGTTTCCTTATTTGGATTACATGCACTTTATTTTGGTAAGTAATCGGTGTCAAGAAAAGAATGAAAAACTTTTTTCAAATCATTCAAAATTAAGGCAATACAACAGGTTCAACTTTGATAGATTGATAGAAACTAGATAGGAAATTAAAATATTACAAATTAGAACGGTAATAACTTTGAAATGTTAATGTAAATGACGTATTGAAATTATTACATACATACAGAGATATATATATATATATATATATACATACATACATACATATACGTATACAAATATGTAAAATGTTGCATTATGTAGTTTATTTTACGAGGCAAAGCGTAACTTAGGAAAGAATTTTTCAATGTACATTTCCTAAAGAAGTTATAAGGGTTAAATTCCGTTTTCATAAATCTCTTTCATCGCGTGAGATTTCAAATTAAAAGTGTGTTATTTTATAATTTTAAACTAATTAATACCTAAAATGATTTATTGTAATTAATTACATTATTTTTTTTATCCAAAATTTTGGCAAACATTTTTGTTAGAAGGAGAGCAACTAGAATGTAAATACATAGGATAACATTACATAAATAAATTGAAATCAATTATTGGAAAATTGAGAAGAGTTTTCCAACATATTCTATACCAGTAACAGGGACAATACTCCACTATTTGTTGAGTATTATGATAATATGTTTAACAGCCTAGTAACTTAACACTTGAAAAAGAAAACTCACTACAAAAGGATCCTATAGACCGAACATGAATTTGAACAATGTAGAAGTACTGCTTTTATTGTATTGTCTATAATTCCTCAGAGACGAAGTTGCGGACAAACAGCTAATTAATATTAGGAATAAAAGCTTATTATTGTTGCTTTATATTATTACACTTAGATACACATTTTCAACAGATTTTAGTATTTTTGTGACCTAACTGTGGAAATCAGTTAATTTACTTTCTCAATGTGATTTGAAAACATGTCCATATTCTTTGCAAAGACATGTAAGCTTTTTTAAAATTAATAAATAATAGAATAATCAAATCCAAGACAATCACCATACTAAAATAAAAATCTACAATGTATTGAACTTTAAATTCTTTCAACTAATACACACAATTGACTAAGCTGCATACAGTTTTACTGAAGAATGATCAATGAAGTGTTTGTAGTATAGTAGATGATATTCCTAGTATATTTGTAATAAACTTGTTTCTGTAATTTAAAATACCTACATACAAATTGTGTTACAGGTAAGGAGGAAACAAATTTAAATGATGCATCAAAAAATGGTCTGGAGACCAAGCCAGACAATATTAAAGGGCAACCTGTTACGACACATGCTGCTTCTACCACCACAACACCAATACCCATAACTACACCTGTGCCTACAACTTCGGTGTCAACTACAATTACGACTCCTACAGTCATTCCCACTACTGTGGCTCCTAGGCCAAAACCGACACCACCTTCTCAGGGTTCCTGGGTATACACTGATAGCCAAAATGTCACTTGTATAATTCTTCAGACTGCACTTCGCGTGAATATCTCCTATGTCAACAAAAGTAAGTTTGCAGAATCTTAAAAATTGTTTGCTCAGTATTGTAACAATGCTTTATTTAATTTCAAAATAAAATGCTTGCAGAGTGTAAATCTTTCAATGGGGACGACGTTATTGTACAGTCATACTACGTATGACAGTAATGTCATCCATATTGAAAAGTATAATTTAATGTTCTAAATAGCCGGCTCCAGACTGGTCGAGCTGCTTCGCCTGGTGGTCTCGTGAGGCAAGTGCTCGTTTGGTGTGAACGTGTCTTACCCGAGACAAGCGCACAGGTGCCACGTCCGAGCTGAGCAATGTGGTTTTTTTTTACCTTTGTTCAAAGATGTATGTTTGTCACACACACTATAGACGACTTTGTGTGATGTTCATGCCTCAGCTGAGCGACATGGACAAAAATCAGTGTCATAAATTGATATCCTATGTAATTTATTTACTTTTACATATTATTCTTTATAAGTTGTCTCACAAACATTGGGGACGATTTTTGATATGGACTGTGTTAATTTGGGAAAAAGATATTGCAAGTTAGTATGAGTCTCCTGTAGCTGAAAACCTTAAAGTTACTAATAATCTTTCTTTCACAATTAGGACTTTTCACGGTAATTTGTATCATTCTTTCGTATTTTGTTATTCAATAGTGAACATATTGTCTCAAAATGGTCTACATCCATCCGCTCAAAATTGTTTTCGACTCATTCGTCAACTAGTTCTTCATCTAGCTGATTCCTATATTTAAGAAACCTTTTTATTTATTTTTTTAATCCAGTATCATTTAAATGGCTCTGCTTTGCTATGTGCGGCAGCTTCATAGTTACTAAATTTGGACTGAGGGTCAGCCGGTTTGGGCCCCGTTAATGTGAATATAAAATATTATGTATCTTCTATTGACATCCAAGTCACATTAATAATATGACAAAATAAATAATGTACAGGACAAACAATGTCATACTAAGTAATTACAATTTAGCATTCCATGAAAAAATGTGAAAATAAATTATAAATTTTACAGGTAGTCAGAATAAAGACATCAAATCTGTGATATTATAATTGCATATAAAATTAACCAAAAACTGATACAGTGCAAGTGAAACTCGCTTCTGTTCCGAAATTTGCAATAAATTTAGGCTTTGTTTCCAGCGCTAATAAGATTAGTTGTTCTAATAGTAACTTTCATTGCATGAATTTGGCGCTAAGATTTTCTGCATAAGGCTTCTTAGTGTATGATGCGGTGGGTTAATAAGTAATCCATACCATTTTGTTTAAGAAGTCCCACAAATTCTGTCACTGTCCCTGTCTTAGCTTTTACTTCACCAGTCACGATGCAGGCAAATGCAAGTTGACATTTAAAATGAGCAAATTTTTGAAATCCTCCATAGCCCATAACACTTTTATCGACAGCTTGAAAGATATTACTGCCTTTATTTAATGGTAGTGGAATTAAGTTTAATATTTCCGATGTCATTTTGAAATCTTCTGAAATACATGCAGCTAATAAAATTAATAACTGACTGATATTTGTCTGGTCAGTACTTTCATCCAAACATTGTTGAATAATATTCACATAATTTTTTTTAAATATATCCATATCATTGAACATGCCAATTTTAGTAAGACAGCGCTACAGTTTCAAATTTTTCCACGAGTTTAGGCTGCGTAAAGCATTGAGCCATTGTAACTGCACATTTTTTTTTATTAAACCTTCATCGCTGAATTATTTTTAATCTATGGTTAATTGTAAAGAAACTTCATAAGAAGTAACCAAATTTTGTTTATTATCTGTATTTATTTCTTAAAAAATATTTGTTTGTTCCATTAGTTTTTTCTTGTACTCGGTTACAATAATTTTTCCTTGCTTCCCCAAATGCCTGTATATTATATATATATATATATCAAAAATTGTTATTAAGAAATATAAATAATAATAAAAATCTAATGAAAGACATAAAAACTTTTTAAAACAATGACAAAACATAGTAAATATTTGCATTTACACTTTTGTTGTGAAAATAAGTGTCTTGCTATTTACTAATTTTAAGTGACTTTCGACAGCCATTGTGGCCTATAAGTTCTATAGATTAGCATCTTATGTCTATGTATAGAGGATATAACAGGACACAATCTGTACTTTGTTTCATCGTGCTGGTCTAAAGAGTTCTGTAGAAACAGTATTTACAAATTATTATGAAAAATAGCTGAATTTTGGTAAAAAATACATGATTTCTCGTTTGTCTGATTGATGATTGGGCCTAACATTATGTGGACTTTTGCATGCTTTATTTACAAAAGTGCAGACTGTGTGATAAAAACTAATAATAGTATTCTCAATTTTTGTTTGAATGCTCATGAGTTTTATGCCTCATTTTTTAAATTGTGCAATGATCTGCTTATAAGCAATGACATGCTTATCTGTCATTTTACCATATCAAGTCATTTTTATTCAGATTTTATTTATAATGTGTAGGGTCTATGTATGTATCATGAATACGTTGAGTTTTTTGTACAGCGTGAATTCAAACTTTGACATTTGATTATTTTTAAACAGGATCTTTCGTATTTATTACTATTCAGTTTTAGCATTCTGCATCTCAAAGAAAAAAACTAAATCTTAATGTGACCGTAAATTTGTTCATCTGTCACAGTTGTTTTTATGTCCAAACCTGATATTTCAGATAACAATAAAGCAATCTGACCCACATATATTGCACTACTTGGTTAACCTATGAAATATTAATGTAAAAATTTGAAACGGCGCATATAAAGTAATGTAATTTTTTTTATTATATATATATATATATATATATATATAAAAATAAACAATATCTTAACATTTATACACATAACTCTCACAAGTTAGTGAAAGACTTAAATTAATCATCGGTTGGAATATTGAGAGTAGTCCTCAGATTTGGATGAAATCTATTACTTTTTGTAACCTATTGCTCCACCACCTATTGCTTTGTAAAACTTCGCCATCTGTTAAACCAACGAGCTAAATGTAAATGTGAACAGTTAATTTTTAAAACATTCAATTGCACCTTTCTGACAATATCGATGTTGGCAATATTTTTAATGAAACATTCTCTTTTTACTACTGAACTCTTTCAACAGATTTTTAAAAAGAAATATAATTTTTAGATACTTTGAAAGAAACCATTTCGAAAGTTCAAATTTGGATGGAGTCATTAGTTTAATTAAAGTTTCCCTTTGCTGCTTTTAAAATAAGTAATAAGTTTAGACAAAATATACAATATTTTCTTGATAAGTTAAGATGAAATATAAAATATTTTTAAAGGCATTTATAGAGTTCTAATGTTTAAGTATGTCTTTTCCATATTTTGTGGAGTTAATAACTCTCTAGACAAATATTTATTTATACGAAATGAGAATAAGCCTAATAAACCAAACTTTTTAAGTTTATAAATAATATATATATTTAATATATATGTGTGTGTGTGTGTGTGTGTGTATGTGTATGGGCACATTTGCGTATGTGTATGTGTGTACACGAATGCACCATACCATATATATATATACACACATATGTACATACAGATACAGTGCAAATCAAATTCGCTTCTTACGTATAGCATGTGTTTTACAATGTATAAACACAAGCTCTCTCGTACACACCTCCTAGTATAAATTTAGCGAAGAAACAGCATATTTAAAAAATCCTTTGTATGAATTTTTCATCTACATAGCGACCAGTTGTGAAAAGTTGCTGGCAAACGGTACCATTTCTTGTTGTAATCCGTTATTAATATTACGTCTCAAAACATTTATCTTTCTCTAAGTACGTTGTACTTAGGAATCTTTAAATAAATATATCAGACATGTGCTAATAAGTATAAGGAATCATACAAATAAAAGTATTAAGAAAGTATCATGCCAGAATGTAACATACACAATTTCGAAACATTAATATAACATTGTATATACATGAAAAGAACAATAATTTAATGTTACTTTAGTTTAAAAAAAAGATTGAAAATTCATAATTATAAAAAATAATAGAAAGCTTGATATGGTATTATAATAGGAGATATTTTGTACATTTTCAATTAATATTTTGCTTGTCATAAATTATGCCACTAAATACTATAATACTTATTTCAATTGAAAATTTAATTCACTCACTAGTAAGTGATTTTGAGCAATTCCATTGATATCGGTAACAAAAAATAACATGTTGAATAAATTAAAACAATAATAAACAATTCATATTATCAATTCATATACAGAGGATTAAACTATGTCATATTCTTTAGTTTAAAATTATCTATGTAGAGTACATTACTTAACATTTAATTAATTTCATATAGCGATGAATTATTTATGTTAAATATGTATTAAATAATCTATTCAAAATTTGCTATTGCTGTATAGATTTCTCTCTGTCATATTATTTATGCATATGTTTACTCAGTATTGTAACAATAAAAATAGTACTTTTCTCTATTTAAGCAGATGAGGCCGGGGCATTGCCCGCCATAAAAGTGGACGTCTCCTTTAAATTACTATTTTCTGCCGACGGCGCCCGGACCTTCCCGATCATAAAATACTATTGCTACCCTTATGCTCCACACTGGCTCTGCGTATATCTCACTTCTATTCTCTTTAATTTCCCTTTCCAATGTCTTGGGCACATCCTTTAAATTCTATTTAGCCAATCGTAGATAATATTGTAACCTTTCTGAAAGTATAGAAAAAATTTGAAGTTAGAAAAAAGAATAGATTATTATGAAACTTTGAGGATCGCTCGACACGTAACTTCCACTGTTACTTAATGTGTGTACCTTGTGTTTAAATGGCTCATAGCTTTGTTAATTTCAATTGTAATTTATGCGATTCAAAATACAGTGAAAATGATGTAACTGATGATTCCTTTGGAGTGATACCTTCAAACTTTATTTTCTATAAAAAAACAGCTACATTTTTAAAACTAGAAGTGTTGCATCACTCTTGTAGTGAACTATTAACAAATAATATATATTACAAAATTATATAAAAGAACTTATAATAGGGGTGACACTGTTTTTTGAATTCTCACCTCTTACCGCTATGATTTTTACACATTTTGCCGACTCACGTAACCACGTTCCAACTAAAATAAATATATTTTACAAAGGAAAAGTGTTTTGTCTCATCTTGGCTGATGTTAAAATGTACTATATGTGACATGTGTTCACTTACAAAAATTATGTAAAAAATTGGCGAAATTTCTACATGCGAAGTTGTATTATTCATGGAAGTAAGAACTTCCATAAATAATTCACATTTTAATTCAAAACTAGAATTTTATAAGACATCAAAGTCCGTAAACAAAAAAATGAATTTCAGTGGTATCAATAATTCCAGTTATGACAAATCTATTAAGATATTATCATATGCTGTAACTTATCTGTTCTAAATAATATTTATATACATTTATGTATAAAAAATATCTTTCAGAACAGGCATATGATCATAAATTGGGACTTGTGTAACAAATTCTCAGATATTGACACAATTCATAATTTTACATACCTGGTGTAAAGTATAGAATCTTTAGACACCGTTACCCAATAACGGAGTTTGTTAATACTGGAAAAAAATTGTGATCTTTTTTAATTTTCCTATGTTTATTTAAAGTGTATATAACTCATAATAAAAAAATAACTTTGGCATTAGAATTAGTCTGGCATTCAATGTGTTAACTATGATTTCATTTCATTTTACACTGCATACAAATTGTAAAAAGATTTTATTACTAAGAATTGTGACTACTTTTTCAGGTGGTGTTAAAGTCAATACAACTTTCAATTTACCAGCTTCTAATGCTACTAAAGTAGTGGATGGTACTTGCCAGGACAAAGCGCAATCTATGACACTTAGCTGGATAACTGATGGGGATATATCCAACAATGTTACTTTCGTATTCCAGAAAAACGATACTACAAATAAGTATTTTATGAGTGAATTTATCGTCAGTCTGGATCCAAAATCTTCACTCATTCCTGAATCAGGTATTTTTTTGCGTTTATTATTTTAAGAGAGATGAATTATAATATAGAATTTTTAAATATTTAATGATATTATGTTAAATATTTAACAGATAGATATGTATGCAACCAAGCACTCTCTTATTATGCTTAGTTTTAAGGAAAACAATTTTGTTATAAACCTCTTTCACTTTATAATCTAATTTATAAATTAGTATATATCTATTTATACTGATATTAATTTTTACATACTTTATAAGACCTGGAATAACTATTGGAAAATAGGAAACTAAATAATTTTATCACCATGTTTTGGGATAAAAATTATTTTTTAATTTTGATACATATGTTCACAATTTCTGTGCTATATAAGGCTTGTAAAAATCAGAACAGAATATAAAAATAATTTTATTCAAACAAAAACATTTATTCCACAAACCCCTACTGAATATTTATTGCAATTTCGTGTTAAATAGCATTGATTAATTTATATCTTAATTACAGGTGAAAATGACACCATCAACTTGATTCATGTTCATGCTCATGTATTTGAAACACCTTTGAAGAAATCGTACCGTTGTGCCAAAACTGAACAAATCATGCTTACATCACCTGGTAAAAATTCCACAACTGGTATTGCAGAATTTAGTCTTCTACAGGAACAGGCCTACCACATTGAGAAAGGCCATTCATTTGGAAGCTGTAAGTTTGGAATTATTTTGCTGTATTTTTTATGTTTATGTCTAGACTTGAGAACAAATTACAGTCAGTTAAGCTTAAACTTTAAAATAAACTAATATTATAACTAACTACATGCCATTTTCCATTGAGAATGTAAACCAAGGTCTACTTAAATGCAATTAAGTTAAATTAGGACTTATGTGTGTAACAGTTTCTCATATTGTGACACAATTCATATTGCTACATACCTGATGTAAAATATAGAATCTTTATCCATCGCTATCCAATAACAGAGTTTGTTAATATCTGGAAAAAATTGTGATCTTTTTAAATTTTTTTGTTTATTTAAAGAGCCCTTGCTTAATAAAGGAGCTTTGTACTATATACTGAAGGCAAGTTAAATAAATTAGAATACCTGTGATTTCTACACCTTGCTTATAACAGACATGATCAAGTAAATACATGATCAGCACAACTTACATGTTTCATATATAATATTTCTCTATAAGAATTTGCAATTTGTTTCATCCTTGTTCTTTATTTAACAGCTCCATAACATTGGGTTACATTCTTGGTGATGATTAGACATTTTAAACATATTTATCTCGTACTAAATAAAATATATTATGGCTTTTATCATTCTTACTCAAATAGCCAAAAATCTAACTTTTATTGCCACATCTTTTTTCATATCATATTTTCTGTTTTTGTTTTATCATCTCATTGACTTGAAAACTGTCTAAAAATAATTAACAAGAAGGTAAGGAAGTGTCTGCAAAGCATGTGGCTTATGATATATCCTCATGAGGCAATGTAAATTACAATAGGTCCTGGAGTGTTTTTCTTTTTAATGTTTTGAATCCTTGTCTAGTCATCATCAATCAATCGCTAAATAATCAGGGTGCTTAGTTATCAGTGTCACGCTTTCAGACTTATTTCAACTTTCTGCTTTCCAGATAGAATGCTGAGGTTGTGCTGCAAGTAAGAATTAATCACATGCTATGATGTGTCTTGATTATTATTCGTATCATTCTTGGAAACGCAGAATGATTTCTAGGTTAGAGTTTTTCACTGTGCCTCAGAGCTGGGTACCCTATATCCATATCGGTTTGATTATAAATTTGTAAAGGGATGAGTAGTGTATTGTTCAAAAACGGTTTAGATTTCTGTTTAAATGCCAATACATGATTCTGAGCTGTCAACCTAGTGCTTTTGTGCATTTTGTAAGTTTGTACTTATGCCCAATTAGACATCTGTCTAAACATACTCTTAACAACGTTTGAACACCGTTTAGAATCCTTACACGAAGCCGAGTATCTTGTCTTGTATTGAATATTATGTGAAGACTTGTTTCATTGCTTTTAAATTGACAGTTTTTTGTCAAATTGGCATTTCTTAAATGCTTCTTTGCAACATAGAAAAGACTGCTGGAGCATTTTCAGCTTCTTTTAAGACAGCTGTATCATCGGCAAATGTTCCTAAATTTTCGCTACTAAAATAGGTCTGAATAATATATTAAATATAGGAGTGCACTCAGCATACTACCCTGTGGTACATTAGTACATTCGTAGTAGTACAATTCTTACAATTCTAAAGTAGTTAATAGGTGATGCGATGCATTCTTCACTTTAGAAAGATGACAATCGTGTCAAAAAAATTAATGCCTGTGATATATACAAAAACTCTACGGAACAGTATTTTTTCCGCTTAAAATGATAGATCCATATTTCTTTTGAAACCCAATTTGGCGATCTAGTATGAGCTTAGCATTTGTCACTGTTAGTTTGTTTAATTCTTTACTACACTTTATAGAGACTTGGAAAGCAAACATAAAGGCGGAATTATTGCTAAAAGAGTAATCTTTTACAGCCAATCTGTATTTTGGTATCTTAAAACAGCTTTTAACAGTGAAATGTGCTACGGTATTAAGAAGATATGTCTATTGTTTTTATGAAAAATTTCACTTAAATGTATGTGGCATTGATAAGCAGATAAGATATGTTTGTCGTCGTTAGTTTTATTATTTGTTTGAATATTGGTTAGGTACTTCCATTTCGCTAATATATGCAAGTAGAGTTTTTATTTGAATGTCTTTATTTCGAGTAACATTTCATACTTTACTCTAAGTGGTGACAGATTTGGGTTTAATTATGTAATGTGACCTACATTTAATAAAATTTTATTCTGACATGACAATAAGTTTCATATATTTTTCGTCAGTCATAGTTTTTGTATGGCATTTTCATGTTATCAGTTAGCACATTGAAAAATAGGTATTTTAATTGGTGTTATTTCTACAAAAAATTTAGGAAGTGATCTTTCGGTAGTCTTGTTCAGTTCATTGGGCGCATTTTTTACTTCTTCAATATCTATAGAGTAGTGCATGTTTTTTAAGATAATTTTGAATGTTTTGAACTGTTTTGGTTTATAGGTAAAGAAATCTATTGGGTTGAGTTCAAGTTGCATCTTGTTGAATCTTGTATGGTGAAGTGTTTTTGGCTGAATTTTTATTTAATTATTATGGAGAGCTTTCACATGGCAATCATTGCTTGCTAAAACATTGATTACTTTTTAGCAGGGGCCTTACGTTCCTAACTTCATCTGCAAATATTGGTTGGGGGTATTGGTTGCTTTTTGTTTTCGTTTGTCTACATTTCTGTGTCTTGTACATTATTTTTTTTCAAGTCCAGCCAAGGGGTCAGATGTAGACATAGATTGGCTTAGCCAGTAAGTATTTTGTTTCCTTGGTTTTTGACTTCTACTTTCAGGGCTCTCACATTTATGCTTGTTTCTTAACTTCTGCCCATTTATCTAATAAACATAGAAGTGACTCAGGTTCTGGGGACATCAAATTATTTCATCGCTTTGCTGATTTGAGATGCTTTCTACTGAGAAGCTTCCACTTGTTATCGTAAATAAGCCAGGATAGAGCATTCTTGGATAACTTTTTTATTAGTTGGACTGTTTACTGCAGATGTCACAATACTTCCAGAATCCTTGGGCAGCCTGAGCGGATCAGGGAGGGATTTTTTGCAGAATTGTTATCTTCCTGGGGTAGTTTATTATTAAACTTCGCTTCCATATTTTCCTTTGTATCAATATCTCTAATTCGATCTAGATAGCAACTAATGACGCAATACTGGTATTGTTTCGAATAGTCACAATCCGAGATCCTCCAAAAATTTTATCACAACTGAATGATGTGATACAATTTTGATGAAACATAACAATAAACTATGGAATTAAATTTTTTGAATAAATGCAACAGTTCATTTATTATTTTGTTCAAACGCACATACATAATACAAATGAAAAAGTACATGATATGAATGTAGTAGGTAAGTAATAAAAATTACAACAATATTGGCACCGATCATTTAACTGATTTATTTGTTGTTGATAGAGTATTTATATTTTTGTAATCAATAAACAAAATTTTGTTAACAATAAAAAATTACTACAAATTCCAGTCTTCAAATTTTAGCCTTCTTAAAAATAATAGTACTGACAAACGGTCCAGATCTAATCTATTTCGAGTCTCAGTTAAAGTATAATAAAGACCTTGATTTTTTTGGTCGGTGGAGCTATAGTTTTAAATTTATTTATTGTAGGTAACTAATCAACAAAAATATAAGCAACAAATTTTGAGGTAACTACAGTCAATAGCGAATTAATTATGATAAGCTAATGTTACGTGAAGACAGTGGAATCTAATGATAACCATATTTAAATCTATCTAATTTGCGCATAGGGGAATATAAACAGAACAAAGTCGGTTGCGCATAGCCATTTGTCAATTAATCATATAAATTACTTTATTATAAACAACTTTGATAATTTAAATTGACTGACCTCGCGAATTGATTATTGATGCCATCCATTCCAATAGAATGGTTTGATCCGATACTAGTACGTTGGTATTTGTATCGCATTTGTTTGTATCTATCTAAAATATTGACGTATTGTATAATGTTGTATCGATAGTTAAAAGTATTGGATCGGATTGTAAAATGCTACAGTGACTCTAAACCTTACATTTCCACTCTTATTCTCAATCTTTTTGCAAATGTTTCTAAATAAGTATGAGTCAATTTTTTAGGAGAACCCAAGATTCTCTACCCTAAGATATTCTACAGCTGCAATTACTTGTCTATTCACATTGAATATTTCTAAATAAACCAACTGTAATACGGTTGCGGTCTCCTTGCATGCAAACCCAATAAAACTTGTTTCATGTAGTGATTTGCACGTCAGCTATGCACTATCGATAAAAGAACAACTGGTCAGTGACTCACATGCTTTCTACTATTTACTAGTCCACCAGGACAATTAAACATAGTGACGTTAACTTTTGCCAAATGTGTAATTGTCTTGGTGGAATAATAATAACACTACTCTTTTAACAAATGGCGTTTAAGTTAGTCAGCTTTCGTAATCAATGCAGGCGTGTTGCTTATTTATTTGTGGGAATTGTTTGTGACTTGGCTATTAAGTGGACTCTGACTCTGCTTGTTACCTGGAAAATCATTTATAATTTTTTATTATTTAAGTAATTAAATGGAAGCTTTTTGGGAGCATTACTATATCTGTTGTCAATAATATTAATCAAGATGCGCATATTATTATCAGCAAGCAATGTTTTGGCATTTTTGAGTGAAACTAAACAAGAACCACCAATAATTTTATTTAGATGCGATAGATAATTTGTTATAGTTAATTAAGGAATTTGATTATTGATGTTTTCTTAGTCTAATTAACGATAATAAAAATATTAATAATTTTTTAAATGTGGATTAAAATGTTTAGTATTACATATTTCTAACGTTATATGTACGAAGATAAAAGATATATAAATTATATTGTTTGAATTTAATTTTGTATATGACTTGTCGATAACATTACAACACGAGCATTATGCATCACTAGCCATTGCCATTAGTCCTGTTATGAGTGATTGGTCAATATGCTCCGTTTTACTCACACGTTTTATTGTTTCACATGCAAGGAGACCGCCGCCGTAGTATAATCACCATATGCTTCTGTGTTCATTCTTTTCTACACACTACACTTATCCATTTTTATTTATAAGGATTATCCTATAAATAGTATACAGTATTCTTGTGTATTTATAAAAAGCAGAAGTGAAAATCCTTTAAATCTCATTTTTTGAATATACACAGTGTCCGGGAATAGATGTCGGACAAAGAAAGACACTATTCGTTGACTATAAGGGAATATTGTCGGTGAAATAAAACGTACAAAAATATTACACATAATTCTTTTTAATACACACCCAATACTTGCCTGGAGTGAGGTATTTATCCGCATTGGCGATGTCTTCACAGTTGTTCACGGGGTTATTGACCCCAAGCGGTACTGAACAATGTGCGCAAGTATTGTTTGTATAAAAAAGATGACAAATAATTATGAATATTTTTCTGAAAAAGGTTGTCTTTTAAATTTTATTTTAAGACAATTATTTTTCAGTCAAGGAATAACGTCTTTCTTTGTCCGACACTTATTCCCTGCATATATAGTGAAATACTAACATCCTGTTCACGCACAAGCACCATTAAAAATATTTTAAATTAGGTAATACCTGTCTATTTATTTATATATATATGTATTTTAACAGATTTAGACTGCGAAGATGAAGACTTGCCAGATATCGTACCTATTGTAGTTGGCTGTGCGCTCGGAGGTCTGGTGTTGTTGGTCCTTATCGGCTATCTGATAAGCCGGCGCCGTGGCCACGCTAGAGGATATTTGTCCATGTAAACTTCTTTGTAAACAATACAGAATTAGAATTATAATTAAATGAGTGCTTTTACTTTTAAGGATAGAAGTTATTTCGCACACAAAATTTTCACAATCATCCATTAATGAACAGGTAGCTTACTATCTGTTATTGTGCATTATCCAAATGTTGACTCACTATTACGTTCTCATATTATGTTACAGGTTACAGTTTTAAGATACTTGTTTTTAAGAACGTAATATGTACACATTTAATATTGTGAACAGATAACATTACAAAATTGTCATTTAACATTGATTTATTGCAAAAGAGTCTCTCTGTACAAATATCAATGTTGACTGATCTCTCTTTATATCATTTTCATATTTTTTTTCAAAGATGTAAGTTTATTGTTTAGGTACAACCTCATATTCCATATTAATAGTGCGCGTATAAGTACGAAAAATATTTGGTAAAATTATTTCGATGCTACATTTTTTACTTTTTAAAATAATTTAAATACTTATCAGATGATTATATGTTTCACAAGATATGGCGTTTTATGTAGATTATTTCTCGTCTCCAAACGAGAGTGTTTTCATAATCTTGACTTTTAAATGCTTTATAAAATATAATAGCCAGCATTAAAATTAAACAAATGTCTGTGTATTAATCACCTTACAAGGAAAATACAGTAAATATGAATACATGCTTATCTGTAAATTTGCTCACTGTTTATAGAATTGTTAATTATTTGAAGATTTGTTTCATTACGAACTTAATGGTTAAAATAAGTAAGCCTGTTGCGCATTGTAAAGTATAACAAATATGTTATTGTAAAATATAAATTTAGATATAAACAAAATAAGCGGTGTTATCATTTTGCTTTACAAATTTAATTCCAAAAATACCATGGACAAGAAACATATAGCTTTTTACAAATATAAACAAGAAAAAAAAATGTAATTGACAATATAATGTAAACATGACAAATAGAGCTAAATATAAAAAAAGCACAGGTAAAAATCAATGATTGGTTAAATAACAACTTAATTATTATAGATTCAAGTGTTTTTAAAATGAATTCATGTCGATTTAGTTTGTAATTAGAGTTTTCTGTTTCAAGTGAATTTGATTTTCGACACATTTGAATATTTAAGTCATATCTTTCTTTTATCACAGTCTTACAAAGGATACGGTTTTAGACTTGGCTATATATGTTTAAAATTTTGAATATAGATGCTTCAGATATGGATCTCAATGAATATATAAAGTAGGAATAAAGGTTTTCACTGGCAGCCATTGGAATAAGTCTTTTGAAATGAAACTGTGATTTTATTTACTACTTTTCGTTTTCAAGCCCTTTTTGCGAAATAGTAAGTTTCAAAGTAATGAGCTGTGTGTCCCCATCTAATTTTTCTATCATGGATTTGTGTAATCTATAAAATTCTAGTATTCAAATAGAGTTTTCAATTAAAATTAGTTCTATTTGTTTTTGCATCAACAAAAATGAGATCCTACTTTAAGCTGTTTCTAACACTGTTTAATTAATTTATGGCAAGTAAAATAATTTTGTTTGTCTCAAGTTGGTGCCGTCATTCTAATTGACCTTATAATATTTAATAATAATTCACGTTATAAAAAGAATTAAAGGCAACAAAAATATTTATAGATATTATAACAAAGTGAGTTTGTAAACTCATTATTTATTAAATATAAAATGATGATTTATTTTGTGTTTTAATGTTAATTTCATTTAGTGGAGAGAAAATGTTGAACTTCATTTGTAGATGGTGCAAACTGTACCAATATTTAATACTATTTTAAACAAAATGCAGACTTTGTCATCAATTTCAAGTACATTGATGTGAGTACAACTTGTCGAAAATGTTAAAAAGATGTTTTAAATTAAACAACTCGATAACAAGGTTGCTATAGAATTACAGACAAATTATTGGAAAGACTTATTTGTGTGTGGATATGGTGTAGATAAAATTAATATACATTCAAACATTATGAGCAAATAAACTTTTGATAAAACCTGTGTTTTGTTTATTTATACACATTATTACATTTTAAGACCTTTTCTTTTTCAATCTAAAAGCAATTACTACGTTGCTTTCACTTGTCCCACGACGTATTGAATACCTTGACGCCGTTTAAAAAAATTTCTTTAAACAAAATAAAAGGTATACATTCTAATAAAACAAAATAGGTATCATCCTAGAAATCACAATCCCCTTTTTCCCCCAGCGAGTAAAATGACTTCTATAAATACTTAGACCTTCAAATGGTTTTACACCCACGTACATGACCTAGAAATATTTATTATAAATAACAAGTTGGTTGACATTGTAATATCAGAATCTTACATAACAACAGAAGCCATATCGCCATCTCTAACTTCCGTGTTTACTTTGCTTCCCATCCTGATGGCTGTGTCATCAGGATGGGAAGCAAAGTAATACATTTGTTCTGTGGTGGTAATAAAAATTCCTTGAAACATTACCTTGTAGAAGCATTACCTACAAGTTACCACTGTACGGATTTTGTAATGAGGTAACCAGTGACCAAACTTATATATCTTAAACATAATCACGAAATTGTTATTATTGATTACTGAAAATTACAAATTACACCTTACGAAAAAAATTAAATTCAACATTTTGGATAGGGTTGTAAGTATTTTCATTGTTAAAGCTACCTTAGATTATAGTTTTCTCTATATCTGACTAATAACATTTATGGTAATGAAAGCCATATACCATGATTTCAATGAAATATCTACAAATTAATTTTATTATAATTTAATTAAGATCAAAGTTGTGGGAACAGATCATACTTCATTTTGTATAACCTATATGAAAAAAAAAAAACAGAATTCATTTTATAGAAATAGCTGTATAAAGAACAATCTAGCGAATATAAATTTCCTATATAGGCTCCGTAAATCAGACAGGAGAATGGAACCCTTATAAGATCATTTACTTTTATGTCTCTGTCTATTAGAGCCAATATTCTCAGTAAATATGCGATGTGAAAACTTTAACTTTGTCATAGTAATACATCTTAACACACATATTTTACACTAGCTAACTTAAAAATATTAACATAAAAATTAAAGAAAGGTGTAAACAAAATATTCAAAATTGTTTTTTTTCTTTTTATACATCATTTAAAAAGGATATTATGAGGAATACAAAAGTATTTTTTCATAATTTTAGATTGCATATTAAAATAGATACTTAAAAAAATAAGGAATTCCTCCCCTTATTTCTGAAACTACTGAACAAAAAAACAGATGTGGTAAAATCTGACTAGAAGATTTCGGGAAAACTATTGCGATTATCCTAGATATTATAATTTTCTAAATATGCACCATCTTTTAAAGCCAGTTAAAAGATGTAGTGGGGAACATATTTACATTTGAAAAATTAAGATTAGTACATAGTCTAATAAAAACCCTCGTAGAGCGAGTTCTATTTGTACTTGACAGGTTTTTATTATTGAATAAACCAATAATAAAAACTTAATTTCACCAAATTCCAATATAGCTTTCTCAATTCGCGAATGCAACCAAAATATTTCACGATAGATGATGTAGATTGCTCTAACTGACAATCATGTAAAGTTATTGGAAATTGATTGTCAACAAGAAGACTGAATTGCACAGTCCATCCTTCTGTAGGTAAAGAATAGACTTTTTATATAAATCACCTCCGTTTCAAATTCTGCGTCACCTAAATCGAATTGTATTTGTGTAAATTTACAATTGCATAGTTAGTGGTATCAATGATGTCAACAAGGATATCTATAACCTTTGTACATGATATAGGATGTCAATATTTTTAACAGATTCTGTTTTAAAACTTAATAATTTGTCGACATAACCAAACTAAACCAATTTTCAATTGTAACAGATATTTAAAAATTAAAAAAGTTAAATCAGATTAAAGACGAATTAAAGCTTTATTTAAGTATTTCATTTATCTTGAGAAGAGATGAAATTTTTTTTTGTTATTGAAAAAAAAAGTTTTATTTAAGATTAATTTTTATTATAATAAAAATGAATTAAAATTCATCTTTAAAATATTTTAAATCAAAAATTATAAAATTTAAGTTAAATAGTACTGCATAACAAATTTTGAATAATTTTAAATTGCCTATTTAAAGTGTATTTAATTTATTGTATATGACTTAAATAAATAAATATTTAAAGGAGTTAATTAATTGATTTAGTTAATTTGGCATAATTATTAAAAATAATTAATTAGAAAAGATATGTTAATCTTTTTTAAAAATATTTAGTTTTTTAAGAATTAAATTTTTTCCTTTTTTTGTTATATTATAAAATGAAATGTTAACAGGATCACAAGGTTTAAAAAAATTAAACAAATGGTTTAATTTAAATGAAATTAATATTATTAATTGTTTATAATTTGTTAAGTTTTTAAAATTTATAATATAAATTATATTAGACTTAATTTTAATTAAATTATCTATTTATTATTTTATTTTCAAGGTTATCCCATAAAATATTTGGAGTAATTACTAAGATATTATGACTATACAGATTTTAAGTCTAAGAGGTGCGAGAACGCGGGAGAATAATGAATCTAATTAAAAATATTACCTGCCATTTCTAATTGCGTTTTGAAAAGGAAATAAAAATATTCACTTACAATATTATAAACAATTAATCTTTTATTAAATTGAGTCTGTTTGAAACGACTGAATACTTTACGGCGCAAAAACATTTAATATTATAAGTTTAGTATATTAATTAAGTAAAAAAGGTGTTGTAGTTATTGTTTTATTATATGTTCAGATCTTTGTTATTTTGTTTTATTATATATTAAGATCTTCGTTTTATTTTGTAATGGTGTGTATTGTACTGGGGTGTAATTCCTACATGGTCGAAGGACAAAATTGTAATTTTTTCCCTGCCTCGTAACGAAAGCCAGTAAGTGTTATCCATTATTGCTTATTATATAACATTTCAAAAATTAATATGTCATGTCTTCTTTGTGTATGTTTTTGCTTGCTTTCAGATGTGAATGAGTTGCCCACTTTTATTTATACAATTACCACCTAGTTGATTCGAGAGTGCTACCTGGAGACACCTGATGCTATTTACAATTGTATTTTCGATTTTATTTAATTTTTCTTGAATTATATTTTCATAGTAATGATATTTAAAATATATTAAATTGTATAGTAATTTTAATAAATTTACGAATTAAAATGACTTTTTGATAACGCCATCTGTAGCAACAGATAGTAAGAGATTACGCCATCTATGGGCATTAATAATAATTATACAAATCGTTGGTCAGGAAGGGTGAGGCGAGGGGAAAGGGGAAATATTTTGACAGCGTTTCGGTAAGTATGAAAATGTGAGACTCTTTTAATATGGGCTAGTATGGATCGTGTCTGTTCTGTACTGTATCTATTCTGTGGCCTATACATGAAAAACACACATACTTACACACTCGTTGCGTTTTTAATTATCGAGAGCAATGTCTACTATGTTGTAGATTATTAAAATCATTTTCCAATTCGTCAAGTGAGAGAAGTATAACAAAACAGTCATTTTTATTTTTAGGTAAAAACGTTTATTATATCGTCTTATTATTTACCACAAAATCAATAGTCTTTAACCTTCATATTAGACGTGAAATAATAACATAACTATACTTCGAAACTAATTATTTTTTACTTTACTGAGCTCACAAATTTGTTACAGTGTGCCCCAAGGATGTGTACAGTTTAACAAACATACGAGTAAAATATAACAAGATGGCGTACACTATAAC
Source organism: Druceiella hillmani (assembly GCA_039881145.1). Taxonomy (NCBI): domain Eukaryota; kingdom Metazoa; phylum Arthropoda; class Insecta; order Lepidoptera; family Hepialidae; genus Druceiella; species Druceiella hillmani. The sequence goes on along the minus strand of JAYKKI010000008.1, from coordinate 13,277,987 downwards.
AATAGACTAAACTAATCAATCGTCCTTAATGCATCAAACAAAATAAAATATGAAAAATAGAAAACCTTTAACCTCAATTATGTTTCATAACATATTTTTGGTAATCAAAATCAAACATAAACAAATTCAGAACATGAAAATATTATCTTTTCTTAACTTAGATTAAGTGTCTCGTAGTTGTCTTTCTTGACCTTTCTGCAGCTTACGATTATATAAATCTCCCTCTTCTCAGACAAATATTGCGAGAACTTAGTTTTCCAGAAAAGATTTCTAATTTCCTTCTCAACTTCCTCTTAGACAGATTAATCGTCCTTTGATCTCCCGGGAACCCACCTTTAACAAGATCGATCTGGCGTGTCCTTCCCTAGGGCTCAGTCTCTAGTCCATATTCACACAAAATTCATTCTTCTGTCAATCCATTTTGTAGTGTACTACAGTACGCTGATGATTTTATTTTTATATACATCTGACAAGTCAATTGCAGTTTCAGAAAATGATTTAAATTCTGCCCTCGTTAACTTGAATGACGTGCCCTCCTTAATTCGTTAACGTTTCAATTGCTAAATTCTCACGGTATGGAACTTCCACCATCCGAGAGTTCTGTAATGATCTTTACTCGAAAAATAATTATTCTACCTGTTTCCATCTCCTTCAACTTTTCAAATATCCCTATCCTCTCCAGTACTAAATTCCTTTGTATGTTCCTGGACTCGTAATTATCCTGGAATATTCACATTAACCATGTAATTACCCGATGCCAGGCTAACATGAATATTCTTCACGCTGATTCTGGAGGATGGTAGGGCTCTCACCCTATCACTTTAAAACTTATTTACAATTCTTTCGTTCGCAGTCATCAGGATTATTGCTCATTCCTCCTTGATCCTATTTCCAAATCTAATGCCATCAAATTGACTCGTATTCAGTCTCAAGCTCCGAGGATCGTGGCGGATGCGATGAAATCCAGCCCCATTAATGCTGATCGATTTCTCTTGAAAACAGCTAAGTTCTCCTCACATTCCCAAAACTAACCCTTCTTTCCAGATTTGTTAATAATAATTCCTTTTAGCACTCTAAGCCTCATTCTTTCTTCATGGTCAGCTTCCAAAAAATCAAATCCCTGTCAAATACAATTTATCAAAATTTCTCTCTCTCCCTCTATAGTTTTCTATTTGACTCTGTAATTCACAGGCCAAATATAAATTTGTATTTTGGAGTTGATAAAAAGTCCACTAATGCTAATTCTCCGTGCAATTCCATCCTGAATGATTTATGGTGACTTACGTGAATATACACAGAAACATCAAAACCCCTAAAAGACGGCTATGTAGGTGTGTCTTTTTATTGCCCGGTTACCTCTCATTCAGCATATTTTCGCCTCCCAAAAGATTGTTCGGTATTTTCTGGGGAATGTAGAGCTATTATAGAGGCCTTGAGATATACTCAGCTTAAAAAGGTTCGCCAGCTTCTTATCTTCTCCGATTCCTTAAGTACTTTAGAGTCCCTTCTCACCAATCCTTTTTCAGTAAATTGTAGTTTCCTAACTCTCCTGATCAAGCATCTTACGCTTGATTTGGAGAGATCGGGATCAGATGTCGTTCTTGCATGTATTCCTAGTCAATGCGGCATAGTCGGTAATGAAATAGTTGACGCAAAACCCCGGTTCGCAGCCATGAATGGGGATCTATGTTTCACTCGTAATTTCATTTTTCCTTATCAAACAACAGTGACAGATATTCAGAATATGGTCTAGTCAGTTTTGCCTACCAAATAAACCTAAACTTGACACTGGCAAAACTTCTCTCTGGAGAGAAATAGAAGAATAAAGAATATTTTTTGAAAGTAGGAAATCAGCCTGACTTGGTTTTTTTTTCATTTTAGGTAATGGTAATATAAACTGAATAACATCCAATCCGATAGTAGCAAGATCTGGTTCTAAAGTAAAATAAAAGAAATTATCAACTTTACAACTTTTGCATATATAATTAATGTCATATTCATTTTTCTCATCATCTGTCAATAATTTTCCAATACAATGCTTTGTCTGTTTTCCCGTAAACTTAACAATGACAAAATCATCCTTTTTTGAACATTTCAGTGAAGACAGAGGGATATCATTGTCATCTGAACCGCTAGATACAACATGTGAATCTTCATAAGAATTTTCAGAGCCTTCTCCAGACCTTGAAAATAAAACTTTGGTTCGACTTTCTTTGGTTTCTTCTTTATTTTATAATTCTCGCATTTGGGGTTTTCTTTTTACGCTTCTTGTTTCCTCTTTTTTTACCAATTTCTTCAAATTCTTCTTTAATTGGTGTATTGTTGGCTATAAAGCTTTTTCCCCTTTTTCTTCGAAAGTCTGGGACTGGCCTTGGGATATTCCCTACATTCAATTCTCAGTGAATACATGACCTAAAACTGACGTCACAACCAGATCATATGAATGTCATGACAATTTCAGTAAATAATGACTTATGTGTTACGTACACCGTATTGTAATATTTATATCATATTATGACGTAAAATTAACGCCATTATTTTACGCAGATTTGACATAACAAATCAGTCATATTATTAAATAAGTTACGAGTCATTATTTTACGTAAATCTGACAAAACAAATTAGTCATACTATATTAAGGAGATCGTTATAAATCTTGAAGCACTATTTTTTAACAGAATGACATAGTAAATTTAATTTCAGCCAACAAGGCCGAGAATCGATAAACTATCGTATCTATTCTGTGCGATAAACATTATTCACGTAAAATGCATCTCATACGACAAACAAATTATACGTAATTCGAGTTATAAAAAATTTAGTGGCGCCATCTTACATACGCAAACTATAACTTCAAAATGACAGCCAAAAGAAAACGCTGTAACAATGACCTTGAAACGTCATTGTTATAGCGTAACATGACGTTTCCCACGTCATTGTCATAAATAATAAAATATCGGGCTTTTTTCGAATAATTGGTTAATACGACTTCAATAAATATTTAACTGTATTGAATCACATGTTGTGGCTCTAAGAATAGTGAATCGAATTCTGAAAAAGTTCACCGTCTATTTTTATTTTTTTATTGACAACTTCACTGTTTGATAAATAAAATATTATCATCTAATAATAAACAACAGTTTTCATTTTTATTTTGTTCTCAAAGTAAAACCATTAAATTATAGCGTCAAGATTTTATTATCATTTGAATTTTTGAAAATAGGATACGATTTGATAAAGTTTTTAATTATTGGTAGAAAATAGTCTTCATGCATACGATTAACAACTTGTTCTAGAGGTGTTTTTATCAAGTTCATCATATAGTAACATGCGACCTGGACTTTATCGGATCGGGGAGGATTGCATAAAATTCTAATTGCAAAACTTAAAGCCATAAAGAAGTTATTATATCTTGATGTTAAAATAGTTTTTAATATTCCGACGTGTTATAATAGTTGTCACCAGGACATTTACTCTCCAGTGAGTAGATGGCGCTACATGCCGATTTGCATGACGAGGTCGAAGTGGTTTCCTGAATGACATATACTGCCGAGGCAGTTGAAAGCGCACTTACCTGGTGGCGGGGGGCCATCTATTATATCCTTATTATATCTTATGTAATTTGTAACCTGGATGACGTCATTCTGATATAAGCCTTACTTCAAAATTGACGTGGCGATAAGAGTATTTTGGCGACGTAATTCTGTTATAAGAGGGCTATATTACAAATCGATATACTTGCGAAATTCTAAATAAGACATTTTAAATAAAATGCAGTGTTTCATTTTTCCATCACAATACCATAAATATTTATGGCTCCAGGCTTAGGACTGGTAACTAAATGATTCATTTGGCATAGTCATTTAGACAGCGTATTTAAAAAAATTAATCACGTTATTTACAATAAATACCTTTAATTTAAAAATGAATTACGTTGTGAAACAAATTTTTTTTTTCAATTTTGCCATCATTATTTTTTCGTAATTAAGTTTGAAATCACTTCATACGTTTGTTTCTTTGATTCGCTTACACTTTTACTTTTTTTTTCATAGTTGTTATGTTAATGTTAAAAAAACTTTCGTTTTCGTTTTATATGGACTTAGAGTTTAAAAATTTTGTTGTAAAAATAAAATTTGTTCTAATTTTCTATGACCTAGACGAGTACGTCTTTCATTCATAATGTTCCCTGCCGCAGAAAAGACTTTCACAAGGCACTGATGTAGCCAGAGCATTCATTTTATTAATCACCAATTTAGCAAGATTTGGGTAAAAGTTTTGGTTTTTCTTCCACCAAATCAATTAATCTTCTTTTAAATCTAACACTTTATCTTCAATATAGCGCTGAACCTCCACAATTGCTCACGAGCTTGACGTACCTTTGGGGCGAATATTGCTCATTGTTTGCATAGACTTTTTTGGGCTTTGGTTAATGGTAAGGTCGTCTTGGATTCCTGCTGGTGTCGGTGTGTTGTTTGATTCCTCATTTAACATTGCAGTTAATAAACCTATTACTTGCCTCTTTGTATTTTCTTCTGTGTTTGGATCTTGGAAGAAAATTTTATATCTCGGATCTAAGAACATACATATCGCAAAACTTTTGCTTTTGTCCAAGTTTGAGAGTTCTCTTAATAGGTCTTGCCTGACTTTTTCGATGCCTGGATAATAATTACTTATTTCCATATTTTGTAAAACTCCTCTCAAACGTCTCGTAATAGGGATTACCCTACTTTCTGTGATGCATTTTTGACCACTAATTTGTGACCTCTTCACACGGTTCTAAGACATTACAAAGTTTTTCACAAACTTCCCACTTATAGGTCGTCAACGTTTCCACACTGGCGTTTAAGTTCACAAGTGCACTGTAATGTCTTCTTTCATTTCCACGCTTCTCTTTACCGTATAATATGTGGAATTCCACCTAGTAACTACCTCCTGTAAAGGTCTCTTCGATGTTTTTCCTGACTGCCCCTGGTACTTTTTCAGCTTCTTTTCGTTGCTCTTCTTGAAAAACGAAACTATGTTCTTCACCTTCAAAATAATGCTTGAAATTTCTGTTGGCTGAAGAAACATCTAAATTTAAACTAGGGGTATAGCAGCCAAAGTATTTCTATTGTAAGTATATTTCTACTGCACTTTTAATATTGGCACCATTGTCCGTTACAGCTAAGATGATTTTGTTTGATATCCCCATCAATCAGTAATCCGCCTTAATTCCTCTGCTAAATTCAATCCCGTGTGTGACTAGTGTAAAATCGAACAGTTTAGAAGATCAGATTTTAGTTTGAAGTTATTATCTATATAATGTTCTGTCACGGCCATGTATGAATCATTAACTGAGGATGTCCATATATCAGTTGTGATACAAACACTATGGACCTCTCTTCGGACTATGTCCTTCAGTTCAAGTTTAACTTTTTCATATAAAGAAGGCAACATACTATTTACAAAAAACTTACGGGTGGCAATTGTGTAATTCGGAAAAGCAAAATTTAATAAACTTCTAAAACCCCGATCTTCAACTATACGAAAGGGTTGAAAGTCCCAAATAAACAAATTCATTACATAATCATCGATATTTTTCTTATCCTTCATAATAACTCACTTCGGTAAATAAGATGTAATTTTTACCAAAGCACTTCGACCTGATCGTGACTCAGACCCTCCGGCCATATCCCTTGTAGTAGAAATTGACTAGGGTACGCTATGCAAAACGCTAGGATCTAAACTTATTTCTAGAACAAGCTGTGTTAAATTTCTAGCTTCTTTATATTGACGGAAGGCACCAGGTGCAGATAATGTAGTAAGATATTCCGAATTAATTATCATTACAGTTGGATGTTTTCTATTCAAATTCTTTTTTAAATTAGACGTAGCTGTTTTCAATGATAATTTAGTTTTGCGAATATTACAAGAAGCAAAATAATCACCCAAGTCAATAAAATACTCCCATACAATACTGGACTTTCTTGTATGGCATATTGGCTAAGTGATAATTTAATCTAATTAACAGTCAGTTTATTATATACACTATTTATTTACAATATTTACACTACAAAGTAATAACATTCAACTGTTCCATTAGAAAAACGAAGAATCATTAGACGCAAACAACACCATACTTAAAACTCTTATCTTAAAATATTCATATTTGTCGTATTGAGTAACTATTTGTCCGCGAACTGCGAAGTATGAAGCAATACTTAGCGTGATGAGTAAAACGAATATACAAGTATACTTATATTACATACTTTAAAACTATTTCGACTTACAAGTATTGAAATATTCAATTTGTCCCTTATTCCATATACGTTTGAAATATGAAAGATCTAGAAAACCTGAGTACAATATGCATGAATGAAATAGCTAGCTAGCTAGCTAAACAAAGAGGGGTAGAGTTGTGCCGCAGCCCGACCATAAATTAACTATTGTACGAACGTCCGGTCCGGTCCACACAAGTATTTACGATACCAAGTATTTTGTATACCAAGTACGTATTTTAATCGGAGATATCGAATATGTTTACTGGTGACAATAAATACGCCTCACCTCTACTTCAAAATGTTGATTGGAAGGTAATTATGCAGTCATATTCAGGTAGCATTTAGATAAACACCTTTTAATGTCATTGTTAAATCATTATTGTGTCGCATTTATATCAATGAAGTTAAGATGATGTCACGTGAACGTTATATTTATCAGTATATTCGTTACGTCAGTCACATAAAAATGTGTGAAATAATGACTTTCGAAGTCTGGTTTGTTGTCTGTTCTTTCTGTAGCAATAATGACGCTTCGGCGTCTAAAGGCCGGTTTGTAACCTCGCTTGGCGTAAAATCGTCGCTTGTGAAAATGTTCCTGTCGAATGGAAATATACCAGATTTCATAAAACCCAATTTTACATTTATGGGTATCATCGCTTTATCGAATGCTTCACCCACTAGATATGCAACATTGTATATTGTCAAAGTTGCTCCCGGGTGACGGAAAAGCCACGAATCTATTAATAATTTGTAGCGTTGTAATAAGTCTGCAAAGGTCCAAACACTGACACAACAAGCCGCTGTAATTTGTGGTTGGAATGAGGTGAAATTGTAAGCAGAGTCATGCCGCTTGCTTTAGCAACGTTCAAAGCCTCCGGAGCTAAGTGGCTGTCGTGGTTATCACATATAAAAAGCGATGGATTATCTTTTAAGCTTCCAGTCACCATTACAAAATGCTTTATAACCTCAGGGAACAACAGAATTCACCCAGCCCGTAGTTTGCGCTAATCCCAGTGTGCCGGTAGGTTCTCCCTTCAACATGTGTGATTTAAAATTTTTCCGAGGATATACTATCGCGGGCGGCAGGGCATTTCCTGCAGCAGAAACTGCGCAGCATGTAGTCACAAAGGTACCTCGTTTACCCCTTGTTACTTTATTAAGTTGTTTTAATTTTTTTGACGCTAAAACCCTTTTTGGTTTTAATACCGGTCTTATGTACCGGTCTTATCAAGGCAAAATAGTCTAGTGCCATCACCAAACCTAGGACACCTTTTCATTACCTCTTCTAAATAATTATAAAATATCCCGACATTATGCCGTTTGAATGATGTAGCTCTTGAAAGGCTACAGGCTTCTGGATTTAGCAAAGTTATATCGGGACTCCTTTTTCGACAGCAATCCAACCAATCTTTTCCTGCGATTTGTCTAGCTTTGCAAGATGCTGGTATCTTTAGCTTGTGGGGTGTAGCCATTTCATATGCTAGTTTTCTAGGTTCAATCGTATCAAGACCGTGACACATTTTCGATCACGTTATTAAATATTTTTTCAATGCTGATTTTTGATAACTTGAAAATACTTCGTCAACCGCATATTTCGAAGTCAACCGCAGATCGGCAGCTTTCCCGACTGAACATTCCAGCTGTAATTTTAAAACAGGCCTCTTTTCTTAACATAACAATATAAAGTACCGTAATTCTTGTTCTTTCTCTCGGCTGTTTTTGCTTTTCAACTAGCTCTATTGCTTCTTTCATATTATTAGCATCGTGTAGGCCAGTTTCCGTCTTCATTTTCCGATTACGAACCATTTTTTATGCGACACACCTAGAAAAAAAATAGTCATCAAAAGGGGCACACTATTATTTTTTTCATATTATTAGCATGGTTTAGGCCAATTTCCGTCTTTCTTTTCCAATTACGAACCATTTTTGATGTAACACACTTAAAAAAAAATAATTATCAAAGGGGGCACACCATAACGTGTTACACTATACCCCGTTTCGTCGGTATTCGTTAAAATGATATAATTCTTTAAAATTAAATATGTTGCAATAAACTTTGTTTACTATTTAAACACCAACTAATTGAACATTAAAGGAAAATATATTTACTCACCAGAAATTATTAGCTTCTCAACAATAAGGAAACTTCACTAGCTACATTTTTTACATTTCTTTTACAAAAAAACATAAATTCGATGTTTTTTCCCTTCACCCAGCAATATAATGTCCAATGATAGCTGTTTAAGATAACAGCACATGAGACCGTAGACAAATTAAATAAGGACAGAGCTAATCTTAATGTTCCCCATTTGACATAAGTAGTGCAAAAAGAATTTCGCAGACTAAAGAAAAGAGCAGTATCTTATCAGTTGAAAATGTTAAGCATGCTATTGTACGTATGTATATATATATATATACACACACACACATACGTGTGTGTGTGTGTATATATATATATACGCGCGCGCACAAACACGCGCGCGCGCGCACGCACACGCACACGCGCACGCACACGCACACGCACACACACACCACATAAGCGCGCGTGTTGTGTATGCGTGTGTGCGTGCATGTGTTCGTGTGCATTTGTAAAGGTAATTAAAATGGGAAAGCATAACGTAACCGAAGATGATCTAATTTTAGTATATGATCTGTGGATCTAATAATATCCGGTATAACCATTGAATTGTATTATGACAAAGTTGTCGAAAATTCGCGTTTTCTTATGTGGTCAGATAGAATTTATATGTGATCCTTGAATGAATTGGTATCCTTCTATATTTCTTGCACATTACCAATTTTGCACTAAAGTAATAAACAAATATTTTAAACTAAAATAATACAAAATACGAGAACAGGGTAAACGATTAACGAAAACACGCCGTAGACATGTAACTGTATGTAGACTGAGAGTATTATAACATTATAATTTCTCTAAGATAAATTTAATTTTTTTAAACCTTAACCTTTTCGTCACTGATGAAGTATATATCGGTTCTTGCATAATCGTCTTACCAACGCCTTCTTACCTATGTTCCTTTAACCGTATCTTGATAGTTAGATCAATGATCTTTTTCTAAAAGTTGTAGCTTGTAGCGTACGAAATAATCACTTCACTGGGGGTTTTAGAAAATTAATATAAAAAGTACGGAGGTTACATTACACCAAGACTAATTCTAATGATTAATCATGATATGGAGATACCACAAGACAAAATTAAGTATTATTAAAAGTTAAGATTATTTTTATTTTTAGAAAATAAATTCGTTAAAATTACGAATTCAGTCATGTGACAGTGAACATCAATAAGAAAGAGTTACATCATACCTCACGAAAACCATTACTTTTGACATTTTCATATAAAGAACAGATTATTTGATTAATTTGTAGTTTTTAATAATTTTTGTAAAGTTGATACAGTTGTCCTAAATTATACCTTAAAAGACAATTCGCACTGAAATTAAATTTTAGCAAAGCAAACGGTAGTAATTTTTTTTAAGATTGACGCTTGGTAGATTTTTCGAGTCAAACAATGACTTCAGTTCATGAAAATTTCGGAATGTTAAAACATCAATGTTATATACATATGTGTAAAATATGTATTATAAGCTGAAATAGTATAATTTCAGTTTCGTAATCTGTAAGCGTTTGTTTTTACACGTGTATTGTAAGGTAATTTATATTGTTTTTGACGTTAGATTTGCGTAACATAAAAATTAACCTCAACTCATATATTATTATTTTATATATATTTATTAAAAATAGTGATTAGAAAAATTCTTCAGTTATGTTTTAAATTTAGAAATAGATTATGTGCGAGTCATATTAATTTGTTCCTTTGTAGTCAATGGTATTAGCTTAGAGCTTCGACATTTTATGACTTTCTATAGAAAACACAATCGCAATTCATTGTTTAAACAGTACCCTATCACAACGAGATCATTTTTTGTTGCACTGTGCCTAGGTCTGAAGTATAATAAACAGTAAAACACAATAGGACATAGCGCAACAAAAATATAAAGTTTAAAAACTTTAAATTTATAACATTTTAATAAAATATTAGCGTAAATTAAATAATTTCAACATATTTTGCGAATAATGTAGTATATTTCCTTGGCATTGTGTTTTCATTTTTCGATCTAGTGCCTTCAAACAATTTCGATATCGTTTTTGGAAAATATTTCTATATCTGGTTGTAATGGAAAGTAAAATCCTTCTGATAATAATAATAAAAATATAAAGTTTTAAAACTTTAAATTTATAACATTTTAATAAAAAATTAGCACAAATGAAATAATTTCAACATATTTTGCGAATAATATAGTATATTTCCTTAGCATTTTTGTTTTTATTTTTCGATCTAGTGCCATCAAAACAATTTCGATATTGATTTTGTAAAATATTTCTATAACTAGTTGTAATGGAAAGTAAAATCCTTTTGATAATAATAATAAAAATATAAAGTTTTAAAACTTTAAATTTATAACATTTTAATACAAAATTAGCACAACTTAACAATATCAACATATTTTGCGAATAATGTAGTATATTTCCTTGGCATTGTGTTTTCATTTTTCGATCTAGTGCCTTCAATCAATATCGTTTTTGGAAAATATGTCTATATCTGGTTGTAATGGAAAGTAAAATCCTTCTGATAATAATAATAAAAATATAAAGTTTTAAAACTATAAATTTATAACATTTTAATAAAAAATTAGCACAAATGAAATAATTTCAACATATTTTGCGAATAATATAGTATATTTCCTTAGCATTTTTGTTTTTATTTTTCGATCTAGTGCCATCAAAACAATTTCGATATTGATTTTGTAAAATATTTCTATAACTAGTTGTAATGGAAAGTAAAATCCTTTTGATAATAATAATAAAAATATAAAGTTTTAAAGCTTTAAATTTATAACATTTTAATACAAAATTAGCACAAATTAACAATATCAACATATTTTGCGAATAATGTAGTATATTTCCTTGGCATTGTGTTTTCATTTTTCGATCTAGTGCCTTCAAACAATTTCGATATCGTTTTTGGAAAATATTTCTATATCTGGTTGTAATGGAAAGTAAAATCCTTCTGATAATAATAATAAAAATATAAAGTTTTAAAACTTTAAATTTATAACATTTTAATAAAAAATTAGCACAAATTAACAATTTCAACATATTTTGCGAATAATGTAGTATATTTCCTTGGCATTTCGATATAGTTTTTGGAAAATATTTTTATATTTGGTTGTAACGAAAAGTAAAATCCTTTTGATTTGAAACTTTTTCTTAACTGATATTATATTTATTATTTTCACGATAATAGTTCGTTAACAGAATTAATAATGTCATCTTCATCGATTTCGAAGTAACATCGGTATTTCATCCGATCAAAAAAAATATTTTTGTTGTCATTTTTTACTTTATTTTTAAGTTTTTTTGAAGCTGTATTCTTCCCTTCCGTAATTTTATCTTATTCTCGATGTCTTGCTTTACATGTTATAATGATTGTTTTTTCCCTTGTTCTTCCCTTAGAAAAATTCAATTAAGGCTTACTTGTTAAATAGTCTCTGCATTAAATTAAACTTTTGATCACTTTTCGAAACTTTCTTCATTTTTGTTCATTTGTCTTTGCTTGATCTCTCTGGGTCAATTTTGTAAGTGTATTTTTAACTCTGTGCGCTTAGAATAAGTTTTGCAATGGCTTCGATAAAACTTGATAAATGCTTCAATAAGATTTGGCTACAATGTCTTAAATGGAATGAAAAAACAGTCACTTTCTACAATGAAAATTACAGATGAAGAGGTCCCAGGAATGACAAGATGTTTGGCAGTTCACGTGGTGGATAAAGACAATTGGTACTGGGCACTAGGCATAAAACCATCTATGAAAACATTACCATCGAAGGGGAAAATTTCAGTCTTTGCAAACCCTCGGATTTAATATTGACGGGTATCATTGCTTTTTCAAATCTTGTTCCAAATATATCCGCAATGTCATAATTTGAGATTGCTACCTCTGGGTTTCGAATCAGCAGCTACATTATAATAAATTTGCAAAGAGCTGAATATGGACATACTCAAGGGTTGCAGCTTATGACTTGCACGTGACGGAATAGCACGCAAGATTGTCACGCTCACAGAATAGATACGATATAGAATGGACACTATCCATACTAGCCCATATAAAAAAGAGTCGCACTTTTCATACCTACCGAAACGCTGTCAAAGTAACTCCCCTTTCCTCTCGCCTCACCCTTCCTGACCAAAGATTTGTGTACTTATTATTAATGCCCATAGACGGCGTAATCTCTTACTCTCTGTTGCTCACAGATGGCGTTATCAAAGAAAATAATTTTAATTCATAAATTTATTAAAATTATAAAAATATTTCACAAGACAAATATGAAAATAATATTACTTTACAATTTAATATATTTTAAATATCATTACTATGAAAATACAATTCAAGAAAATACATTTACACAGTAACGATAGAGTTCACACAGTTGGCCTATTTATGATATATCTTGAGTTGTGTCAAATATAAATGAAATGGTGCAATATTTCTTTTACTTATACGGATTCAACTTATTTTGAAAGAAGAGCAATAAGCTCATTTTTTATTTTTGGACTTAAATATTTTATTTGACCTTTTGGTTGCTTTAATAACTCTTGTAAAACAGGATCGTATTTCATTAATAACTCAGTAATATTTTAATACTTGCCACTTGGTTCGTTGGCGTCTATTTTTTCTGCACGTCCACGGAAAGTATTCTTGTAACTTTTGTTGAAAGAACTCTTGTTCTTCGTCTAGAGTACCAAGTATCCGCCACAGTTCGTATACGACAAACGAGTGTAAATGCGTTTTCGAGGTTTCGTGTTCTGCTAAAGCCTCCACAATATGCTTTCAATCTCTATAACCTTCAATATTTTGTAACTATTTTGATGATGTGAAATAAAAAGCATTACTCACAATATACCTTTTGAAGCAATACCGAATAACATAACCATTTGCGTTCTAATTTAACACCAGATTTAGAAATAATGTAATAACATTTCTACAAAATCAATTTGCTGCCATAATCTTTTAAAAAAGGGCATTTTGATTCACAGCGCCCGTTTTCAATCAATTGTCTAACTTGATCATTTACTTCTTTAAAATTACCCTTATCAGTAATACAAGGCAAATTTGTTATTTGTTCCAGATCAAATGACAATACTTCACTTTGATTTAGTGCATTTCTGATACATTGTTGCTCTAGATAATCATTAGGATCGCTCATTTCAATACTGCTGCTTTCAGTCACATTAATATTTTTGCACTTGCAGGACTGTTCATTTCATACTTCATCGAAGTCATTAGTCTTAAAGCACTCTCTTATTTTCGGCAGCTTTTTACTTTTTTTGGTCAACTTCTTTATTTCTTTTGCGTTTTTCCCTACTACTCGGATACTTTCTCGTACATTTTGTTTAATTACAGATTTTCAGTCAATTACACCACAAGTATCACAACAATACGTAAAATAGACGGGAGAAAATAATACTTTTAAAAAACTATAATAACACTAGTTTTAAATTTCTCATTATATGCTATTAACGAGCGTGTAATAGGTTTTACATATTGTAGTAATGTTTTATTTAGCACTATTGAGAAGAGAATGAATTAAGCTTACTTTACAGATATTACACATGAACAATAAAAATGTCGGCGTATAGAAGGTTTGGTGGCGCCATCTTGTATTTTACGCTATAACTAATGACGAAGAGAGAGACGTCATGGGGGACTTCATTCGGCTTTCCTGTAATTGAGTCATCCTCGACTCAATTCACCAATCTTCTCTGAAAATTTATCATAAAATCCTGGAATTGACTTTATTATTTTACAACACCTTTATGGGCGGGTAAGTGATCATGCATCCCGAGCCTTGGCCAGACAGAGTGATCAGTTCTGTTCTGATCAGCAAAGCCCACGATACAATGATTACCATTGACGTCTTTAGGAACAGGTTTAGGGTGAGAAAGATTAATCCATCAGCTTCATCAACCAAGTTATCATTAGGGAGGTAGGTCTTCAGACCGGATCCTCACCTAGAACTAATTAACAGAGTCGCCAAGACCAAGCGTAACCCAGTGGTGACCACAATTAATTTAGTCAGTAACTTGTTTGGCTTCGTGAATCCTTTGGTCCTTCCCTCACCACAGGAATACGCTTATGCACTATCTGACCACAGTAGTGCACCATACTCCTTGACTCAATGGAACAATTCATGGTCCCCCCTCAGCGGGACAATTCCGGATCCCCCCTCAGCGGGACAATTCCGGGTCCCCCCTCAGCGGGACAATTCATGGTCCACCTCTCAACAGGTACAATCCATGGTCCACCCCTTAACAGGTACAATCCATGGTCTACCCCTCAATGGGTACAATTCATGAGCCCCCTCAGCGGGTCAATCCATTGTCTACCCCTCAACGGGTACAATTCATCTCCCTTCAGCGGGACAATTCATTGTCCACCCTAGCCATGGGAATACAACATGCACTACCTGACCAAAGTAATACATCATACTCCTTGAAAAAACTGCTGAGTCTTCACCGCCATCAGCCGGTGATCTGTCTGGCAATCCTTCACTTAATAGCGGACACAGTCGGACAGGGTGTGGTCGTTTAGTAGCTGCTCAACCGCTAATGGTCATCATCCTGAGCGACTGCCAATCGTCTTTAAGTCATCAGCACTGATGCTAGTCTCTATTCATTGTAATAATTGACTATTATATAGCGTAATTCTTAATGAATTTGCGGAAATACTCTAATGTTCCTCCGGTGCTTTCCCCTAACCAAACAGCAGTCGTTAGAACTCGAAATGTTCGTCAGGTGTGAATAATGAAGTTTTCTCAATACATTCCCCGTTCATATTGATCTGACAAAACCCTGATCTCATATAGATAAGAACTTTTTACCTTTTAATTAATCAATTTGATTGTCAATGTTTGGTATAGGGAATTTCTGACACATTGTAATTTTATTTAGCGGACTATATTCTTTTTATTGAGTAATAACTTTGGACTAGTGTATGACAATCTACTATCACAAATGATCCTATTTCTTTTTATCTCTTTAACAATTTCTTTCACTTTTTCATTTTCTGCTAAGAATAATCGAATTAGTCTTGTCTTGCGCTCTACACAGTGGTGTAGCGTGCCTTTGACGGGCCCTGTATCAAAATTTGTTGGGGGGCTCAAATGAAGAGTAAAGATTTTTCGTAAAAGAAATGAAAACGCTGGCATTGAATTAAAATAATTATATATTGATTAAAAGTTATTACTTACAATTAATACTCCTAGGAACTAAGCTAGTCAAACAATTCAAATCAAATATACACTTACTTGCCTTTTTTTCGGCGAACTTATTTAATAAATCATTCATAGCTTAAGAGGATTTCAGTTTTTCTAAATTTCTGCCTCTATAGACAATAGTGACAAATCTGATAGCCGTTCCTGTCCCATAGAAGCCCTTAGATAATTTTTTATCAGTTTCAATTTCGAAAAACTTCTTTCAGCTGTTGCAGTTGTAACTGGAAGAGTCAAGAATAGAAAGCATGCTGTTATTACCTCTGGAAAACTTTATGCAAGGCTATTGAATTTTATCAGCAGTAATTCTATGAGTTCCTTAATGGAATGAATTTTCTGAATTTCAGGATTTTAGCATGTTTTCAAGGCAATTAATTATGAACATAAACTGACATGTCTTTACTGTAATTAGCAGACAGATTTCTGAAATCTTTTTCTATTATTTCGTTTAAAAAAAAATAAGAGTTTCTCCAGTTGTAATACTTTAAACATATTACTTAGGTCACAGAGGCTCTGAAATCATTGTTTAGTTTGAGAAATTAATATATCTAAACAGCAATAGTACACACATTGACTTTGAAGTATGTCCCGGATCTTCAAATTCTCTCATCTTCTGATAACTCATCAAAAAAACGCTTTATTATCTTCTGTCTTTTATTTTTGTAAACAGTTGTTACCCCCTACTCTTTTGCTAGGTCTCTGGACTCGCTCAGCAAACCATGGAATGAATTTTGATTTCTTATTTTGCTAAGTCTATTCAAAAGATAACTTAATAAAATACCAGCTTTCTGTAAGTCATTATTTTCATGCTGTAGAGCTTTAGAAACAGGATTAATGATTTCAAATAGGGAAGAACAAGCGACAAGCACTAAAAAATTTTAGCTCTCTAAAATGTTAATTATATATTTACATTTGTCACGTTCGTCTTTTTTAGTGGAATTTAAATTTAGTTGGTACAAAGTTTTCATTTTCAATGAATAATTTTCCCTTATAGCTAAAAAAGCGTCGTTTCTTGAAGACCATCTAGTAGGGACATACCTTTTTAAAGGTAATTTTATATTTTTTAGATGAATCGTTACACAACATTGACCAGCGTTTTATACTATTGCTTGAAAAAAGTATATGTTTTTTCCAAATTATGAAAATTTACACTTCAGGAACATGTTTTACAGTATCGTTTAATATTAAATTTAATGCGTGTGCCGCACAATGAACATAGTCGGCATTTGGGGCATGCTCTTTCCATATTCTTTTATGGTATTTAAAATTTCATTTCTAAGTCCTTCTGCACTACGATCAGATGATGCTATATATATATCTTTAAAATAGGATCATATTTAGATAGCAAACGTAAAATTGACATGAAATTTTCAGATTCAGAGTCATGGCCTTTTAAAGGTAGATTGCATGATGCTAAAGTAATTATAACATTAATTATACGATGCAATACATCTTCCCAGAAAGTAACTTCACTTTGAATAAAGTATCGATGGTATTTCCTTGTAACCAATTAATATAAGATAGAGATGCAGTAATATGCTGCTGTCAGTTTTCATGGTCAGATATACATTGTGTAAAATTGCTTCTAACGGAAACATCGTTAACCCATGCGGAGGAGTATAATTTGCTTTGATGATCTGTTAACAACCAACGGAAGTGGCAATACGGCTTGTTTGAAACAATAGATTAACATAGCCACGGTTTTGGAATTTTTATACCAGTCTTATTTAAATATGAATAACGATAGGCTGAAAAACATCGCTTTGTTTCTGAATCCTTTGGAAACAGTCCTTGTTGTTTAAATGGCCCAAATTTAAAAATTATTTTTCGTTCGTGTTCAGTTAGGCTGTCACAAAAATTTTCTCTATCTGACAAAAGTATCAGATTTTTAGAATCAACAATACAGATTTCTTTTATTTCCAGATGGACCTCTAATGGACAATGTGCTTCAGAAGAATCTAAAAATATAATTGAATAAAATTAATACACTAAAGAATTTTTTGGAAATTATTTGAAATAGAGAACTTAAAATTTATTCAATTACATATCAATTGATCACCTCTACTTAATTAATAACATATAATTTTAATTCATAATGGTATATTGATTCATTGAAATAAAATGAAATAGACAAAACCATTCTTTTTTTTTTTATTATGTAGGTAAATATATGTACCTACTATAATAAAACATTGTTTTTAACCGACTACCAACGGAGGAGTAAACTCACGCTATGTATGTGTGTAAGTAGGTATGTTTGTGTGTAGCAGATTTTATGTTCCTTCCTAGTATCTTTTGAAATTTCAAAAAGCAAAATCCACCCTACCAGTGATAGGTACTTATTACTTACCATCACAATCTAAATCACTCACAGAAGCTGATAGCTAAAAAATTCACAAATTTTGGGCTATTTCTTTCTAACCTCCTCCTTTTTCTGTTTACTTTTTCTTTTCATACCACTGGGGTAATCTTTTTTCTGTCACTCATTTTTTTCACAAATTAAACTTATTAACCAATAAATAATCACAAGAACAAGATTTTATTACAATGTAATAACGTTTGAACCGGATTGAAATACAATGCATTTACATTGTTCTCCGTGGTTTGTCATTGTCATTCACTTAAAAGGGGGAATCCCGAAATAACTGATGTATGCTTACATGCGTGCGGGTCAACCGTGAGACGTCCTGTGTTGTACTTTTGGGCGCCCGCTTACCCCGGTTAAAAAAGAGATTCCTTTTTTGACTTTATTTTTGAAGTGAAAATTTCTTTAGGCACTTTTTTTTCAATAATTATAAATTTTTTTGTTTTAAAATATTTTTCATTTTAAAATTATTATTGTCATAAAGTAATTTTTTTCAAATTATTGAATTTAGCCAACTCCGCTCAATGTAAATGAAATATTTAAAGAAAGCTTTAATTTGTCTTGGTCTGATTTAACTTTTGTTAATTTTTAAATAGTTTAATAATTAAAACTTGAAAATAGAATCTGTGGACACAAGGTTATTCACATCATTGTCGATATTAAACAACACCACCAAACTTACACTATTGTACATTTACGCACACACAATTCGATTTAGGTTATGCAGAATTTTAAATTGAGGTGGTCTAATATCATAATAAGTATTTTGTGTCATCAGTTAGTGGAATTTGGTATTTTGTATGGTGAATTATATTCATTTCGTTAGAAATATTAGCGCAATATCTTGTCATTGTTGTGGTTTGCTGGTTTTATGATTTATTTAGGAATGTTTTCTGAATATTTCTGTTCAGTAATTCTACTTACATCATTGATTTTTGTGTTAATTTTGATGGAGTTAAACCATTTCTGTATTCATTGTGCTTTAGTTAATTTTTTTATCTTTACCTTTTTATTTAAATATCTTAATAAAATTATATCTTTACTTTTATAGTCGTAACATTAATGTTATCACTTCCAAGTCATTCTAATGAAGGGAATTTCATAAGTTTGCTTTTGAATACTAGCGAAATCTAGAAGGAACTCAGTTTTCTGATATATATATATATATATATATATATATATATATATATATTAGACATTACATATTACCTTTCATTATAATCAAAAAATGTTTGCTGTTTGTGAAGATGTACAGAAAAGTAAATAATTTTTGTAGAATATCATGAAATAAGTACATTTTAAGTTTTTTCAGTGACGATGCTGCAACAGATTGTTTTTTATTTCCTGATATATGTAAAAATTAACTCCCTTATTTCTAGCATAAATAAATTTTTTTTATATTTATTCAGATTCATTTTGACGTGATAACGTCTTATAAATCTATTAACACCGGCTGCACGCATGAAAAAGTGTCATGTTCCGCCTGAACCTGAGCGTGCAAGCGAGAGCGCAGAACGAGTGGTAGAGGGGCACAATCGGCCCAAGCGTCGGAATTTATCTCTCTTCTCGCGTGACGTCAGAGCTAGTAGTTTGACAACCATCGATTTGACTTTTTCAAGAAACATTACACTTGAAACACTCCCCTTGATTTCGTACTTTTCCTATCATCGTCCTATCCTAAACAGAATAATGCAGATTGGAAGATCTTAAATATAATACATCTATATAAGTTGTAAATAAATTGTTAATAGCACATTGTTACTTGTAATTAATCTGTATAATTTAAATAAAAAAATATTTGAATTAACGAGTGTAAATAAATGTTAATTTATTGAAAAAATTGTAATTTTCAATTAACTCCTTTGTATTATACGAAATAATAATAATTCAGTGATAATAATTCAATTTAATTCATAAAAGTACGCAATTTTTCATTAATGTTTCTTTATGATGTTATCACGTAAAACTATCGTCCGTAAACCGACTTTCGAGACAAACAATTTTTTAGTATAAACTTCAAGCCAATTTTCTATAGAAAGTATGCTATGTACTATCACGAAATTTCCCCATTGAGTATAAGATTTTATATTTACAGTTTACATCAGCACACATATTACATAATATTATATTTTCAAATAGCTATTTATATATAAAATTACCAGGAATTAAATATTTTTGACTAGAAATGTGGTAAATAAATTGCTATCATGAACAGAATATTAGATTTCGTGGGTGGGTCTGTGTTTATCCAAACCTCCAATTATACTTTGATAGTGCAAAGGGTATAATGTACATATAATTGGATGTGTAATAATGAAGTTTTAGTGTTTATTAATAAATAACTAGTAAATTACCATAAATGATCTACTAATATTTAATTGGAGAGGGATGTTGAATGCTGATTAAAACTGAGTTAGTTGCCATTTTTCTTACAAAAATTTATTGGAAAATACTATTTCTACATGTTAATTCATATTTCTTGTCATACAACTAATTAATTATAAGGAGTTTTATCATTCAAATTTTTTGATAAATGTTATAATGGTAGTGTAGGTTTTTAAATAAACATTCAACTTTTTCATTTTCTCCATATAAAAGCTGCGAAGGAACTAATTACACATGCCATTTACATTAAAATAACTGAGATCAAATTGAAAAAAATTACACGGCGGACAAATTATTATAATTTTATACAAACAGTACATTGATTCTAATATTTATTCCCTTTCTTCAATATTGTGATCTGGCATAAATTGTTCCATACATTTATTTCATGACATGTAAAAGAAAGTTTTTTTCAATTTTATTCAAAATACAAACTAAATTAAGATGCGAATATTCTATATTTGGTTCATTTACAGTGAAACTTTGTGTAATGCTATTATTGTGGTGTTGTTCTACAAAGATAACGCATTGAAAAACCATTGTTTTTGTTCCTATAGTCCATAGCCTTTAATTTTCAGTTAACCTTTATGACCGTCTTAACTTCCTGGAAAAATATAAAAACCACATATTGAAAAATCAAAATTCAAACATACACGTAATTATATATAAAATGGTCAATAAAGATTTATTGTTTTGATAGCAAATGATTTAGTTAAATTCTTGTAATATTTATTAATCAACTAATCAGATAAAAGTACATATACATGTACACGGTGTATAACCTAAAATCTAAGCGCAACTTAAACATTAGAGTAATTTATATGACTTTCTTATAAGTGGTTTTAATTTATAAGTTTTAAAAAAATTATTTTATAACATGAAATATATATAATCTGTGATATTTGTCTCATTTAATATTCTTCTTTCACATACAGCTTTAATTGTTGCACTGCATACAAAAAATACCTATTGATTATTAATTGTCTAAATCAATTTTATCGTCTTCAAAGTAATCCTCTTCCAATAAAATGCACTCATGCCAATTTTTCTGTCAATCCTCAAAACCGTTCAAATAATCGGATTTTTGTATGGCATTCAAAGTGTGCAGGTAATTCTTTTAAAATTATGTTCTATGTAATTAAAACACCCCAAGAGCAGTCTTCTGAATCGAGGAAATAAAACAATAACATGTGTTAGATAAGGTGGATATGGAGTGATAAAAGTTGAATGTGTTGGAAAAATTCTCAAACCAGCGTTGAAGGGTGTGCTGGTGTATCATCGAGTTGCAAAAACAACTGTTTTCTTTATATAATTCAGATTGTTCTCTGCCAATAGTTTTCTCTAAACGACACATAATAAATAATGTTGTTTATTAATTGACTGAATGGAAAAAATTCGTCTCTGACCAAGGTAATTGAAAAAAAATGATAATTTGATCTATAAGTGGCCTCGGCGTGATTTTTTCAACCTTGCTTTAACTTTCGCATAATATTTGGTGGGATTGATCAGCTGTTTCAGGTATATGCATAGATCCAAAGAAATAATTCTTATTCATGATTTTTGATAACTTGGACAGAAGAGGATATCATTTCATATATCCTCTTTTTTTCAGGTTATATCCAAAGAAATAATGCATATTTATCTTTTTTTGTGTTTTTAGAAGCAAACAACGTGAGACACGTTTGATTTCGAAATAATTTTTTTCTAAAATGGTTTATACGAATCTTTGTAAAATGTCAACATTATAAATGAGGTTTCTATTCATTAATAGACGATTTTTCTTAAAATGTTTGGTTTTCTTTTTATACTAGTCAAAAACTCTTGGTCTGGATATACATTCATCACTTAAACCCTTTTGTAAAATTTTTAGTATAACGGCAGTAAAAAATATTATTTGTCGAAAACACTTTTTTCAATATAGAGAAATAGAACGTATCTAAACAATTAATAAAGACCTTGACATGAAATTGTGTACCGATGTCAGACAGTGCTACAAACTTAGAAAAAAAAGATTGATTGTATTATCCCGCATAATTTAAAACCAGTCTTGGTATTTTTTGTACATAGCAGTAAATCGATTGTGTAATGTGATTTCAGATTCATAATTTTTCATGGCAATTCAGACTTTGACAATAACAAATATATCAAAATATTAAAATGAATTACCTATTTAAAGGTTTTTCTTTGTAAGAAGTGGGAGTCGATCGATGTCTTCTTTGCCTCTGTGCCGTATCGTCAGTTGTATCATCGCCAGATAACTGAGGTAGGTAATCCATAGAGTTCTCTTCACTATGATTTAAAGAGCATAAAAAAGTAGTGATTAATAAATTTTCAAAATAATAATTTGAAAAAACAAAAGTTAGATGTTTTATGATGACCCCATACCATACATAAAATTTCTATTAGATATTTATTGCCATAATCCAGGGTAAACGAGGTTATAATGGACTAGAGACGAAATAATGAGATAGAAATAAACTGGTTTATGGAAACATATCAAAATACTTTACACGGAATAAAAAGTTTATGTAGCTCAAAGATGTAGTCAATGTACAAAAACAAAGAGCCTAGAACTTTGAGAAATAAATGGATTTTAAAATTAACTCTACAATCTTCAAATCCAACCTTTTCTTTTTGCCAAGAACCTTCTGTACTTTTCTCAATTTGTAAGAGTAGACTACTATTCTAATTTATATGTTAAGTAGTTAGACAGTAGTAGTGTCTCAGTTCTATGATAATTTTACGACTTACTCTTGTGATTGAATACCTTTATACCTGCTACCTGAAAGATCTTTGACAGTCCCGATTTATCTATACCACTTCACTGAGTTCCTGGGAAATATTTCCGACTTCTATATATATCAAACCGTTGCATAATTGATTTTGATCCTTTGCAAAAAAAGCTCATTGTGGCACTCATTTTGTGTATTGTATAATTATTGTAATATATTCACTGATGAATCTTAAACTATCGCCCCATATTGTATCTACTGTTTCCTTAATCCACCAACACGGGGAAGAATTCTCCTTATTTTGTCCATTTAATCTAGAGTTTATGACATACTTTTTAATGCCACTGAAAACAAAAAAAAGATCCTTCCAATACAGTCACTTAATATTGTATAAAAGTGTGTAAAATTAATGTATTTATTACAAAGACTAGGATATGACGACTTAGTTACACGTTTTATAAGGTGTTCAGAGTGAAGTTTTTTTATTCCAACATATTCTATAACCTTATTCTGTATTAAAATATTCATGGCTTCTAAACACTGCCTAGTGATTTATTATGACAATTTGTATTTATGTTTTCAAAACCAGTTGTAATGTATCGAAAACTGTATCAAAATAGATTCATATGTTCTATATGGACAAGCATATAACATACATGTTCTCATATTTAATTTTGTAGAAATTCATTATTCACAATTAAATGAAACTACGTGATGTAGTATTATTTCTAGTTTCTTTAATTTCTTTACCACGACCTAGGTTTCGTTGTATTACAACATCTTCAGGTGGGATATTAGCAAAGATCTTTGCTAATATCCATGTTGTAATACAACGAAACCTAGGTCGTGGTAAAGAAATTAAAGAAACTAGAAATAATACCACATCACGTAGTTTCATTTAATTGTGGCTACGTGCTCTCACTTCAAATTATTCCACCTCCTCCATAAAATCAAAGTATCCGCATAATCTAAGATTATTAAATAGTATTTCTTCAGTATACTTACTAGGATTTGTGTACATGCTAGCTTTCCAACATATTCCATAAAATTTGGCTATTTTTAACTAAAATTTTGAAAAAAAGGAAAGAAAATTTGATATCAATCAGCAATGAACAACCATTTGCATTACATTGCTGCGATTTTCCTAGAAGAGACGTATTCAATAATAATGTAATACGGGACTACGTGGGCAGTTTAGGGGGAGAGGAAGTTACCAGGAAGAGAAAAATTAGTCTGTTTCGCTCTCAATCATTTCATTTGTACGCATGAAAAAAACAAAAATTAGAGCATGCTTATACAGCTTTGAGTTAATTATATTGGGGGTAGTTCTAAATAATTGAATTATTTTATTGAAATTAACTGCAATATTGCTGTATTGATTTATTGACGCTGCATTATGTTACGATACTAATGTAGGAATTACTTTTTTGAAACCAATATATTTTTAATTTGTTGAAATAGTATGCATTAGGTTTGTCTGATATTTCACATTCTTAATGTAATATTGCAGAAGTAGTTATGAAATAAAGTAACCAATTGGGCTTTACAGTTGTATTCATAACTTTATTAAATTTACTAGTTGATTTCATTACGTTTAGAATGAAAATAAATTTGCCTCCCATCAATTAACTTGCACTTTGTCAATTTTCTTTTTAACTAAACTTATTAAGTTTTTCATAGCTTGTTATATTTTATTATTGGAAAGTTCACATAATGTTAACATGAAGTATCGCAGTCATGATCCAGCGCATTGGATTTAGATAGATGCCTTTAGAGATAAACGTGGATCACTTTCCAACATTCTAAAGAATAGTATGAAAATATTTTAAACACACTCGTTAGTTTGAAAAATATTGGACATACCTAATACTACTTCATAAAATAAAAGTATATATATATATATATATATATATACAGTTCTCGAAAAACTAATGCATAGATTAAACCATATATATATATATATATATATACATACATACATATATACATGATACCTTATCTCCTAAGCACTCTTACCACTCTACCTTAAAGTGAACACAATGAAGAAAGGTTTTAGAATATCCTTATATTGAGTTTTATATTTTTTTATTATATTGAGTTTTCAAAATTAAAATGGTTAATGCAAGTACGTACATAAGTTTACTTCGGATAGATCAACAACGTTTTGGCATAGATACACAAGCTAACTGTGACTGGTCAATGATTAGGCATGACATTACATAAAAACATCTCCTAAAATTTAAAACACATACAAAAATATGCAATTCTGTGTTAAACCACTTTTCTTTAAATAATATAAAGGATTGCAAAAAATAGGCAAATTCACATAAAAACAGATTTATTTGTGTTGTACGAGCTTATAATAAGCATTGCATTGAATCAATTAATTTAATTAACATTTTTGAACATATAGGCATGAATCTCAGTACCTTTATTGTAAGGAGTTTTGGCTTATCATAGTGAAATTTGAATAAAGACTTATTTTTTCTTAATGGGTGACACAGTCTGTATTCAGTATTACCTCCTCTTACTGTAAAAACTGCCTGCATCCCCGTCTAGGCATACCTTCTATTAAATCATCAATGAAACTTTGTGGCGTTAGATTCCATTCTTCCGTCAATGTATTTTTGAAGTTTCTTAAGTTAGCTGGTGTCAGATACACATATTCCATCAGATTAAGGTCTGGTGATTTTACTCGCTAACCCAAAACTTCAATTCCTACCTCAGTAAGATATTCTGAAATGACCGCTGCAGTGTGAGGTTGAGTATTATCATACATTAAAAGAAAGTCATCTTCAATGTATGGTACAAACTGCACACAATCTGCTCTAAAATGTTCGTACGTATCTTGCCGCAGTCAAGGACCTGTTTGATGTGTTACTCGATACATGCTCCTAAGGAAATACTGCCACATACCATTACTGACCCTCCACCGTAACGCTCTTTTCCAATAATGTTACACTGAGTGTATCTTTCTCTGGGTCGTTTCCATACTTTAACCCTTCCATTATCTGACTTAAGACAGAATATGGACTCGTCACTGAAGAGTACCTTTGCCCAAACGTCACTATCCTAGTTTCAGTGCAAACGAGCAAAGTTAGACTGAACTTCTCGATGGCCTGCGGTGAGTATAGGTCCTCTGGCAGCCAAGTATGCCTCTATTCCAGTGGCCTTAAGTCGTCTTTTTATAATTTTGGTGCTAACTGTCATTTGTTGAACTTCCTGAAGCTTGGTTCTTACTTTGGAAGAAGTCGAAGTGCAGTTTCTTAGGACACTGCTTACAATAAATCTGTTGTCGCTTGCTGTTGTTACTATTTTGTGAATTTGCCCATTATATCTTGTACACTCGCTAGTCTGCCAGTATTGTTCAACACTGCAAAAAATCACAGACCTGGAAACTCATAATATTTGAGCTACTTTACTGCAAGTGTAACCATTTCCAACTAATTAAAGTTACAGCTTTCAACACTTGAGCAACGCTGAGATGCGGCATTATGACTTAAATTTATTAAATGATGTTCCCTTAACGCAATGATAACAGATTTGTGAGAAAAAGAACAAAAATAAAGTGTTTGTTGTAAAATTTCTTACACTATTCAATATTGAATATTGTACACAATAAAGAAATTAACAGATAAACAAAAAAATAAATGAAATTCATTTGAAATCCTTCGTTTTTCAAATTACGTGTACTGGTAAAGTTGGCCAATGTGAAATGAGAAACAATTTTATGTTATTCTACTTTTTTTTACGTTCCTCTAAATATATCCATGAATGTATTGGTTTATTAATTTTACTAACGATATGAACATCTGTGGTATTGTAGAGCCATTGGGGCTGGGAGTGTCCAAGTTCGGTCTAGGCGTCTTGTTTGGAGTCTTTTCAGTGTGTTGGTTACCAGCTTTCCTCTTCTTTACTTCACAAGGAAACAGGGCTGCGCTCAAGTGTTTTTCATTTATTTTCGATATTAACACTTTTACTGACCTTAGATCTTTGAGTTCAATTTTTCTGAAACATAATATAAATTTTAAATAACATAGCTTCCAAATACAACTGTAAAAATTAGCAACTAATGCACATGAAATATAACATATGAAAGCTTCTTATATATTTTCGAAACAGAGGAAGTTTAAAAAAAATTGACTTAAATTGCATATAAAGTTGAGTTTGATGATATTTTTGATAAATCCAAAATTGTTCTGTTTTTGTGGCTGAATGAAATTGATTATTTTTAGA
Source organism: Druceiella hillmani (assembly GCA_039881145.1). Taxonomy (NCBI): domain Eukaryota; kingdom Metazoa; phylum Arthropoda; class Insecta; order Lepidoptera; family Hepialidae; genus Druceiella; species Druceiella hillmani. The sequence goes on along the minus strand of JAYKKI010000008.1, from coordinate 13,250,656 downwards.
TCGATGAGTTTGCCATATATACACTTTTTTTATAGACTTTAATATTATAAATAAATGGACCCTATTAAGCAGGTAGATGTCAATCTACAAAAAATTGAGTTAAGTATTACTCGTGCCATTGTGTTCATAGTCGTACTCTATCGGGTAGTAAAATGTCTATTTGGGAAAAAATTATTCCCAAGCTATTTAATAAATTTCAGTATTGCAAAACATTTTAACTTATATAAGAAAATCAAAATGGTGTCAAATCAGTAGTTAAATAAGGTTATATACATTTTAACAGCTTTATGCAAATTACTTAAAGTTTTCATAAAATTAACTAAAATGTTTTGAAGTGTATTTACAAAATACTAAGTTCATAATTTTTATTCATCCTACTGTACAACAATTATAGCGTAACGTCTACAAAAAGACTTCCTGCACACATGTCCCAGAGAGACATATCTATGCATGCTTTTGAGCAGCAAACTGCAACATTGTCTTACTGTTTTCGTTTTTTCAACAAATAATTGTTACAGTATTGTGATAAATAAAAAAGTAAAAACTGTAGCTATGTACGTAATATTAAAAGATTATTTCATGTTACATAGTCCTTCTAATCTTTTAATTTAATTACCAGTGCATTAGTGGAAAACTAATTGTGATAGTGGAGTTTTAACATAGGTATTAAGTAAAATACAATCTCCAATAAAATCTTGTCTGAATCAGAATTTACCTGAACTTGTGACGAACTAAGAATGGTTAGTAAACAAATATTTTTTTTAGCCTATCCTATATAGATTTTTTAGTCATTGAAGTAACTCGAAACAATTCCCAATATTTTAGTTCTACGTGAAAGTAAAGTTTATCAAATTATGTCACCAATATGGATGAAGACCAATGGATGACCATTTAGAACTACCAGCAATTAAGCTTCAGCTTTGCTTATTTAGAAATTAGAGCTATTCAACCAGGTTTTTGAAAATAACCTAATGGAAAAGTTGCTTCAGAAGCTGAAATTAGACCTAGCATTGATGCAAGGTCTAATTTCAGACGAATTAAAAATGAAGCTTCTCAAATTGTGACACTAATGCAAATGGTGGTCTGAACAGATGAAGAAAACAAAGAGATGTTTGCTGATGGTAACATAACTGTTCTATTTTTAGCTAGAAGTATGAAATTACACGACAATTTCCCTACCATAATGCAATTCAAAGAAGAGATAGAAACAATCCAAGAGATTCCTAATATTCTACATTTTTCCAAAGACAATTTGCCTATTCCAGTTGTAATTCAGGTTGCAACACAACTACATTCTAGAGAAGAAAATTTTGTAATTGTTATTTTGTTTAAAAACACTGTCAATATTGAACATTAACTACAATCCTGATGAGATTTCTAAATCAAAAGATGATTATAATTTAATAGTATTGCATGCAGAGCCACAACGTACTTTGAAGATTGATCAACCATGGTGTAGTTGTGTTTTTTGTCAAATTTTTCTGACAGTAATTAAACATGGGAATATTAGGTGAATGCACTGCTATTTAGTACCACTCAACACAACAGTTGTCAAAATATATAAAGTACTTCCTGTCTATTTAAAAATTAATTCTAAGTGAAAAAGATAATGATAATACAAAGAAACTTCTAAAAGGAAAAAAATTACTAAAACCAATTTACTGATACAAATTTTAAATGCATTTGCTTTTATACAACGCTTTGTCATAGACCATAGTCCTCCAATGTGTGACATAGACATGACTATTTTGATTACCATTGTGTGAAAGTATCTTAAGTAGCGAAAGTATCTTAAATGCATACACCTAAACTGTTCATTCAAACTTATGACCAGTGAGCTTTTCTCCTATCTTTCACAAAGTCAAAATCACAAACTAGATAGCCAAAATATATATCATATGGAGATGGTGCATCATTATTACAAAAATTAAGAAACAAAGGGTCAACTTTCAAAATCTTCACGATCCATAATCTCCAGTGTTATAATAATTATACAATGTCAATATCATTTTCCATATCTAATATTATTATCAACTATATGTTACCCGTTACTTTTCTTTTTGGACAAAATTTTCTTTCTTGTAGGTTTCCAATCATCATCTTTGGAATCACTATCAGAATCATCAAGCATAACATCGTCATGATCATTTGTGAGATTGAATAATGTGTATTTTTCCGTGTCCTGACTTCTACCAAGGTTAGAACCCCGAGACACGCTGACTGGGCCGTCACTGACGTTTGTTGTTGAATCAGGGATTTGCACGGACTCACACTTCTCAGGATTCACCAACTTACTAATAATATTCTGCAAAAGAATAAATTCCATATAAAAATGAACAATATTGTTTCCCATTTCCAATTGTTATTTCCTGATAAAATGGTTGAAGAACACAGAAAATTTGTTTAACATTAATTCGCATCCAAAGTGATACAATGAAGTGTGGACAGAAAGTTTTGAATTACTGGAGATACTATAAAAAAGTATTAAAAAATTAAAGAGGTTATTTAGCAAAAGTGCTAACAATGTTTCTTGGAATTTAATTTTAGGTAAGCATATGCCATGGTAGTAAGAGGATCCCCTTGTCATAATGGCTCTTATGATTGAAGCAGCAATCTGATTGGTGAGAGATATTGGTTTTCCTGGTGCATTAGAGGTAAATTACAGAGTTTAAGAAAATCATCAAATTTTAGTCACACTGTCAAATTGCCAGACCATATTGCTGTTGCTACCATGCTGTCAAATTGCAACATATTAATTTTTATAAACTCAATTTTTACATCATTCTATCAAATTTAACATATAAAATTTATTTTGACACAATGAAATTCTCTTCTTGAAGTACTGATAGACTGCAATTATAGTCTGTCAGTACTTGAAGAGTAGTTATTAAATTGTAATTAAATTTACAAAAATTATAACTGTCATTTTAAATATTATTACAATGACTGATAGAACCACAATGTTTCAGTTAAAAACAATAAATTTGTAACTATTACTATTTAAAATGAAGGTATAGTTCTCAGTTAACAATTTTCATACGTTACAACTTCAAAATATAACCAATTAATTTTTGGAACCGAGAAACTGAATACCTAAACAAAATCCCTACAAACATTCAAACGCTGATACTACCGTTCGTCCAAACTTAACATTATCTAAGACGATGATGGCAAATTAAACAAATATCGGACCATATTCCAATTAATTGCGCAGTATTCAAATATCTCAGAAACATAAAAGTGATATTTTTGAGTTACTAGCATCTTAAAGAAATTACAAAAAAGGTCTTATTCCTAATTCTTATGACATAAACTAATTTATTTCTCTACATCATGTGGATACAATACCACAATCAAAAAGATGTTCTCTAGACTATACAAAGAATGAGCTTTAATCAGTTACATATTTTCCATTTTGTTTGATGATCTTTTGTCATCTTTCTGGTAATTTCATGATTCTGCGCTCATAGAAGTTCTGGTCCATATTAGCAAAAAACGGAAGTGTGATTCCAGGTCATCATTAGTGAAAGCTCTTCTATTAAATCTATCTTCTATTAAAGTTTTGATAACTTCTGAAATAAAAGCAAACCAATATGGGGGATAGCAACATCACTTTCCAACCAAGTCCCCATAAATTTTAGTTGAGCTGCTGAACAGATTCTTTTGTGATTTGCCAATTTTTCTTCCAGTTTCATTAGATTTTGACCTCAAAAATCAAAATTGTATGATCTCAAAAATATAGTTAAACAACATCTGAAATGATCCTGTTGATTCCTTGAAACGAGTATTCTTGGAAGAAATATAAAAAACATTGTGTTATATTTTCAAAATGTACAATACAATGTTTTTTAATGCAATTCAGCTTTCAATTTGGTTTCTACTGGTTCATAGCGCTTGTGCAATGATTGTTTTCAAGTGATATTATTGCTGATCCAATTTTCATAATTGCTTCCCCCGGTTAAGAACATTTATTAAAAAGTAAAGAATATTAACCACTTCAAATTAAATATTGTGCATCGTACTAAAATTTTGTATATATCCTTTTGATGAATTAGACGAGTCCAAAGTTTCTACCAAACGACATGAGAATATGGTGTTCATAGGGTAATTTGTAATTATCAAAACTTTTTGGGATAAAAAGCATCCTATTTTCATCTCAGCTCTCATGCGACAGCCCGTGTTCGGATCGTGCACTTGGCGATGGCACGTGACGGTTCCTCGCCTGCCCCTCCACCCCCGCTCCACCTGCGCCGCTAACTCATGGCAGCATATCACTGGCATGTTTTAATAACGCTCCGCTCAAATCATTCATATTGTGATAACTTTTAAACTATTTGTCCATATTATTTAGTGTAAAGACAAACTTTATCTACTTTAAATACCAAAAGCGATAAACGTATTTATTTTGATAAGAATTAATTTAATACCATGAAAGAATTCAAAGTAATAATATTTATGCCTGACTATTTTGGTTATAATGGCTTCCACGTAAAAGGTAGATATATGCTGCCACGGACTTTTAGTTAGAACTGTTTAAGAGAAACAATCCCACTATACATTATCTTCGTGTAACTTTAACGGTTTAGGTACCTCATGCTAAGATAACTCTCAGAGGACAGGTATTTTTTTGACTTATTTGATTCATATTGTTATATAATAGCCAAATCGCATGACATCTTTATAATGTAGTCAATGTGTTATTCTGATGTAAAATCTATATTACTGTAAAGTTTCATCAAAATCCGTTGAGTATTTTTGGTGTGAAGGAGCAACAAAACATCCCCACAAACTTTCGCGTTTATGATAGTAGGATTAAGAAAGCAGGTATTATCAAGAAACAAAGCAGGTATATAGACAAGATATATTTTATTTTCATTAATAAACAATTTTTTGGTTGAATTTGTGTTAAATTCTCTTTATAGAAAGTAATTAAAGTTAGTATATACACATTTGCCTTGTCAGTATAAATCAAAACACAAGTCGAATTGCTAAAATATTGAATTTCAGTTGGTAATGAAGGCCAAAAGATTTCATTCCATTGAAGTATCTAGTTTCTGTTGTGCAATTTTGTATTTAATTTTAACTGCGATCACAAAAGTGAAAAATCTTTAATATATTTCCTTTTATGAAATATTCTACATCACCGTTTTTCTCTTAAATGGGTCTTTGTATATGAAGTTGTATGATAGTATGAAAACGTAAACATTACACTTAGTAATATTAAGAGGAAAGTGAAGCATGTCAACTGATAAGAAATAAGTATATGAATAAATGCTCGCTATCTCGCTTCCCCTGTCTTTCACTGATTGTGCGAAGGGAATCGCTTTTGCTACCTGCCTATGATTTAGCCGTAAAATCATCTTCCGGGTGGAAACGTTTTTTCCACTCCAAAACCTTCACCGGTTTTCAAGATTATAGTCTCTTTTTCTTAGGCAAAGGATGTTATAAGACTATACGTACAATTTTTTTATTAATTGGTTAAATATTTGTTTAGAAGCATTTTAATATGATAATTTTTTTTTAAAGGACTGATTTTGAGGTGCTATTATTTGTTATTTTGCAAGTTAATTAAATCAGAAACGACTCTTTAAATAACAGGCTATTTAATCAGCGTTGTGTTGCTAATGATGAGGATTTCAAGTGATTACTCTTTCATACAGAAGTGCATTGGCTATCAAGAGGTACTTGTTTGACACAATTTCACCATCTGTTTGACTCTGTGATAGAGTTCCTGGCAATAATAAAAATAAAAAAATATCAGCAGACTTGAGTTTAACAACTTCCCTAATTTATTAGCAGTATATTTCAACAAGATGACGCCTGTTTAGTGCCAACATTTGGAGAACTTCTATAGTGATTTCAAAGAACGATTCCAGAACATTTTAAACATGGAAACACTGTAGTGAGTGTTAGATCCTTTTTCAAATGTCAACACAGTAGGAACATCTGAGCTGGAGGAAGAATTTATAGAACTGACAACAAATGAAGAAATAAAAGTCAAATTAAAAAATGACTACTGAGAATTTTGGCTACAAAAGCCAATCCCGCAACTATATCCTGAATTATGATCAATTGTCCAACAATTTTTGATAGCATTCACATTGTTCGTATTGGTCTGAATGTGAATTTTGTGCTGTAGCAACACTGCTATCTAAAAAACCTAACATAGTGCTTTACGGCTGTTTTTGATTTAATTCGAGCCTGATATTAACAATCTCATTAAAAGCTATTAGATTCGAACTTCACATTAGATCGTGGTAAAGAACTTAAAGAGAGTAGAAATAATACTACATCACGTAGCTTCATTTAATTGTGAAATATGAATTTCTACAAAATTAATGCCAAATATATTCAATAGTTGATGTGACTTTTAAGATGTGGTAAACTTAAAAATTCTGCGGGCTCTAGAAAACGATTGATTCTCAAAGCGGCAAAATAAGTTTGAGAACCTCTCCTTCAAACTAATTACACAAACTATACATATAAACATATATATTTAAAATAATACAAAATGAACTCAGTAATATTATCGCAATGTACCGGAAATAGTAGCATAAGACAAATATTAGCACTCGTAAATAAAAGCTAGTGAATTTTGTTGTTCATCTGTTGATAGTTACTCCCAAAGTTCCAGCCATTTTGGACGCGCAGTTGTTATGTAACAGTCGTTTGAGTAAGTTGATGTGTTTTTGTGGAAATGGACAAAATCGAGTATCGAGCTGTCATTAAATATTTGTTTTTGAAAGGCAATACTCCTAAGCAAATCAAAGATGAGTTGGATTCTGTGTATGGGGACTTGGCACCTTCATTTACCACATTGAATTTTGCGCAGGTTAATTTAAACATGGCCGTAAGAGCTTGAGAGACGATGAACATTCCGAACGTCCGAAAACTGCAACTACCGACGAAAATATCGCCAAAGTGCTAGACGACCGCCGAATTAAAGTGAGAGAGATAGCAGAGGTTATGAACATGTCAAAAAAACGGATTTGTCACATATTAAATGAACATTTAGGCATGACAAAGCTGTCCGCGCGTTGGGTGCTGTGTTTGCTCACATTAGACCAAAAACGTGTTTGAATGGACATTTCCAACGCTCTGTTGGCGCAGTTTAGGCACAATAAATCTGAGTTTTGGCACCGACTAATTACTGTAGATGAAACTTGGATACACCATTATACGCCCAAAACAAAAATACAGTCCAAACAGTAGACTCTGCAAAGGGGAAACCGGCTCCAAAAAAAGCCAATACTATTTTTTCGGCTGTGAAAGTGATGGCGACTGTTTTTTTGGATAGTCATGGAGTTATTTTAATCGATTATCTTCAAATAGGAAAAACCATTACAGGAGCATACTACGCATCACTACTTGACAAGCTGAAGGCAGAACTTGCAGAAAAACGGCCACATTTGCAGAAAAAGAAAATTCTGTTTCACCAAGACATTGCACCGTCTCACACCTCAGCAGTTGCCATGGCGAAAATCCACGAATTATGGTTTGAACTGCTTGGCCATCCGCCTTACTCACCAGATCTAGCTCCAAGCGACTTCTTTTTGTTCCCTCATCTAAAAATTGCGCTCGGAGGATGGAGATTTTCGTCTAATGAAGAGGCAATCACCTTCGTGAACCATTATTTTGCAGAGAAAAACGCCGAGTACTATTTGGACGGGTTACAAAGATGGGAGCATCGCTGGAAGAAATGTGTAGACTTACAAGGAGACTATGTTGAAAAATAAAAAAAAATTTCAGAATAAATGTCTTCTATCTTTATTAGGTCAGAAACTTCTCAGACCACCCTCGTATATCCCATTATAGTATATTTTCCTTATCATTCTTGGCATAAATTCCATATCATGAAACATGAGTAGTAAGCTGGGATGACTGAACAAGGAATAGAATATGACAAAGGCTATCTTTATGAAATTTTAAAATAAAATAAACATTAAAAATAAAATTTTAAGGTTAAAAGTTAAGGTACCTTACCTTAAAATATTTTTGTCAAATTCTTGCATTTATTTATTTTAGAAAGGTAATAGCAAAATAAAATGTAAAAAAATGTTATGCTTCGTGTGTAGCTGACACGAACATGACATTAAGAGAATGCAACAGTATTGTGTTGAGATGAAAATAAGAGATTGTAAATAAAAAGAGGGTGGTACATCAGAATGCAATTCTTTGAATGTAGCTACCATTTCTGTGAATTTTTATTTGTTTTTCATTTACCTACCTACCGTAGTTCAAATTCTGTTGAAAATTGAGTTTGAAAGAGATACTGAATACGATGAGTAAGAAGTAAGAAATCCAGAATATTTTAACAATAATGAGACACATATCTGATACTTCAATAAATCATCCTTATTTGTCAAAAATGTTATATTTCTTTATTTATTTATTTCTTGAAAACCCCATGTCCAACTTACAGATTTACTCAAAGCGCTGGGCATGTGGAAGAACATATGACAAATAGTTATAAAACAATAATGAATAAGACAATACACTCGCAGATCAATTCAATACAGTTCAAATACAAATACACAATAATTTGGATAAGTATCATCTAGCAGTTGTGAACTACCAATTTTTCCACCATGAGGACATATGTAGATTCATACGAGACCAGATGACTGGATTTTTTTTAAGTATACTACGTATTAAAAAGTTAAATAGTTAACGATACATTTTGTATCTCGTAAATCATGGGAATTTCGTATTCCAAATCCTGATACGTTGTAGACTTTCTAATAGGTTTCCACAATTTGACTGTGAAATGTAATATGATTGTCCATAATTACACCGAGATCCCGCATAGTTGAAACCCTCTTGAGTGTAGCTTCGCCCAGCTCATAACTACAAAGAAGAGGGACACGTAAGCGGGAGTATGTCATCATAGCACATTTGCTCACATTAAAATGTAGTTTGTTGCTCAGACTCCTTTGGAATACTGAGTGAATATCATGTTGCAACAGCTTATTGTCAGATTGGCTATTAACCCCTAAGAAGAGTTTTAAATCATTGACAAAGAGCAGTGATGACAACTGAAGGCAAGTCGTTAGTCAGAAACAGAAGTGGACCTAAATTATTACCTTGATTAACTCCAAATTGAGTAATATAAAGCTGAGACTCCAAATTTTCAAGCTGGACGTATTGTTTATGAGCCCGAAAGTAATTGTGGAAGAATTTATAATATATATAATTGGGAAGAAAAATATTGTTGACTTGGTCAAATACCTTTTCAAAATCAAAGTAGGCTAACATCTACTTGACAACCTCGATTGAATTCTCCAGCCACATAATGCACAAACTGCATGCATATAAGGTTTATGAGACTTGTTACACTAAATGTATATGTAAAATTCATTAATTTAGCATAGAGCCAAAATAAATACAAACCAAAATATCAGTACGGTTACAAAAAAAAATGTTTACAGTACCAATTTGTTGTTTCACGTGAAGAGATTGACATCATATCTGATATTTTGTGATTAATGATCCTAAGGTTTTGAATATAACTATTACATAGATAAAATTGTCATTAATAAAATGAATATGTGAAATGAAAATAATTAGAGACTTTATTAGGGAAACGGGCTGACATTTGTTATCTTTTCCAAATCGCGGTGAGTGGGACACAATTTGATAAAAGAGAAAATTTATTAGTAGCAACTATATTTAGGATTGGATAACTTTGTGGTTCGCATTTTCAAAATATAATTTCTTGTTCGCATTTTCAATATATATTTTCTTGGACCTTCAATGTGAGGGTGTCGCCACTTTCTTCCGCATTCCCTGTTCTTCACATTTCGTAATATTCAAAAATACAAAAGTTATATTTTTTCTAATGATAGGTAAAAATTTTGTTGATTAATATATATTAAATTGATTTAATAGGAGAATAAAAGTAGTTTCTAAGCATGATTATGGATTGATTTTGATTTACTCATATTTTTTTAGTAATTATCGATGTGTATTTATTAAATTCCATAGATAATAAAGGCAGGTGAGATAAGTTCCAACTCATTTTACAACAGAGTATATTGTTCCAGTTTCGCACTATTTTTGAGATGCAAGATAATGATGTGTCTTTCTTAAAATAAACACCATATTTATAAGATAGGTGGAACCCTACACAACCAAATATCAGTTGCATCAGATGCAAAAAATACGTAGTTTTAATTTTAAAAAAAATATGTAGATTGAAAAATGTATAAGGTACAATGCGAAGAATACACATACTATTTTAAAAATGACTGGATATTGTGAAAGTTTATAAGATATTCAACTAATTTACGGCTACTGAATTCTAATTTCACAATATTTATGAGATTCATTCTCAATAAATCATGACTAAATTCGTTTATGACTAATTTTAGGGTTCTGAATTTAAATTTCATAATATTCTTGACATTCAAGATGGTGGCCAACCAAAATTACCAACCATTATTAACCAAGTTTATATTCCTACCTTATGATAAAGAAAATTATGTGAAATATTAATTGGAATCTCCCCTCCTCCTAATAATAATTCATTCCGGTATTACAAGTTCTATACTTCATCAAGTTAGGTTATTATAACTATTGCTCTTTAATTGTTTAGTCATTACATGGCACAAGATCAAACACATTGTAAAATTAGAATTTAGCACAATATATCAAAATATAATGACAATTGAATACAAAAGAAACATATACTACCATCTTTGAAAACATTTTAAAATTTGAATTCAGCACCTTAAAGTTAGTAGAAATCAAACATAGTGACAATTTTCTTTGCCACCATGTGGGATCTCAGAAACATTGCGAAATTCGAATTCAGCAGCCTAAGTAGAGTCCAAATTGAATATAGTGATGTTTATTGTGAGAGACAGATACCACCATCTTTGTTCTCAAAAGCATGTTAAACTCGAAGTCAACACGGTAAAGTTAGTTGAAATCGAATATAGTGACAGTTTATATAAAAAAACGAGAGATGTTATCATCTTAATTCTCAAAACGAAACTCGAATTATGAAATTCGAATTCAACATCCAAAATAAGGCAAAGTCGAATATAGTGATGATTTATTACAAGAGACAGATACAGTAGATTGAGCAAAATTAGACTCACAAATATAATTTGCCTAATATTTTTTATATTAACTATAAAGTTAATAATAATGAAATGAAGCTTTTTGTTGCAACAATTGTACAACAATTTATTAGAGATTTTATTCTTATCTTAGTCTATGTTTGCCATACTAATTTACCGACATACAATATACAATGTGGATTTGATCATTTGACATTTAATGAAACCTGTATACCATGTGATGTTCCTCAGCCATACACCAAAAATTAACAAAATTCAGTAGTTTAGTGACAGGAATATTTTTAAAAGTTTTGTAATTTCAAACATGATGTATTTAATTTAAAATATACAGCACTGCTTTGCTACTGGTGCCGACAAAAACAATCGCGCGCTGTTTCCATTATTGCGTAACATTAACATTGCAAATGATGTTTACGTTTTATTTATATTAAAATACTATTTAATTTGTTTGAAAATATTTTTTTATTCTTAGAGTAATTGTTTACTTCACTATTTCTAAGTATTTATGACAACTAGAAGCTAATGACAAAATACATCACAATATTACACAAAACTAAATACCTACGTCATAATAAAATGTTAGTTTTATATAAAAATCTCTATTATTGTTCATTAATTAGTTTTTAACCTACAACTTAAAAAAACTTAAAAAGTTTCAACAAATCATTTGCGCTTATAAATAATTACCTGTGTCCATAACTTCGTTCATGTGGAATTTTGGAATTACTATGAGATTTGAAGGTTAAAATAACTTAACACCGTCTATAATCACAAAAGAAAACTGTGTTTCCAAGTGTGTTTAATTCAAATTACCATATTTGAAATTTCAAATTACCATATCTCCTTTTCTAGAGTTCAAATTACCATATCTACTTTTCACTTTTATGATCTTTTGCATAAAACAAATTGTAGTCATCTTAAGCGGCTTTGACTCTCATCATATCATTTAAATAATGATATGATGAGAGTCTATCTCAATTTTGCCTGAGAAATATTATATTTTCATCGGAAATAATTGCCAATTTTAAGCCCTTCAATATTTTTCAATGCTATCCTTGCTGCTCGAGTGAAGTGGCTAATGACCTGTAGGGTTTTCCTCATAACCCATGCAACCCTAGCATTGGAAAGAGTTGGCGATAGGTATGGCGTAGCCCAAAGTATCTCAATTTGATTTTCTTGACTGAAGTCGTTGGCTATTATTTTTTATGTCATTATTGTCCAATTTTTATTTTGTGAAGAGTAGTTGTCAGTTGTAACAGTTATGTGCTGCTACAATAAGCAGTATTTGTATTCTACAGTTACACTTGTACCGTTCATAATCATTAATATGCACAAAATACGAATTATTGAAGAGAACAAACCATCTATTTTTAAAAAACAATACAGGTATCAAATCAGAAATGTTGAGTACAAGGAAGCTGTTGTATAGTTATCTACTTATATATTTTCTTCGCTTGCCGAGTGCACGATTTACAAGACGCTGCTCCCTCTCGCCACCAACTCGAGAAAGTTTTATTTAAATCGAAAAATTATTAATCAAATACAGCAGTAAAAAGCAGGAATATAGAAACAACAAAAAACAAACAGACCTGTCCATTATTTTGTCCACCCCCTGACAATTGACAATGACAAATTGATATGAGGTGGCAGAATGGCGGTATTTCAAAATGATTAAATAAAACCCTTGAAAAAACCTTAATTTCGAAATAAATAATTGATGAGGAACAATTCACATAATTGATGAAAAAAAGCCACATTAGGATTATGACGTAAACCCATCTAAATTATAAATTTCATTGCTAAAATGCAAGTTAAATATTGTCTCTACTTACAGAGCGGACAATCATAAAATGACACAACAGATCACCAATTATAATGTAGCACTGTAGTAACATGCGTGTAACAGTTCATCAAAACATATGATTGTATTTTCAATCCACTCATAAAACTCAAGACGTTATTACAGTCCGGGAAGCTCTGCCTGAGCATTTTGTTGATTTGTATGATGCTTTTAAATAAGTCTTAACCAAGCCTTGACAGGACTCCTTTCATGTGTAAGACTTGCAAGATTTTTAATAGAATTGTAAGGCATCAGTTTGTCATTTGAATGGCCTTCATTCTGAAGTTGATTCATTATTGATGTTATTATTACTTTATAGTACAATCATGTATCTGTCTAAAAATTTTAAACATCTAGTTTCGTGTGTTTATGTCTTATGAGATTTTTAATGAAATCATAAAGTATCTTCCAAGGAAGTTGATAATTTATTTTCCGTTTTTAAATGGCTTTTCTTTTGAACTAGATTTTTAATGAAATGTTGTCGCAGATTAGTTAGTATAAAAATTTAGTTTTTTAATGGTAACTTTTGTGAATTATTTTAGTAGAAAAATATATACAATAAATATATAATAAATTCAAAGATGTAATTATATTAATATGCCAGGAAAAATTTAAGAATTTTTATTCCATTTCATTTTGTCACTATTTTATCAGATACACATTCAGCAATTTTTTGCTGATTAATATATACATGCCCTTGTTATAGAGTGATTTATATAACCCTTAGACCAGTTATGAGAAATGTGCAATTTTTAAAAAAATATTATATTTACCGTTCCGGAATTAAAAGTAGGGCTATTACTTGATCTCATACTATTATTCAAGTCCAACAACCAACTCGGCCCTTCCAATGGATCTGCCTCAGTCTGATCTCTGCAAAGATAAAAACAAGATGCTTCTCAAGCAGCAAAGATTTTTATTTTGGATACTCACTGTGATGCGAGATCCTGTCAATGACCTATGAGAAATTTCCAGACAACCGTTGATCTAAATTCATTAGTCTACACATGTGTTGAAACATTACAGTTTAATACTAATAACTTTATTGCAAAAACAAATCATCAATTTATTACAAAAGATTTATTATTGATTTTCAGATAAGAACAATTTAATTTGAGCCAGAATCACACTTTTACATAATAATTCACATCACTGCCACATTGTTTGCATCGATAATGCTTTTAAACTATTTAAAACAAATATAGAATTAATTACAAGACAATCTTCTCTTCTAACATTTCAAATTGTACTGAGGTAAAAACCTAGATTTTAGAATTTTCGAATAACAAGTTTGTTGAACCTTGTATTTCATTACCAACGGCTTCAATGAATAATTGCTTTCAAAAATTAAAAATTGTTTGAATTTTTTATTGCTTTACAATGTCAATTTCATCGCCCAAACTATAAGGAACAACAGACAGACGCAAAATATCTGTCGCAAGGCTTAAAAAAAACCAACGAAAAGATATAAGATATATAAGAGGCGTTTAACCATTTATAACTTTCTCGATTATACAAATTTGTAGGTGAAATTTTCACCACATATTCTTAAAGTTTTTACTAGTTTTTAAATTTTGCCATGACACTTTCATCTTATGTTTGTAGCACTTTTATTTGAGTATTAGTTTTACTGTCAGTCTAATGAAATCTGTTATAAAGGTAACCTAATTTTATTCCCTTATACAATTTTGATAACGCAGTTCTTACTATTATACTTAATAGTCCATCCTCGCAAATACCAGAAGTCAATCATTTTCCATACAAAGACAATTGAACCACTCTTTGTTTATTTGTATTTTTATTGGTAAATAAAGGTACCACTGGACAGATAATTTATCTATTTATAATTATAACTTATTATACGTATTAACAGCAAAAACTTGTAAAAGGGGAAAAACCGTTGTTAGGAGGATTTTTGATGGATAAATACACAAATAATTTGTAAAAAAATGTAGTAAAACAGATTATTCTGATGTATTATGCACGTAGCTATGGATATATTGTATCTATAAACGAAAAATGTATTAAAAAAATTCTTCAAGTTATCATATTAGGTTACGTTTATGTGAATAATACATATACCTCTTTATAAATGCCGAAGTTAATTACAAAATATACTATATTATAATGTACAACTTATATAACTAAGCTATTATTGTATATATTAGGCATATCAAGACGAAACAGTAAAAAATTTAGCAAGTGTGTACTATATATATTAGATTTCATTATAATAATGAACCTTCAAGGTAAGGTACTTTGAAGGTTCATTATTATAATAAAATCTAATAATTACCTTAAACTTGTAAATGGTGTTTACTAGAACAAACATACCTCTGACTAGAGTCCTGACATTTGCCTATAAAAGTATATTTTCATACATGTTTTGTTAATACAAATGCTATCTCTTTCTGCCATAGTCAACGTCACTGTACTTTAACTTTTCTGAAATTTCTCTTGTCTAAGAGATTTGTTAAAATGCATTCAGAAAGGCTGTTTAATTGTTCAAAACTAATCAAAACATAATTAGCGTTCAACAAAACTTGTGCTTTTTACGCTCTCTCTACTATCTATCTATTTTTGCACCGTTTTGAATTGTTTTGTTATTGAATTAATTGTGAAATTGTTTTGTTATTTTGTCAATTTGTCTATCTGTCTATATTGTAAATGTTGTTTTCCAGATTGTATATCAATCAGTGTTATTACTCATTTGCACCATTTTCTAAAAGATAAAAATATATGCACAATTTGGCTAAATAATATTGGAAGTGAAAATTTTAGTTATCCATTGCACCTCTGAAAAGCAAGTTCGTCTGTCATGTACACTATGAACCAAAATAGTTTACCAAAAGCTGCAGAAGTCTTAGAAACGATTACGTTATTACCCTATTTGGCGATAAACATAATTTTATTTAATTATATATAAATATAAAATTTCATTCATGTTAAACAACAAATTTCATATAATTTTTGCTAATCACAAATCCATTCTTTGATATGAAGTAGGGAATCAAACGGCAGCAAGATTCGAGACTGGATCACCTAGTGTCTACTTACTGCATGCAAATTGCATATATTTAGTTTTATTATATAAGTGATTAAATACTAAATTATCTGAATTTACAGGTTGTATTTACGAAACTATTTAATTCATTGATATCTTTTGATGACAGAAGCTGCTATGTAACTATCGACGTCTTCTACCAGCGACAATACATGTCTCGCTATTTTTATTTTATTATTTTATTATATAACCAAAAGTGCAGGTTGTAAATGACGAAAGGCTAATTTAATTTAAGGCTAAGATTAATTTCCAAAATGATGAAAATTTACAGTTGACACCGCTGACATTCAGTTAGTTCAGTTCATTGTGCCATTTTAAATTTGGCTTTAAGGAATGCTGAGTTAAGACACATAATAGCGAATTCTATTATTTTGAGCAGGTCTATCCTTTCATATGTCAGTCTCAAATGTTAGAATAACTTTTGATCTGTAGGACATTTTTTAATCGCTGTTCTGCAATACAGTGTATTGAAGTAATTAGCTTGTATACGTTTTACATTAAACCAGCTTGTATGATATGCTTCAAGTAAATTGACAGAGTCAGTCTGATGATTTACTTTCGGTTTAACGTAAGTTTCTATTTATATTTGCAGTCCACCGCAAAACTCAGCATGAACATAGTTAGACATAAGTAATACTTAACTGACTGAAAAATATTAACTTTTGGAGGAATAATAGTGACGGACATCTAACCTTAAATAAAAGCCATGATTAGAATTACCGAGTACAGGTGTAGCTGTACAAAGCCAAAGAAGGAGTATGGACTGTATCAGGTATGTCTACTATATACATTGATATAAGAACTGATGTGGGTGAACAAAGTGTGGTAGAAATTATTGAAATGAACAGTGTGTTTTGGAAGAAAAATATGGAAAGCAAATTGGTTAATCTTTATAAAAATTGTTTACCCCAGGGTTGAATGATCTACGGCATCCAAGATTTAAGTTAAAAGACCCGGGGAACATTTTTGGGATGTTGAAGTGGTCTAGAGGGGCGATGACTGATACCGAAAATGGCAAAAAATTATGATAGTTGTGAAGTTAAAAATTTTGGGGGCTCTAGAAAATGATTGAGTTCTTAAAGGGTATGGTAGGTGAAATATGTTTGAGAATTTCTGCGTTTAGAGAACACCATTTAATTAATTTAAGTGGTAATGCTGGATCTCAACGTTGCTCAAGCATCGAAAGGTGTATATTTAATTGAAAATGGTTACACTTACAAAGAAATCGCTCAAACATTACAAGTTTCCAGGTCTGTGATATTTGACGTTGTTGAACGATACCAGCAGACTGGAGTATGCAAGACATAAAAACCAAGTTTGCAAAAGAGTTACAACAGAGAGGAATGACAGATATTTTGTAAGCAGTGTGTTAAGAAATCACACTTTGACTTCTTTGAAGGTAAGAACCAAGCTTTATGAAAATCGACAAATGACATTTAGCACCAAAACCATTAGAAGAAGACTTAAGGCAGCTGGAAGAGTGGCCTACTTGTCTGCCAGAGGACCTCTACATATCGAAGATCATCAAGTAGCTCAGTGCAACTTTGTTCATTCGCACCGAAATAGGATGATGACGCATGGGCAAAGTTAATCTTTACTGATGAGTCCAGATTCTGTCTTAACTCAGATGATGGAAGGATTAAAGTATGGAGATTACCTGGAGAAAGATACATTCAGTTGGAAGAGAGCCTTATCATGGAGGGTCAGTAATGATATGGAGCAGCTTAGTTGCACATACGGAGCTACATGTCGGAGAAAACGAGTCCCTGACTACAACAAGATATGTAATGGACAAGATATGTATATTACTGAGGTAAGAATTGGTGTTTTGAGATGGCCAGCACACCCACCAGATCCCTGTAATCCAATAGAAGATGTTTGGAATAAGTTACGCAAAGATCTGGCACCAGCTAACTTTAGGGACCTCAGTCAAAAATGCATTGATGGAAGAATGGAAACTAATGCCACAAACTTTCATGATGAAACAAATGTCACTAATCGTCAGATTTAATTAAAAGTATGCTCAGACAGATGCAGGTAGTTTTTACAGCAAGAGGAGGTAATACTGAAAAAAAAATCAGCCTTTAGAACAATACTCAATGTTCATTATGATAGATGAAAACTATATGTTCAAAAATGTTAATTAAATTAATTGATTCGATTCAATAATTATTATAAGCTTATACAACATGAATAAACCTGTTTTAATGTTAATTTGCCTACTTTTCTTGCGTTCCTCTAAATAAGTTGTATTTCAAACATTTTTTATTTGTTAAAGGAATATCTACCTTGTAAAAAGGTAGACTTTGACATACTGATGTTATATTATTATAACTTTCTTACACAGTATTCCTTTATTCAAGACACAAAGTGGAATTTCACATGTTGTCGAAATAAGTAAGTAGATTATTTTATCCACAATGACATTAGATTGAACTACCGTGCTGTTGACATTTATGTTGAAATAAATAATTCTAAACTGGTGCTGATGGTGATGATGGGCTTTAACCCATAGATGTCCGATGACCTGAACAAAAATCTCCACCGAAGGTCCAAGAACCCGATATTAGGCCCAAAATTCAAAGTCGTATCCACCCACTTGTCAAACAGCAAAATAAAAAAATTTATGAATGAAAGATGCCTTATATGTTTATAGCGTAGTGTTGGATATATGAACTACTGCATTAGTTCATTTTACTATATTGTTGCGACAACCAAATGGTAAAAATAAATTATTGACCTCACTTATTGGCCCTTTTAAAATTGCATGTTTCTGTAAAATGTTCATAGTAAATGGAACAATAATCGAGCTAAGTTTTTGCAACGTATATAATATTATATATATCAAAATAATATGTATTTATTGAAGATTATGCTTGTTTCATTTGTTTTATAAAAGATCAATAATTGACTCAATTTATGTATCTAGAATTCACACATATTAAAGAAAGTTGAGAAAAGAGGGCAGTATTCATTTCGCAAGTATTTATAATTATAGTGTTACATATCCCAAGCAGGAAATATTTTTTCTAGAATCGGTATAAAGTAATAAAAAAATATGCTTCAACTAAAAATTGGAAGATATTTTAAATTTTCGCTATTCAATAAATTGTGGCTTATCATGTTTGCAATAATTAGTTTGTTTGATTTGTTTCGCAATACATGTGATGTTATTTTATGCATTAATATTTATAAATATACTGTCATTATTTTCACGATGGCATAAAAACATGTTTAAGTCATAAAAAAATTTAAAAAAAAATGTTTTCTACGTAGATACAAAAAAGTTCAATGGTGAGCATATTTTAAAACTTTGAATATGACATAATCTGATAAAAATGAGATATATTTTTATATGTGTCCGTCTTTAAAATTTCAGTAGCTAAAATTTGATATAAAACATTCTATATCTTGTTTGTAAGTCGCATACACAAAACTGATAAACATAAAAAAGAATTATATTTTGTTTTGTAAACAAGTGATTTGTTGTACAAACAGACAAATTTGTTTAGAAAGACGTTAGAAGTAATTTTTACAAGCATTATTTGATTGAATATTATTTATTAGTAAGAATAATTATGTATATCTTGTATCATTGCCACCCACATGTTCCACACAGCTGCATAATTGTTTGTAAATAACAGTGCCAGATTTATTGATTATAGAAACAAAGGGATGTGTTTACAAAGAGGGCAGAAATATTTTTGCAAACTGAATCATATTTATCCCTGAAATCATCCTATGTAGCTTATATCATCACCAAAGTGTTTCACATAGCTGCAGGAATGTTTGTAAATAAACAGGCAGGGATTATTACTTATATAAACAAACATGGTGTTTACAAAGGCATTGAAAGTTATTTTTACAAGTGTCCTTTCATTGAATAATATTTGTTTGTAAGAATCATTGTGTATCTTACATATATATCATACATAATTTATTGAAAAATTATGTTCTATTTATTGACAATTTATGATAAACTGCATTTGAATTGATTCAAATTTTCCTGCTTGTTTTTTGTTATTACCATTATTACATCTGTTAATAAAGCTTTTCTTTAGGGAAAAAAAAACAAATTTGTTAACTAATAAAATATTCTCGTGATTTTTTTTCCGCACACTATATCGATTCGACATGTCACTTTTACCCGTTTTTGCATTTTTTTTCAAATACTTGGATTCACATAACTTATGACATTTCTTTTGAATATTCATTTGAATTTTTTTTGCATAAGAATTATTTTAATTGTTTTTTAAAAATTCAATGAAATTTTGATATATTTGTAAATAAAAAAATTATTTAAACATTTAGGAAATTAAATAACCTTTTTGAAAATATATGGTTGTAGACAGCTTTAAATGAAGTAATTTGTGCAATTAGTTAATAATTTTAGTTTTGTCAATAGAATTAGTTTTTAACATGACATGAACGCAGAGCACTGATAAAGTGTTTAATCAGTGATATGGCACATGGTAAAAACTGACTGTTTAGAACTTTATTCACCGCGCAAAATCATTCATTTACATTCATTATGGCACCATCTTAAAAATCAATGCGTTTGTCAATAGAATTAGTTTCTAATGTGACAAGAACTATATGCTACGATTTATAGTGTGTCATACAAAAATAGTTTGTGCAAGTAATACAAATTATAAGCAAAATAGAGCTATGTTAAGGAGGTGAATCAATCAGAAACAGAACAACTTTCTGCATACAAGGTTTAAAAATAAAGTAAATTAATTTTCAACTTTCGACACAAAGAATCTGTGGATCAAGTACAATTTGATTGTGATCAAGTGCAATTTGAGGAGCAATTTTTTTTAAAGTAAAGAACAAAAATTAGTTTTGTAATATAGAATGAAGCAAATACACAGTAGAACCTAGTTTTCAGAAATATCATCATTTTATTCTATACTGTACATAACAATTATTTTATTCTATACTGTACATAACACACATAAAAAATGTTTGCTTGTGATTTGTGATCCCTAATTGTTCACACATTACAATTTGTTGGTATTACATTGCATATATTTGACTTGTTTTGCAGTTCCATTAATGGTTTTAAAATAACATACATGTAGACTATTTTGGTTTACTTGCAATCTTCACTCTCATTCTCATATAAATTGATCATACAAATGACATTTTTAATTTAATGTGTATAATCAATTTAATTAATTATTGTTTTTGTTTTCATTGTATTATTGTTTTTAGGACAATTCCAACTTATTTTGCACTATGTAAAGAAGCTACAGCTTCTTACAGTTAACCAGAAAATATTTGTTTATAAATTTTTCTTAAAAATTTCATTTTCGCATAGAATTGTCCCAAAACCAGAATAAAATAAAACATTCTAGATCAATTTCTCAGTTCACTTACAGATTTCCTTTTTAGTGTCGCAACATACTTTTGCAAATAAATTATCGAGTCTTAATAAAATATTGAGTTACTATTTAAACGTTAATCAAATGGCTAAAAACAATGCATTTCAATTAATTGGTTATATTCATTGTTATGTGAATATAAGGTTACAAAAATATTATTTTTATAAAAACCTATATTTGTTTACACAAAAATATTAATTTTGTATTTTTATTATGGCAATACAAAAATTACTTCATAGTTCCAAACATTAACATGAGTTGACATTTAATTCGCTTTGTGCTTACTGCTTTGTGATATTGTTCTTTCTTATTTATAAAATTTTCATGACTTTTACAAAGAAAATTTGCAACCGTCCGAATCTGCATTCTACAATGACACAGGCTTAAAAATATGCAACATACCTGTTGCTCATGACAACTCTAGTGCAATTGTGAAATATGATCTCAATTTATACGTAGACTGATACATATAATCGGCATTGTGTGAACACATCTCTGTATCAACTGCAGTGTTGATACAGGGAGAATTAGGAGACATAGATTGAAATTAATAGAAGTTTGCTCTTTTATTCAACACTAAAACATTCCACTACAAATAAGTATCATGTGTCATCAATTTAAACACATCCTTTTATTGATCACCACATGCTTTTTATTGATATCAGATGCAATATACTGTGTCATTCTTGAGGACTTTAGCTTTGAATACTATATGTAGGAATATGTTACAAATAACTTATGGGAGATTGACATGTAGGTGTGAATATTAAAGTAGGTGGTAATGAATACTTAACAGTTTCCCCAACTTGTTAGTGAATTGAAATTGCATGTATATGTTAAAACAAATGTTCTCTTATTAAGGGAAATTCATTCGAGCATACGGTTCCTCTATGCTGTTGAAGTGTTTACGGACAGTGACTACAGTCTACTGGAAGGATTTTAGTCAGTTATAATTTGTTATGATAAGAGAACGAATTGAAAGTATACACATTATATTTTGTATATATTTTAATAGACACTCAAAGAAGACTTGAAGCAATACAGCAATATTGTTCTAATTATTTAGTTGGCCGACCTTTGTATCATAACTGGGCTGTTACACGCTGGGCTGAGCTGGGCAAGATATCAAATAAATATAAAAACAATTGGAAAAATAATGATATTACAATGCCTCATTGGAACAGTGTCTAAGAGCTTTGCTCATTATGCCGGGTATCCGATATATATATATAGTATAGAGATTCTCGGGTCATCTGGTATTTCTATTAAGATAACTATCAACATTTATCCTAGGTTTGCACGAATGTGTGTTGTATGTTTACGTAACAAATAAGTACATTATTTGAATTATGTCTGAGTAGTTATTGGTGTGCAACAGGTCTTCTAACACAAGAAACCTCTGAGTGCAAATTCTTATTAACAATATTCTAATTTCATATTGTTGTATAGGTACACATATACATAAATTGTTAAGTATTTCATTTGTTTTCCATTTTTGGAACAAAGCTCTCATAAAAAATTACCAACCTTTGAATATGCACTCTTATAAAAAATAAATGCTTATATTTATTTATTATGTGTTTTACTCTATAGATACAACACTTAAACTTGAACTTATACAGACATATAGAAAAGATTTTAAATTTATTTTTCATTTTTCAAGTAATGCGTATGTAACAACGTATCAGAGATTTTCAATACATGATATAAAGGCAATAATTAAATGCACTAAAAAAAACATCATCAATTTAATGCCGTATGTCTAAAACTGGAAAAAAACTTGACTTTTTTTTCAGAATAGATAGTTATTCTAGTGACTCACCTAGGCGTAGAATTGTTAGCAGTGTTGTTATCAAAACTTCTTTCCAGTAAAACTTGAGGATTCCAATTTGGTACCATACTCTCAATTTTTGTGTCATTGTCTTCCTCTTCGGGTTGCTCCTCGACCCGTTGCAATCTGTGTAAAAAAAGTTGTATTGGGATAACAGTTTTCATAAATGTGAATTTAATTGCAACGTAGCTTAGATTAGAAGCCTATGTTTTGAAATAAAAATTTAAATTTAGGTCAAAATACTTATCTAACACAACAAATCACATATCAAAAATTTTCATATAAGTAATTATGTAAGTTTGTATGTAAGTCAGATTATGTAAGTAGGTATTTAGTTTTTTTTTAATATTGAATGAAATGAAGTTCATTATTTTATATAATTATGGAACCACCCTAAATCATATCAGGCATTAAAGGTGTGCGCAGAAGCATGTGCAGTATAGCCAATGTATTGAATTTTTACGCACCTTACAGAGCAATAATAGAACGCATAAAGTCTCTATTACATACATTGAAAAAACATTCCTCCGTACTAATATAAGTGCAGTTCAGAAAAACATAAGTTTCTCTTCAAATCTTAAAATCTGCTATGAAGTTAAAGTGAACTCGCCAGCAAAATGCACTAAGCCTAGATATCAAAAAAATATTAAACCAATGAGGATACAATTGTTTTCCCTAGATTTGTATACACACACACACACATTAAGTTTTAGTAGTGTTTTTTGTGTGATAATCATTAAAACATTTTCCCCAGTGTAGGGGAATCTCACAATGTTTACACATGTAACTTGTTTTACTTCGTTTTTTATGTGTCGCGCAAACCCGACATTGCTTTCGAGCAATTTTTTTGCCGGTACTGATAATTTTCGTAGTTATGTGTTTACGCATATCCATCGATAATCTTGTGGAAGTTTTTTTTGGAGTAGATGTGGATGGTCCAGGGTCTGATGGGTCCAGATGGTCAGTGGTTTGATCCAATATTCCAGTAGAAGCAGAAAGCTAATACAGTGGTGTTTTGTAAAGAATTTTTTTGTATTTCATTTTCCGTGCATGTACTGATTTATATACTACGTATGAGTTGAAAAGGGTACAATTTATCAAGTTCTTTAAGAACTGGAGGTTCGTCAGTCGAGTACCATTCGTCTTCACTTTCATCAGAACTTGAAGATATAGTTCTGTAAGTAAAATTTGTAGGTAAGGGGATATCTTCCCTGTCGCTTTCATTGTCACTATCCAATTCTGAATGATCTTCAATATCACTACCACAGGAAAAATTCGATAAACAATCAACACACAATTCATCATTTTCTTCGTCAAATTGTCTCATGTCTCAAAATGTTTATCAAAAAGCTTTTTTTAAAACTAAACTAAAAAACGAACTTAAGGATTCAACATATTACGGGATTATTGAAAATATTAGAATCATAAAAAAGAAAATGACGAAAATAATTTCATAACGTCAGGTGAAAGAGCATTGTTTTATTAATTGGTACATACTCCAATAAAATTTTAAATGTTGTACAATGTGACGTTTGTTAACAATGAAAAAAAAAAAGACAAACTATAAGGCTCAGTATGAAGATAGTCAAGAGGTACATGATAAAAAATTATAGTGGAGGGGTTTTTAAAATTTTAAGAATATATACTTTATATTAAAAAACACAAGGCTGAAAAAAAGTAAAAAAAATGTCACATATAGAAACTAAAATAAAACTAAAAATGTACATACATATTAAATTTGGTAGAGACAAAGATGACACACAAAAACAAAATTAAGACCAAAAAAAATGGAAAAATTTCCTATTTTGCAACACCACAATTTCTCTGTGTGTTAAGCATGGTTTTTTATATCAATTCAGCTTTACTGGGTATAGAATGAACCAAGATTTTGTTTTGTTTTAATTGCTTTTTCTTTTAATAATTATCATTAATTTATTAGTGGTATTCTCAGAAGTTACTAATTTTGTGCTTTAATCGAGTACAGAAAGAACTGTTAGAGCCAATCTTGTAACATAAAAATGCTTATAGTGATTTAATCAGACATATATATCTTGGACCATATTGCTGTGTGCGACTTTTATAAAAATTCAGTTTGTTTAAGTGAAAAATATACAATGATCCAATTTTGCAACAGACAACTGGTAATAACAATTTGCATAACAACAATTTATGCTGTTGGATTGCTTGTAGATTCTTATTTTGTCAAGATATGTCCCAATATGTTGTCACATTCTCATACTTAATTTTAATGTAGCCAGAATGGCTTAAAATTTATATCTAAAATAGGCCAGCATACTTCGACTCTATAAAACCTAAATAGTTATTGCGCTATAATTCAGATATTAGAAAAAGATATTATATGGATCATCTATCAAGAATAAGTTTATTTTATTTAGAAAAAGATGTATAATCATACTTAATTTGAATGTAGGTAGAATGGTTTTAAAGTCGAACTCAAAAATGGGTCCATCGCACATTTGACTCCATAAGCTTAAATTGGTACTGCTCTATTATTCACATGTTATAAAAAGATGTTACATACGGTATGGATATGTAATGTCTTTTTATTATATCTGGAAACCATGGTATATTAGACAATGGTGAAATTGCCAAACCTTAAGAAACACAGACACAAAACTTTCCCCTTTATGTTAAGATCATTACAATGTGGTTTAAAATAAATTTCCTTGCTTTGCAGTCATTTTTCCGCTTAAATTTTATTTATTTCTTGACTTTAATGTATACAATTGGTACATATGGTGGACCTATTTCTATGAAATCAATCTATTACAGCCAACTGGCACATCAGTTCAGTCACAATAAAAGAGAGACCGGGAATAGAACCCGGGACCCTGTGGTGCATTGCGACGTCAAAGGCTGTAAGCCTTGTAGTCAACACAACAGACAAGTGACAACACTTCAAAAATGTAATGAAGTGAATCTCTTTTTGGTCTTAGTTTTTTTTCCTAATATTGAAATTAAAGTGAACTCAAAAAGAGGGCATAATCGTTGTGCCCACTTTTTGAGTTCACTTTAATTTCAATATTATTAAAGAGAATTTTGTGTACTGATTTGGGCTTTAACTATGTTAGTCATTTGTTTCGATCATTTTTTGGAAATTCACAGATATTTTGCAAGACTTTGAAGGGTACAGCTCTAGAACCTGGTTTCGGCAGGGTAGTGACACTAACCACACTGCAGCAGCATCCGTAGACCACTTATAAGGATGCTCAACAAAAACTAAGATTATGAAATTTCCATTTCTAAGTCATCATAATACCTAGGAAATATACACAGCCAGTATATGAATACAAAAACTCACTCATAAAACGCATCAGGCTCATCATTATTTATCTCCTCTTGTATCTCGTTCTGGTCAGCTATTGCTTCTTCCATTTGTTCTAGATTTAAATTGAAACCTGAAAGTGTGTTGTTAATCCTTACTAACATATTTTATATGCATGTGTATTATTAATCCTTACAACTATTTTCGTCGGATGATTCAGCCCATTATTTTGAATAATAATAAGAAAGGAAAAATTAATTATTGAAACAAAATGCTTTAGGTAGGAGTAGAAGGAGTAGTAGTTTGACATAAAAAAGTAGTAGAGTAGTAGTTTGACATAAAAATACATTTATTAAAAAGATTTTATGATGGAAAATCACATATTTGGATGAATTTAAAGACTATCACAGGAAAAGTTGGATTTTTTTCTCATACATTCACCAAAAATATTTTATTTGTAGGAATGATGAGAGAAATGAGCTCGGTGAAACTATTTTGTAAGGAAAATTACCCCTGTATGCATAGTATATATGTGTGTGTGTGTGTGTGTGCGTGTGTGTGTACTATGTAAAGTTAGTAAACTTTGGGACTTTAATCTGTAATAGTATTGTATGAGTAGATTGCAATACACCTATTTTTTTTTTAAATCATACCACTTTTTTTTGAGATTTTAAATTGTCATAATTCATTAACATGAAAATGCATCAACCTATATCTTATATTCCGATAAACGTAAGAAATGTGGCAATACTCTTCTTAGCGATAAATAAAGAATTTGACTTGTCTAACTATTCCTTTCACTTGCATAATTTTACCGTAAAAAGAACAAAAGAAAGAAAAGGATAACAAAATTAATTTTAAGGCCAACTTTGTTTACATTTCATAAATCAAAATTATTGCCATTTAAAAATTTTTAACCTTCATTCATTATTCTCTCAAATATAAAGGTTATAAAAAATTTTGTTATCAATTTTTAAAATAAACTTGTCGGAATAACTATTAATACGATATTTTTTCATTTGTCCTTTAGACAAATTATTATTCACTTCTTATTAATAAAAAATTATTAATTTTAATTGCTTATTTCAAATTGAATCTTTATGGATTATTTATTATTTAATATGGCAACCCTCATTTCTTCTGGTTAGAATATTTTTTAAACTTTAGTTTATGTCAAACTAAAGTTGTTGGTTTAATGCGATTTTATTCTGTTAAAGATTTGTTATTTGTGATATTGAGTGAGTGAAATTACGAATATGTCATTTTTTAGTCCTGATGGAACATAGTATTAGTATGCCAAATGTTATTATAATATCCCTAATAATGTACATCCAACGTTATCACAAACAATCACCAACACAGTCTTGTTACGGACAACCAAGTTTTGTTACGATCAATTCAATACAGGAGGATAACCTGTCATTTCAGTGATATCAGGTGATACTTCTCCAGTAATATCGATAAACATGGAATAAAATGTGCTAACTCATTTTAGAAGGAGGCAAAATTCAAATACCAGGGGCACAACGTAGATAATTTAAGTCAAAATTATTGTCGTTGGTTGCAAAAATGCGAAACGGGGAAGTACGGGGAAGGCACTTAACACGAAAACGGAACATAATGTGTAAATACTAAGTACACTGAAACAAAATTATTTGTATTTTAATGACTATGTACGCGTGTTTAAAAAACTTGGTTTTTTGAAACGGATAAGAGATATTTCATTTTGACACTTGACAGTTTGCAAAATTTGCAGTAGGCCAACTGATATTTAGTACACGTTGCCAAACTGATATTTAGTGCTAGATTACAGGGTTAATTAAGTTTACATTATTATGATTTCATACAAAATTTAAACTTTAATTATTTTCTAAACTATGCAACTAGTTGACAAAAACCCTTCCTTTTCATACCTACAGTGTGTATATATATATATATATATATATATATATATATATATATATATATATGTATATGTATATGTATATGTATATGTATATATATATATATGTATATGTATATATATATATATATATATATATATATATATATATATATATATATATATATATATATATATATATATATATATATATATATATATATATATATATATATTTATATATATATATATATATGTATATATATATATATATATATAAAGGTGTCCGCAACCCCTATCCGAAAACAAATTCAAATGAATGGTTGTGTGTAGATCATTGATAAAAACCAGAATTTATTATCTCAAGGGGTTTAGAAATTATAGCACCATAAAACTTTCAAGAAAAATCGTCTGCACAAATCTTTACATATTTCATTACGTACACCTTACTGTGTACGTACACCTTTACTATATTAGGTAAATAACAAGTACAGCCGTTCGAACGTCGCAAATAAATTATATCTTACACATAAGTAATAAAGATGAAAATGGGTTGTGAAGTGAGAAGAGAGAGATGCTATGTTGCAACCCTCTTCTCGTATGCAAGAGCGCATTAGTGGTCAAAGTCAATTACTAATTTAGTAGATTGCGAAATCTCTTTGTGTTCAGTTGTGTTGCCTCGTCGCACTCCATTGCTGAAGTTCGTGACAGGTTAAACGAAATGTTTGGCATCCAGTGGATAGGCCGATTTGGACCTATACGTTGGCCTTTACATTCACCAGACATCACCCCATTGGACTTCTTCGTGTGGAAATTTATTGAAAACTTAAGTGTTTGAGAAAGATTGTGACAGTGAAATAGAGATACTATCGCTGCTTCGTAGAGGTATTATCGCTGCTTTTGACAAACTTAAAAGTACCATTAACCAAGACATTTCTTTATTTTATAGAGTCCACGTGTGCAAAAATTGTTCTAAAATGGGGGGTGACATGTTAAAAATGCTTATATCATTTAATTTTCATTAATTTGTGATTTTACAACTTATTTTTACTTCAAACGATTAACAAATCAGTACAATCACAATTTAATCTATCATCTGCACGCCCGTGGCAATAATAGTTGAGTGATTACTAATTTTATTCTTAGATAACTACAAAATATGTAAATCATACACAGATTACCATTGTAAATAGATTAATACCATTATATTACAAAATACTACTACTAAATATAATGTGATGTATACTGCCTAATCACCAAGCGCCCTTAATTACAAAATCATAGTTGCAGGCGTAACCCATGCATACTGCACACAACCATATGCAATTGTCAAAACTCATACACATATAATACCTAATTTTGGCATTCGCCTCACCACTCCTTTGATCAAAAATCATCAAAAATGAGATTGTTCAAAAAACCGCAATCTATGTGAGCGTTGGGACTTAAAAGGCGAGTTACGTGGTGAATGGAGAACGTTCTGCAACACAAAGCGGCACGAGCGTTAAAGGCTTATGCTATGTTCACAATAGACTTTTTATTATTTACTAAAAATCTAACATGTCAATATTTTTCTGAAATATATCCTGTTTTGCAACCTCCTGATGGCATAACTCAAGGTTTTTTTTCGGATAAAGGTTGTAGACACTCTATATATACACACACATACACATGTGTCTATGTATATATATATATATATATATATATATATATATGTATATATATATATATGTATGTATATATATGTATATATACATATATATATATATACCTTACTAAAACTATTTTCCCTACATTTCAAAACCATATTCCACTCCATGTTCCTGATAAATTTTTAAGTTTAAAATTTAAAATTTTTAACCTGAAAATCAAGTTTAAATTTTTCACAAGTCGATTCAACAACTTTTACATATCATTATGAAATGTCCCTAGAAGAACCCTAGAACATTAATGCTAGACTTACTAAATCAACACTTTTTACCCCAGAATTTAGGATTAAATTATATTAACTAAGAAAAAAACAGCAATGTAAAACCATATCATTCGTAATGGATATTATGGAGGACAAGAAAGAAATCCCATAGTGCTTCTAAATGGAACTTCCCTTTACATTCAAAAAAGTTCAAATTGCTTAGATTAAAAAAATATATACTTCATACATATAGGAATCGGGTTAAAACATTTTTTATTGTTCTGATTACTATATTATATATTTATTCGGCTTCTATCCAGTAATTACATCCGACGCTTAAGATTATAACACTTGAAAAAATTTAACAAAGGAAATGAGTGGCATTTTTTTTCCTTAAAAATAAAAATAGCTCATTGCAACTTCACAACTTCATTTGTGACGGGTAGGAGATAAGATAGTTAATGAATTCTGCCCCGGCAAAAACATCGAAATTAAGCTCAAGCAATAATTTAGTTGCAAGTCATGTGAAGTGTGATATAGTAAAGATGCTACTAAAAAGAAACATTTTTGATTATACTCAAATGCTCAGGATCAAAGGAAAACTTTAGGATCCTTGCACACATGTTTTACAGGCCATGCGGTAGTCATTATCAAGACTAGATGTTTTCCTTTTGACATAGATGCATAAAACTATAAATATATTACTGAAAACATAAATTTACCTTCCTCATATTCATTACAAGGTGATAATGACACATTTCTGGCATCATTCAATAAATTTGAAGTTGGTTGACCTGAATCGACGTCTATGCGATGCAGTGGTACATATAATTCTGTCACATGTAATTTGAAAATAACAATAAAAAAACAATCAAGTATCAGTTAAGCACATCTATTTCACTACATTGACCACAGAATATAATTAACAATAAACAATGTTACATATATCAGTTTATGACCAACTGAATTCTTTAAACGATTTTAAAATAATGCACTACCCAAAACTATGTATTAAAGTGATTTTATGGTGAAATAATACGATTGTATTTTGTGCTTACCTTGGAGCAATGGTAAATTATCTATCGTTTCAGACTCTGTTTCTTCATTGTTAGATTCATCACTTAATATAGGATCCTCATCTGCCATAGATACTGAAAAAATAATAATAAGATCATGTATGATTTTGTTGGTACTTATGAGTGCAGGACAAATGAGTGCAGAAGAAAATAGCTTAAACAATTCTAAGTGGTTAGGTTTTTGGTGCTCTGTTCAAAGTACAGATAGACCCTACATTTGAAATGGGACATGTATATTGAGCAGGAAGATCTATACGTTCGCAAATTAAATATAAAAGAAAAACAAATACGCATTCTCAGCTTTTGCAAACCAGTATAGCTACTTCATACACTGGTTAGTGAAAGATGGATAAGCGTGATAGTGTGTAGAATCCATCATTAGATTGAGGACCGTGGCTCAGAGATGGATAACGCAGAGCATGTACTATTGTGGAGAATTCCAGAAATTGAACAGTGCGAAGAGGGAATTTCAAAGAAGAGGAAAAAGATGCCAATTTGATGGCAGAATGGAAATTTTACATGACCTCAAGTGAGAACTTCCATATCTCATCTGGCAAGAACCCGTAGTCGATAGTAGTTGATGTAGAAGGATGTGACAGATGAACAAATGAAGATGAAATGAAACTTCTTATGTCTGCATGAGCACCTCTTTAGCAAGTAGTGCGAGGTCCTCTAATGCTGTACTCTTTGAGATGATGTCACCAACAATGAGCGCACTGCAGACATAGGCTGGTAACTAATTCCAAAAAGCAAGAATAGTGTCTTGTCAGGGGTTTGATCTGTCACTATGTCCCGTATCTTACATAGGAGCTGACTTAGCCTCTGGTCAAGGGTTCAATAACAGATAATAGTTTTTGGAACTGCCGTAACTCGATTTCCTCATATACTGACATGAGATGATCCTTGATAAAATGTTTGCGTCTATATTATCATTATACTCTCGAGGACGTCAGTGTTAAATACGATTTGCCAGTTGCTTTACATTTTTCTTCATAACAGTGTGACATGTCTCTCCAAAATGATGAAACTCTAATTGCAGCAAACTGCTGGCTTGCTGCAATGTCTCTTTTAGTGCAATGTCGTTGATGAGCAGGGTTTGCCCTCCGAATGGTCTTTCCACAAGATCACCATTACGAAGAGAAGGTTTTGTAGAATAAAACTCTAATTAAATATGTAGAATAGGAATGAATTATATTTCTAAAAAAATATATAAATGGAGATAGAAAATAGTAAAACATTAGTGTGTTGTCTGTGTGTCACAGTCTTGAATGCATATTCAATACTGCGTATTCAATAATGCATATTCAATACTGAATATATATTCCCATTCGCTGTCGACATTTTCACCACTTTCTATTGCCAACCATGACATCGAGTGGTGGCACCAGGCTCTATACCTGCACACACCTTGATTTCGTGGGCTTTGTATGCTGTGCAGTGTTGCTATATGTTCATATACAAGGCTTAGCAAGACCTGAAAATGTGTGCTTATATCTCAATTCAACCGGTCTATTGGGGTCTATTGCTCAGAGAGGGTTGAAGAAAGTGTATCAACATATGGACAATGTGACAAACTCTAGAATTTGAACAGCTTTCGTTTTTCATGTTATGCTTTTTCAAAACAGTTTTTTTCATAATTGATTGATGAATGTGTTGTTATAACCCGGTAAGGTAATAAGTGTTGTAGGTATAGTGTGTATAGCTACAGTTTCAAACTTGAAATAATTGGGTTTTTCAATTTTTATAGACAAATCTTAATTGACTTTTTATTTTATTATATGATATTGTAATGACAGAATATACACTTATTAGAACACTAAAAGAAATTTTCACAGTATTAACATATTTTTAATTTTTTTACATTTTTGCTCACTAGAGGTATTCTTTTTTTTCATATACACAGTGTGTTAAAAAGTTTTCTAAAGTAATTGTCTTATATGTATTCACCATATAAATACATCATACAACATACCAGTATCTTTCTATAAATCTGGATCAGTCGACACGGCTTCTGAATTTATTTGATGAGAAATATTGAATAAGTTTCTACCTACAATAACCGCTCTATAATAATATGGTATTTTCGAACCACACTTTAGTTCCTATGTAATGATATTATAAATATTAATACATAAATGTTTAGTGTAACACCAGAGGATGCCATTTATATTTCAACATTTCATCCTTAATACTAGGTACATAAGAAATCTATTATTGTCCTTAGTGTGCGACTAATTTGGATCACATAACTAACTTGATTTGTTATGTAATCAAAATGGCAACCATCGAGTTTTACGAGATACCCATTAAACCATAAAAAGGAGTATAAATTTTTCATAAATATAGAAATAACCGTATATAGCAATAGTTTCAAAAATGTTGTCAAATAGTGAAAAATTGTATACCTGTTACAGGGTTAGAGTCAACCCGTCGCAAAGCCACAAAAGGCTTTATAGATAAACCTCCAATCATGGGTTCTACTCTTCTTATCTTATTAACACTTTTCTTGGCTTTTACTGAGAGCTGGTCATTCTGTAGATCTGAAACATGGAAAATTAGTTAATTGTAAAGCGTAACCATATTCACAATGTCATTTAATATGGTTGCCATTTTAAAATTATTTCCTTTAAGATGAAACCCGCTAATATAATGATCAATACAGATTCTCTTTACACTCCTTTTGAAAAACATTGTTCGGTGAAGTAAATAAGCTTTCCAGAACGAGATCCTGCTTAATAGATCCTGCCTTAGTATATTACTTAATCTTAAAGCTGTCGCACGGTTATTTGAAATTGCGGCGGTCATAATTCATTGGTATTTGACTGACCCACCATCAAATAGGTGGGTTTCTTCATTTATAAATAAATTCCAGACTTGTACAAAAGTAGTCATCCTTACATCAGCATTTTTACAAACAAATGCTAGACTCTTCTGTAAGAATATTTTGAGATCAATTTCTCGCTCTGTTGCTGATTCTCTTGGTGTTCTAGATGCAAAATTGGATTTTTCAATTCCTTCTACATCTAATATAAAGTTTCTGAACCTGGGCCCCGAAGACTGAGTCATTCTTTTGAACTGCTTCAAGAAGTATTTGTGCTATGCCATTATTATTAATATTTCTATAACACATTGTTTGTAATAAAAACACAATAATATGAACTTTGTTATAAAAAACAAGAAAAAATTTTTGCAAAGAGTTAACTTCTACTTTCATCACCAGACAAGTAACCAATACGTCTGAGTTGTAATTGAAAGTAAAAGTTTTCTGTAGCCCTTGGATGCATGAGGAAGGGGTCTTAATAGTTATATACATGTGTAATAAACTTATTATAGACTGCTAGAGAGAGGAAATACCTATTACGGAAAAGTTTGACTTTATGACAGAATATTTGCCAAGGGCGGTCAATTGGAAGCTTCTCGTTTGCTTAAAAGTTAAGGAGTAAACCTGGTTTGGAGGATCAAAAATTTACAATTTTTTATTGCTTTAAATGATTAAAGAATATACTAAAATTTTTGGAAGAAAGTACTAAAGTATTTTTGAATATGTGGTATGTGTCGGAAAGACAAGGTATGTATGTACACCTCCACAAAATTCCACTTGAAAAGTACACCCGGGGTGCATCACAAACTTGTTCTTTCATATTCTGACAGTAAGTTTATTATACTGAGCATTCATGTTTCAAAAACGTCAATAAATACATTATCTTAAATCGTTTTATTTACGTTATTCTATTAAGTTTCTATTGTGTAGAATCAGTGCATTCAATATAAATGTAATAATATTTCTACCATAAGAGTCAGTGTATTAAAGAATCTTGGGCTAGGTCCACTACTCAACATTTGTAAAAGCTGAATGTTAAAACATCCTTACCAAAACGAAACGATGAGAGTTGAGAAGAGCATCGTAACAGTAAAAGAAAAATATGAGTTCTGCAGGTAGTAATATTATTATAGAATTTTATGTTATAATTGAATTTAAAAATGAGATACATAATTGAATTTAAAAATGTTTTAATAAAAACGCAATTGGCACAAGTTCTCTTTTTCCAAATTATTAAGTGTAAAATTTGAGGAGTTTGGACACTATATTTTCAACTTTTTGTCATGTGTGCATGCATGGTCATTTTTTTAAGCCGACAGAACAAATAGAAAAAAAATTTAACTAATTTACTTCTCTCAATCATTTCTTGTCACAGAATTAGTTAAGGACATTAAATGAAAAAGTTACTTTCTAAAAATTTTATGAAAATACCCTTTACCAAAAATGTGAAGAACAACACACAGGATAAATAACAATTTTGAAATTTATTAAAGAAAAAATTTATTCCTCAATCACTCAAGCAGTAATCACATAATTTTATTCAGTTTATTAAAAGTACAGAAAGATACCAAGGCTAAAAAATAGTTTTTTCATTTTATTTGTGTGGATTATATGGATTACGTAATTTTCAGTAAAGACTCAAGTACTCAATGTAAAAAGACTTCATTAATTCAAGAGGGAACCTACTTTAGAGGGAAATAGCTAAATTTTAAAGACTTTTGATAATGTAAAGTTAAAAACTATTTTTCTGAAACTTTCAAATATATTTTATAAAAAATGAATTTATGTTATACGCAATTTAAAAAAAATGTTGTTGCTATCAGTAATAGAACAGAGGCTCCACATTTCCCTCCAATATATCACTCAGATGGCAAAGTAGCCAGCCAATATCAGCATAGGAAAAATAGGACCAAAATACTTTTAATTAAAAAAAAATATTTTGTATTCAGCAAAAATTAAAAAAATATATTTGAAGGTTTCAGAAAAATAGTTGTTACTTTACATTACCAAAAGTCGTTATAACTTACTTATTTTTTCCTTCTAAACCAGGTTCCCTCTTGACTGGATAGTCTTTTTACTGAAAATGACCTAATCCATATAATCCAAAGAAATAAAATTAAAAAAAAAGAATATAAACAATTTCAATGATTATTTAGAGGTCTTGGTATCTTTCTGTACTTTTAATAAAGTGAATAAAATTATGTGATTACTGCTTGAGTGATTGAGGAATAAGTTTTTTTTAAATAAATTTCCAGAATTGAAGCAAGTCAGTACTTGATTTGGTTAATCAAATTATGTGCTATTATTATTTATTTTGTGTGTTGTTCTTCACATCCATTCATTGAACGAAAGAGAAAAACGAAAAAGCTACACAGCTCATTTTTTAAATTTTTTCAAATACTCTTGTTACATTTTATTAAAATACTACACTTATATGTATACATACGACACACACAAACTCCTTTCATGAGTTAAAAAGTCTATAATTTCAAAGTTTTAATATGTAGGGTACATACTCTTTTGTAGACGTTGAAACTTTCTTATGAAAATTTTGTAACATATGTGTACACATACGTGCTTGTCTATAACATCAATATTTGATGTCATTTTATGTCTCCTTGTAATCCCATAATTATACTGGCTATAATCTACACAGTATCTCAAATCAGTGATTTTAAAAAGTTGGGAACCTGATAATTAGAACAGCTTTAAAAATTAAAGGAATATTTTAACTTCAACTTCATATTAACTTTATTTCTTAAGGCAATGACAGGCACAGCAGTCATTGTAAATAAAAATTATTTCAAAATTTAAGGGTTCAGATTGGATTTAATGAGACCTAAACATTATTTAGATAAAACACAGTCTTACACTTTTTCTGATAATTTCAACTAATAAACTGATAAGTTTAATTATAGTAACAAAATGGTACTGGAAATGTGTAATTCTAGAGCTCTCCAGTTAGCCCGTGCTCAGGCATACAACTCATATATATTTAGTTACCTATTGCAGGACACTTTATAATGCAAATTTGTTGGCTAAAATTTGTACACACTGATGATATTCAGTTACATATTTTTAAATGCACATTTTAAAATATGTACAAAATGAAAATATCATAATATTTTGAATATACGGGTTAGGTTAAGATATCTATGTTAAGATCAATATTAGAATGATTGTTATAATTTATGGGTAAAATTAATTCTCATCTACAAACATGGATGATTATTATTCTTAGACTTTTTAATTTTTTCCATAGGGCAGCCTAGCCACAGTCATATAAACCGTATATACTGCATGAAATGTCTTGAAGTTTGTCGATTAGGATATAAAATGAAGAATTTAAAATAAAGAAGAGAAACAGTGTGAATGATTTTGACATTGTCCTGAATCTATCATACTGAGTTTATTTAGACTGGATTGATCAATTTTAATTTCTTCGAATGACACGGAAATTAATTTGAATAATTTTGACGTTACCATATTTTAATTTGTTTCGTATCTATTTGACTATCCTAACAATTTTAATTAATTTTGACCGAGATTTTTTTTTAAAACAGGCTTTAAATAACAGGGTAGATCGTGTGAATAGTAAAATCATTAAGGTAGTGTAGTCGGTGGAACCTTTTGATTAAAATTATTATCAAAAGACTACCTTATGTCCATAGTAGATGGAGATATGTTTATAGTGCATGGTATTGTATGGAGATGCACACACTCAATGGAAGTCGACCATTACTTAGTTAGTTAGTCTATAGTGTATGCACGTGGAGGTAGCTGCACCTTTTTGAAACAATGGCGATATTAAATATGATAAGAGGAAAATAATTTAAGTCATGAAAAAAGATGGAATGGAATTTGCACTAGTGTTGTCTGCAAGTGGGCAGTGCCGGATGTGGAAAATAGACGAAAGGTAGCTAACATAATAGGACTGTCAAATATGGAATAAACCTCAGAATGAAAGGGGAAAAGCTGAAAAGTTGCAAAAACTTTAATTTTGAAGTTATAAAGATAGGCTGAAAAGTCTCAAAAATATTGTGTGAAGGTATTGTAGGTCACGAAAATGTTTTTTTTTGCAAATATTTAGCTTCTTCCGCTTCGAAAACTTCGTAGAGCATTAAATTCTCTATAAGTTTGGTGTTATGCATCTTTTAGCATGATTAATTGTTTTCTGAGATATACCGCAGAGAATATAAGCGTGCATTCGTTTATAAGATAATGCTACGTGAACTGCAGAGCCCATACACAGTACACTTTAACAAAGTTAATTATATTATAAAAACATCAACATTAATAAAATTAAAATCTTTTATTTCACCTTAGTTGACTATACTGTAATTATTTCATTTAAAGGATGACAGAGAAAGACATATTTTTTGTCTTTTTACAAAACAATGTTTACAAAACAATGTTTCATCTCTCGCTTCAACCACATTTTTTTAAGTTGAAAAAAGTAGTAACTCAAATGTTTTTTCAAACAATGTCATTTCTACAACTGATTTTTGAGTATTTAACTCATCTTAAATCTAATAAATGGCATTTTAAAATGATTATGCGGGGAAAAAATTTAAGTTTGAATAGCTTCTATTGTCTACAAAATTTAAGGGAGAATTAATTAGTACACCTTATAATAACTGTTTTTTAACTTGGCCAAATTTGATTGTGTTTGCTTATAATTTTTCCAATGTTGAAGTTTTCAACCAAATATAGTATTGAAACTTATACATACACACAGTTGCCAGATATCCAAAATAAAAAAATATTTACCACAAGCTCCCTCAATTGAATCCTACAAGTCAACAAATTCTTTCCAATTTCTTTATAAAATGCTCTTATCTACATCGGCTTCAGTCCGAAAAAATGATTGATTTTAAGGACATGTCTTTCTTTTTTGTTAGTCTAATTGTTATAAAATTAGGACATGTCTACTTTTTTGTTGGTGTAATTTTATAAAAACACAAATATACAATACTCTAACGTTAAACAGATCAATACTAATAGACATTACTATAACACACAATACTACAAAACTATATACATATCATCGACAGTTGGTCTGTAATAACGCTAATACAATATTTGTTTGTATCTCATTCCAATACCACATATAACCCACATAATTTTTACCCGAGGCAAAGCAAAAGAAGGGACAGACTATATATTATCTATGTACTTGTGTATGTTTGCCTATGTATGTATATATGGATCATACCTCAGAAATAACAACCGTTTTCATTTAATTAAGTGTCAATATATTTATCTTTGTCGTGTCACCATATTGATTCTTAAAAACAAAAGGTTTTTTGTTTTTTAGATGATATCAAAAAAGTCAGCTGCAAGAACAAATGTTCACACACCCTTAACGAGTGTGATGTCATTCGATATCTTCTAAGCAAACAAGAGTTTTTATTTTAAGAATAATACACAAGAAGTTTTTTAATCATTTTGCAGCCCTAAACCCATTTGAGAAAATAACAGCCTCAAAGGTAAACAGAATATATAAATTTACTTAATTATAAGAAAATTGGGTCATTCATATAAAACATATTAAAAATGGCTTAATTTTAGTTTAGGCTCTCCACATAATTGTGAGAATACTAGCTAGAGTAATAGATAGAGTATAGTAATAAATGGCACCATATAAATTTCAAAACAAGCTAGCAAAACTAAGGATTTGTTAAATCTTTAGAGTTGACATCGTCTCTTCAATTATGACAGGCTGCACCAATGATTCTGAGAAACGTCTTGTTTCCTTTCTCACAACAGTTCATATCCGCACACATATTCTTAAATTTTTGAAAATTGCTCTATCATAAAAAGGTGTTAAAATAAATATCTGATTAATGTATGTCACAGTTTTCAAGTTAAGAATAATAATTACTATGTTTAACTACTGATATTGAATATATTTGGCGTTAATTTTGTAGAAATTCATTATTCACAATTAAATGAAACTACGTCATGTAGTATTATTACTACCTTTTTTAAGTTCTTTACCACGACCTAGGTTTCGTTGTATTACAACATCATCTATTAGCAAAGATGTCTTATATCTAAGGTGTCGTATATAGCTACCTTTGCTAATTAGAAATAATTCTACATCACGTAGTTTCATTTAATTGTGAATAATCTTTGACTACAATAAATTGGGTATAGATATTTTTATTTAATATTATGTTTTGAAATTGCAAATAAAAAATAATATTGTATTCCAAAATTTGCGGCTAAACGTTAATACACAAATTTTTCACCAATCCGAATGCATTACGTT
The DNA here is from genome assembly GCA_039881145.1 of Druceiella hillmani. NCBI lineage: Eukaryota > Metazoa > Arthropoda > Insecta > Lepidoptera > Hepialidae > Druceiella > Druceiella hillmani. The sequence continues at coordinate 13,210,199 of JAYKKI010000008.1, read as the reverse complement.
GGAATACACCACAGAGCTAATAGATGGTCAACTTTAAGTAATGGTGCAAGTAAGAGAGTGCGATCCCATAAATTGGATTCTATAAAGAGCATTTATCGGTCATGACAGAATGACAAATTGTGTCAAAAAGATAGAACCTTTCTAACTTTTTTAAACTTTTCAATTTAGTTATTTGTTTGGGTAATTGTGACATCACAGAATTTACATATTGGGGCATTGTGACATCATGGAATTTATATACCACATGACATTGTGTTTTGGCGTAAAACATTTTTTTGGGGAAATACCACAATCATAGGTTGTCACATACATTTCCAATAATTGTAAATATAATTTCAAAATGATCAAATACCCTATTCCTCATATTTCTCTCAATCACCTTTTTTTGTCTTACGTTATATCCCCATATCTTACTCATCTTACTATTCTATGTATGTATGTATGTATGTATGTATGTATATATATATATATATATATATATATATATATATATATATATATATATATATACGTACGTACGTACGTACGTGCATACGTACATACATACACGCATACACGCACGCACGCACGCACGCAAGCACGCAAGCACGCAAGCACGCAAGCACGCAAGCACGCACGCACGCACGCACGCACGCACGCACGCACGCACGCACGCACACACGCACACACGCACACACGCACACACGCACACACGCACACACAAACACACAAACACACAAACACACACACACACACACACACAAACACACACACACACACACACACACAAACACACAAACACACACGTACATACATACAACAAGGGCAACGAAAGTGGTGACAAATTTGTCTCGGTTAATGCCAAACGTTGGAGGGCCCAAACAAAATAGGAGACTATTGCTGACATCTGTAGTTACATCAGTACTAATGTATGGAGTTCCCATCTGGTCATTGGCCCTTGAGAATCAGAATAACCGGCGTAAAGTCACATCGGTCTACAGGCTAAGCGCACTACGGACAGCTAGTGCTTTCCGTACTATCTCTGAAGACGCAGTGGGTGTAATTGCTGGGATGATGCCCATAGATATACTAGCTGAGGAACGGAAGTCTCTATACTACCTTCGAAAAGAAAGCCCGTACCGGACGCCGGCTGAGCTGAGGAGTCAGGAAAGAGAAAACAGTATACGTCACTGGCAGACCCGCTGGGACGCCTCAAGTAAAGGGAGATGGATTCATCGGCTCATACCCGAAGTGGATCAATGGATGAACCGCGAACACGGAGAGGTGAATTACTACCTTAAGCAGATGCTCTCAGGGCACGGATGCTTCCGAGAATATCTTCATCGGTTCAAGCATGATCACTCCCCAGAATGTCCCATCTGCGAAGGCAGTAACGAAAACGCAGCAGAGGGTGAAAGACTTCGAAACACAGGATGTGACAGAAGTGACAACACCAAAACCGCGCGAGACCAACCTCCAACCATCGGTCACGGATAGTGAAATAAAGACCACATTACAAGAGTCGGAATGGAAAACCGTGAAAAAGAAAAAGCTAAGCAAACATATAGCCAAAATTAGACCTAATGCAGTGCTTATTCGACCAAAGGAGAAAGAGAACTACGCTGACATATTAAAGCGTGTTAAACAAGATGCAGCAACAAAAAATGTCGGACAGTATGTGGACAAAATACGCAGAACTACTGCTGGAGACATGCTACTTGTCCTCACTAAGAACAACAATGATAAAGCAGGTGACATAAAGGAAACCATAGCAGGCATACTTGGAAGCGATGCTGAAGTTGTGAGTAAAGTACCCGGGGTAACTATCGAAATTAAAGACCTAGATGAAACAACCACAAAACAAGATGTCTTAGATGCACTGGTAAAGGCTATCAACGAGGATGGTAGTATTACGCTAGATGCTATTAAATCGCTACGACAATCATATGGTGGAACACAGACTGCTATTGTTAAAATAGACACAAATACTGCGACAATAGGTGACATTGACATGGTAAATTGTAGAGTGAGAAGAGTGGAAAACCCCACAAAATGCTACAAATGCTGGCGGTACGGACATTTATCAGCTAAATGCATAAGCATAATTGACCGAACACAACTGTGCGTGAAATGTGGTGGCAAAGGACATAAAATCGCAGCCTGCACGAATGACGCTACATGTGTGCTCTGCACTGAGGACGGTCATAAAGATAGCGCCCACATCGCCAGTTGTGGGAAATGCCCTGTCCTACGAGCAGCATCCCAGATGGTCCGTAAGAAACCATGATGGTGAAGATTCTCCAAATCAATTTAAATCACTGCGAAGCCGCACAGGACCTACTTACCCAGACGGCATGAGAACTCCTATTGGACCTGGTTTTAATCTCGGAACCATATAAGCCAATTAAAAATCAAACATAGGTTACTGACACAAGTACCAAGGCTGCGATATGGGCCTGCAACCTGCAGCATTACCAGGAAGTAGATACATATAATGGATTTGTACGAGTTAAGCTAGAAAATATCCACTTTTATAGCTGCTATGCACCACCTAGCCTTACGCTTGAGGAGTATACTAGTCTTCTTGAAACTCTCGCTGAGGACGTCAAGAAACACTTTCCTGTTGCTATAGCAGGAGATTTCAACGCATGGGCAACGGACTGGGGTAGCAAACTGACAAATGCCAGAGGTTTAGCACTTCTAGAAATTATGGCAACTATGGATGTAGTCCTGTTAAATAGTGGCAACAAACCAACCTTCACAAAAGGTGATGCAAGCTCCATCATAGACCTAACCTTCATAAGTACCAACCTAGCAAAAGGTAACAATTCCTGGGAAGTCACCGATATATACACTGCCAGTGACCACCAAGCCATATATTGGGAACTGTTGAGCACACAATCAAAAGTGTTTGCCAGGAAACCTACTACAGCCGGATGGAAGACTAGTGCGTTTAACCTGGAAACATTCCAAATAGCTCTGGACGTCCAGCCTATACAACAAGAATACAAAGCTGACGAAAAAGCAACCATTATCACCAAAAGAGTTGTATTGGCTTGCGATGCCACTATGCCACGGAAACGCTGTCTAAATAAGTTCCCACCAGTCTATTGGTGGAACGACACAATAGCCACGTTCCGCAAAGAGTGTGTGCGGACAAAAAGATTAGTCCAACGCGCCCGAAAGAAATCCCCCAGCTGTTTTGAAGCAGCGTTGTTTACATACAAAAAAGCACATCGCATGCTTAAAAATTCTATTCGAGACAGTAAGAGAAAATGCTGGACTGATCTACTAGAAGAGGTTGAAGAAGACCCATGGGGAAGACCCTACAAGACAGTCATGCTGCGACTAAAAAGACAACCACCATATTCGCCAACCGACCCGGAACTGCTTAAAACGATAGTCACGGTGCTCTTTCCTCAGCAAACAGAGCTGAACTACACAACGAAGAAGGGCGATATGATACCACCTGTTACTTTGGATGAACTCCTACGAGCCTGCTCTAAAATAGGAAACAATAAAGCCCCTGGTCCAGATGGTATTCCAAATGTGTCAATAAAAGCAGCCATTAAAAGTGCTCCAGCAATTTTCTTGGAAACTTATGACACCTGCTTACAGGAAGGTACTTTTCCAAAGAAATGGAAACTGCAAAGATTAGTACTTCTTCATAAGGAAAATAAACCGAAAGGAGAGCCATCGTCTTACCGGCCCTTGTGCATGTTAGATACGGCTGGCAAAATACTGGAACGTATCATCCACAGTAGACTCGAAGCAGTTGTCGAGCCCCAATTGGCCGATAATCAGTATGGATTCCGAAAAGGACGAGGACGATCTACACTAGATGCTATAGACCTAGTCGTTAATACTGCAAAGCGAGCAATCGCTGGAACCAGATGGAAAGGAGGAGCAAAGTTTAAGGTTCCTGGATACCTACAAAACATAGTGGCGAGCTACTTTACAGACCGAGTCCTCGCTTACGATACTGATGTTGGGCCTAAGGTTTACAAGGTTACTGGAGGAGTTCCGCAGGGATCAGTACTGGGTCCTCTGCTCTGGAACATAATATACGACGCCCTGCTCAAACAAGTACTTCCAACAGAAGCACAACTTGTTGCATTTGCAGATGATGTGGCTATCGTAATAATGGCTAAACATACCGAGGAGATCAACTGGGCTTTCGATCAAAGCTATGAAGTCATTCGAGGCTGGATGCAACAAGTTGGGCTTCAGCTTGCAGAACACAAGACGGAAGCCGTCCTTATTACCAGCAGGAAACAGATTGAGACAATAACACTTAGAGTTGAACACCATACACTCACAACGCAGCCATACATACGCTATCTTGGAGTTATGATAGACGCACGTCTCAAGTTCAAGGAACACGTGGAATGTGCTGCGTCAAAGGCAACAACCGTGGTTGCTAAGCTGTCTCGACTGATGCCGAATGTTGGAGGACCTAAACAGGAAAGAAGGCTACTACTGACATCTGTGGTCACGTCAGTACTGACGTATGGTTGCGCTATTTGGGCAGACGCACTTACCGCTCTCGATACTCGGCGGAAAGTAGCTTCTGTGTACAGGATAAGTGCACTGCGCGTAGCCAGCGCGTTCCGGACCGTATCCGAGGACGCGGTGTGCGTCATTGCTACTATGAAGCCCATATCAATACTGTGTGAAGAAAGGAAATCTCTCTACCACCTGAGACAAGAAAACTCATACCTGACAACAGCTGAACTATGGGAAAAAGAAAGGAAAAAGAGCGCACGCCGCTGGCAGGCACAGTGGCAATCATCTAAAAAAGGGAGATGGACTTACCGGCTTATACCTGATGTCGAGGTGTGGTTGAACCGAAAACACGGCAGGATAAACTATTATCTCACTCAGATGCTCACAGGACACGGATGCTTCCGTGAATACTTGTTCCGCTTCAAACACGAAGAATCGCCAGAGTGTCCAATATGCACTGGAACTGATGAAGATGCGGAGCACGTATTTTTTGCATGTCCCCGCTACGATGTAGACCGGGTAGAGTGGGAAACTACTCTAAAAAGTAAAGCCCAGCCGGAGAATTTAATTAACCTCATGCTGGAATCAAAAGAGGCGTGGGAAGCTACGAACACCTACGTAATGAAAGTGCTCAAAGAATTGCGCACTGAAGAGAGAGCACGTAAGAGTGCGATAACAATAGAAAATAGCTGACTACAGCTATCCTTCCCCGCGAAGTAATGGCTTGCGGCGATACCGTGGGGGTGATAAGGAAAGGAAGGAAGAGGTGGTTTTTTAGTCGGTATAGGTCACTCTAGATCGAGTTCGACATACGGGGGTCAACAACCCTAACATACGTAATTGTATTCTTCCCCTCAAAAAAAAAAAAAAAAGAAAAACCATACATACATACATACATACATACACACATACATACATACATATATATATATATATTACTCAAACAGGTGATTTCCACTGTATTCATATAAATTTCGTCTTAGAAAAAACAATAGATCGCTGCCACAAATGGTTGTTGATACAACCACTCCATCATTCACTGCCTCTATTTAAATCCAATTTCTCAATTACTCATTAGGTATTTTGCTGCCCATTTAATTTTACAAATAAAGATTTATTCTTACACCTTCATCGAATACCCTCACCATCGTAAATTCATTCAACTATTATGTTTCCTTTTTCATTCTTTTTAAGAAGTATCGATCTAAAGGAAAGTGGCGACAATGGAACGGGCGTTACAGAAATAGAATATTATTTTTAAAAAAGCTGGTATATTTTAGAATATAAACAATCAAATAATTTGGCAATTGACAATCGGGAAAAAGCACAAAAAAAAATACAATATATAACCGTAACACAATACGCAAAAAAGAATCTTCATGAACGCACATATATTATATTTTTAATAAATGAAGAATTAACAATTCTTCAAGAAATAGAAATAACCATATAATTCTATTGAAGTATGAAGGTACTTTGTTAATAATAATTTTATTTTGATTTATTTTTTAACAGTCCAATTCCACACTAAATCTTTACATGTTAACATTGTCTATATATCATCAAAAAATATATTTTGTATTTTACCCCCAGTTCCATTTATAGACAGATTTAACTGTTCATTTAGTGTCTACATTTTTCTAGAATTCCTCGGTAATTGCTGCCAAAAAACTGAATGAAATAAAAGTTGGCCTTAGGAAACGTAATATGACCATAAACTATAAGCTTTGTTTATCTGCTCACTGGACGTCAAATTTGATCTATTTTCAAATTTTTATTTCATAAAAAATAAATAAAGAAGAAATAAAAATGGAAAACATGATTATGGAAAACACAACTTTATTTTACTACCCAACTATTCAGAATTTAAAAAATGTATAGTATATAAATTAGACTTGCATTAAATATTCAGCATAGTCGGATAAATTTTTAGTATTTGGCCGAATACTGAATACTAGGACACTATGTCGCCCAATACCGGATATCTACAATTTATTTGAAAATTGGGTTATTAGATCTGAAATTAAGAAAAAAGATTGTCTTAATAATTTTTCTATGTACTTACATAATGTACTATTCTTATTTTCACTCTTAAAGATTTTTTACTATTTTAATAAAAGGATAGATGCGGTCGGGAAGCAAAATAAAATCATTAATTTTTCTTTTGGAAAATATTGCTTTTGGGTATGCATAAATATTTTGCTGCAGGCTTTACCGCATATTACAAAAACTGTACTCTAATCAAATGGACTTTTTGTTTTTATGTATCATTAGTTATGTGTGATTGAAGTAAGTAGCATTAAGTTTGATTACAACGGTGTTCTCCGCAATTGGGTCTATTTGTATTATTCATTGTTTTTAAAGCTACATTCTCTTTATTGGAATGCCAGAAAAATAGAAAGATATACAAGTTCCCTAGGTTCCTCAGTCATCATCTGTTATACAGAGAGGGAGACAAGCTTGCATTTTCGTCACTGCTTACTTCATAGCATGGCAAGACTTTCTAGAATAATATACTGTTGGATAAGGTCAATATTCCTTTCATTACTAACTATTAAAAAATGTCACATTAACCCTTGCTGCATACAAACAACTATACTTTAACTTGTGTGTAAGATCTCATTTATAAACTTTATCACAGTACCTCTTTATAGTGACAATGTCTGGAGTACTTTTAGATATGCATATAAGTGCCAAATTCGGCTGAATAGTTTTACTGAATATTAGGCTATTCAGCCAAAGTGCACTTACTATTCAGCAGTTTAAGGGCAAATATACTACTTTTGCAAGTTAAAAAATCCTTAATATTGTGTCACGAGTCAAAGTTGTTAAAACAAATTAATTACTTATAGCCATCACCAAGATGTGTGGGACCTTGTACGCAATGACCACCATATACATGGTAAAAGCGGCACAAAATTTCTGAATATATAACAATTTATAAAATAAATATTGTAGCAGTTTTAAATAGTGAAATTTGAAAATAAAAATCTTTGAAATAATTATACAACACGAAGCATTTTTATGCTTAGAATTGCATACTGAGTAAATTTGTTGGAATTCGAATTTTTAAAATAATTAATTTCAAAATTATACGCACTTAAAAAATTTCTACACTTGAAAAAACCTGTTATCAACTATTTAAATAATGTTAAATCTTTTTGTAGCTCCTGTTGTAAAATACAACGGCAATATTACTTTATTTTTTTATTAAATTATATTTCATTTCACTTACACTGAAGTAACCGATATCTTCTGAAGAGGCTGTTCTTCTAAGTTGTGATTGATTATTTAAGCTTAGTAACATTTGCCTTTTCAAAGGCTATATGTTACTAACCTTGAATAATCTATTTAAAAATAATGGTATTCTATGAATCTGTCAAAGAAAATGTTAGCTGATTAATAGCTGGTTACCTTAGTTTTATGCAAAGTTTTTAAATCATATAGCTGTTCATATGACAGTTTTTAAAAAATACCATAAATTCTCACATATAAAATATTTGGTGAGTCGGTGAAAAGCCCTGTTAAAAAATTTAACAATATAATAAAAAATATATATATAGTACTTGTATATAAGCTCTCTAAAATATAGACCTGAGGAATCTAGGGAAAAAGCACTAATATTATATCACAATTGTGCTGATCATGAAGCATTCATCTTGATGCAAACATATGGTTTTAAAGGTCATCACTGTGTTTCTAGGGATAAAATATCCTTGCTGCAATGTGCCTTTTTTTTAATTTTAAAAGTTTCAACTTTGAAAATGCATCGAGTAAAAAATAAAATCAAAATTTCAAACTTTGTTTTTCTTTCTATAATTACTTGAAAAAAACAGTTTTTTTATACATCTTAACAGGTGATACCTACTGCTTTTTTATTTATTACATCTTACAATGTCCTACAACATATATTTTTACAAAGCAGATCCACTATAAAGTCAAAACGAATTAAGCCATTGACCATTAATTAAGCATTGCTTATAAGAACACTTGCACTCGCTCCTCTGAAATGTATATATTTCATTTAAAATGAAAACAGAGACAATTATATATGATAAAAGAACAAAATAATGAATTGAATGGTGAATACATTCGTCTATAGTGTACAGTTAGTTTTGTCGCTAAGATTTTTACACGGTGCGAGATGCAGAACTGAGATGGCTTACCAAAAACTGAACGATGACATAAATTTTTATTAGGATAGATTTTTATTTATGTTTAAGTTTAATTTTTTCCTTTATAAGACTTTTCTTCTGAGAATGGTAAATTTTTTTCTCACCTTGTTCATTATTTTTACACTCATAAATATATATGAAGGTACAAATGCGTCGACTATATTTCAACTATATTTCTTCTCTAGCTATGCAAAAATATTTTTAACGAGTTATATATTATTTTATGAACACAGCGCAAGCGCCGATGTTATGTAAAAATGTTTTATTAAATATAGTAGATAAATAAAATGAATTATCTCCACATATTCCATTCAGTTTATTAAGTAATTATGGGAGTTTCCGTTCAGAATTCTGAAATTGTTGGCTGACTAATAATTTTTAAAAAACAATGACTCATAAACTTTATAAAAAACAATTAGCATTGCCATACGTGAAGATGGTGATGAGGATTAAATACTTAAATAAGAAACAGTTAAGATATTTTGTTTTTAACACCAATTAATGAAGTCATAAATAGCTTAAAATGTATTTTTTTGATAATTTCGCAGTACCTAATATATCTGATCTAATGGTCTGTATATTTCAACTTAATTATTTTAAAATATCCTATAACATATATAAAAATATATGTAATAGGATATTGTAAAAGGCATCAAATAAAAAAAAATTGTGGGTATCGCTTGCTAGCAAGTATAACAAAAGAAATAACTAATTAAAATAATTAGTTTTTGCACCTCCATAAGCCATGTGAAAAATATTATGAGAATTGGTCAAGTATTTTAAGAAAAAAATTTCAAAATTTTGATTCATTTTTTTTACTCTATATCTTTGCATTTTTTAAATTTGAAAGTTTGCTATCAGTGCCAAAAATATTGGTCAATAATAAGAGAAAAAAAATTATAGCATTACCATCAAACCATAGTAATGTCACGTTTCTACGGTTTTTGATTTATAAACTGTTTTTACCAAATTATTTAATTTATTGCAACTATATTAAATGTTGTTTGTTTTGATCTTACATTAATATTAAAATAAAATCTTTTTTTATTTTAATTAGTGAGTATAGAAATCCATTAAACCTTAATTTAACACCAGATTCCTCTATTAATGATTGACACAACATTCTCTATGGTACTTGCATACTTAACATAAGTTTTAATTATCGAGTGCCAAACAACGAATTGAAATTGAATCGTGTGAATGAATTTGCACAAACCTTCTCTTTCTTTTCTGTGTACATCAGTTAAATTTATTATTTGTGCTATGAAACCAGATACTTCTACGAGACGTGTTAGAGAACTCGCTCCAAGTTCATTAACAGCATTTTCAAACTTCTTTTCAAGCCCTAGACCATTTTTCCGGTATTTCTGTAAATAATTTGTTAATGTTAATAATATTATCTTAGTAGTGTACGAATGTAAAAATGCTAATAAATGTGCTTTCATTTAAGATCAAGTTTTCACTACATACTCTAATTCCATTTTTAATATCACATGCCCCTTAGGTGGAAAAATATACAAACACATAACAACTATCTTCGCAACGCTTAAAAATAATAAAACACTAATAACAATATTAATAACAGGTCGCTCTTATTTTACTTTGATTCTAAAACTAAAACACTGAATTACATGAAAAAAGAATATAAAAGATAAAAAAGAATATAATAGATAATAAAAATATTGAAAACATTTTATTTCCAAAAAAGACCTTGACGTACATATCTTTATTTTATATAAACTGCTCTGTAATTTTCTTTTGTTTCAAACACTGCAGTTTATGTTTGAATTTATGTTACATTGGGACCAAAGTCTCCTGATAATTACTACGGAACTGCTAGTCAAAAATAAAAAAATTTTGTATAATTTTTGCACAATCTTTGTGAAGAACAATTGGAATAAAGTCATTAGTACAGTCCATTCGTCATTTTGAATTTGAATGATTTCCTATGATTTCATCTTCTATAGCTGGTGCACACAATGATACATTTATCTACGTCAATAAAACTCTTCTAAACAACTGGTCTAAACTTTTCCCTTAATTGAGCCAAAAGAATATTATATTCCTTTTCAGTAACATAATCTGTTACAAATAATTATGTTAATTTAATATCATCGTAATCATCTGGGAATGGAATGTGAAGAGGTCCTGAATTCATACATGTCTAAAGCAATTGGAGTTGGTATTTTGTTTACTTTTTCCCATAGTTTTGACACCTTTAGATAGCGTCAAGAAAAGTTTTGATATTCTTTGTTTTACCAGTCATGTACCATCTTTAAGACATGATGTTTTCTATATTGAGTTTTTAGAGATCTTATAACACTTTAATTTTCGCCATTACAACCAATATGTCATTAATCTAATTTTTTGCAATAAATATGTAAGGCAGAAAAGGATAGCCTATATGGTTTATCTCACTAAGTATTCTTTATGCACAATAGACTTGTCAAATGTTTGAAACAATGTTTTATTAATATTGGAAGAAATAATTATTTACGAGGGTAAGATTGAAAGTTTTTGTGATTATGAGGATTGTTACTGTTGTTGTTCAAAATATTGTCCACTAGAATTAAACACTTTTGCCTCCTAGAGAACTAATGATTAGGGCAAGAATTCACTATTCTGCAGGCGTTTATTCCGCTTGTCATTTAGAAAGTGTTATTCATGGCGGTAATTCTCATATAACATATACCTGCAAATGTAACCTCAATTTTGGGAGTAAATATAAATCACAGTTTGTGAGGTATAACTCATTAATTCTAAGTTGGAAGTGTCATTTGTTTTTCTGAGAAGTGGTGGGAAATAGAGAATAATTCTAATTGTGAGTAGCATTCTTTACGTGTTCCTGTATTAATTTTTGTATGATTTGGTTAACTTGCGGTTTTGGGGCTTAACTTAAATTTTCAACACATAAACGCCATTTAACGCAACAGTTCTTAACATGACAATGTTTATACAGGACTTTTTTACACTTTAATACATTTGAATGTCCAAATATTAAGGGTGTGAACCAAGCTACCGAACTGATGTAAATTTGAACATGAAATGTTTTATTTGTGAAATTTGTAGCTATTTTGGAAAATTTTTAAAAATTATATTGGAAATTCTCTAAAATAAAATGAGTCAAATAAACAGTAGACGATACATTTTTTTTCTATACTCGGCTTAAAAAACGTCATTTATTAGCAATTTTCAAGAAGCATTTAAGGCTAATTTCAATATACTATATAATTATTTATAATTGTTTATACCTAGAATACTATGAAAAGAAATTTTGACAACAATTTATGAAACAAATTTTATTTCCAATTATAAAATGTAATATATGCCTCTTCTCAGCAATATACATAAAACGGTAGTTTACATTTTTAATAAACAAAAAAGTCTAAAATAATAAATTAAATGATATTCTTTTTCTTCTCAGCTATAGATTTCAATTTTATCTTTAGACCAAACTTAAGAAAGAAAAATTGCTCTCAAGCAATAATTCTTTATTCGTCCAATGACAAGTTTTAATTAAAAATGAGATAGTAAATTTTTATTAACTTATTTATAAAACACAAGTGTGGCAGCTACTTATAATTAAACTATTATTAATAACAGAAAAAATGGATTATTTCAAAATTAAAAATGATGGTCTTCGCCGCCAAACCAGTGTGTCAATAACAAAAATGCCGCTCCACTGTATTTTAGAGTTCCATACATCAAACTGAATAATGGAACCCTTATAGGATCACTCACATGTATATCTGTTTGTTTATCTGTATGTTACAGGCTATTTTCTAAAAGACCATGTGATGTCTAAACTTGGATTTCGGCATATTATTCTTAATACCCCACAATTTTTGCGCTAGCTAGCTTTTTAATAATATACATATAAGACTTAAACAAGAAGTAAATAAAGTACATAAAACTTTTTTAATTTTATATATCATAGATTTTTTCTATACATGAAAGGGCCTGCTATGAGAAATACAAAAATATTATTTACATAATTTTATATTACATATTTAAAAAGATATCCTTATTTTCAAAACTACTGAACCAAAAATCCTTCACAATGTCATGTTTTCAACAAAAAATTATGGTATCTAATTGAAAAGGTTTATTACCTTTCATATTTCAACTTTATTCTAATTTAAGTGTTTCATATTAATATGTAATTTAATTGCCAATCTCTCTGGAAATTGTGTTTATTGAGCACGACAAATTCAAATGTAACAGACCTTAGAATTTGCCGTGCCCAATAAATATGTTTGCAGTGCGTCTTTCAATGGGAGTCCAGCAGAGCTGTAGCATGTCGGGCCTCGATTGAACATACGATTTGATGCTCAATAACATCATAGTCTACCATAGCACCCTCCATTGACATACGCATATTGATACCCAACGATAACAACACAATTATATTTAGTGACATATCAGCATATCGAGCCTCGATTGCACGTACAATTTAATGCTCAATAACATCATAGTCTACCGTAGTACCCTCCATTGACATATGCATATTGATACCCGATGATGACAACACAATTACATTTGGTGACATGTTACCATCGATCTCTATATTATCACTGTCTTTTGTATTACCTTCCAACGACGCCTGTACATGATCCATGAACATTTGGACTGTCCCTGGACACTGTATGCCTGATAGGCCAGCTACATAATCGCTTTGCATTGTTTTTTTATTTTCTTTTCGATGCTATCGTAACTCTTGTGTTTGGACTTTTTAAGTTTCTTAGATTTCTTTTAACGTGAGCTTTCCTCTGATTTGCGTTTTCTATAATTCTGAACATATTTATAATGCATATAGCCCGATGGGTCAGCTACATAATTGCTTTGTGTCATTTTTACATTTCTTTCAATGCTGTCTTAGCTCTCGTATTTGCTCGTTCTTGTACTTTTTAGCTTTCTTAGATTCCTTTTGACGCAAGCTTTCCTCAGATTTTTTTTATAATTCCGAGCATGTTTGCAATTCATATGAAACAACATCTTAAATTTTTTTGTCACTTTCCATTTTATACTGATTTTTACTTATATTTCGGCGAATATTTTTATTGTCTCACTGCATCCTAGTAGTGCTCCTTAAGTTCTTCACAATGACACTCAGATCAACATCTTAGCTACACGTGTTTTCACACTACACTAATTTATAACTTTACTCAACGCTAATTCGCAATAATCACATGTTACAGGTAGAACAAATGTTGCATGAAAAGAATGGACAGACATGCTCTATTTGTTGTGGGCTTAACTACTGTTAATGCATTATTGGTCTTGTAATTATTATAGCGATTGAAATCTATACATATTATGTAACAAAAGAAAGTTCAACCAGCTATCACATACTTAACGAGTGAATAAACGTTTTCATGTGAAAATATATCATAAGTTATTTTTTTCTTATCTACTGTTTTTTCTTCCTCTCTCATTTTTTCTTCTTTCCTTCTCTTAACCAAGACATTCAGTAATGGTTTTGCCATATTAATGGCAACTAAATATTTATCTTTCATGTCACTTTTCAACACTTCATTAGCATTACTTATGAGCTGGAAAAAATAATTGCATTCTGAAACCTAGAACAGAAAAAAATCCAAGTTTAGGCAGTGTAAACAATTAATAAAAAATAATAGTATTAAGAAAAACATACTATGCCATACCTAAACCTACCTTTCAATTGTCTCCCTCTTAATTTTTTCTTCTTTTAGTTTTTTTAAATGCAATTTATCCTTACTCAGTACTGAACTTACTTTCCTCATATTTTGTTTTCATGTTCTCCGCCTCTTCTTTTTTTTTCAAGCCCATCATTTCCTATTCTTCTATTTTTCTTTTGTTGTTTGTTTTGGTGTTCTCTTGTTGTTGTTTTGTGTTAACTCTTGAGTCAATAGAACGAGATGAAATTTATTATATATGCTTTTAAACACTGACTTAATTGTCAAGTAAACATCTAGAGTTCTTAAAGACATGTTAGCTCTTTTCATTGTAAGTATACGCCCCAGACCATGAAAATCCATTCTCAATATCTGCATTACCGTGAGACAGAATTAAAGCTCTTTTGACAATTTTTTCCAAATTAGGGAACATTTTCTCTCCAATTTAAAAAGGGGATTTGTCCACTATGTTTTAATCTGTTACTTTTCAGAATTTCGTTGTGAAGTTGTTTTTGTTTTTGAAATCCTAGGGTTCAAAATGGACAGATTTTTTGCTAGTGAGTTGTCTATGGACATTTTAGAAAATAGACGCCTACAAGTGGTAATATAATGTTTCTCATGTCAGAAAATTTATTCTTTCATGTTCATGAAGAGACGGTAATAATTTTCTCATGGAATCTACTACAATTAAATCTTCAATAAGTATGTAATGTTTTTCTGTTGATGAGACGTATTTGTCTGTTTTTTCAGCAAGGTTTAATAAAATACTCAAATACTGCAGGCCATTGTTCAAGATCTCTTTCAGGGGCAGTCCCCTTGGTAAGCCATGTGCTTTATGAAACAATGATTGGGTAGTTTCAACTTATCTAGAATAATTTCAGATTCCTCGTATGTATGTTGCAAGTTCCTATATCACCTAGTTTCTGTCTGCCTAACAATAGTAAAGAAACATTAATTAATCTTGCAACATCTTTATTCACAATCGCAACCGAGCATCAGAAGCTTTTTTCTGAAAAGATGCGCATCGTCCATGCCTTCAATAAAAAAAGTTTCTAGGTGTGTCGTTATTATCATTTCCTTAATCGGAGACCAAAATTTGATGGTTACCTGGATGAATTCCAAGTTCCAACTGTTTGATGCAGCATTACATGTTTCATCAAAACATAAGTAGAACTATGAGATTTTATAATCTTTCATTATTTCTTGTTTAAAATGCAGATCTAATGCATCGCAAAATAAATATCGTATGAAATTGTAGACATGGAAAAATCTGATTGCACTGAATCTGTGAACATTGCCATGAATGGTTCTTTCTTTCTACACTTGAATTTGCTCCGCATAATCCTTGAATAGTTCTTTCATTGAACTGCAGAAGAAATCAGATGCCACCATCTTCATGGCCCGTAAAATCTCTGTTCTTGTACTTTGACTTTCTTTTACTTTGACTTTCATTATAATGTGAAGTTCTAGGTTAAACTTCACTAGATTGGATTTCGTTGGAGTGTATACTTGTCATATACAATTTTCTTTTCCTTTAGTCACAATATACTCATGTTTATCTTTTTTATTAAGCCAGTCCTAGTTGAATTTACATTTCCCCATGTTATAAACTATATTAGTAAAATATTATTTTAACCACACAAATAACCTATCACCATATTGTAGTTATTAGAAAAAGCTGTAGCGAACATGCATAAAGTAAATAAGGGTGTAAATAAAAAAACCACATATTGATTTCAATAAATACTGACCAGTTTTAAAAACAATTGACATTTACTAACTTGTCTGGAAAAAAATTGACTTACTGATTTAATTGATCTATTTCAGCCCCTGTTATTTATTATCAGATTATAAAAATAACGTTCATTGAGGATATGAAACATACTAATGGAAATATTATTAACCATTGAGCATGTTATCCTCAACGTTTCCAAAATATTGATGGTGAAAATTCATATTTATTATAACATTAGATAATTTTGAAAAAACTGGCAAATATTTTGAACATTTCGAAAGTGAATGTCCGGAAAGCAAAACATTTATTACATACAATAATGCTCCCTTAAATAGAAAGTAGGTATTTTAAACAAATAAAAAGTGCTTTTCATCATTATGCTGGTGTAATAATTTAAGTACCTCACTTTATTCAAATTATATATTTATTTTTTTACATCTTTCAAGTAACATATTTGTACATAGAGCAAATTTATTGCTACAAGTGCAATCTCTTCTAACCAATTTAATAAGTTCTGAGCTGGACTGCAAAAGATTAAAGGAGACTGGCAAATATGTGCCCAGATGTTACAGAGATAAAACATAATTTTTAAAAAAGCTGGTATTTTTTAGAATATAAAAACTAAACAATTCAGTAACTGACAATCAGGAAAGAGGAAAAAATAGAATTACAATTTGAAATTATAATATGAAACAAAAAAATATTTGTATAAATGCACATATATTATTTTTTAAAATATAAAGAATTATTAATTGGAAATAAAAATAACAAAAAAAATTAACAGAATACATTATCTTGTCACAACCAGATCTTCATTTCTGCCACATCAACGCCCAGAGTATTCCGTGTCATTATTCAGATTTCATTAATTATTTTGAAAATCTGAACCTTCACGCATGTCTTGTTAGTGAGACCTGGCTCAAAGCTTCACTCCCATCAAATTTGTACTCACTGCCGGTGACGTTTTAATACGTAACGATCGTATTTCTAGACGCTGCGGTGGTGTTGCTATATATCCTCGGGCTGACCTACCCTTCAAAATTATCGCAAAATCTTCCACTGGTTGCACGCCCATAATGGAATACTTATTTGTCGAAGTAACTTTTTTCAAGCCAAGTTACTACTTGGTGTCGTATATTCTTCTCCTGCTGTTTCGTATTTCGGTGATTTTGAAAGTATAGTTGACCACTACCTACCTTTATACCCCCATTCATTGATTTTGGGTGATTTTAATACCTGCCTATACAAGCATAACACTAGAAGCGGAAAGCTTTGTGATATTGTCAAGGCTGGTAACCTCACCATTCTCCCATCTTTTACGACATTTCATGCCTATAATTGTCACTTCCTTCTCGATCTCATTCTAGTAACCTGCCCTAAAAGTGTATCCTTCTACGGTCAACTTCCAGCACCCGGTCTATCCCATCATTATCTCCTTCATATTTCCTATAAATTAAGTAGCCCTAAAGCCTCTTCAAAAAGCATCTTCCTCCGTGACTTTAGTCGTATTTATCTACCATCTTTTTTTGAGGATGCTAGATCCATTAACTGGGATACAATTGTGATGAATCACTCACTCTGTTGATGAAAAACTCACTGTTTTCAATAGTGGTATCACTAAACTGCTCGATAAACATGCTCCCCTAAAACTCGTCAAAATTAAGCGGAGAGCTGCACCTTGGCTAAACGATTCTATTCGAAAAATGATGGTCAAACGTGATCATGTTAAAACTAAGTATAAGACTGATCCCAGCCCAAATCACTGGGAGAATTTTAGAGTGCTTAGAAATAAATGTTTGCAAATGTGCCGAAATGCCAAAAAACACTATATTTCTGCATCATGACGTGATTGTACTCCTAATAATATTTGGAAGTTTTTGGGTACTCTAGGCATTGGAAAATCTTCTACCACTGCGGAAAGCTGGCGATTGGATATCGACCAATTAAATTCACATTTTTCTACGCCACCCATGGTACTTGAACCAGTTGTTAAGTCTGCAACTATGAACGGTATCTCGTCTTCATCTGTTTCTAATGAACATCAATTTACGCTAAGGGATACCTGTGAGTCCGAAGTTAATCTTCTTGCGATAAAATCGAAATCCATGGGATTTGATGGCTTAAATATTAGAGCTCTTAAACCAATAATAGATATCGTGACTCCGGTCATCGCTGATATTTATAATACCTCTTTGAAAACTGCTGTCTTCCCTTTGGAATGGAAAAAAGCCTGTATTGTGCTCGTACCTAAATTTTGATTACCTACGCAACCCAAGGATTTTTCGGCCCATATCTATCCTACCGCTTCTATCTAAAGTCTTTGGACGTATTGTTCATGGTCAACTTGTTACTTTCTTCAATGCTCATAAGCCTCTAAATCCACTTCAATCTGGCTGTAAAGCTGGCCACAGTACCTCAACTGCCCTTGTTAAGGTTACTGATGATATACGCTTGGCTATGGATAATACACAAGTCACTGTCCTTGTGCTTCTTGATTTCAGCAGTGCATTCAACTCTGTTGACTTCGATATTCTTCTTGCCCGCTTGAAATATCTTAATATATCCCAACATTCACTTGAGTGGTTTAGTTCATATCTTCATGGACGCAGGCAATGTGTTAAGTTGTCAGATACGTATTCTGAGTGGACTGATTTTACAGCTGGTGTACCTCAAGGTGGAGTTCTATCTCCTCTCCTCTTCTCAGTATTTATTGATGATATTGTTAAAAACATTTCTAGAAATTATCATCTCTATGCTGATGACCTACAAATCTATGCGCACTCGAACCTCCATTCCTTATCAAAAACCATCGACATCCTTAATCGAGATCTCGCTTCAATTGGTCAGTGGGCTCATGAAATGGGTCTTTTGGTTAACCCAAGTAACTCACAAGCTATCATCATCGGTAGTCAAAGACTGACTTCTAAAGTAAACCTACCTAGTTTACCGAAATTAGTGCTAAATAGTACAATAATACCATATACGTCAACTGTTAAAAACCTGGGCCTACTGATCGATCAAAATCTTAATTGGCGGCCTCAAGTAAATGATGTTAGTTGTCATGTTTTCAACAGGATACACTCTTTGAAATGTCTTCAAAATTTTCTACCGACTAAAACAAAAAATCTACCTTTGTCAAACACTTTTATTACCATTAATCGATTATGGAGACGTGTGCTATCCTGATCTTAATGAAGAATATTTGAGCAAGTTGGAACGTCTTCAAAATTTATGCATTCGGTATATCTTCGGCCTCAGAAAATATGATCACATTTCTGAATACAGGTCACTTCTCAAATAGCTGAAGATCCGTGACCGACGCCAGCTTCACATACTTACACTTCTTTTTAACATATTAAAAAATCCTCATAGCCCAAATTATCTTAGTGGCAAATTTAAAGGATTGTCTGCTCACGGCCTTGGGCTGCGATCTGAAAGTTCACACACCCTACTTATTCCTAAACATGCCTCTACCACTTACGAAAAATCCTTCACTGTCCAAGCAGCAAAAATTTGGAATCACCTGGATCCTGACATCAGGAAAACCACGTCTCTAAACATTTTCAAAGATCAAGTGAAAAAGTCCTGCATCTCCTGATACCTTTTCCTTTGTGTCCTTGCCCTTTCCTGTCTTTCCCATCCCAAATCATGTCAATATTTTGTTTTCTTTTTTAATTTACTTTTGTATTTTTTTTGTCTAATGTGCTATATTCATTGTAAAATCTCGTACAGTCTACCAACTAAATTTCAATACAAATTGTTATGGTTGACTGGAAGAGATTGCTCATGTAGCAATAAGTCCGCCATATGTAATATACATAAAAGTTAATAAATAAATAATAACTTTTTAAGAAGGTAAAATAATCAATGGCTCTTGCTTTCTTTAACATGTAGCCATTGCCTGAATTAATTAAAAATAAATTGTACACAAACATTGACAATGGTTCTATTTTTGTCAAAATTAATGGCTTTTTCCCTCTTATCAAGGTTTACATAACTTTTTTCGACGACCCTGTCGTGCCTGTGAGCGCCATGGATTAATATGGTACATCTATGGATGGAGAATGTAACGAGACACAATCTGCACATTGTTTTACCTCGCTAATTCAAAAAATTCAGTAGAAATTACACTTACAATATATTATGAAAAATAACCTGAATTGTCTGATTGGCGATTTTGATAAAACTTACAAGGACCTTATTTTTTTAATTTTCGCTATATAACAGTGTCATTTTTATTCTTGTAACACCTGGGTCAAATACTACATGGACCTTTGCCGGTCTCCTTTAGCATATAACTAAGAATGAAGTAACTGTCATTGAATTAAGTGGAATAATGCTCCTCTATACTTAAACATCTTAAACAGAAGTGTTAATCAGAGTTATAGTATACATTCTGTATCCACCTGCATACTATTAATATCCTGCGATTTAATAATTGCGAAGCACAGGAACCTTACCTCTTTTATTTGGAAACGAAGCTGATCAACCTTTTGTGTCAAAATAAGATTTCATTTTTTACTAGTACTATTGAGTGATTAATAAAGTAAGCAATACATTCAATTTTCAGGAACAATTGTACTATTTTCTTTCGTTTAATTAAAAAACTTATACCAAACATTGTTTTAGATTGTTGCAAAGGCTGCTAGTAAATTTCTTTTGCAACAAACTATTTGTTATAATTTTTTATTTAATTCTTCTTTCCTTTTGTCAATAAACACTTAATAATTGCTATTTATTAAACATAAAAACACATTAAAATATCAAAAAAGTGAAATCTTGTTGAAAGTTTGAATTTTTCCATTTGACATACTTTTATTAATAGTTTTCTATTCTTTTTCAATTGATTTTTCAGTATATGAAATCACAACCGGTACTTATAATCGTTCATAGCATTATAATAAATTTGAACTAAAATATAAAAAAAACGAAAAAATTCACTTATTGGAAAACATTCTTATACTTGCAGTGTCAATTTAATTTTTCTATGTTCAATCCTTTATAATATTATGTTCTAATCAGTAGGGTGTTTTAACTATAGAGGAGAAAAACGGAATATTCGCTAAACTGAACTTGTTCCGCTAATGAGAGGACGCTTTGTTTTTCACCTTTGCTGTATAATGGGTTAAAGAGTCGTGGATTTATAATATTGAAATATGAAATACAATGGGTTTAATTAAAGCAGGTGTAAATACTATTATAAAAATAAGAAATAAACTGAATTCAAAAATGTTCTTACACTTATTTGAATACGAAGTTCGTTGATTTCCTTCATGCAATCCAATTTTTCTCTGTCTTTTTGTGCTGCCACCGATCGCCAGTACTGCACTTTCTGTGCTAAAACAATGTTTTTTTCACGTAGATCTATAACTTGATTTTCCAAGCTAATCGGTATCTTCGGAGACGCGGGTTTAGAAATCTTTGTTTGATTATATTTATTCATTTTAATATTAATCTGAATATATTCTTGCTTAATAATAACATAAGAATTGTTAAGAACTGGTAAAATAGAAAAATAGCAAAGAAGCAACCAGCATATGTAATCAAGATATTAATGTTAAGTCTAATAAAATTCAAACTTTTTATACAATCTTTCAGAGTCAAACGTCAAAAGCAAATTTTTTAAACTAGGGATAGTCCACCGTATCTATTCTGTGGGGTAGTCGATGTTTGCGTAATATCGATACACTCAACATCGAAAATGTAACACGTAAAACACCAAGCCAATGATACGAATAATAAATTGTCCTACAATAATATTAATTTACGGTGTATATGGCGAATTAAATTATCTACGAACATGAACGGTTCAAACATTTGCAATACAGGTAATTTTTGAATGCATAATAAATTGTTGAAGTCAAAAGAATAATATTTGTTACATCGTGCATTATTGATTGAACTGTAGCCAGACCAGATGGTTTTCTAGTTTATTATTCCAATGGAAAAAATAATTTAAGTAGATGAACGTCGTTTTTGGGGTTCAGAATTGATTAGTTATCAATATTTAGTTAATGATATAAATATTGATAATTTTTCAACATCAGATCTTTAATATAGAATAAGAATTAGTACAAATGTATCATTAAATAGGATGAAACATTTATAAAATTCATAAGCTTTTATATCATTAATTCTATAAAAAACTAATTAAATTATGAAATTTAACCTTTTATGTATATTGGATTTGTTAATTAAAAAAAACTTTAACGTTCATATAAGAACTACGCCTAGTTATTATTTGTATAGATACTATGAAATTATTTTACTAATATATATCTTACTTAAAACTTTTAACAATACTGCATACTTTTTTCGATTGTTAAGTTATTTTAAGACGTCAGATAAGATGGTCAATTTGTAAGATTTTACTATTTACCTAATTTATATTTTTAAATAATTATTGTTATAATTACGAATGATCTGAGTTTACAAATATAATCAAATATGTGTCAAGACTATTTATACAATAAAAAACACAGAATAGATACGATAATAAAAAACTTCTTGTAGTGATGTCCTATTAGTTCATTTATTATTCGAATTACGTTGTAATTAATGTTGTCGAAGGGTGATATGTATTAATATCTCAGATGTTCCAATATTTCACATATCCATTGCAGAAATTATAACATCGATGTAATTATTCAACCACGATGTTACGATACATGTTTGTACATTTATGTCTCCTCTGGTGTACATCCCTAATCACACTAGCGCTTTTGTCTCTGCTGTGTGTGCTCCATGGTTGGTTATCATCACGCTTTAGACGGATCACAGAACCACAGAATAGATAGCACAGAACTAAAGTATATATGCGAATCATATACCATAGATAATAACAATTATCGTCATATACACAGATAATATACTAAATAGATGGTCAACTTCGAGCAATTGTGCGAGCGAGATGGCACTTTCGCGTTTCCAAGTACTAAGCCTCTATATTTCCCTATTGCCTAGTCTAATGAAGTTGCAGCGAGTGCCCATTTGTTGAGCACTCGCTGCAACTTCGTACTTTCGCTGCAACTCGTATTTTTGACAGGTGTACTTTTCTTACATTTTAGGTTACAATTGAAACAACAATTCTGAAATTAAAAAACTTTATTAGAAAAAAATTCGCCAGTTCGAGCGACATAACTAAAAAGAACTAACAAAAAACTTAGTGGCCACATACAAACACATTGAATGAACGTTTCTATTTTACAAAAATATCTGCCGCTTTTACATATCAAGATGTACTTAACTAGCTTCTATCATTAAAATAATATACTAATACTTTCAATTTGAATATGAATTTTCATTAAATAAATTGTTAACTCTCCTTTTACTGTTTACTGTGTTATAACTCTAAGAGTTTTTAACATCGATTAATTTATTTAATTCGACGTTTACATTATTCGCATAACTCATAACCTTTATAATGAAAAAATATCAATATTCTATATCTAGCTTTATTCTATATCTTAGTAAAATAAAATTATTATAACATTCCTACTATTTTGAATTTAACAATTAATCTATGAAATGAATAAAATATACTCACTATGGAAATTATACTTTACGAAGAGAAAAAAATACGGTTATCGTGGCAATTACCCTTCAGTTTTGTGCTACTAAATGTAAAAAAATGCTAAATCAGGGGGATAATTTCTATTTTTTTAAACTATTTCAAAGAAATTGAAACTATGTGCTGAATAAAAAGAAATAAAAAGGATACGGTTCTGGTACAATCGTTGATTTAAAGGATTTTTGTACTCATTGTAGGCTAATTTCTATATCCTACTTAACCTAATTTATACATTCAGTTTAATATCCCCAATGTAAATAGTTGACAACACTTAATAAAGAATCAAATACAAAAAGTAGAATATAAGAATGTCATAATTATTCCTGTGATATTTACACAATTACAAAAATGTCTAAAAAACAAATCTAACCTAATACATATGAATAAATTATTTTGTTGAAAATTATTTTCTAAATAATTTTTTATTCATTGGCACATGGGCATACATTGACTACATCTTCAGCTGAACAAATCACTTGGATGTAGTAACAACTTAATTTTATCTTTTAAATCAATATGCTCGTAGTTGTTGTATATTATATGTTAGCATCATTACTAAAAATCTCATTTTCACAATCTTTTGTTTTAATCAGAGGGCTACGCGCAACCTAATACACATGCAGTATTTGGTATAAATTAACAAATTTGGCAAATTTTGAAAGCCAACGCAATATACCCATCAATGGTACATCGAACAACTTTTGTAGGAACTTGTAATTCGGAGCTATTCTTAAATATTGACAAACATAATCCATACTAAATCTGTACCATTTCTTCTTCAAGTTCTGATTCAATAATTACCTTTTAACAAATATTCTCTAAATTACTTAAACCTTCCAATGACTTATAAAAAAAAATTTAATCTTTTCGTTCAATTTTCATACCACTTTCTGTTTTGCTTGTTTTTACCACCTCCAACTGCAAATAAAAGAACAAATTATTTAACCAACAATGTACATATATAATATTGTAAATTTATAAATGGATTCTTTTTGGTTTGTAATAATTGCTTCATCATAATTACATAATGCATAGAAAGTTTTTTTCTTTAGAAATCAGTGGGCTATCTATAAAATCTTAAGCTAACCGTCTAATGTAACTTACTTAGATTACTATAAAATTAATTGATTCGCAAAGAGAAAGCTTTCAACTTAAAAAATTCATAAGTAGACTTACTAAATGATAATTTTATTAATATTTAGCCTTTATTAGGTGTCGGGCCGTATGACGGTGATGTTTTTTTGAGAGTGTCGGCGGCTAGGTCTGCTATTATCCCACATGCCGTAACTTCTTCAATCCGCTTGTCTAAAAAGAAAATTAAATTATTAGCAACTTCTTTGTTGTTGATTATTAAAACGCGAATGTAACTTTGATGATGAGTTTGAACAATATTATCAATAAAATGTATAAATAATTCGATGCTATTTTCAAATTAATAATTTTCAACTTGCCGCGAAATGTTTACGGCTACAACCCAATGTACAAGAACGATCTTTAAAATAATTTCCTCTTATTATGAACAAATGTAACAAATACAACAAAATTTGAATTAAAAGTGAAAATATTACAGATATTATAACTAAATGTAAAACTATACTATAAAATAATGTTAAGTTACAAATTTTGCAGTTTGACAAACCAATTCAAATAAAGTTAACGATTTTAAATTTCGTATCATAGGTAGCCTTTTTTTTTCTTTGATTATATAGCGTTCGTTATCGTTCGGTTCGGTATATGTTCCATAGACAAAATTTTATGTATTTTGTGTGTGCGAAAGAGATAGGGCTTTCGCGTTCCAATCGAAATATTTGTATGAAGTAAACCCACCCTGGTCATATACATAGATAATATATACTAAACACGCACGTGGTTATATTTACATTTCGTTCGATAGTTATTTAACAAATAACCTGATTAGTTTTACCAGTATTTGATGGTATATTCTATATTAAAGGTATTTGTGTCATAATACAAATTTTTTTATACCGATTTAGTTTTAAAATGTCATATCGTGGTCGTGGTGGCGGAGGTTATGGCGGTGGACGTGGTGGTGGCGGACGAGGTTTCGGAGGGCGCGGTGGCGGCGGTGGTGGAGGCGGTCGTGGAGGCGGTCGCGGCGGCGGTCGCGGAGGCTTTGGTGGTGGATTTCGCAATCAAGACGCAGGGCCTCCTGAATCCATTATACCTATCGGCCATTATGCTTGGGCAGTTCAGGACGACTTAGTTTGCAAGGTGGACATTGAAGACGTACCATATTTTAATGCACCGATATTTTTAGAAAACAAAGAGCAAATTGGTAAAGTTGATGAAATATTTGGGAATCTTCGAGATTATTATGTGTCCGTGAAGTTAGGTGAAAATATGAAGGTGAAAAGCTTCAGAGAAAAACAACAATTCTATATAGATCCAATGAAATTATTGCCTTTGAAACGATTTTTACCACAACCACCAGGAGCAAAGAGAGGTGGTTCTAGAGGTGGTACAGGTGGGCGGGGCGGTCGAGGCGGAGGACGTGGCGGTGGACGCGGAGGTAATTTCGGTGGACGTGGCGGCGGCGGTGGCTTCGGTGGTCGTGGCCGCGGTGGAAGTGGCTTTGGCCGAGGTGGTTCCGGTGGATTTGGGCGAGGCGGTGGATTCCGAGGCAATCGAGGTGGCTTCAGATAATTACTATAAAATCGAGTGAACATGAGACTGCTGATTAAAATGTTCGTAGCTGAAATATGTGTACTTTTCAAGTAATTTTGTAATTTAAGGATGTCGAAATATCACTACTATGAGAATGTGATAATCACATCAACTGGCAGTAAACATTTATACCTTCAATGTAAAGTAGTCAATATAAATAATATATTTTTAAGGATATGAAGAGTTAAACCAAAATTTCTTTGTTTGGCTTTTGCTATTTATTTATTCTTGTGTCTAACAATCATCCTCTATGACTAAATAATACAAACTATATTATGATGAATAGTTTTACCACAGATCTGTTAATTGCTTGCTGTGGTTAGATTTTGATGTTCAAGTTTCTAATGATGTAAATCTTCTATGTCAAATTAATTGTGTTTACATTAATTAGATTGTAGCAATAGATGTCTATTCTTCAAGCTTTTGAAGCAAGAGTTATATTAACGTGTTGAATACTGCTAACTGTTGTTGGTCCAACTTTAACCCACACCACATCAGGGATACTCAGTGTATTAAATAAATAATATACGTCTTATTGTATATTTCTATTAATTGTTACGAAAAATCAAACACAATTAAACATTTTGGCATATCTCTATAGTGCTATTCATCTCCATAGATTCATATTACTGAGAAGTATTAATTGTTACGCAAATTAACCCATTTGTAGAATAATCCTATTAAAATTTTTCTATAATGTGTCGGGTATTTGTGTAACAAAATATTATGATGCAAATACTCATGTATACAATATTCTTAGACACGAGACACTGGGAACATAAATGTTTGAATGTTCATGTACATTAAAGCAGAAATAAAAATATTTTTTTTTACTTTTTTTTAATTCTGAAATATGAAATATCACATCAACAAATGTGAGAATCAATTTTATACATACCTATATATAACACTGTATTCATTTTGGACACAACAACCATATACTCTTATATTTCAGGTTCTGAGTGTACTTTGAAAAAAATATTAATTAGTATTAAAGTTAATGGAAATAATCATGTCTTAGGACTATTAGAGAGCCAATATGTACTTAAAAGTCTGCTAATTAACATCAATTCTAATTGTTGCCTTTGAAATGAAACATCTTCATTTTGAATGTAATTTTTACTAATTTCTCGTTAATAAAGTGAATTTGATATGCAATCACTGGCACAATTATCCATCTGCCTATAATCCCATAGTTCTTCTTAATTATTTCAGGAATTGTTAAAAAGTAAGCTAATTTTATGAAATGTTGGTTTTTCAAACCTATTTAGAAGTTATTGGTGAAGTTGTGATTGGGAGATGTTATTTTACTCCTCTAAGAGTCATTTTGAGCTCTTTGATGGTGGTGCTCTTGCCGTACCCTTCTATTCAATTGTTCCAGACATACTCTATGGGGTTGAGTTCAAGGCTGCATTTACTATTTAATTATTAATAGGGTAAAATTATTAAATAAAAATGGAGCATTTAGAAAATATTCATCTTGAAAATTTATAGGTTCTTACACTACGTAACCTTCAAGATAGTTTAATACATTAATTGATAGCTAACTGTCCTAAATTATCGAAGATTATACGGAACATAATTTTCAATATTTTAACTCTTTATGAGCTTAAATTTAGGTATAAAGAGAAAAAATAAGGTACATGTCAAAAATATTAGATTTCTTGTGAAAATATCTAGCTTTTATAATGATATTATTTGTGACTCAGATTCTTAATTTATTTTAAGTATTCATATTATTAAAATTCACTTCAAATATTTTGAACTCGTCAAGCGTCGATTGTTTTTTTAAATGTAAATTTCATATTTGGATGGTTTAATTAAAAACGCTTCATGTAATTTGACTGCTGGTCTGTTTGAGCTTTATTTAGTGTCGCAGAAGTTGTTTATGTTAATTCATGCAATATTAGGCTAAATAGAATAAAGGAGGCTCGGTGCGTACCTGACCAACATGTGCAGGAAATCACGTAAAGGTAGTATTTTTATACTGTTCAACACTGAACATGGCCAAAAGAGCTCCTTTTTATGATTTTTTAAATAAAATTTAGGGAAAAATTGTTATTAATAAAACATTAAATATTTTCATATCAATTTTTAATTAACAAAATAAAGACTTGAATACTGAGTAATACAATATGAATTTTTTTCACTTCAAATAGGAAATTTCATGCTTCAACAGCTGTACAGAAACAATATCTTAGGATGCTGCTGATGATAAATCTGTTATTATAAGTTGAAATACAATGTATGGCCCTGCTTTATTCTCCAATTATAGAATTGTTTTCTCGGAAGTGTCAATTTAAACTAATTAGGCTAAATTAAAAACGGATTATAGATTGCTAATTACTTTCTTTTTTGCTTCATATTCCTGTATTACAAAGGATATATGAAAATAAAAAAAATGGCATAATTTCTCAATACTTGATTTTACTAATAGAAATTTAATTACCAAATTATATATTTATTCTACTTCCTCTATTTCATTTTTTGAAAACTGAGGAACATAATTAGGATTAAGTGACTTTCCTCTGTGATTAAAGGTATAAAATGAAGGAATGTTGCGATGTGTTTCCCAAGTTTTACTGCCGAGTTCGACTGCAGCTCTGATTTCTTTAAATTCACCAGCCACTGTCAGCACGCCATACATAACAGAAAATAGACTTACTATACCTTGGACTAGTATCTGAAACCAATAAAAAGTAAATTACATTATTTAATTATCATTTAGTTTGTGTGTCCTACAATTTTTTTAGTACTTTTAAAGTGTACATTAAGGTATTAATTTCAGTCATGTATTTAGATTTAATTCACACACAAGCTATCTTGTGTTTGAATTAAATCTGATTATATGAATGAAATTAATACATTAACATACACTTTAAAGTACTGATTCCGTGACATATAGCAACATTTGTGATTCAATAGCTGAAAATGCACATCTCAAAGTGTGGTTGAGGAATGTTACATGACTCTAGTTATCTAAATAATCAATTTCAAGTTATTTTATTAAGATGTCCAATAACTAAAAATATTTTTTTCCATATATCACTATTTAGGAGATATATGGAAAAAATATTTTTATTTAACCCCGATTGTATCTCATATATTAATGCTAAAAAAAAAGAGTCAAAGAAAACAATTTGAAGACTAATTTTTATAAATTTCTATACATAATGCCAAATATAAAGAAGTTTATATGAAAATGATTCCATAGAAGAAATTATAGAAAATTCAATGATCTACAAAGATTACAATTATTTTTCTCCTAGTATCAAAAGTTTACGAGTAAAAGTTTTCATTAAACTTTTCGTAAAGATGGTGGATAAGATATGATAGATGAAAGATAGCATATCCTCTCAGACGACATCACCTTTCCAAATTACTGAATAATTTGTAAAGTTGGACCTTGACAATATTGTTAAACGAGTTTAAAAATTGATTTTTGAAAGGTTTTTTTATCAATATTATGAATACATTATAACCTTTAGACTAATTTGTAATTAAACCAGGTTTGAAATAAATCAGCACTCTAAGGGTCATGTTGTATTAGTGACAACTTAAGAGTCAGTATTTAGGATTGAATACAATGAGTACCGCATATAAATAGTTTGTTGTTGAATTGCTAGGGTTTCAAACTTATTTTAGTTACTGAGTGTCTATAACATCCTTGAAAAGTTTCCTAGTGAAATAAAGAAGGAAAAATTAGTCATTGGGGGAATCTGGTTCTCAACATGTTCAGGCTTAGGTTATTAAATTCAAATTTTAGAATGTTTGTCAAATGTAAGGCTCTAGGGAACCACATATATCAATTCTATATGATCCATTTGATGTTGTGCATAACACTTTAGGAAGGACTGTCCATGATACCACAGTTTAGAATTATGGGGATATTGGTTACGATAATTGAATGGTTATTAGGTGTTTCCAAGTACACATCAGATGAAATGTATACTGACATGAGATGCTCTATACTTAATGCAAAATTACAACTTTGCAGTATGCAGCTAATGTATGTCTTCTTACTGGAGATGATAATAGTATAGATTTTATAATATGGAGACAGAAAACTCTATTTTACGGCTATGTATATATTGAGAAATGGATTGACATTGCGAAGTTCTTCAAAAATAATGATTTAAAATGGCACTAAGTATAAAGAGTGAATTGTAGCGAGTGAACGAAACTTATAAAGAAGGGAGTTACAGCGATTTTGCATATTGCGGTTTTTTGATTCTGCATACATATGAATTTGTAATCATGAGATAAACATTATTCATACACAGTAACAATATACTTTTAGAGAGATCAAGAATATTTGTGGCATACGTTAATAGCAAAGTTTTTATCAGTTATATTTACCAAAAACATATACTTACATCAATAGGTAAGGAGGTAAATTCCTGTTCAGTGATTCGTAGATATGATCGATCTGGAATAAGTTTAAATAAAATGTTTAGTTCAAAAAATGTGTATTCTTCATATAAATTTAAAGGTGAGCAACACACTGTAAGTGACACTCTTTGTGAAACACAGCCAAAGTATGCTGTTATCATTTAGTGAATTAAAACTAAAATATTGCAATGAAATTAGTCTCTACTAAGCAGGCGATAAGCAATTTGTGTAAAACACATGTTATAATAAAAAGATAAATTTATATAAAGACAAATAGAAATATTTATTTGCTATATAAAGCACTTCGACTTTTTGAGTAAATGGAAGGAAACTTCAGATTGTAAGTCTAATTTGCTCACCACTCCATCAGCATTGTTGTTTCTATTATGTTTAAAAATCCAGGAATTTTTCAAGAGATTTGGTGGTATTCTATATATATCAGCTATGAATATTATGGTAAATTGTTATGATCACACATTTATTGTAATAAAAAGCTATTTAAAAAAGCCCATCTGAGAGAGAAAATACTGATTAGTTTAAAGTATTTGAATAAGAAGAAAAGGAGATTTATTTATTTATTTTAAACCCCACGCACAACTTACAGTTTTGCCTAAAGTGTTGGACATGTGCATGCATCATAAATAAAAATTCTTTACAGATAAAAGTATGATGCAAATACTAAATGGAGAAAACAGCAAAAATATAGTAATTTCATGATAAATCGTGAACTACCAAACAATTCTACAATAATTATCCTGAAACAGTCAATAGGGCAGAAAAAATATTAAGACTGGATGCATCTCTCAATATGGTGAACAATGTGTGTGCACAAAACGAAGGTTATTCGTGCGCACTTCAGACAGGTGAAATCAACTATGAATTCTACCTCTTTTATAAAAGCCAGGTGCATAAAGTGCTATTACTCAAGACGGAGCGATTATTGAGATAATTTAATAATTTCAAAAATGTATTATCACACTCGACCCCTGCGGGAATTGAAGAAAACTAAATTCGACCATTCATTCTTGTAACGATAGTTGTACCACGATTCATTTTGTGATACAAAAATATATTGGAACATTTTTAATATTCTCTACAGCATGAGGATATAAGTAGCTTCATACAGAGAACAGGTGATTGAATTCTTATCAATTATATTATGGACTACAGAGGTAACCAAAGTCAAAACACAATTGATGACATGGAAGATATGGCAATAGCGCATGACACATTTTAGCACCCAGTAGGCCTTTGACAGGTTTCGTTGATATGACTGAAATCTGATGACCTGTAATCACCCTTTCAAGTGTAATTCCATTAATCTCATAACTGTGCCCAAAGGGGACAAGTGAGCAGGGGGATGTTATTATTGCACATTTGATCACATTATAATGTTCAATGTGATTGCTTTGGCTCCATTGAAATACTGATTTGATATCATGTTGGAACAGCTCACTATCAAATTGGTTGATAACACCCAACAAAAGTTTGAAATCATTGGCAATCAGAAGTCAACGAGCAATGCTGAAAACAGGTGGCAAATCATTTATTCTTAGGTAATTAGCTGACTGTAGATTTAATATCACGACACATTTTAGAAGAATAAAGGTTTTTGGCTTTATAAACAATATTCTCAATTCAAAAAACATGGTACTAAAATAAGTAGGTAAGTAGTTTACTAAAATAAGTAGGTAAGTTTATCATACATTTTTCGTTATCATGTCTGTCTCCTTTTATGATATATTTAAATTCTGTTTTTTTTTTCAATGGCATGGAAATAATATGGACAACGTAATTTTGCTTAAACTTTGGAAATTTATTTTAATGTGAACCATTAAGTTTTAAGACTAAAATGACTAGATATTTCGGAAATATTTATTACCCCTTGAAATAATACATCATTGCTACATATTTTACATGTATTTTATGCCTACATAAGAGATGTCAATAGACTAATTAATTAGGATTCAATATTATAAAAGTATTGTGTTACGGTAATTATATTCTAAAACTATTATTGTCATTAATCAATCATATAATTCTTATATCTGAACACAGGCTTGATGAATGAATGAATGAAACCGTGACTGAACTAGCTTTCATTCCGTTAAATTTAGCGACACGGCGTGTAATTTTAAACATTTTAGGGAAATTAAAGATATTGTTCCAAAGGTAAATCAAAAATGAATTTTTCATGAAGAGGGAAATTTTATATTATGTTACTTACGCTGAGCCGCGGAGAAAGCAGCATGAAACAACGATAAAAAGCCTAATACTAAAACTAGCTTGTGCAATGAAAAAGCCATTATATTTGATGATTAATTTTCTGTCGCTAATAATTATGAGCTTAGAATGCGTGGAGCCACAGAATATAGGTAAACTTAGAACGACATGACAGTTTTAGTACATGATCTGTAATGACAGTTCCAGAGTTCTGAGATGACATTCAATGTTCCATTTTTTTTTTATTTTCTGGCGTTCGTAATGGTAGACGAGTGTCTACCATTACCGATCACACGTAATCTCATTTATATAGTTTTAATTCCCTTTTAGATAAATAACCTTTAACAATGGCATGTTAAGAAGAGGAGTTAAGTAAAACGAGAATGTATATATATATATATATATATATATATATATATATATATGATGAAAAAGCTAACTGACTTTAGAAGATAATGATTAAAACATTCAGATGGATTAAAACATTCTACTTGTGCATTTATGGAACTGGATGTCATTGCCAGGCGCCAGTAGTGATCCCCAGTGCTTGAGATTGAACGTAGGTCAAATTGAAAAAGTGGATTTTGGATATGGCATTAAGAAAGAAAGACTCACCGTGAGTCCTATCACCTATACCGTGGGTGGATACTCATTTGTTCATATTGGAAAGTATAGAATTAAAGCGTTTTCGCTGTCCTTATTGACTTATCAGAAGTTATTGAATTATCAACATACTGCAAAACATGACAGAAATGATTAAAAGAGAAGTCGATCATATTAGAGTTTAAATCGAAAGGTAACCTTTCAACTAATTCTTGGGTTAGACTCCCATGAGGTTCTGATTACGGAGAGGACGAGAAGAACAAAATGTAATTTTATAAAAATCAGGACGAACCTATATAAAGTCAGATTATTATGTGAACTGAAATAATTTGCTTGATAAACATTTTAGAATATTAAAGGATTATTTTATAACACGAAATCAATTTATATTTTTATGTAATTAAATTAAAACTTTAATGGCTGGATACAATATTATATCCCTTGAGTAGCAACACCGGATATTCTACTTTTGCTTACTTTTCGGTAGGAAAAAATGTGTTGTGTAAGATAAACAGTTTATTAGTAGTGTTATTGTGACTACCGTGAAAGGTAACAGATAAATTGGCGGTAAACGTAAAAATTAATAGAGTCGTAGATGGTATTATTATTTATTGGCCTGAGATACACAGAGGTCTACTCTAAAAAACCATGCCCTATTTTAAATAGACCTTGTTTTTAGTACTTAATGATCGTTATGTTTGCCTTTCACTATTTGCTTTTTCCTTGGAATTATCATTGTCAAAAAATTTCAAAACAATTACCATAATATAAAATTATTATATAATCAACTACGTATAGCAGCAAGTAAATTTTTAAAATTGAACACAAATGGCAATAGCATTATCGACGACTACATCTTTTAAATCTTTATAAAAAGAAATTACTAAAATGTTAAAATAAAGTAAAAATTACCTATTTCTTTTAAATTTTTTTAAACATATATACGCAGGTAGCCCTTCTCTTCGTAAAATTTAAATGGTTGACTATACTCTTAATTAAAAGTCAGAGGAAATAATATTTTATTGATAATTTTGGAACGCATAGTGACAAATAAAGCTCTGGGTGTCTGGGTGGTTAGATAATTTTTTCTTAGTAGTCCTTTTGGATTTTATTTTATATTTTCTTTTTCTTTTACGTCTCTACGCTTTTCTTTTTCATAATTTTGCCAAAAAAATATGCTTAATAAAAGGCATGACTATCTGAGCTTAAGTACCATTTATGTTTGCAAATTGAACTATTTGAAAGGTCTGGCAAATAATTTTTTCACCTAATTAGAGAATGATTAATAATTTGCCTTGAAAAATAAATAAATATCTAGGTCACCAAACTTTCTTCAAATAGTACTATGGACATAATCGCATTTCATCTGAATATGCTCCTTTTCTAAGTATTTCTGAAAGATAGTGATTTTTGGATACACTTAAATTAAGTAAACTTCGCAAGAAACTGGAGTATCACATATGTCCTTTTCCGGGAAAAATGTCAATATTAATTTTTTTACTTTACCGAAACCAAATCCAGATAAAGGAGTCTCAATACTGTTTTGGCACTTTGTGATAATATATATGTTTCATCATAAAACAAAGTCCATTATATTAAGTCATCGTGAAGGAAATCTTCTTTGAATTTTTTGAAAATGTAAATTATAAGATGGCAAAGAGGGCAAGTTATCAGAAAACTTGATTCGCTTCAAGCTGGTGATATTATCAGAGATTTCTCCTTATTTTCTGTGTCGAACGATTTGGTCGAGAAGGAGAGCAATTAATCTCATCGACAGCGTTTTGTTTTTTTAATTCGTTGACGTAGCTTTTTCTTTTTTCCTACTCCTTTCCTTTCCCTTTACGCATGCTTTAACTCAGGAAGTTGATCAAAGAAGAAAAGATATTTGAAAAAAAGGCCAGTGACGATCACTGTTATTTATTCATACATTTTTTCTTTAGGTACTAGTTATAACTTGAAACACATGTCAATTTCCTCTTCATTCTGTTTTACTACACCAATTTTAGGAACAATTTTTATGTATAATAAGTATAACTTGCAAGCTTTGCCTTAGAGATTTTAAGATTTGCTAAATAATGGATACATATAAAACAATAACAATTTAGCCAAAAACTTACCTTAGTTAAACACAAGTGGGTGGTGATGTATTAATATTTATTTAGCGCCAATTGATATAAAATTCTTTACTACCTATTTTATGATTTTTGTGATAATCCACAATCAAAATTTAAAAAAGCCGATGTTGCCATTTAATTTTTCAAAAATAAGATAGCCAGTGAAGTAGCCACGTAAGTAACAATTAGCTAACACACTACCGAGACCAAAAAAAGCTTTTAGAATTTTTGTCTGTTTGGCTGTGCTTTGTGCACGCTAATCTCAGAAAACGGATTAACCGATTTGAATACGGTTTTCGTCGGTGTATCGTGGCAAGCTTCCCGTAACATTTAGTGTTTGTTTCATTTCAATCGGTCCACAAACAAAAAAGTTATGTTAATTGAATTAATACACGCTATTCTAGAAATGCGCTTCGGTCGATTTAGCTGAAACTATTGTTACTTGTATATGTTAAAACCATGATTGGAAGTTTATATAAACACAAAGTTAAAAAATAATGCATGGTTTCGGAGATATAGACAAATCCAATTTAAGTTGAACTCTCATCAATATGATCGACCATATTAAATAGGGATCAGCTTACTGATTCTTCGTGCGTTAGTCGGGCGCGCCTGGCCTATTTAAAGCACATCGCGAGCCGCGTCGCACCCTATAACAGCATTGGATGATTCCCAGCGAACCCACGTATTCGAAGACACACGAAGCACTTTGATAACAGCTAGGTTCGGTAACGTATTGTCTAGCAATTTCTTGCATTATCTACGATATTTAGTAGTTTGAAAATAATTAAATAAATAAAATAATTTCATATAATTTGTGAAGATTATTATAGTTAGAAAAAAAAAACTTTTCTTATAACTTTCGTTGGTTTAATTGTGTTTGACTAGAATCCAGTGTTTACAATAATTACTTAATTCTTACATGAGAGTAGCTATAATAAGCAGGGCGTTATTAAGTTGGTAGGAGTTTTTATTTTTATTGTTTGTTTGCAAATATATATCTTTCTATTTTCTTATAATTTGATTACATGTAGATGGACAAATACGTGATAACTTTTTACTGCAAGAAGATCTGATAAAACCAAAACCGAAGTCCACGCGAATGAAGTCGCCGGCACCAGCTCGTATAACAATAAAAAGTGAAATAAATAATACTGAGATTCTGTATATTTATATTAATTTTTCATAGCGTTTTATTACAATTCAATACATTTGTGAGAAACGTGTCCGACACAAAAATATAAATACTATTTAATAGGTCCAGCTCCTACATTTATCGCACAAAATAGATTTTTAATCAATCGATTGTATAGTTATATGTCAAAATCTATGGCATCATATGGGGTTGCGTATAGTATCGAAACGATAGCAGCTCGATAGAAAAGTCAAAAAACCATATTGATCGTCTTGACGAAATGATCGAATAATTATCTCGTACATGGCCGTATATTCCCGTACATGGCCGTATATTGGCGTACGCATTCTGTCAGCTAACCACTCGATCCGCCATTTAATAATTTTCTAGGACTGTTTTCATACATGACTTACTGGTTAAAAAGCTCTATGATAATTTGTCGGTGAAAATCAGCTAAGCAGTGTAGTAAAAATGGAAATTGTAATCGTGCCACACATTCATCGCGACTAATTTAGGTGTAGTACCAACTGCGTGCATGCTCTAAGCATGAAGGGAAAAGTAAAGACAACATTTAAAAAAACCTGTGAAGCGCGGGTAGAACTCGCACCACGCGGGTTCCGTATACATTTAGGCATTTATAAATATTTAATGGAATGTTCCTAATAAACTCTTCACAAAATTTTAATTTTTTGGAACAAAAATATATTGCCTACTATACCTTTCATAGGCGCATACTAAAAAAATGTATGTGATATAACTATAAATTAACGATTTTCGGATTTTTTCCTTTATTTGCGCTGAGAGATTTTGGTTTTTACCAAATTCCATAACTCTAGCTTAATAGGAAGTACTGTAAAGATATGAATTTGCTGGCATAAATAGCTATATTTTTAGGTTTGTTTTATTGCGTTGACTTAGAAGCTCGATTTTACAGATTTTTCCCATGGATTTTTCCCTTTTTCGAAACTTCATGGGACCGCAGACCTAAGTATATGACATTAATTTCTTCTTGATACCTTCACGCGTTTCTGAGAAAAAGGGTATTGAGAGACAGACAAACAGACAGACGGACGGACAACGAAGAATAAGGGGGATTTTTGAGGTACGTAACTCTAAAAATGATTATAAAATACGAACTAAATTTACACAAACTATAATTTTTACAGTTTTTCCTGCAAAATCTGTAATTTTATCAGCCTGCTAAATTTAATCAAAGAGGAGGTACTTTTTATAAAATATGTAATAAATAGTACGTTGATGCATAGTATTTCAATACATTTACAAAAATACACAAACAACCAAAGAACAATAACTATAAAATTTACAAGGGAGTGGAGATTTATATAGTTCAATATTTTTTTATAAAATTATAGTTAGTGTAAAAACAAAGTTTTTACCAGATGTTATTTAATAAGCGAGTATCAATGTGCTTCATGCACGAGATACATTAATATACACAAATGGGCATTTGATTCATGGCTTTTTTTCCTTATACATACTTCATTCAGGTAATCAAACTGTTACACCGGTTTCATCAAAGTTAATTATTTGATCATCTATAAACTTGTATCCTTGACACGATTTCTTCTAGGTTATTAAAAATGTATTCACAGCTCTTTTGTTAAAGGACCGTAATTGAGTTACACTGTCGTTTTCGGGTTTTATAATACTAATGGTCTGATAATATTACCAAGACCTAATTAATCTAAGTCAGCAATTTTATCATCATTCCAGAAACTTGAGTAACGACGAATAATTGTTTTTTTTTCATTTGTCTAGGTAAAACCATGTTGCATTTTATTGCATTACATTACGTAGGTGTACCTATATGCATTCATTGAATTGCATCCCTTGCTCACTTGTAAATACTCATTGAGAGGTGTATTTGAATGAAAGATTGGCTTGTTTATAACTTCCTATTTTTTCTAGTGTAGGTACAAGTATTAACTTTGCTCTATAATTTGTAATATTAATCTGCCCTAAATACCTTTTAGAAAAGAATAAAAGTAGATATTTAAAGATCACACTAGTACAAAATCCAACTATTTATATTTTATGATAGGTATTTATTTATCAATTATAATTTAATTAAACGGTATAGCTCAAGAAATGTTTGCATTACATGAAAGTTGTTTGATTAGACATCCTTCCTGCAATACAAAAAAAAATTACTTCAGTCTGCATGAAAAATGTGTAATGACGCGTTCGTTATAGTAATTTGTAATGTAATTACATTGTCAATGGATTTATCTAATTTGGGAAATACAATTTTCTTATTTGGTTAAATAATGAAAACAAAGTCGACATTACAATTGAAAAAATATTAAAATTCTACTTTAATTTTTATATGATTCTGCATTTGCCAGTCTTAAAAATTTCGATAAGTTTTAATGGATGTCATTGTTTTGAAACGATTTAATATTTATTCGTTGCTTGTATTCTCTTCGTGTGCTATTATTGAATGAAAGTGCCATTTTTTGCCAATGCTTGAAAAATGACTATTTTGCAGCTCGCCCAATTTCAAGATTTAAAATAATATATCGATTTTGGTCGAGTAAGAAATGGTCGAGTAAGAATTTTTTAAAAGAAAAAATGAAGCCGTTTGGTCGGAATTAAGGAAAACAGAATTTAAAACGATATTTCAATTATCTACATTATACAAATATGAACTATAGCAGGAGAGTAGAATTATATTTATGGTATTCTTATCATGACTAGAGTCAACAATTTTAAAAGGTGAATGTTAAAAAAAATTCAGGCCATTTTGGAAAAAGGAGGAAATACCGTCACGTTGTAGAGCAAGCTACTCCACGAAATTGAATTATGCAGCTGGATTGAGATATGAATCAGAGGAAAAAATAATGCTACTGTTATTGTGAAAGATATAACATGCAATTCAAAATGCGCTACTGAAACTATACAAAACAATGTAGACGCTTAGATCGAAAATCCCTAAAAATGAGGGAAAACGAAATTTTGATATAGTCGTTATTTATCCACCCTACGAGAAGATGTTCTTTAATATTAATCACTTGATATTATAATTGTAGAAACATATGCGAACATAAATTTCAATAGTTTTTAAAATTACACTGTAAAAAATTATTGCTAGCTGAAAATGAAATCACTTTTAAATGGTGAGCACTTATGACTTTGTTGGACAATTGATAATAATTCTATTTTGCTATATATTGTTTGTCATTAGTAGCGATAAAAGATGGAAAAGAAATTATTATTTGAAATCAATGAATTATTTGAAATTTTGAATCAATCAAATATTGTTTTGGTTTTTGAAACTTGAGATATTGTTTTGGTTTTTGATCCTTGAGATTGAAAAACTTTAAAACCAATTACATATATTTTTATTATATACAACAGAAATTAACGATAATATTATTACATAGTCTCCAGAATTAATCGTCATGTATGGGATAATGTGCTCAATGTGCAGATACAACAGGTCAGTATTGTCACATTAGTGAAGCAAAAGCAAACAAGATGAACGATTCCTCACACGTTTCATTGCAATCTACGTGCGTTTTATAACATATATTGCACATATTCTCTAGGTAAATACATGACATGTTCAATTTGACATCAGAGAAATTGTTAACTCCAGAAATAAATTAATTAGAGAAATTGTTAAATCTAGAAAAAAAATCGTTAAAAGTGAGCTTTTTAATAGATATTCTAAATCTGGCTTCGGTGTAATTATTGACGGAAATACTATAAAAAAGGTTTCGAGGAGATATTTACAAAACGCTGTCGCACGAAAACGGATATTTACTAGTTGCAAAACTTATTAATGCACGTGTAGCGATGTCGATTGTTTGTATGCAATAAATCTAAAGCTCATGCGCCTCTTGATCACATTCATTATTTTATGACTTAAATAAAAATATGTGTTTTATACTATTCGGTGACCAGTTTTATTTATTTTATATTATTAAAACTATATCGATACAACAATGACAAATATATGAATTATTCTAGTTGCGATTCGAAATTTATCCATTGACCAGGCCAACTAACCAGAATGGCTGTGAAAAATGGCCTAGGAGACAGAAGTAGGTAGCAGTGGTTTTCAATCACCTAAAACATAAGCTCAAAGAATAGGATAATCGCAGGTGAATTATTTTAGACACATTTAAATCTTTCAGACCATGAGTTTTAAGGAAACCACGAACGACTGAAACCTGCCTTCTCGTGATTTCCCTAAGACAGATCTAAATAATACATGAGGCAAATTAGAAAACAAAAAGACGTTTTATGAATACGTGAGAGACATGCTAATTATTAAAAATCACGAAAGATTCTAATTACTAAAAATATCACGCTTCCTTGTGACGCTTTTTTTCACACCATAATATGTGTAGAGATTGCATTAATTCTTTACTAAAAATATGTCCGATGAAGCGTGAAAATCTAATTAAAATTAAATTTACCTATGCAAACATTACTTTCAAAAAGCTTTGTCTTATATTTGAAGTTGTTTGTTATAATAAACAATTTTCATTTAGTATTAATTTTAATTAACGAAGTAATCTTTAATAACTTTTTTTTTATTTTAAAAATATAAATTATAAGGAGAAATGGGTAGAAACCTTGGAAGTGTCGGGTACCTGACATGACAAAGTTTTATTCTGATCATTATTAGTTCTTCGCTTTTAACCCTAGCACAACATGAAAACCTTAAACCGACCTTAACATCGAATGTGATGAATAACCTCTTAATTTAATTGATCTCGTTTGTCGAGGATCTACCAATTCTGGAAGTAAACAGAAATTTTGTAAAGTCACACTTAAAATTATTCCATTTTACCTATCCATAATTGATCATCATTCTCAATAAATTACTATTTCAATTTGTAAGTGAGTGTTACGAAGCTGACCTTCTTTTTGCAAAACAATTGTTTTTTTAATTTTATCGTTCCTTCTGGGTCCAAATTGAAACTAGATAATGGGCAATTAATTTCCACAATAAAGTCTATGTATTGGCCGTCTAGTGTAGCTTCTAGAAAAACAAATTCATTATCAATTAATAAATCGCACTGCTCTATGTTGGCATGTAAAAGTATTGCTAATTTTTAAAATGCATGTTGGCAT
Source organism: Druceiella hillmani (assembly GCA_039881145.1). Lineage (NCBI taxonomy): Eukaryota > Metazoa > Arthropoda > Insecta > Lepidoptera > Hepialidae > Druceiella > Druceiella hillmani. The sequence goes on along the minus strand of JAYKKI010000008.1, from coordinate 13,168,322 downwards.
GTAAAAGTATTGCTAATTTTCAAGGTGCTTTCAGAATCGCTTTTTCTTGCTTCTTCGTATGCTCCATCAATCATATCTTTCTGACAACTCTTACCATAGTGGGGGTCTATTGATACGGGCTTAGTTATTTTTTTGTTTCTTTTGGAATTTATAACATCATTACAGCTTGTATGAAATGTTTTTAACTTTTTTATTTCCGAACCAGCGTCTATTTTGAAAATAAATTTATGTACAAAAGATTGTAAACAGCCTATTTTAAACGATACTACTGCAGCTGTACATGGCCCAGTATATGGAGTTCGGGGAGAAAAGTTAACCCTTTTGATACCTAAATATTTGGGAATGCGCGAAATTATTTGTTTAGTTGTTCTGCTAAATTATTCGTTTAGTTGTGAACTAAGCTATAAAAAGGTAAATATAACCTCTGACCGATGTAAGTTATTTCGTGGAAAACACCACAAATTGTCGATTGGGTAACTAAATTTGCATCATTACACACAGTTAGTGTGATCGTCAGATATGAGATAGGGCTCAAGATTAATAACTCTTTTGATATTATCAAGCTTTTCAACAAACGGTTTAATTTGCTTTCATTCAAGGATATTGCATTACCACCTCTCGGTTATCTTTCAAATAATACGGCATCATAATGTTAGAAAATACCATCGCACTTTAGTAATGAGCCTCAAAGAATGGAATGTACCGTAAAATATTTGTGGCAACTTTAGATATTTCCTATTCCTTGTTTACGTGTGTGGTTGAAAGAGTCACGATTCTTTGAACTAGAATCTGCAAATAAAATAAAGCTGATAATCATTTATTTCCTAATAAAACGAGTTCTTCGTTTAGGTATTTTGTATAACAACGTTGAAGAAATTTGCGTTATTTTGAAATGTTACTTGATTTAAAATTTAAGAAGACAACCATGATGTTTAGGCGATGAGTTTTTACAGCTGTCTGCCGTGAATAAAAAAGACAAGTAGTAAAGAAGTTTTATAGCGTAGTTGTCACGTATTTTTATATTTTATTTGCCATATACCTTTACAGTTTAATTGCTATATGATATATGATATTAAAGTAATCTGCTGCTAGTAAAAGAAACAAGTATGGAAAGAAGCTTTATAGTAAAATTTTTATTCTTGAGAACTATCATTTTGGTACTCTGAATTTAATCATTGTATTTTGTACTATAAATTAGTACAAAATATTTCTTTATTTGTAATATCTATCTATTTTTCAATAAAACAGACCTTACTATAGGCCAATATCGGGATCGTAATTGAGAAAGATAATATTGGATTCTGCCAGGTGACTTGTTTTCATTTTGAGTGTTAATTAATTTTAATGGCACAAAAGAACTTAGAAATCTATTTCTATAGGCATAATTTTAACATTTTTATTTATGTTGTGTCCGTTAAGACCGTACTAGGCAAACACACTTATAAATTAAAACAAACACATTTATAAATCAAAGTTCGTGTTTTGGCATATTCTACGTGAAGCTCCCTTAAAATATGTTAACAGACGAGTAACATTTTATTTAACCAATCCTAAAGATTTATTTCGGCTTAAGTTGCTGCTACATGATATAATTAGTTGTTCGTGAACTCTAAACTCTTCTTAAATCGAGTAACAAGCCTAGATTCTTTGTAAAAGTTACAGAGTTGCCGAATCAGTGCTCATGTCGAGGATTCCTTTAGAATGAGTTGAACCTGTGTAGGGTAAATTAATTGATTTAAGTTTTATGGTACTACGCAATAGTACTATTTTACCTGTTTTACTTCGCTTATTAACCGAATGTAAAGTCAGTTGCAGTAAGTCGAACGTGTCCAGAAGCCAGGCAGCCTGCCAGTTTAGCAAAAAAGAAAAACGACCTTCTTTTATGCATATCCACCCTATTTCCGTTTCATTTCTACTTTAATGGGAACAAATTTATTTAGTTTATCTTTTTTATTATTCTGTAAAATTTCAAAATTCAATATATACTTTTTCGCAATTGTAACTGTTCCTTAATATTTTATGGTTTTTTTCTCGCATAATACTAAACGATTCTATTCTAATTCGTCATTCTTTTAATTCCAGAAGGTTATATAAGCAAAAAATTGATTATATTAAAAATTCTTGACCGATTAAAAATCGAGGATATCAGTCTTATCAGGTTTATGCAACTTATTTTAAACATTACCATGGGAAGCCGCGTTTATTGTTTAGATTTCCTTAAAGTTTCAATTTTATATTGTCATAAAACAAACAACTCAGTAAAATTTAAAATCTTTGATTATTGCAAATATGAAAAACAAACATTAAAATTTGCTTTCACATCTTTTACTTTCATGCAATATCTTGTTTTTAATGGCTTTGTACGCCATTATTTACCAATTTACTTTGTTACTTTCTTGCTCAGTCATACGAACCCAAAGTGGATAAACTTACTCACCATAATTGAGAAGTTCCTGTCACCACCTTTCAGTATCATGATCAGACCTTGGCCACTACTTGTGACTAAGGTATTCGTCAAGATAACTCAGCCGAGTTAAAACTCTGTGAATCTACTCCTCCCCATGCTCAAAGTGGCTTTCTACTCTTATACGTTGAGGAGATCCTTAGGATATGTCCATAGTTCAGCATCGGGTTGTTAACATATGTGAAACTTATCTGAAACCAAGGCGTTCTCGAGTTATGATTGTACAAATGGCTGTCCTTTAAAAAAATATACACGCGTCGAATTGAGAATCTTCTCCTTTTTTAAATTCGATTTACAAAGGTATTTTTAAGTGTAAAAAACAAGTTATTTAATCAATGAAAACTCAGTAATAGAACACTCTGAATACAGGTGCAGGCATGATTTCAGCATTGTTGGTCTCTTAATATTTTGGTTGGTATTACAGATGACTTTATTGTGGGACATATTTTTTCTGGACATTTTTATTGCTAAACTTTTTAGAATTGTTTTATGTAAAATTGTAAAAAAAGTAGGTCCGGAACATAACTCGACTTTTCAATTGGATACCACATAGGACAAAGACAAATATCAAGTGCTTCATTTGTATTCCCTAAGATTTTCATATTAAAATTTCTCACTACGCTAAATTTTAAGGTATCTTTTTCCAAGGAACTGTTTCAAAGAAAAACCACCGCGACAGATATACAGGTGGAAAGACACCAGATAAAATCATTATAACGTTTCTGTTTTTTTTTTCTTGTCAAGGTTCAATTTTCTTCAATATTACAACGGTTTCAATGGTAATTAATTAAATAAATGTTGTTCAAGAAATCAGTCACGAGAACAAAATCGCGAGTTCAAATTAGATCTTACATAATTATAAGGTGTATAGTTTCAAATAAAATTAAATATACATATACATATATATATATATATATATATATATATATATATATATATATATATATATACATACATAATGCTTTTTTGTCTACGTCAAGTATTCCTTAGGAAATATTTTCATGAAATGATTCGTTTTATTATTCTGAATGATAAAAAGAAAGAATTAAATATTTTGAAAATTTTTGCTATAAACTTACTATTTAAGTTCAAAATAATGAAAGTTATGGAAAAAAAAATATGTCAACACTTCGCGAATCATCAGTTAACTGAATTAGTAATATTTATGTAATTCCGAAAAAGGGTTTCATCACGGTTTTTAAAGTTTTATTTTTCTCCGAGGACTTGAAGTAATAAATATACAGAAATATTATTTTATGACAAACATTTGAATTTCTTTTAAGTTCTCCAAATTTGTAGGCGATTATCTCGGAAACGGCAGGATATTTTGATATTCACAAGAAACGTTTAACGTTCAGAATGATGGGATGAATGAGCCTGTGGAAATATATTCTAAGGAAAAATGCACCTTTACACAATTTTGAATTGCAGTGGAAGCCAGTCTCGTAAATACACTACGGGTAGAATGTGTTGGTCCTCCTTTACACTTCCGGCGACAATATCTAGCCCATCGTTGTCTACCGCAGGCAGCTAGGTTTTCTTGCACGTCATTTCCCCAAAACATACTCTCTTTTCTGGGCTTATCGAACAATGTCTCTTTTTAGCTTCTCAAGACTTGCCATCTTCTTATCACTAGCCTCCAAAGATTCAAATCCCTTTTAAACCACTTTATAAAATACCTCGTTCCCTCTCTATAGTTTTTTTTCAGTTCCAACTCTCTATAGTTCCATTTGACTTGCTAATTTACAGGTCAAATATAAATTTGTGTTTTGAAGTTGGCAAGGGGTCCACTAATGCCAATTTGCTGTTCAATTTCGTCTTGATAATGTTTGGGTGGATTGGATTCGAATATATACGGAAGCATGAAAGACTGAAAGATGGCTATGTCGGTACGTCTTTTTATTGCCTCTTATTCGGCATATTTTCGCCTCCTAAAGGAATGTTCGATATTATATGGGGAATACCGACCTATTGTGGAGGCCTTGAGGTATGCTGGGTTTAAAAATATTCGCAGGCTCCATATGTTCTCCGTCCCTTTAAGTTCTTTACAGGTTCTCCTCGCTAATATTTTTTCCAAAACGTTTAGCTTTCTGATTCTCCAGATCAAGCAGGTTACGATTAATTTGGAGAGATCGAGATCGGATATCGTTCTTACGTGGATACTTGTGTCATAGTGCGTAACGAAATAGTCAACGCAAAAGTTTCGCCGTCGTGAAAGGGGATTAATTTTTCTCTCTTAAGTTCGTTGAAGATCTCCTTCACAACTCTCTTAAATTCGTTGAATAAGTTTTAAAATATATTTTTTCTCGCAAGGAAACCTGGATGGTATCTCCTATGCGATTGAGATATTGTTATTATTTGGCTTACTCATTTGGCTAAGGTGAGTGTTAGAGAGTCTCCAATTTGCGGGTTGGGTGGGATTGGGAGATATTGCAAGTTTGGGGATGGCGATCTAAATAATCTTATTTTTGCATGTCCATTGAATAACAAATTTCTTTCGTTTATTTATAAATTATTGAGATATCAAATTTAATTATCTATTATTATTAGATTCCTTTTGTTAATAGCTCATAAATTCATTTTAGCATTAATCATAAAATGTAAAAGAAGAAAGACATCGAAATGTAGGATTCATTACATGCAAATTCATTTACCTGTTTATATTTGTTTTTATTCATAATTTATATGTATATCACTATTTTGTACTCATTTACATATTGTAGTTATATTTATATTATCTGTAAATATTTTTATATTTTCGCTTTATTTATTTAATTGTAGTTTATTTCTCATTTAATTTTTGTTTTAGTATATTTATTTGTTATCAAACAGCAACAACAGATATTCCGGAAAAAAATTAGTCAGTATTGCCTAGCAATCTGTGTTGCCTAGCCAAATTTTTTTCTATGGAGAGAATGAACGCCATAAAATAAAAGATAAGATATTTTTTTCTTTGTATTTATTTACTCTGAAATATATCTTTCCATTATCTTTTTAAATACTTTATTTTTACTTTTTATTGAACTAAAAATATTTAAAGACCTTTCAATCAATGAAATTTTATTAAAGTAACTTGAAACAAAATATGATAACAGATGTTTATAATAAATTCTAACATGCAAACACTCTTCTTGTCTTAAGTGTTCACCCTGCTGTTAAAGTATTATGTTTAGGCCACTACATTTATTTGATGCGTTTACACAAATGTTGTACTCACTTTACTTCTCAATGTTATGCGAATATAAAATTAGCGCATTTATGTACATGTAAAAGAAATTTTACAATTTACTTTTTTACGTTCTAGAAAAAAGTAGACTTTCTGGGGGGGGTTAACTGGTTGACATTTATTCAAGTAAAAGTAGAGGTAACATTTAAATCGACAATTTTACGTCACTATTACCAAATGTCAAAATGTTGACCAATATTTCGTAACAACATTCCATTTTTTTTCAGGCTCATTAAATATAAAAGTCAAGCTTTTATAGATGTTTTTGATTAATTTTTGTATTTGGCGAGTCGGTACAAATTTAAGTCGTTACTAAATTTTGAAAGCGACTATCAAATGTCGCAAACTATTTTACCCTCATCTTCGTCGAGAAATATTGATGTAAATAAGAAAAATGTAGAACAATCACGATTTAAATTAACAAAATGTATGAGGTTTTGTTACAATAAAGAAAATAATACGTATTGTGGGCGAACTTGCGCTGGTTGGGGTAAGTTTATGACTAAACTTGTTTATCTTGTAATTTATGTTTTCTATTTCAAGTATTTTCATAAGTAATTAATTAAAATGTAATGTACATTTGCAATCGGGATTTCTGCATCGATTTTGTTTATCAACCCGATCAACCAAAAAAACGTCTAGTAGGTACGGTTTATTTCACTGCTTCGGTTTTCATATATTGCCAGTAGGTCTTTAGATGTCCCATTTTCGTGACTAAAACTAAACCAATCCATTTGGGGTAGGCAAGATGAAAAATTCGAGAGATAATAGGTTTTGACGAAAAATATTGTAGTTTCCGTATCAGACACTGACAGATATTATAATCTCATCAATGCTGATATCATTATTTTTTTCTTGTTTCTTGTAAGATATCGTTATAACAGTTAAAACCTTCTAAGTGTTATTATTTTTCTCTTGCTCAGTTACGTCATCGCTGGAAGCAATCTTCAGTAATTTCTAAATGAGAAATTCGAGGCGGGCCAAAATACCTAGTAATTATCATAGTTGCAGTTTATTTGAAAATAAAACATAAAAAATCTGTTATTAAAAAAATCCATTTTTATAAACTAGTTTTAAAACTAATAGCTAGTTACTGGTTAGTTATCGATGGTTAGTATATAGGCATATAATGAAGGCTGATCGTTCATTGCCGGAAGTGGGAATACGTGAGATATTGTGAAAATGCTATTTTTAATTTGGATGATATGTGTTCGTTGATGAATCTGTTTATCGTCAGTCGAGTATTACTCTTGTTTATTTGAGATTAAGAAAATGCTTGTGTCCAGATGTACGATGACGTGAAAATTAATATAAGTTTTGGGGCATTTTTCATGATGTCTGGGTGTTTTTTTGTCCAGTAATGGTTTATGAAAACCAAGAAAAATTTTTATTGGAGAAGTTTGTTTGAGATTAGTGCTGTATAATTCAGTTAATTGTAATTGTATTAGAGGAGGTACTTCTTTAGGATTAACATTAAATGACAAAAAGACAAAAGATCAAATAATATTTTGAAATTTTTAAATCGACTGTCAAATTACTCGTAAAGTCTGCAAGGCAGTGACAAACTCTTAGTTTCTTTATTTTAACCCATAGTAAGGTGAGTGTCAGATCGTTCAGTGCATAACTCAACATTCATGCAGGAACTGAGTTTTACCCCGCAGTTTCATTTTAAACTCTCGATTTTCCCGATCTCACACTCGTTGGAAAGCATTGTCACAATTTCGCCATCTTATTTTAATGTGGTTGAACTCTTATATAAATCTTGAAACTGGCGGTGCAGTTAGCTGCGCGATTGAACGCAGTTGATTAATTTAACAACAAAATCGAGCGCGTGATTGATGCGGATAGCTGCTTTACACAGAACATCCTAGTAAATAATGCAGGAGACTGTGTTATGATCCCGGTTTTCTTTAGTAAATATACCAACGAGGCAATTTGTTGTCGCTTTACTCAATTGGTCACAGGCGCGTTCATGTCGGAAAGACTTTTGAAATACGTATAGCAAATAATTTATCCGGTTGTCTGTCCTTTCATTGATTACAAGCTTGCCAGTTCCTCGGTAATGTTCTATTCTTCATCTATTCCTCTTACAAATCAACAACTGTGCGGTGTCGCTAACAACATTGTACTTGTTCATGGCCACAGAAAAATATTTAAGTCTTTCGATATTGTTATTTCATTATCGGATAGCTGAGCTCCGATTTCTTTTAAATGCTAGCATACGGGTTCAAAGTCCTTTGTTTTTTTTCCGGACATACAACGTTACTCACGGTGATTAAATAATCTTTAATGAACTCGGCATTAGAAAACGAATTACTATTGAAGCTTATTTTGAAAACTATGATATAACTTGCAAACGTAATTTTTTGTGAACTTTTCGAGGATTATCTTACATTAAAAATATATTATGTTATTATGTCAGTGTATCCTTAAGATGTTTCGCTAAAGATTTTCTGTCTTCATTGCTAATGAATGAGCACTTTGACTAATTATGCTTAGTTGTGAATTGTCGTGTCAAGTTAAAACCTTTAAACACGGCCACCATTTCATGGCTTCAATATACTCTTTTAATATATTACTTTTAATATATACTTTAAATATTTCAATATACTCTTTTAACATAATTAAAATGAGTTCATTATAACAATTATTAAACTGGCTGAGATAACTAAGAGAATACGATAAGTCAGGTCTAGTCGAAACACCTAAATACAACATTCCATACCAAAAACTGATAAAAAGCCCATAGATTTTGGTATGGAATGTTTACTGCACAATTTTCAGCCTTATTTATGTCCAATTTCTTTCAATAGGGGTATCTACTGTTCTGCAATTTGACATTTCAAATTTTGACAATAACTGCACTATATATTCCTGTCGATCTACTGTTATAGTCTTACATTCTTTGTTCACATTAATTCTCATGCCTAAGTAGCGTCTGAGAGGACCTAAATCTTTTAATTTAAATTCGAAACTTAAAACAGTTTTAAATTTTTCAGTCTCCTTAGTACGATTTGAAAATATTAAAATCTCATCAACATAGATAGTTACAATAATCTTAACATTATCAGAAAACTTTGTAAATAAGGATTGGTCAAATCTACTGATTTTAAATCTAAATTAACCAAACAGTCTTTCACTTTTTCATACTAAACCAAAGAAGATTGCTTTAATCTATACTAGGATCGCCCAGTAGTCGGAATTCGACCACACTATCTGTATATTAATACGCAGTGAAATACAAACAAACACTTGGTTTACATTGAAACTTTATTGTTCATTATCCGTAACAATTTTATCATAGCTATAATAAACTTTAATTTCTCCAGGAATACTATTCATAACATCGTTACTAACCATCGCACAATCTTCATTGGTCGGTGCTAAAATAACTGAAGTTATAATTTCATCAGTCAATAAATTTTGACCAATATTGCCATAAATAGCATCTATGATATTATCAACATTACCAATTAATTGTTGAGGTATTTCGATTATATCGTAACCAAATTGTGGGAAGGTCGGAGCAGTTCCATTGCCAATTCCTTTCAAATATTCAACAAAGTCGAATTCGTTTGGAAATACTCTCATGTTTTGAGTCAATTTTTCTTTACAAAATGTATGGAATTTGTCCCAACTGTTTATGTAATTCTCAATCAAAACTGAACCTGAACCACGTGGAATCACAGGCAATATTTATTTGAAGTCGCCACATATACATATATATACATATATATATATATATATATATATATATATATATATATATATATATATATTATATGAAAACAACGATATATGTATTATTACGATACGTGGAAGGAACACTCTAAAAACCCCTCCCCTTCCCCTGCTTTTGTTTACAAAATCTTCTGGAATTGACACATAAATATTTTCTTTAAAATGTCCGTTTAAAAATGCAGTTGTCACATATAGATGTGTAATGTCCATGTTTCACTGTACATTTAGGGCGAAAAACACTTTCAGAGTGGAATGTTTTACGACTGGAGAAAAGGTGTCCTCGTAATCGATATGATGTCGTTGTATAAAACTTTTTGCCGCAAGTCTGGCTCTATACCGCACTTTATCATTCACATCAAGTATTTTATTTAACACCTGCACAATTGAACCATCACTTGGTATATCAACAATTTCCCAAGCATTATTGTCCTCGAGTGATTGGAGCTCCTCTCGTATAGCCTGTTTCCACTGATCGGCTTCAGGTCTATTCAGCGCTTCTGAGAAAACTATCTGGTAGACTTCTGGACTAGGACTAGAAACACACATGTTGCCAAAACCAAAGCGTTCTGGAGGTCTTCGTGTTCTTTTGCTCTATACAAATTCTGGAACTGGTTGTATCTTACTCCTTGAGATATATGTCTCTATACTTGAAGTAGTTAGAATGTCATCATCGGTTTCACTAGGTGCATCAGTATACATAGATATATTTGAATCTGAATCATGGAGAGATTCATTCATTGAGGCCTCATCCACTGAATCTCTGTCATCTTCATTTGTTGCTGGTAGCTCATATACTTTAGTTTCAACGTCGTTCTGTATTCAACCTGTAGTTTTTTTCCCATCACTATGACATCTGTCTTTAGAGCTACTGTATTCTTTCTGGGATCATGTATACGATATCCTTTCACTGTTTCTGAAAAACTACAAGGATGTACATTTTAGTTTTTCTGTCCAATTTTAATCGCTTTTCCATCAGTGTGTAAATTATCACAGGCCTACCAAAAGACATATATGACTTAAGTCTGATTTCTTTTTATGTCAGGCTTCATAAGGTGTTTTATTTCTCTAACTTGAAGTTACAGATCGGGTTTTTAAGTATGTTGCTGCTTTAGTTGCGTCAGGCCAGAACTTCTTTTCTAGAAAAGTAAGCATCACGCTTTCTCTACAACAGTTTGATTAGCTCGTTCACAAACATAATTTTTGTTCTGGTGTATATGTATTTGTCTTCCGGTGGATAATTCCCACTTTGACTAAGTAATTTTCCATTTCTTCATTACAAAACTCACCACCGTTGTCTGTGTACAATATTTTAATTTTTTTATTCTGCTGGTTTTCAATCATTGCTTTGAAATTTTTGAATATATTGAAGGTTTAACTCTTATGCTTATGAAATTATATAAGTCATGCGACTGTAATCATCAATAACTACAAAGATACATACATATAATAAAAGTACAAAATACTGAGAGCCGGCAATGGATTGCATTTCCATGGTACCACATACATCAGCATGTATTATCTGTAGTGTTTCTGCACTTCTCTGTCCGACATGAGAAAATTGCAAAATCATTTGTTTACCTTCGCAACAGGTCACACATATATTCTTCGTAATATCACTGGTATCTGGATAAGACAATCCATCCACAATTCCGTTCTTTATTTTGTTCAAATCATTGCTGTTAATTTGTGCTAACCACCTATACCAAAGCTCTTTACTTGCTACAGCAGATGCTGTCAGAATAAAATCTGCTACTTTAATATTTAGCTCGTACATTCCATTTAAAACAAAAAAAACAAAAATGTCCCCAAACCTCGCCTGAAACGAGAAACGCAAGCTCACAAACATACTGCGTTTTTGTTATGCTAAAGATGACGAAGAGAACCGTACATTCACTGTCTAAGCTTGTCTTTTATCAATGTCGTATGGCGTGTTCTAAGTGGGCTCATGCTTCGTCTGCCGCAATAACAAAAAAATAAAACGAATTTTTGGTGATTTATTTGCAAATAATTTATTTATTTACGCAATTTACGTCACTATGTCCATATCATATAGATAAATTGACTTTTGATTATCTTAATTTAAACAAAAATATCTTCGAAAAACTTGATTACATTATAAATATGTTATGTATGTAGTAGATATTACTATAGTAGATATCAGAGATGATTACTAAAGGCATGGCCTTCATAAGGGTAGCTGGGTCGGCTATGGTCAGAGAGCACGAGTACCGGATCCTGGAATGAATCTGTGGCCTTCTGTTTGTTGTTGCCTATAAAAGTTTGCAACAAGAAATTTAGTGCAAAAGATTTTGGGCATTACATTATTTTTAGTCTTTGAGGTTTTTCGGGGTGATAATGACATGTTAAAATATTCAAAAAGAGTAGTGGAAATGTGAGAGTGTGAATGGACGAGCACATTATTTGTTATATTATTCTTGAACCGAATTCATCCTTTCTGGTGAAAATCTTCTAGTAGCCATATCAGATAAAAAAGGAAACCATTTTTATAGGACGCTAAACCCGGCACTTGTAATAATGAGCAAAATATTCTAGTTATCATGTGTATTTCACAGTGAAAAGAAATAAATCTATTCGAAGTAAACGAACGTTTTATTTAGTTCATGAAATTCTCCGGTAAAACAAGTCAGAAGGTTACAGAATACATATTTTTCAATTTTCTACGTCACAACAAACCTCTTGAAGACTCTTGTTTGCAAGAATGCAGAAAAGCGGAAGTGAAACCAGAAAGTTGTGGAAAATTAGTGTGGCATCTTTTTATTGTCCGGGGTTTAATAATTTTGTTATATAAATTATGAATATACGTTAATGCTGTTAAAATTTAAGATATTTCTTTTTCGGAAATATATGATATTTTTATTCTTTTTTCGAATAGTAAAAAAAACATGTTCCATTATCTACACAAAGTCTTTTAGAGACAAGATGGCGAAAAAAATTCAAGCAGTGTGCCCTGCCGTGAAATATTATCCTGATCTACTTACACTCATAAATGTTATTCTCCATGAAATAGCTACAAACTTGGTGTCTTCAATGCTCAACGTGTAAAAGTTTAAAAAACTCTCTTCTATCTTTTTAAGGGCCTACTTACTCTTCAAAAACTTTGTATTAAAGTCCGTATGGATTTTATTAATTGATAAAACTGCATTTAAACAAATTTTATTGAAAGAGACGCTGTCCTTTCGTTGTCTCTTAGAACGTTATTATTGCAGAAATCAACACTGCAGATAAGATAATTGCAATAGAATCTAAGTTTCCACAAAAGAAAACGGCATCAACTGATTCAATTTAAGATTTCAGAGTTAGTGTTATATTTCTTCTTCTAGATTTTATAACGGCTGAGTTGAGGGTGCAAAAGCAATCCGCGAGTATTGAATTTTTCTAAAATGGAAAAGAAGAGTTGACTGTAAAAAAAGTAAAAGATCAAATACGTGCATATAAAAGAGAACTCACTGGAAGAAATTCTGTAACTAAAATTGGTAAATCCAATTTCTAATAAAAATTTATAGGTTATTTTCTAGAGTTTCTGTTTTTCTGCACACATTTTTGCACGGTGCACGTCACTCTCTCTTCAGTGGAAAATTGTTTCAGTGGGTTAGTTAATTCCCTAAAAACTTGGCGGTGAAGCACAACTGGCCAAGAATAACTTAATAATTTGGCCATTTTATTTATATAGATATTATTTCACAAAAAGGATTGAATTTTCTTTTGTCATAGATATATTCACAAACATAAACGCATGAAAAATGATATATAGGATATTGTCGTTTCTTGTTTCTGAAGTTAAATATTTGTGAAGAAAAAAAAAGAAATGTGTCATTTTGTTTGTAATTTCACCACTTATTCGAGATGGTTAAATTTTTATTTTGCTGGGTAAATTTTGATTGTTGTCATTTCATATGGTTGTGGGTCGGACAAAGTAAGTCCACTGGCTGGATTTGGTGTGCAGGCTGTAGATTGCCCATCTTTGATTGATAAATTGATCTTTTTAAAGACGAGAAAAGCCGTTCCGCTTGTTATACTGATTTTGTTATCCCGTTCAGATAAATGTTCCAATTTTATTACATTGGTCACATGTTTTTCACGTCCTTTTCTAACTCTGACATCACTTCCTGATTCAGTTCAATCTTTCCTTATTCCAGCTCCACGCCTTGTTCTTGGACGATCACGAGTACTTGCGGTAAAGGTTGCAATAACAGACGATAAAAAAGATATTGAAGACTGTGGTCGGTTTTCTTCTTTTGACTCTGAATGTAATAATGACTATGAAGATACTAGCTGGTTTTCTTCTTCTGACTCTGAATATAACAAAGATTATGAAGATCCTAGTCGGTCTTCTTCTTCTGAATCTGAATATAACAAAGATTATAAAAATTCTACTCGGTTTTTTTCTGACTTTGAATTTAAAAAATATTATGAAGATCTTATTCGTTTTTACCCTTGTGACTTTGAATATAACAAATATTATGAAGATCGTAGTCTGTTTTCTTCTTCTGACTATCACTAATTTAAAAAGTTTGAGGTCATACCACGATCATTGATCTCTTCGGCGGAAAGCCCTGATATATTAAGAGCTTTGATAATTTCGCCATCAACTTGCCGACATTCTAATAAATATCATCAGCTAAACTAATAAGTTTACGTAGTACGCGAGAAGCCACTGGAGTCCAACTTAATTAAGTATGGTACCTGTACAATATAAATTTTCTGAGTCCAGATCATAAAATATAATTAGAAGAAATAGAAGAAGAAGAATAACGTTTCGATTTAAAGAAAAACTATCATATGTAAGAATATTGCAAAATAATAAAGGTCAAAAAAAGATTTAATCGATTAACTACGATTGCTCACCGTGTGTTTACGGACTCGTCTCTACTTGCATTTATCGCCGTGTAGCTACCATTCTCTTGTCGAATAACCCAGATGACGCAAAATACTTAATTAATCAGAAGTTAGTATAAAAGTTAAATGTTCTACCTAATAGTAGTAAAAGTTTAACTGGTGCATATGCGACGGCGCGGTAGTCATTGGTTTATTTTTTTAATGTACGCGTATACCAGACATTAGGAGGATATATTTGCATTTACACGATATTGTCAAATTAGTGCAGCAATCCAATTTTTACGTATTCCTGGGTACAGAATAAGACGATTGTAATCAATAATGTTTTTATTATGTTTTCCCGTTGTGACTTTTAATTAACTCTTAAACTATACTAAAGTTAATTAAAAATAAATTATTTCTCATAATAAAGGTCTTAAGTAAAAAATGTAGATTAATTTCATTTTCAATTTTATTTACATATATATTCTTTTTATTTTGCTTCCCTTGCTTTAGTCACATATGTGTATACATAGATAAGATCTCGTTAGTGAGCTGAGCAACTTTTGAGGAAATTAACTTATGGTCAAATGATCTTCAACAAGAATCATTATCAGTACTAGTTATGTTTTATTGAAAAACAAATTATTCTGCGTCGCTTTCCACAATAAATCTTTTAATCGGAAGCAGAAAATGTGGAAATATTATGATGATGTTTTTGAATTTCATGTTAATTTCGGTGCAGTACAATTATTATTTTTTTTCTTTCCAGTAAAATTGATAAGTTTTTCGATACTATACGCAATATTTCTCCTCACATTTATGAATGCTTTGCTTTACATCTCACTTGAAATCTTAAAAAATACTGGTGGACCCATAATCAGTAAGAGAACACTAAAGAGTTATAGCCAAAGGAAAATAATCGGTAAGTGTAATTTAAAACAAAATTCTAATATAATTTTATAGGGATTTTAATTCTACTAAATTTGTGGAAATATTAAATTTTTTCCCGTTATTAATTTTTGTTTTCAAAAAAAATTATTAGTCCCCATTCGTCGGTATTTTATTTGCGACGTACAATTTCTTATGAGTCTCTTACTCAAGTCTACAAAATGTAATTAAATGTATGTAATATTATTATTTTGTTATAAAAATATACATATTTGGAAAAACCCTCATAATGATAGTCCCTGAAATTTTATAAACACGTTCTTAATGGAGATGGTGAAACTGAATAATTTAATCCAATAACGTTAAGTAAGTACGGAATCATCTATAGATTCTGATAGATTAGTTTTTTTGTTAGAAATATTGTGATAAGTTATACTCAATTTAGGATTTTTTATAATTAGTATTATAAATTTTGCTTTAATATAATAATTATATTTAGTCCAGACAGATAGGGTACTAGTCTTACAAGTCATGTTTTCGTGTAGAAAAGTGGGCTTATTTGACTTCACTTCCCATTTTCCCCGTGTATGGTATGGAGGTTCCACAATACATGGAGAAAATGTTATAGATATTGGTGTTAATGTCCGGATTTGGAGGCTTTACTTGAAGAAGACTTGGGTCAAAATCAAGAAGAATTGATAAAATTATTGGAAGTGACTCGACAAGCTATTTCAAGACACCTTATAGTGATGGGAATGATTAAGATGCAAGAAAATTGGGTACTGTATGAGTTGAAGCCAAGGAATGTTGAATGGCATTTGTTTGCTTGAAAGGCAAAGACTGAAGGGACTTCTGCATCGCATTGTGACTAGGGACGAAAAATGAGTTTATTACGAACGTTTTTATTAGAACACCAAACGCGGAAAATCGTGGGGAGTTTCCGGCCATGCTTCTACGTCGACGGCCAAACCGAATATTACGGCTCTAAGGTCATGCTCTATATTTGGTGGAACCAGCTCGGCGTAGTGTAGTATGAACTATTAAAGCTGACTGAAACAATCACAGATGATCGGTATCAAATACAATTGATGCGTTTGCGCCGAGTAATGTTTCGAAGCCATTTTTGAAGTGAAACTTCTTTGGGCGTGATAAGAGTAAAATGTCAAATTTGCAACATTTTTCATGCAAAGTTTTCTATGCATTGTAGTTTACCGTATTTTGTCTTGCAATCATATGTATTTATTTGCGAGACAAAATAGGTCCTTTTATTAATCGAATTAAATCTACAATGTTCATAGACCAAAAGGTACAGAACCATAGAGAACTATAAAGATAGCAGATGGTGCTATTTGTTTATTTGATGTTATCAGTTTAAAAATAACAATGTTTTTAGACGCGTTCTGCATCGCACTGCATTGTCATTACTACCTTTACTTTTCAACACCCACTTGCACTGCACTTCTCTTAATCTGAAGGTAACACATCCACTGGAGTCCACGTTTTGTTTTCCTCATCCTTTATTACTTCAATCCATTCTTCTCTATTTGGACTCTCCAGACCTTCTCGGATACTAACAGAATTACTGGTGACTTCTGGTCTCAGCGTTGTATTTGTATAGAGGTTTGTATAACCATAACTCTTTGGGGGTCTTCTCACTCATTTGTTGATTACTGATTGTTGTGGCACTGTTTCCTCTTCTTCCTTAAGTTCTTTAGACTGCTGCAATGTAAAATGAAGTCAGGAAGGTCTTCTGATTTTGAAATGTTTGGCTCAACAGGGTTCGAAATATGTTCCTCTTTTATTTCAATACAGCTGCCTGTATGAGAATACAGGATATCCCCAAATGAAACGATGCTTGGATATCCTCGACTGAAACTGTTATATTTGTATCACTTATATTGTTTCTTTGTGCATCTTCATATATAATTACATCTCTACTAACTGTTACATATCTTTTAAAGTAGCCTTTGACGCACCAAGAAAAACCAACTAGGATGTGCTTTTTTGACTTAGTGTTCCACATACACAGCTTCTCTCTGAGCTCCTGCATCATTAGTTGACTGCCAAATATGCGAACATGGCTCAAATCCTGTTTTTTATTTGTCCAGAGTTCATACGGAGTTTTATTATTTAATCCTGACGGACCTATTCCATCTCCTGCCTTTTATTTAAGGCTGCATCGAATAATGAAGAAGAGTCCGCCCAATAACAGTCCGATTAATGCGTTCACTCAAACTATTCTGTTCTGGGGTATAAGCATTGGTCTTTTGATGAACAATCAATTATTTTATTTTTCATACGTATATAATCGTTAACAAAATATAAAGGAAATACCTTGCTCCGCCAAGTAAAGCGCACACACATCAGCATGAATAATATCAAGTGGCTCACTGCTTCTCGTTCCTGTATGACTAAATGGTAAGCGTAACTGTTTTTCTTCACAGCATAAAGAGCGTTTATTCTTGTTGATTACTGACTTATTTGTGTATGGTATTCCGGCGACTGCTCCATCTTTCATTTTATTCTGGTCATTCACATTCAAATGTCCTAATTCTCCTAAGCCATATTTCACTGCTAGTCGCTGAAAAATGAGAAGTAAACAACCATCGTTTATATTCTATGACTAACTTGTAAACACCATCTCTCTTTTTTGCCACAGCCACCAAATCGTTTTCTCTGTTGTAAACATAGCAGCACTTATTTTTTCTTTTTTCCGATTTGTTTGTATTCAAGCCGGGCATAAACGAACCTCCGCCATGATGACTGGAGATGTCATTCTTCTTGGCCTGGCTACCAACTTTAAAATACTGCCGACTTTGCTGCCCTCTGTTCAGGAATTCATTTCCGGTTTCTGATTTGTTTTCAGTTATATCAATTAACTTTGTTTTCCCTACGTCAGCAGTAAGAACTGGTTTACACTTTTTTTTAGTTAAGTTGCAAGTTAACTTGCGATTCAGGTGAGTTAAGTCCTTAAATTTATTTGGACTGGCATTTACCAGTTAAGTAGTAATTTGACGATGTAAGAAGACATAATACCGTTCTATTTTTTCGAGGAGGAGTTAAGTACAGTTCGCCCCACCCGGACGTTTTCCGTATCCCGCCAATTTAACTCGCCGCATGTGGACCGTCGAGTTTAGTACAGTGCATAAGTTAATCGGACGTGACATGTTTCTTTTACTAGTTTCGTTTCTTAATTATTATTATTGCACATTTCTAATTCCTTTACGTGAACACATAATTTCTCTATTAATTTCATATTCGATTTTTGGCCCCAAACTTGATTATTCTCCTCGTAAGCCTCGTAAACTAAATTGTACGTGTGGACACAACTTGCTTCTTGCTGGACTTTACTAGCCAAATTGACAGCTTAACTCGCTACTTAACTAAGCAAAGTTTAGACAAGCCCTAGAATGTTCTATAGCCATTATAACAGAGAATCAAAAAAGGTTTTTTTATCATAGAGAATTACAACAGGTAAACCTGCCACCTTCAAACAGTCAATCCACTCGTCGTACACGGAAAAACCTGTTCCTTGTAATTTCTGGGCCATATTTCTGAATCACAGTTATCGAGGCGAATATATATTACTTTTCGTAGTGAGGTTATTGTTTGGGAGAACCTAGGAACATTGAACATGGTCTTCAGTTTCTGCCATAAACTTCTTGAGCTTGAAGTTTCTTTCATATGAACGTACAATGATGGATTGATGCTTGATACAACTTGACATGCTCGTCGCAACCAAAAAAATTTCCGCTGAAAATGTCCATTCGTGATAATTCTCTCGCTCCTTTACCTTTAGAACGTTGGTCAGGAAAGATTCGATGCCATAAGTTAAATTCGATGCCATAGTATTAGTTGCACTCTTAACTATTAACCTTTTTATTTTTAACACTGTGATGCCTACGCCAGTTATAACTCAGATACTATTTTTAACAAGTTTGTTTGATAATTAAATATATAAAATGAAATTTTACTTTGTACTTGGTACATAACTGTTATTAAGTTATGTAAAATGAAGTAACGAAATAATTATTTACGAGACAAAATATATTCACCGTTATAAAAATAAACAAAAAAAGAAATATATATATATATATATATATATATATATATGTATATTTATATATATATATATATATATATATATATATATATATATATATATATATATATATATATATATATGTTATTTGTTGACTGAAAAATAGTTGATTGCCATCAAAATAAAATTGAAAACATGATTTTCTTCACAAAATTCAAAATAATATTCATAGTAATTTGTCATTTTTTTCATACACATGATACTTGCGCACATCAATGGGCACCGCTCGGGTAAATGACCGCGAAACCGCCTTGCGAGATATTGTACATAAAGTAATTAATATGTAACGAGTATTTCGTTTAATCGATTGGTTAAACAACATGAAATATAACTATTTAAAATTGAATAAATAATATTATTAATGTATTCACTCATTTTGTAGTTCGTGGAAACCACTCACGTTTACAAGAAATTACACGTTTACAAAATATTACACGTTTACAAAATATTATATAGAAAAGTCACTTTAGTAACAATTCATTCACAAACAAATTTATTAATTTAATGTTTGTATAAAATTATTTCACTTATTTGTTTAAGAAGCCTTAAAGGGGATGTTCAAAATGGTTTCTGTTTTGTTTTACACACACCCGCGCTCTCCTTACAATTGAATTAGTAACATTATTCACCATTTGAGCATATCTCTTAATTTTATTAAAACTGTCGGTAATCCTTTCTTGTAAAGTTTGTTCGTCCGGGCATAGCATTCAGTTCAGAATACATCGGATTTGATGTTACTCCAAAGAACAAAATCGAGTGGTATTAAATTTGGTGATCTCGGAAGCCAACTACGCTCTATCCAGTGGCGACAATTTTGCTAGTCTAAATACACATGTACCCGAATACCGAAGTGAGGGGTGGCAATTTGTCCAAAAAATAGGATCTGCATACAAAACTTTAAAATGATTAATGTTAAATTAATTGAAATATTATTTTAATTTTGTAATATAGTAAAGAGGTCGCAAAACTTTTTACTTAATTTTTTGTTTTTTTTTGTGGTTCGCGACATAAAAATGGTTGAGAAAAAATGGCTCAACCATTTTTATGTCGTTCATTGTATAACCGTTCATTGTTTTATCAGGTGAATCGCTAAATTTGTAGCTAGAACTATGTTTTTTCCAAATACATTCAGCTGTTATTTGTTACGCTAATTATAGGATATTCATTGCGTTTATTTTTGATTAATACACTGTAGTTAATAAGGTAGAAATAAAACATTATAATATAATAAAATATTTATACTTTACGAAATTGTTAGGCTGCCATTGCCACGTCCTGTTAGTAAATCAAAAGAATTGTGGCCAACGTAAAATAAAAATAATTCAATAAACGTTTAATTTAATGTATAATCCAAAAACCGATGTATAATTATCGATTACGATTTTAATTAGCAAAAAATGTTTCTATTAGCAAAGACAAAACAAAACAGATATATAATTCTTCTTTAAAAATTACCACTTTATACATGTCGGCTTTGCTTTTGAAATAAAGATTGGTATAATCGGAAGATAAACGTTAGCCAATTCAATCCAGCCCACGTGGACTATTAGCTAATAGGAATAGTTAACGGTATTATAATGCCCAGCCCCTTTCTATCACGCCAATTTTCAAAGTCTCTAAGTAAGGATGCAGAGCATTTCTGAAAACACATGTGTGGTCTCATGCTTGACGTATGAAAACCTTTTAATTAGTAAAATAAACTACAGAACCAAAATGTAGAAATTTAATACCTTCGTCTGTTACACTATTTAAATGAATTTGAATTATTGTTAAAATTTACCATGTAATGGCGTGAAGTTAATTGAAGATAAGACGGTTAATATTACATAGTTAAAGCTAATCAAACATTAAAGTGAAGTAATTTTTCATTATATGTTAAGTGGATACAATTTAATTGAAATTTTTTTTGTGCCATATTTTACAAACTATTTAAGTCATGTGATAAGCGATTTCCGCATACTACACATAAGTAAGTACATTAGTAATTAATTTATTATGTTTTTAATAGTCATGTTTCATATCATTTAACAAATCAATTAAAAACATATTGTCTCATTTACACTCGCCCAAGTTAATAACTTTAGGTCTAGATTTGTTATAAAAATATAATTTTATTGAGTGTAGAAATATTTATTTTTATTATTTTGTAAAATGTTATGCTGTGAAATAACAAAGGTTTCATTAATGCCAATACACGTATCCTTGAGACTTTCGTATGCAAATAATAATTCATCTAATAAGTTGGATATTTCCATTCTTTAATGTATTTTATTCACTGTACTATTTATTTGACTGGATAAAGAATTTAATTTTTTATTTAAACTTTCTGAAATGTCTGCTGTTAGACTACATTACTTTTTTAAATTAATCAGGTTTTATTATCAAGATTTCCAGTTATGGCTTTTACTATTGATCGTAATCCATCGATTAATCCGCGTTTAGTGCGTTTCGGTTTTGTATGCGACTAATACAATCTACTATGTGCTTTTCTATATATTCTAATCAGTGTCTTTTTAAAAAAGATTCATTAATGGCTTTACGATGGATAGTTTTTACTTTGTAGTATTCTTCGTAGAGAGGGTGTAGATTTATGGGGTGTACAAGTGTCTATTCGTCTATCTTGATTTGTGCCGTACCAAGCTTGACTGACGTTATGCGGGCGTCTAGCCAGGTGATACTTCCGTAACATCTAGAATACGCATTTTACTTAAATGAGCTGTCTGTAGCAACTGTCTAAATCCTATGTATGATACTCTATTTGTAGGTTTTTTTTCTACAATTTTATATGGTCCTTTGTAAGGATATATTATGCTTACTCCTGTCGTGTTTTTTATGTAACATCTTAAACCTACTTTTATCTCTGTTATTTCTAAATCACGCATTTTGTTCGCGTATATATTCTGTTTATCTTTTTTATTTTGTATAGTATTTTTAATTTTATTTAAATATTCACGTATTCGTAATAGTTTCTTGGAGGGGTAAATTTATTTCTCGCAAGAAGTGTAATTCATGTGCAGTTTATTAGTTGTGCTATGTCTAGTTGAGTTATATCCAAACACTGCAAGTTGGATATATAATTGATTTAATGTCCCTTGCTGCGCTTTTTAAACGTTCTATTATAGTGGAGTAAAATCTTTATATCTCCGTGCGATGTGTGATTATTAGGCATGGTTATATGTAATTCTATTCCTACCATATTTATAAATTGTTTAAATAATTCACTCGTACAAATAGTTTCGTTATCTATAGAAATTTGGAACGGAAGTAGTTTTCCTACTATCATAAATATATTTAATAGTTCTTCCGTTACCTTTTGGCTAGAGTCTTCTAGAGATCCTATAAAAAACCATTTAGAGAATAAATCTATTACTGTCAGGTATCGTTTATTTGAGAAGCATAACGTACCTATTTGCCATGGTTTCTCAGGTGTAGGCGTTTTTTCAAATGGTGGTTTTATTGGATGTCTATCGTATTTTATTTGTTGACATACTTTGCATTTCTTTAAAAAGTTAGCTACACGTTGTTTAAGATTTTTTGCGTAATATTTTTTTGATATTTCTTTTGCTAGTGCCTGGTTCTCCTATGTGTCCATTTAAGTACTTATGAGTGAGTCTAATTAATTTTTTAAATTTTTCTTCCTTAGTTACTTCTGTCCTTCACTTTGGACTAAACTTGATCTTGAATCCTGCATCAAAGTTTCACTTCAGCCTACGAACCACCAGTTACTAACTTTAGGCCTGGATTTGTTATAAAATATATAATTTTATTGAGTACAAAAATTTATGGACATACAATTTCATTTTAAAAATAAAAATGGAACGAGCACTTAGTTTGGCGCGCAGGCAGTTTTTATAATGCCAAAACAGGATGCAATAAAATATATCTTAATTACGTGTAGATTACTCTATCGGATTCAGATATTGGGGGTAACGGGGAGAAGTCCGGCTTCTTACCAGGGCTTTGGTCGAGAGTTGGGTTTTTACACGCGCGAGCTACGAGACGCGTGTGTAATTGAGGCAACAGCTGTTCGGTACATTGCATAATAGAGTATATGTAAGTGGTTGCGTAAGGCGAGCGTGAGCTTGTGTGCGTGTATTAGCGGTATTAGGTATTTTAAAAAGAGTTGTGTAATATTTTTTCGCACCTCTTTAAAAAAAGGAAGTGTTTTACGTTTTATGTTAACTACAATTAATTTTTTGATAGTCAACGAATAGCGTCTTCCTTTTTGCGACATATTTTCCCAGACACCGTGTATATATAAATATAAACATATATATATATATATATATATATATATATATATATAATAAATATAAATAATTCACCATTAGTAGATTTATGAACATAATTAGAGAAATTAGAAAAAGGAAAAATAAAACAAGTTGTGTGGTTTTAGGAAACCACGATGAAAGTGAAACTTTTTTTCAGATTGTAGGCATTTAATTGAGAATTTTTCGAAAGCTACTTGATTTAGGATTTTAAAAGTAATATTAACTTAAGACGTGAAAAAGGAAATGATAATAGTAGACAAGATATATAACTATGAATGTTTATTTTACTCTGCGTACTAAAGTACATAATACATAAATACATAAATAAATACAATGTTCGGTATGATATATATATACATATTAAAAACGTAGATCAATATATATATAAATCATTGAATTATTTTAAATTTCGATTATTTGATCACTAACTTCATCTTCGCTTTGAGTCTCACAGTTTATAAATGTAAATAATATTTTGTGGTAACTAAAATAAGTATCGGTCTTTTCCTCGTTTATCGGGTTATTTGATTTATTAGCTATATTTGCGTCCATCGCGATCAAGTGACTATGAACATTTACATGAAAACACAGATCAAATCATACAAATAACACGATGCACTTGCACGAAAATAAGTGAGAATGTAAACGCTGCACAGCTGATGAGAGCTATAGGTACCGCCATATTGGTTTCAACTGCTCTGCCAAGCGCCTTTCACTTTACCCCCACTCCGCGGCCGACTGTAATGCGACATGCGATAGGTAAACGAAATATTCTGAGGCGATACTATAAAAGTTTCACTTTAAAAAATGAATTGATATAACTCGAAATAGCTTTAAAATCTTTTGTTTATGCATTTCAAAAAATAGCGGTAATTTTTTTTATTAAAATTGTGAATTTTACAAAGTTTAATAAAACTTTGTAAAATTCAAAAATATATAGATAGTTTAGAAATAGGGCATATCAAAAAATAGGCATATCAAAAAATACCGATAGTTTAAAAATACTTATCGGTATTTTTTGATATGCCTACCTATATAATCAGCTCCTTCGCCATATGCTCACATTACAAACGTACTGAATCGTGGTGATGCCCACAGAACAGAGACAAAAAGGCTGTGACTGACGTGTTCAGAAGATCGCAAAGGTTTTTTTGATAATTATTTTAAATCGTACTTTTTGGTGGTATTTTAGATATAGTTGATGTGGCATCTTAAATTGCAATTTTTTTTGGGGTTCCTTATTTTGTGACTAAATGAAAAAAAAACTCCCACATTAATGTACTGTCACGGCATAGTGCATACTTGCACCACTTGCCTTTTAAGCGCAGAAGTCGATATTACAATACATTCCAATAAATCATGCAGCTCTATTTTTACCCTATATGTATATTTGTTCGCACTTATCTACAAGTCTGAAAAATTTATTTTTCCCATACAACCGTCAATGACGTCTGATCCCATACGTCTGCCCTCGTTCCGGTCGCCATCTTAATATGATTATTTTTATTCCGTGTATGACTCCCAGTAGAGTCATGTCTGTGTGTTATTAAAAATTTTACACTCATTCAAATAATGTTTTTTTTTACTGTGCAAGAAACATATTTAATGATTCATATATTAGATACTTAATCTTCTTCTCTCATCCTATATTAGATCTTAGTAAAGAATAATTAAACTTCATAATTTCAATTAAATTTTAATTATTATTCTATAGATTTTTAATGAAATAATTTGAATTAATTGCCTTTTATCAAATTTATTTTTTGAATTAAAATTGAATCGCATGTAGATGGAGTTGATTTTGCAGTGTAAATAAATACTTGCAAGTTTTACACTATAGGAAACATAGTACAATAGATGAATATAGAATATTAACAGGTTTCTTTACCTTTCTAGATATGATTGTTCTTGCACATCTGATCTAATGTTAAGTAATAGTGGGGTTTACATCTGGAAATTTTTAGTAATATCATTTTAGAACTCCTGTTTCTTATTAGATATATCTTTGATGATATTTAATCATTATAACATACTCATATTTGAGCTTTGTGTGAAATTTTCTTATCATATTATTCTAATGTACCCTTCGCTTCAAACTTTTATACAAGGCTATGATTAATAAGTGCACGAAAAATATTTGTTTTATACTAGCTTATATTCTAATGTTTTCTCTTGTTCATTTACCTTTTGATAATCTCACTGGTAAATGTTCAAATACTTTGTAAGTGGTTAGTCCCAAACTAACTGATTTAGGTAAACTTATTTTCTTCGGAAATTTTACCAGATATAAATCTGAAATACCTTCTAATTTGGAATGGTTCTGTACTCTTAAAGTTATTCCCAAACTCATTGATTTTTCTTAATTCAGCCTTTGGAAGAAGTTTAAAAACCATGTAATGATTTTATTGATTTATGCGTTCAGAAAATGAAGTTAAAATTAGTGTAAATGTGATAAATAGAATACTAACTAGTATTTACATATGGTTTATAATATCATAAATAAAATAACAGCTAGAGGTACAGGGATATTCAAGTTACAATTATCAATTAAAATTGATTCCCACGCATGCAAATTATAACAGATATTAATGTGTATAGAAGAGGAATCAAATGTGGAAGAAAAATACTATTAAATTCTTTGGAAATTAATCATGCTTCCGTTTGGCAATTTCATCTCATCTCCATATAGATTAAGATAAAATTATGTGTGTTTTTATTTCATCTACATTAAAGCCATTTATTTTTGTACGTGTCATTCTCATACGTGTCGTTCATAATTATTTATGAAGGCTTAATTGTTTAGAAGGAAAAAAATTATCCATTTCTTGATAAACAATTAAGGCTACAAAATCATCTTGTGGCCATAATTATTTTTGAAGGTTTAATTGTTTAGAAAGAAAAAAATTATCCATTACTCGATAAACAATTATGGCTACAAGATGATTATCTTGTAGCCGTAATTGTTTATCAAGTAATGGATAATTTTTTTTGTTTAGGGCACATATGTTAGCGTGCGACATTTCGATTCATCAGACACTAATTGTAAATATTTTGAAAATGAAAAATAACTATGCCCCACAATAATATAATGAGTTTTTAGTCTGATTAAATATTTTTTATTAGTTTTTTATAATAAGCTTAGCTTAATTATTTGTTACAGATTATTCTATGTAATTCCCATTTTTTTACTTGTTTCAGTGTACACTGAAGTATGAAGATTTTAATTCTTGAATTATAGGTATTTTTTAACTTTTTTTATAACTTATTTATAGACGTGAAAAATTTACAAAGTAATTTTTTCATTGAAATGGAATTTATTTCTTATCGTTTAATATGCGGGTGTTCAATGAAACCATAAATTTTAATAAACGCTTTACATAAAGAAAGTACGAGTGAAAAATATACTAGTTGTTCCTTTAGTATAATTTAGGCATTAAACACAAGACAGGTAATTTTTTATTGACGTTTGTTAGTACTATTTTGCAAGAATCATTAGAAATAAATGTTATAAGATTCTACTACAACTGCATATACAAAGAATATCTTGTTTTATAATTTCTTTTTACACTTGGTTTTTTTCATGAAATATACAATTATGTTCTGATCCTCGTTGTCACCATTCCAAGGATGCATTATTATTTTAGAGGACAGAATAAATGCTCTATTAAAGTAATCCTTTTTGTGGTTTATATTATATTTAAATGTCTAATAAGTGGTGTTCAAAATTCCAGGCAGCTCTCCTTGGCATAACTTCTGATAAAGGATTTCTATTTTGGTCAATGGCAAACATTTAATGAAACTAGATGTTTCTAATGATGCTACAGATGGAGAAAGCTGTATACAAACTAGATACGTTTGTTTTGTGTTTTGAATGCTTCGTAATTGTCAAGATTAAGCGCATCTCATAGCACCGCATTTATGATTGTGATTTTGTTTTTGTGGAAATTATGTTACAGAAACCTTGGGCGGAAACTGTTGTTATCATGGAGACAATGGGAATCCTTTAGCTTTTCTAACAGTAGAAAGTTTAGGTTTTCTTTTAGTAATATACCTGTAAAATGTGATAAACACATCCAATCCACAATGGGTACCATTCTTTTGTAATTACGTCTAGGTGTGTAACTGTGCATAAAGTAATATGTTATGAGTAAAGCAATAATGTAAATAGCAGTACATCATTATTGCACTTTTGCTAATATTAAGTTGTGGTTTATAGCATTTATAGCTAATTTAGGTTACTCAGTATACTATTGGAATACTGAGTTGATATCATGTTGGTATAGTTGGAAAGATCATTGTCAAATTGATTATTTATATCCAAGAAAAGTTTCAACTAATAAAAAAAAACAAAAACAATAAGTAGTATTAATAAATGAGTATGAGTCACTTATCATAATGAGAAATAAAAGAGGATCTAAGCATTGGTTGACTCTACATAGAGTAGTTATTTACAAGATCGAAATTTGAAATTTTCAAAGTAGATATATTGTTTGTAAGATCTAAAGTAATTAGTGGAAAATTTTACTATCCCGTAAGACAAACCTGCTTCCAAAAATTTTTTAGGGAAATATTATTGCTGAATTAATCAAATATTTTTCAAAATTTAATTACACCACATTTACCTGTCATCCTTCAAACCTTCTCTATGGTCTACAAAACTAGTGAGATTAGTGTAGGTGGAATATTTAGAATGAAACTATTTTGGCAGCCCATCGGCCAGGTTTGGTTTTGCAAACATGCATGGTGATACGGAACAGTTTAGAATAATTTAGCAAATGTAGATGATACTACCATAGGCTTAAAGTTTTTACACTGAGCTTGAAGCGCGACTTGGTAACAATAATCACTTGGGAAATCTTCCAAACAGAAACTACTGAATTTAGAAAACGATTTTTTATTGATTTTCTTATGTAACAGGATATAGTTTTTTATTTAGAGATACAAATTTATAATTTTCAACTCTTAATAGTGTTTTCCTTTTTTCTATGTATATTTATATGTAACATATACACACACGTATATATATATATATATATATATATATATGCATATATAATTAAACAATCTTTATTACGTAACTATTTCAGGTATATCATTAGTGCCAACGGTCAATTTAGAATTTCCTGTCATTTGGTATTACTTAAACAGCAATAATTATAAGACTTATGTTGGAGCTATTACAACTTTCCTAAATGGTAATTGACATATTATATTAAATTTTTTTCACTCACAATCAATAATTTTATTTGATTCCTCATAGTGATATTTGATTTGTGTTATGTAATTTTTGTTTGCTGTAATATATATTAGTATTATTTTTCTTTGCCATGTTTGTTATTGTTATTTTCAGCATATAGATCACTTATAGCGGCAGAAGCCCTCCCCCTTTCCCCTTGCCTTTTACTGTATTTTTTTCAGCCACTGATAATATCAAAAATGTTTTGCTTAACCTTTTACGCGGTCTACCTGGTCTATGATTCTTTTTTATAGGGTCCCAATATTTTAGAACTTACATACTGAATGTGACTTTCTGTTAGTGACCTGCCCATTTCTGTTTTAGATGTAAAACTCGTTTCAGTATTTCTAATTTTGTTTTCTTGTTATGGAGATGTTTTTGAAACCTTTTTTTTATTTAAGCTAATATATTTTCTATGTCTCTTTGGCATAACATTTCTATGTCTCTTTGGTCTAAATTTAACAAGGTTTTTTTTCACAAATAGCGACATTTAACAAGCGTGGACATTAGACGCGGTACTAAGTTAAATCCTATTGACTTATTTTTTTTTCTTAGTTCAGCCTCTTTACCTGTTTATATTTTGAAGAAGATCCAATGGCCTTTAATATATTGTGAAAGTGCGAAGTCTATAGTTTATCTTATACTTCTGGACTTGTTTTGCTTCGCTGATTAAGTGTTTTTATCATAGTTCTCCTGGGTACTTGAGAGCAATATTTTATTTCTGCAAATTTTAAGTGCGATAATTTTTTACTATATGTTTTCAAATCTACGTTTTTTTGTTCTCAATTCATTGCTCTGAATATTTGTTATAAAAGCTATAAAGAATTTTGGAGAATGTTGGTCTACTTGTTTTATAAGCATCTTTTAATTAGGACGTATTCCTTTTTAAAAGATGGTCATTAAATTTTGAGCCTGATTATTGATAGATAAAGTCGAACACCTTAAAATAAAAACTACGATGTTGATAAAGCAGGTAATATGGAGGTTTATCGTAGTTATTATAATTTTTGATTACCGTTTTTAGTGTAGAATAGGATCTTACTGAAGGTCAAATAATTTAATGAGTGTTAAAATTAGAAGATGCTTTATGATATGGAATCTTGAGATATGGAATATTTCTATGTATAAATTGCTTTAATGCAAATCCTAATTAATTTTTAACGTTTCATTATTGAACTCTACAGATTCATTTACTCTATGTTAGTCAATTGTTTATAAATTTTCAACTGTTTTTTTTTTCACTAAAAAGGTTTTTATTATGCCAAGTTCATAGTTTTGCACATTTTGTTTTGTTTTCAAATTATTTACTTTTTGATAAAGTTTATTCAACAGAGTATTTATCTTTGCTCTTTAATTTCTTTATTTCTTAGCCTCTTTGACATAAGTTATATGTTATCATGGGGAGCCATTATATAGTTTAAGTGCATTGTAAAATTATTAGTCAGTACAGTAACAATGCGAAAGTTATGAGATATATAGGTATAAATGATAAAGAGGGCGTAAATCGAATTCGCGTATCTCGGGGTAAAATTTACCATATAAATCCATACATCTTTTAAGCTAATTGGGCCAACGTAACAAAAGCAAAACTCTATAAAAAGTTTTTAATCAAAATTGTAATTTTTCGTACACGATGCATAAATGAAAGCGTCACTTAAAATAAATTTATTTCGATATGGATAACTTCATGCAGCTTAACAAACTCGTGCGACGATATAATGCCTGTTTTTTTTAACACACAATTTATTGATTGAATGCTAATGGCTTTGTTATTCCTTGCCACGTAGCTAATTATTTCTTTGTTAGAAATACAATCTTTAACTCTTTTTAAATTAAATTTATACTTTTCTAAACTTGAAATTATCTTGGGCTTTCTGGACAGGGCTAAATTGGTATATTTTTGTAACGCTTTAATTACACGTCTCTACTGGCTGACAGGTTTTTAAATTCCTTCTTATCTGGATCTAATAGCACGCTAACGTCCTTATTGTTTACTTTCAAATGGAATTGTCTGGTAAGGTTGATGTAACGTAAATCAAAACAGTGGTAAGTTTCGTCAGTGCAAATAGTATCGGGTATGCGTAGGTGTAAGTTATATTAGCTAAACGTAGGTGGATTAATCCAAGTAGGTGGCGCGAGGAGAAGGAACAATACAAGATAAGAAACCGCGTAACTCGAAGTTCACGTAAGTCGTGGTATTATTGCATTCAATTTTCTAATGATAAGTGAGTGTATTTTCTCATTACAGCCAGATTGATTTTGTTGCAATGTATTTAATAACAGTGTTGTTTTTATAAAAAATAAATTAAAAGTGATTAAATATGGTTTTAGTATACACTATGTAGATATATTGAGAGATTACCGAGCCGTAACCGTGAATAAGAAGACAATAGTTTATTGGAAGGTAGCCATGATTTATTTTAATAGATTATTAAAATAGAAAATAGTAAAATAAACTTTATTTGGAATTTAATTGTTAAAATTTAAGTACTGATTATTATTTTTGAGCCAACATTGATAAGTTTTGTAAATGTTTCAGATTTCAAGAATAGAACCATGACATCAACCATTTGTGAAAATGTAATTTCGAATTATTAATCTGTTTATTTATAATGGTATATTATTTTCTATCGACGTGAGTAAGTAGAATTAATGGTATGAGTATCTCATAACCTCACAAATTCGCTTTTAATTAATAGATAGCTGTTATTGAATAGTGTAGTTGTCACTAAGTACAATAGATAGCTGTTATTGAATAGAGTAGTTGTCACTAAGTACAATAGATAGCTGTTATTGAATAGAGTAGTTCTAACTAAGTACAATAGATAGCTGTTATGGAATAGAGTAGTTGTCACTAAGTACAATCGTGATATATTTTTATTCTGCATATTTTATGGAGATTCAAACATTTCGAAAATCAATTTAGTCACTTAAGATTATTTAATATTTTTAAGAAATAAATACGTGCATTTAAAGAAATTGCTCACGTGACATCGAACACCAACCAGAACGCATGACATTACATCTTGCCAACAAGTTGTCATTGAAGTCGTGATTTCGTAATTATTGCTCTTTTCCGTTCATTTTGATTTATTTTTGAGGTTTTTGTCAGATAATACGTTTTTTGTATCGAACACTGATTTCCTCTCAGCAGAATTTCGGAACATTAAAACTTCCGTGTAAGTATACTTATAACTAAACTAAGCTCAATTTATGTAAAATTATTGTTTCACAAAAAAAATTGTTAGTTGTGTCTGTGATTATTGAATAGACATGTTTTTAGGTTACTGTGAAAAAAACAAATAATACAAAATTAAACTTGGTGGTTATGTTAAGTCTTATGATTATGTATCCAAAAAAATCAATGTCTTATTGATTTAATGTTAAATTCTTTTAATTAAGTATAAAATTAACATTGACACTATAGAAATACGAAGTAAAACTTACATCAAAGTGGTATTCACAAAAATACAATGTAAAACTTATTTCGTCTTGCAAGTTGCAGCCACTTTTTCCGTATTTCTGGCCCTTATGTGGCATGCAAAAAATAATTTATTTGGTGTTTTGATTGTTTTACTATCACCTTGTGGCACAGCGCAGTACTTGTAAAATTTGAAGTTATTATGAATGTTGTTTTGTAATGAGTGTTTACAAAACAACCTTCATAATAACTTTATTTATTTTGTTCTAAATATATAACTTTACTATTACACTCTACTTCACAGCTACTTGTTTGGCAAGAAATGACGTCATATTAGGAGCCATGATAGTTCAGAGTATTTTATTGGGAAAATTTAAATGAGTTTGTAAGAATGTAAAATAGACCATGTGACGGCAAGGAAAAATATTAACTAGTTTCTGAATAATTGTTAACTTGCACATTGTCTCGTAGTTGTTATTTTTATTGCAGAAATCACATAAAAGTATTTTTAACCGACAAGAGTCCCATTTTCATCGACAAACAGCATTTGTATAGAAGTAGTCAGACTATTTTCTTATGTCATTAATTGTATTTAAAACTTACATAAGGTCCGGTACGAGGAGTTTGGTATTCAGGGAGACTAAACCGAATTAAATTTTGGAATTAAAAATCGGTATAAATATGTTTTCAGAACATTTTCACGAAGATAGGGTTTATAGTCGTTGTCGCCATGATATATTTTATTAGGATTACATTGATTATAAAACGTATTTACGGCCTTTGACGCGCAGCGCATTGCGGAGACGCGACTCTAATTCTCGGCTGTTTGGTGTCGTTTTTAAGTGCATAATTAACATGTCACATAGCAGTGAGAGGCAGCAGCGCTACGAGTATGAGAAGCTAAGCAATGCGCCCTGTGCCCCGATTATAGGCATTACATTTAATGATACGTGCATTGGAGAGGCCTGTATAAAGCAGTGGACTGAGATAGGCAATTGATGAATATTTATAGGTGTGCAGATATTTTCTCGGAATATTGTATGATGAGTATAATTAAATCAAACGTAATACACTACATGATAAAAATATTGAAAAAAAATTGTAAATAGAGAAAATTAAGGCTATTATAATTTATAAACGATAACAAAGAAAAACAGTATATTTTTATTACCTTAAATACATATTAAGTGAAATAAAACAAAAAAATTAAACACAATAAAAATTTAAAGTATTCTTCGTAAAATTCTAAATATTGTATTTATAATCAGCTTATATTTACTCCATTCAGATAAATATTAATAATTATTTGACTCATCGTAACACACAAAATAATATTTTTGCTCATTCCTGTAATAAATCAAAATGAAACACAATTATTATTAACCAAAATTATATAATTGCCTTTTCCTTAATTTTTTTTGCACAAAATTAGAAATTACTTCTTTAAGGTTGATTTCTTTAATATACGCACACGAATCGACTAATTTTAAGTTGTCAACTGATTCACAACCCAACTAATTTTCAACTCAAAGGCTATAAGTACTCGACGCAAATCTAATCATACCTCGCAGGCCTGAGCACACTTCGGAAGTCATGATTTCCACGCCCGATCCAGTGAATAGAAAATTGCATACTACTCTTGCGCTGTGCGGTGGTGCGCCGTATTGCTAATAAATAAAGTCCCTTAGAAATGCTTACGGTGCATCGTAGATTACTTATGAAGAAACCTTCGATAAAATAAGGTTCAATGACTACATTATCGATTATTTCTGGCCAGACATTTGCACTGAGTGTCTTTGAAGTGAGTTTGTTGTCTCTAATTACGTGGGGTTTGTGTAAGCACAAAAATGTACGTTATGCACGTTATGAATTCCATCTCGCGTAAACAAAGAGAATTCAACAGTTTCCATAGATAAAATTGGCTGACACCGAAACGTTGGCTTGTATTATTCATGCTAGCACGAGGATCTGCTTCAATACAAATTGGCGTATTACTTCCTCAACAACTAGCTTGTGATGGAGGGGTATACTGTCCATTACCTAATAGTCTTTCATTTGCTGTTTAAATGGTAGAATGATTAGCATACACGTTTATTATTTAAGAATCCTTGTCTCTGTAAACGTGGTAAATTTTCGCGCAATCTCTGCGCACCACCATGTAGCAACGTATCCTCTCGTAATATTGGCGATTACTGTACATTTGCTGATCTTGGTTAGCCATTATCGCGATTTATAACGGGTGGGTCGCAATTGTCCACGTATCAACGCGATTGACTTAAGCAAATATTTCTTATAAGACCGTCCGCAAGGGCTCGACTGGTTAGTAAGTAAATTTAGCAACAAGTTACATATGCTGTAAAAATGTGGAAAATGACTTGGCCAACTGTTAACCAGTTAGCAAATAGTTAATAATCAGCTCAACGCATGTCTGTAATCGGCGTAATTTACATAGTCAGTCAGAGTTCAGTTGCATGCTGTGCACCGCTTAT
Organism: Druceiella hillmani; assembly: GCA_039881145.1. Taxonomy (NCBI): domain Eukaryota; kingdom Metazoa; phylum Arthropoda; class Insecta; order Lepidoptera; family Hepialidae; genus Druceiella; species Druceiella hillmani. Next base: position 13,133,645 of record JAYKKI010000008.1, on the reverse strand, counting down.
GTCATGAGAACAATTTCTCTAAACATAGACATGCCTTTATTCACGCAGTTTATTATATAATTAAAAGCATTTTAAATCATCGCGTTCTCCCAGTGTAAATGAACAAAGGATAGAATTAGTACAATTCTTGCTTTAATTCTTGTAGTTAGTGAAGTAATTAGAACGTAATATCATTAGTACCAGTTCCATATAAGACCCTTTGGCGTTCTGTAGATTGCTAAAAAATTACAAGTCTGTATCTTTTACTTCTTTAGCTGCTGCAAAAACTGTGCAGTTATGTCTCTTCCTATTTATGGATATATATATATATATATATATATATATATATATATATATATATATATATTTAGTGGTTTGATGGTAATTGTGTTAACATTAAGGCATAATTCTTATGTAATAATCGCTTACGGATAATGTTTCTTGTTGGGTGCTTGTAAAATTAAAAACGAAGATGAAGCACGAGGCCATACGATAATTTATTGACCCGATTCCATATAATTACAGAATCCAGGATGCGACCAAGATAAAACATTATTTGGGGAATGTTCTTCTGGGTCGTTCGGGTACGTTAAGAATAGACCCTGCTTTTTTGTCAAAATTAACAAGGAAATTGGATGGCTGCCGCCTACCAAAAATAGCAACAGAAAATTATCTGTACCATACACGAACAATTCAAACATTGGAAGGTCTCAGGTAAATTTTGATTCTCATACCTTTTAATATAGAAATAATTTTAATGTACATAGCTTCTGCAAAAGTTATAGTTTGTCCATTCAAATATGGTTTTCAAATTTGGTTAATTCAGAAATATTTTCAAAGGTACAACATTTTTACGCTATAAACGAAAACAAATATTAAAATAATACGACTGCCCACTAACAGAATGCAATCACCTACTACTGTAATAAAATAAGCTGTATTGATAATAAAGCATTTTTTCACAGAAAATTTAAATCCATTGAAATTTCGATTCAGGTGCATCATATTTTGTATCATATTAATTAATTTGATAATATATTGAATTGGACAGACAATTTTAATTAATATTTATCCGTACTCTGTGTTGCTATTATTACTTCTGGTTTTATTAAAGCTAAATGAGAAAAAAACATTATTTAAAAGTCAATTATTTGGATTCGTAAACGACACCCACAATTTCGTAGGTAAATCTGAATATTTTTACCTATGGATTTATCTAATTAAAATTCTAAACCAATATTAAATAGATTATTGCTGATATTCTTCCTTTGATACTAAAATATAATCTTTCTGTAACATATAATATAATGGAAATATGAAAATTTAATCATATCTTCAGAAGATATTCCTAGTTCAGTTTGTATTGACTGAAAAATTATAGTGTTTTAATACTTAAATACTTCAGTTTGATATGCCCACAGTTTCCAATTATTCGGTAAGAACAGGATTCAAGCTGATAGATTACCTTTTACGAAACCAGAAGCACTTATATTTAGTTATATGGTTTTCTAGTTTCCTCATACCTTTCTATTCTACTGACCGTCATTGCCTCATAATTTGGACACTTTTAGGCTAAAAGTGTCCAATCCTATCCATATGTTTATTTGTTTACATACATTTATCAATACATTACACGTAATATATTCCTAAATGTAAAAAAATTAATGGATTAACAAATTAAAACCAAAGAAGGTATATATTAAACCTGAATATAAAATACACAAGAACTATAAAACTTAAGGACGACGCATTTCGAAAAATTTACTTTCACTTATCATAAACAAATCGCACTCTAGTGCGACCGCAATCAGGTGGTTGAGCAGTAAAATTAGAGAGTTTCGTTATAGTTCGGTTCTAGAGGGTGGTATAGCTAACAGGTGAGGATTGAGTGAACACAGGATCGAAGAATGAACGAGTGAACGCAGGTCTGAAGAATGAAGGTTCATTCAATAATAGAGGACATAGATTTTTTTCTTTTAATAGCGGGAAGATAAATTTCGTAACCCCAACGTCTCTTTTGAGCTTTATGTCTCTTCTGAAGAATGGAAACCTAGCATACTCAAGACGAAATCGGTAGGAAAAGGTAAAGTAACCATACTGTCTCATATATAGATGTCGAAGGATGTGAGTAAAATTTTGTAAATAGGGGCTTCTGATGGAGATTTTAATTAATATATAGCAAACTATTTTTTTACACGTAAAGTGCATACGAAAATTTTTTTGGCGCTTTCAAGTGGAAAGTACCATTTACAGATTTTTCATTTTCAAACCGCATTTGTGAAATATTAAACTTCAAAGTGATGTGCAATATATTGCTGCTTCCTGTAATTTTTCAGCGATAGATTTAAAGAAATTGAAAAAAGAATAGTTCCTCCCTTTGATAAGAACTTTTAAATAAAATTATTTTACATAACTTTTCAACAATTTCAAGAGGTATAAATAACTGCAAAACATATGGTTTTGGTTTATGTTGGTGTATGTATGGTGTTGTTTCGAAAATTTCTCGTTCAATATTTTTTTTTACAAAACCTTGTGAATTGGACAAAATTGTAAATTTACTATTGATATCGTCTTATTATCACAGTTTTTGAAAGTTTTGTTTATAAATAGCATCATATATAATAGCATATATGATGTAAGATGAAACCGAGGTGTGTTTAATTTTTCAGAGGAATTTTTATTCTTGTCTGAAGCCTATACCTATTTAGATGTAGATCTAATTTTGAGATGTATATTTAAATTTGAAATTGCTGTGATGCGAAATGTTGTGCTACTGAGCGGCTTAAGGGATTATTTAAAAGTTGCGTGAACTCAGTTCAACGGCGATATAACATTAACGACGCACAAAAACTACAAACAATATTCCCTATAGTCTCACTTTCAAAGTAAACTCGTAAAATTCTCGACTGACGTTTAAAAACTGTACAAAATATTTAGAATATTATTTTGAAATTTTAGAAAAATAGAACATTTTGGAGTACATCATATTTTTATGACGTAAATATTTTATTTCGTCATATAAAAAATGTAATAATTTTTACTATTCGGTAGAAATTTATCGATATTCTTAAATTTCTCTCTCGATGTTTACAGGAAATACAGCTACACTGCGACGGTTTCGACCCATGGGATAAACAACACATTGGGCAAATTGAATATTATCCAGATCCACCGGTAAAAATATTTTAATTTTTATATGTTATTATTTTAGGAATGTTTTATCGATACCAGAATATGTTACCCCGATTTTATGATTCGATTTTTACATGTCCTTTTAATCAATGGTATTTTTCCTTTAATGAAAACGCTACGAAAGGTTGCTTAAGGCAACGATTAGAGACAAATAATAAAAATTTACAAAAATTCAATTTGTTTGTAATAAATGTAGCAATGTAAAGTAAAATAAGAAATCATCCTTTCATTTAAAGTTCACTGTAATATTGAATATATTTGGCGTTAATTTTGTAGAAATTCATTATTCACAATTAAATGAAACTACGTGATGTAGTATTATTTCTACTATCTTTAATTTCTTTACCACGACCTAGGTTTCGTTGTATTACAACATCTTCAGGTGGGATATAAGATGTTGTAATACAACGAAACCTAGGTCGTGGTAAAGAAATTAAAGATAGTATAAATAATACTACATCACGTAGTTTCATTTAATTGTGTTCACTGTAATAGTTATCAGTATAGAATTAATAGTAAGAACCATTCCATTTAAATAAAAAGAAAAGAAACATCATATCGATTTGAATAAAAAATGTAGTGTCAATGCTTTCAAAGGACTAATCATCCATTTAACTGACTGTTTGTATTGAAGTAATGAGCTAGCGAATATGTCCAGAGACTGAAATATTCCGTCGCGATCTTCACAAAGCCTGCGTAGTGGTACTCGAGCACCGGCATTAGTGCGAGCGGTAGGTAGATAGCAAAGTGCGGAGCTACGGGTCGCACTCCCTGGCACACGAAACTGCAACTGATTCACTATATCCGCGCAGTCGTAATGACTATGGCAAATATTATAAAGTACAACTGCTCCGAGTTCGATATGCCTTTCGTGGAGAGTACGGTATTTGAATGCGTATAATGCATTACAATAGTCTGTTTTTGGGCGTATTGAAGCGATATTGCAAGGTACGTATAACTCGTTTCTGCACTCTTTCGATTATATCGGAGTATATAAGATAGTATGGATTCCAGACGTAGAGGTAGAGGATTCGATACGTTCTCGTTTGCTTAAACGGTATCAAGCTCGCGAGGTGATCTGCTTAACGTGAACATCAAAATGTAACTTTTGACCAAACATTACGCATTATTCTGAAAATGCCTGTAGTCTGTTAAGATCTTCCTGTAGCTTTGAATGATCAGAAGAATCTCTTATTTTGAAGAAAATCTGTAGGTTGTCAGCATATAATATGAAGTTGCTGTGTTTAAAGCAATTACTGAAGTTTGCTGTGTTTAAAGCAATAGTTGATATTTGAACTTATTTTTTGATTTAGTGATTCTTGTATCTATGTTTTACTATATGATTCGGAGTAATTAGATGTAGTTATTGTTTATATTAAAAAAATATGGCAAATAAAAAATTACTGGTTGTGAGTATAGATGCCTATTATATGGGTTAGTTGCCTCGAGGCCATTATCCATAGTGATAATATCCCTAGGAATAATTCATAGGGAGTTGTCCCTAGGAATAATTCAAAGCATATTTATAATCAACAAGTTTTATTTCTGTAATTAGTAATGGCACATTACATTTTGGTATTCATTATAATATTTTTATATTAATCAGTCTCAAAATTTAAAATACTTCAGTTCAGTCGATGTCTTTATATTTAAATTTTTAGTGCATCCACATTTATTACATAGTACAATCTTCATGTAGCCATTTCTCGCACTTAACACATTGAACCCAATCTGCAGAAGATTTAGTATTATAATATTCATCAAAACATTCTTTGCATTTAGCATCTTTCTGTGTGTCTGAAACAGATTAGCTCGAAATGGACATCTCTTCACTAGATTCCTTAATTTATTTTGGTTTTTTAATTGCTTGTCTTCTTTTTTGAGTTTTAGTTCCGAGTCTTGACTTTTTAGTCTACATAGCTGTTTCAGCTGATCGATGTTTATGTTTGCATGGTATTCCTAATGTAGCTTACCATTGACTTTAGCTTGCTTCGCTTCGATATTTTCTTTTGTGTTCAAAATTGCAGCTAATTGTTTTTCCCTATATTATGAAATGGTACCGGAATGGTTGGTATTAGCAAATATTCTTGTAAATATTTGCTTTGTGTTTCTTTTTCGGGTTCACCAATATTGACGATGTTACAATGCTATGAAAGTATTAATGGGCTTGAATTAAAGAGTCTCTTATCTAGTAGATCTACAGTCGATGCATGGGAAGGGCCTGGTTCCTGTTTAAATTTGATTAACAACCTCGATATTACTGGGAACAACGTCAGAAGTAACCAGATCAACTACCAGAGTCGACTCATTCAATAAATCTGTGTCCAATTCTGGAGCACCGCTGAATGCATCTACGTCTTGTTCTAGGATATCATTTTGACGACCCGCTTTCTGAAGACCTTGGATTACTCAACGAAACGTCAGATATTGTAAAAAGTTATCTGGAATTGAAGAAGGATCAAAAAGGTAAATCCCGCAAGCTCTAAACCCTGTAATTGCATTTGAAGCCGAAGTCGCTCGAGACCATGCATTCGCAATGAGTTTCCCTACAACTAATCGATTTATTTCTCGTTCCTTGCGTGACACTATCCAATTTCTTGTTTCAGCTGTATAAAAAGTTTTAAAAGGCTTGAAGGAACTGTGATCCAGTGGCTTGAGTGGTATGGCTAGGTAAACAAAATAAAATAATATCATTTTCTTCAGCAGTTTGAAGCATGTCTATGGCATTCGTGTGGGAAGAATGGCCATCCAGAAGTAAGATGACTTTCCCATTTGCTTTTCTGTGTATAAAATGTTCTTTGAGCCATTTGTGGAATAACTTTGTATTCACGTACGCGAATTTTATATTCAAGTAAACGTCTGAACCAGGTGGAAGTCCATCCAAAAACTCAGGTTCCTTATTTACGCCTTTAATGATCACCACTGGTGGAAGAACATTTCCTACAGCATTACATCACGCTATTACCGATAGAGTTTCACCTTTCTTATCAGATGTAATAGAATGGACTACTCTTACACCTCTTGTAGCAATATCTTTTTCAGTAGAGTTATTTAACTGGACACCTGTTTCATCTACGTTATATAATCTATCTGGTTTCTCGAATAAATCATTTTCTGACAACACTTTAAGCAGCAACTCAAACATTTTGTTAACCTCAACTCGATTTAATTTTGTGCAACTGATAAACCTTCAGCCTGATGAATACTAAGCTCTTTATTACGTTCTGAAAACGATAGTAACCAATGCAGCCTTGACTTTCTAGTCTCTTTATCAAAAGGAGCTTCCACACCCAGTTTCTCGGCGAACTTAAATGCTAATCTTCGTATCATATCTCGGGTTGGGGGGAAACCAGATTGGGGAGAAACCAGAATCGGGTGTTTTCTTATAAAAAAATAATAACAAATTAATATTACAAAATAGAAGGATTAAAGGATTACGGGGATCACACTAAAAATTCTTACCTAATGTCTGTTTTTCAGTATCCTTATTTGCATAGCATCTTCTGGATGTCCTCGAAGGAATTCCAAATCTACGTAAAATTTCGTTAATTCCAAGAATTCCTTTTGAAATTTCCTCCATAGCAGATATTAATGACTCTTGCGTCCATTCTCCAGCTTTTCTAACATATTTGCGAGGCGTATCTGAATAGAAAAATAAGCACATCCATCAGCTTAAGCAGTAAAATAACCCAGGGGAATTGATGCCCCTATGGCCTATGGGCATCTATACTCACGAAAAACGAGACAACTATCCTTTTCAGTAGGGATATATGCCTCGTCTTTTAAAACAAAATACCGTTAAAAAACGAAGAATGAATAACTCACCATCATATCTAAATCATACACATACTAATAAAATTAAAATAATGTCACTTACCTTTAAAGTTCAAAAGTTACATTTGTTAACAAAATTACTTAATTCGTAATCTGCGATTCTCGTGAGCGAAGTCACCAAATTTTCTCTATAAAAACAAAACACGTCCAATCAGCGCGGCGGCCGTTTGAACACTAGCGAGGTGGGAGCGGTTCTATAACTACAAATATTAGTTGCGTCCATAGTGCGTTTATAAGTCTCAGTATGAATTACGGGGCATCTATCATCCTAAGGCAACTATCCCACTTTTACCCAAATTAGATGCATATTTGTATATGTCAAATGTATAACTTCTCAAACTGAATATACCATTTAACCATTAAACTGACTATAAAAATAGTTCAAAGAATATATGATGTATAATTTCTCTTGACTCTCGGGAAAATTAGAGATAAATTATCCATGTTAATAAGTATCTTTTATCACACGAGCAAAGCTTGTGCATTAAACAATCCTGGTAAATCCAAACATTGGATTCTAAGATGCGAATCAGATATGATTGCCAATAAATTTTCTACGTTGCCCTAAAGTACAAAGTGTACGCTGCTTTAGGAATCACGATTTATAACAGCAGTAAAGTAGTGTGATTCACGCCGATATCAATTGTCGTCGGGAATGACACCAACTCACAAACATGAGCTTCTTTTTCCAGAAACTTCTTTTTCCAAACATGAATTTCTTTTTCTTTAAATTTAGTAGTTAATATTTTTTTAGGATTAAATAAAGCAAATAGACAATAAAATCATAGCAGAAGTTTTTTGGTATTATCAGTCGTTTGTTGCAATCTGTAGCCCTCTTCGTAAAAAAAGACTTCTTTTGGGAAACTGTGAATATCTACAATCAATTAAGAGAACGAAAAGAAGTACACAGGTTTTGCGTTTCAGTATGGTCACGCAAATTCTTAAATACAAATAATAATTACTATTCGACAGATTCCGCGATTGCGATGGATGGTATCCAGTTTGGATACAACTTGTTGTGGTACTTAAGCTTATACCAAAACTAAAGCATCCCGCTATCGCTACTTTCACCGTAATATCAACTTAAGTAGATATGCCTCTTCCATTTTAGAAAATGATATTGTTGGTAATATTTAAGAATTCAAGAATTTTATGATCCCTGTAAAAACAATTTTCGAGGTCTTTAAGTATCTTGACATAGGACGATGCTGTATATATAGTCTATTATTTGACTCAATTATTATATGGCTAATGGTTCATTAATCATTCCTTCTCATATAATCAACTGTCGTATTGTCCACCATTATACTTATCGTTATCTTTTCAAGCAGAAAGCGTTTTAAAAAATGACTTTAAATACTAATTGTCTGCGTGCAGTGATATTTATTTTATGCAAAATCGATATTATCGATAGGGTAGTGGAAAATGCTTTAGGGTTGAATGTCTTGAGTTTTTACAGAAATAATGTAGATAAATTTTAGTCTGATTTATTGGATAGGTTTTCGACGCTTATAGAAAAATATAGGATATTCATCTATTAGTTAGCTATTACTTATAATATTACCAAAAGGTTTAATTGGTGGAATGTAGACAAAAAAATAATAAAACCCATGTAATACAAAATGAGTTGTTAAGAGTATTCCGTATGACTGCTCATTAAGATTTGAAAGTAGATTGTTAATTCTTTAAATTTCTTTACAAATCGAATCATCGTTATACGTACGAAATTCATTTATTTAAATTTAATTTGACTGTTTGCAGCTTTATTTTGTTATATGATTACTTTTTTCATCAAATGATTATATAGATTTCGAAGGATTATGCAGGTTTACAAACTGAGCCACTATTATTTGTACAAATAATGTGTTATACATGTGTGCATGATATGTGCAGCATATCACAAGGAGAGGAGTTCAGAATAGTATAGGTTAGTTCAGGTTCAAGCTGCAGTGTAATTTGATATTAAAATATGGCACCTTTATGCAAAAACAAATTTAGAAAACCTTTTCAAAAGCTGATGTTAATAAAATTACAATAGATAAAGTAATATAATTTATGTATACGTTAGTTTATTAAGACAGAAGAGGAAACATAAAGGTTTCCAACTTTGAATAAGTAAATATTGTTTTCATCCTTTTCGATCCACTGCATGTATATATGTTTTAACTTTGGTTCTGTTGTAACCATATCGTGTTCAATTAAAAAGCAAGTATTGTCCAAATTTGTATAGAATAGCTTTAAAATTCCTGTGAAATTTCAATTCAATGTTGGTTATCGAGTGGCATAAGAATTTTTGGCCAACAAAGGGCATGTTTTTTCACGTGCAAGTGATTAAGCAAAATTTATTCTTTGTTGTTGGACAGTTTTCCAGCTTTTTGCCATATCTTTATTCTATAGTCACAATTTCTATCACCAATTTCTTGTCTTTTTTAATATTTTCATTGGTTATCTCCATGTTTTGGATAGCTGAAAGGTCACCTTTCAGCAACTTTGTACCCTGCCAAAACAGTTGGTATATTTGACGGAAGCATATAATGGACCAGATTCTTCACAAACCATGTTTGCGATTTATGGGAATTTTTCAAATATTTCCTTTTTTCTTTGGAATTTGATTACAGCCGGATGCTTTAAATTTGCTAATTGTGCTGTTTACTGCTTAATTACTCAAAACGTAATGAAGCTGATGATGCCAAACTTTTCTCATATATTAATCAAGATTTTCTCGTCTAGGGACTATGAGACGAAGTATTTATCACGACTGCAAGTCACTTAGACTTTTAAATTTTTAGCCAGTATAACTTTATCAGCGACTGTAAGGTGCTTGGTTTCAGAATCTTATATAGTTTGTAGTTCATTCTGAAGCTATAACTAGGGTTAAAAGTGAGCATTTAAGTTATAAATTTTACTTGAATATAATTGGTTAATTATTACCTTTATGTTATATATTAATATGTACAATAAGTTAATTGTCTCAACATATACTAATAATTAATATATTTCTTCACAGGTCTTTGATACAAGTCGATTGCCATACAGATACAATGATCCGCATTTTACTTCTCCTACTGTTGCTGTTCAAATATCAGGATTTCAGTGTAAGATTTTCATATTAATAAAAAATTATTAATGTTGAAACATATAACTAGGTGAGAATGCCTAAGCCATTAAACCAAGAATTGTTTTTTGCGTTTGTGTATCTATAAATAAGCCTTACAAGTTTGAAAATTGTCAAATTACTTTCAGTTTGACTTTAATATTTGTATGAAACATTATCCTAGAATTACTTTAGATTTCGTTGCGAAATTTCTCAGATTTTTTTTACATTTGCCACATTTATTTCGCGCTGTACGAAAGTGCAAAATTTTATGCGACACGTACCCTCATCTGGTTTTTCTGCGAAACCGATTCTGTCATAGGCATCCTAATCTATATCTATAATAAAACTGTAGTACCGACGTATTTAGAGTTGAAGATAAAGGATCACAAAAGGCTCATCCTTCTCTTAAAAATTACCTTTAATGACTTATTTATAAAATGTCGTTGCCCGGGAACGAATATTTACTAGTCATAAAATCTCTAATACACACGTAGCGGCGCTGCTTGTTGGTGTGCAAAAAATGTAAAGTTCATACTCATTATCTTGGCCACTTACATTATAACTACAATGAACATACGTGTTTCATATTTTTTTTTGGTATTCAATTCCATTTATTTTTATTACTAAAATTACCCTGATATAACAATAAAAATATTTGTATTATTCCAGTTTTAATTTAGATTTCACCTATTGATCAGGCCAGCTAACGTATATGATTTCATCTTCCACATGCCGTTTACCAAGGCCATAATAGCTAGTGACGGCGTTCATCGTCCTTAATAACCGACAATATAAAAGACAAAAGAATACTATACTCCCAGGAGAAATGTATGTAGTCTCATTTAAATCTTTCACACCATGGGCCCTGAGGAACTATAAACCACTGAAATCTACCTTCTCGTGATCTCCGTAAAAACAGATCTTAGTCATATGTGAAGCAAGACATTATATAAATGCGCAATGCGCGTGTATAATAGCTTTTAAACATGAAATTGTTGATTATTAAAAGTCATGAAAGATACTAATTACTAAAGATACCACGTTCGGTCATGACTTTTACTTTCGCACCATCATATATGTGATGTCATATTTAACTTCTAAACGAGAAGAGATTGCATCAATTCCTTATAATGACTTGCCTGATGAAGCGCAAAAATCTATAATTAAAATTAAATCTGTATTTGCAAACAATACCTTCAAAAAGCCTTGTTTTTTATTTTGGTTTCTTTGTTATAATACAAAATAAAAAAATGGCTTTTTTATTTCATTTTGCAATTATAAATAGTCAGGAGAAATGGCTATAACCATTTGAAGTGTCTTTAAATATGAACATCTTTAGTTTCTCGCTTTCAAAATCTTAGTACTAATGGGATGTGATGAATAATATCTTTATTTCAATGATCTCGATTTTCGAGGATCCACCGATTTCATAATAGAACCAGTTTCGATAAAATTTCACTTAATGTGATCCATGTTATCTTTACAAATTCGATCATCCTTTGTAATAAATTCATATTTCAGTTTGTTAGTACTAGTCCAGGTCGCAAAGAAGCAGACGTCGTGGCCAATGGCACGAAGCTGACCTTTTTATTCGATAAAACCACAGATGATTTTTTTTATTGATATTCATTTTACCTCAATCGTATTTTCAAAACCCCATATGGTTCGGTACGCTAGTTTGCGGCACAAAAATAAGATGAACAATTAGAATGATCGCCAAATATACGATAGGGTTCAATAATGTCTCGTTTTATGTTATCAAGCTTTCAACAAACAGTATATTTTAATTATTCAAATGTTTTATGAACGAATCTATGTCCCAGCGCAATCGCAACTAATAAACTTTCATGCTCTCAATGAACTGGTTGTGTTTGATGCAATTACCATCGAGGATTTACAATACAGCAAGAGGTGGATTTTACATTCTATTTCACCTACAGTGACATTTTTATATGGTTGGGAATTTCTTACAGTGCAAAAAGTGTTTAAGTCATCTTCGGAAATCAATTGTGAATAAATGGGACCATACTCGGTGAAGTTTTTCAGATCCACTGGTAAAAATGGTTGCCTCCATTTTAGTTAAAGAACCAGTATAATTTTTGAAACAGGTAAGATATGAAGGCTCAAGGCCTGTATTAGATGACGGAGAACAAGCGAGATAGTACTTACATTTTACTCCTAAATAAACGAGTTTCTTACTGTGGAGACCTATGCTTGCTTCATAACGCGCAGAATTGTTGTAATCAGTACCGTAATACTATTTAGGCCAACAAGTACCTGCAACTACTGTAATCATCGGTACAATGTTTTCACACACACTGTTAAAGGCTTTCGCATATCCTGCTTCTTTTTGCACCGCCTTAGACATGCAATGCGCTTTTACTTGTACCCTACCATTGCAAATGGTATCATGAAAAAGTTATACAATCTTAGAGATATGGGCGAAATATAAACATGACTAAAATTGTTGTTACTTTATAAAGCCACTACCAAAGGACACTATACCGGAACAGCTTCTTGTTTTCATCTGACATTTCTATGTTGCTTCTAAATCAACATTCTCAGCGTATATTTATTAATAAGAGTAAAATTTGAATATAAGCCTGTTCTCTTTTCTTTTGAAATAGGTATGTAAGATAGGCCGCAAGCGAAAAGAGAATTATGTCTAATAATACTTAAAAATTGTTCTAATAAATAATTTATATTTACTATTTGTATTGCCCTTTAAATCGAACATTCTCTCGTTGGCTTCTTTTTATAAATTGAAAACACTACATCTGAGTATATGGCAAATAAGAATTTAACAAATGCAAAAAAGTGAGAGTTCTCTGTTCCTAATGCATGTATTTTGGAACTAAACAATTTAGGATGTATTTAATATTAATAATTGAATTGAGTACTCACGACCAATATTACAAGGACACAATAATATTGGGGTCAACATGTTAGGCTAAAAAATATGCTCCAGAATAACAAATATATTCTTCGAATGAATGTTGACAAATTATTCAATAAGCCGACATTTCGGGGCGACAAATATGACACTTGTTGATTCCATTCATAGATATTGCCTTATAATCTCTCGATGAGATATCAAAATCCAGACGTCTGTCACAGCGTCACAGTTTATAGAGTTTAAAACCTATGCGCACGAAATTTTGTAAGTATTTGTATAAATTTTGAGATTTTGGTTCATATGTAGCAAAGTATAAACAAAATCATAAATTTTGGTGGCACATAAATATAAAGTGGGAGCAAAAAAGTTTTTCCGTAGCGCAACGGATAGGGATACATCAAATGGTAGGAATAAAAACAAAACAAAAACAAGATCAGATTTATACAACAAAATTAAAAAGATTTAATATCGTCAAGCTGAGAAGTTCAAATTACAAGAGACTTTTTAATTTTGTAGGATAGATGACACCAAATATTCAGACATAATGACATTTAATGATTACATCTTGATAAGCCAACGATAGTAAATGATGTGTGTCACACTTCATCATTGCGATTACGCCGTGTTATGATTTTGTTGAATAACATAACATATAATAATTTAAAATCAAGTAATGAGTAAATAAACTAGAGCTAAATAAAATATTTTTAATTACTTTTCCCTTTAATTTTGTTTATCTTTTTCTTTAGGTGTCCGTATTTTATCTGCTTTAATCAATTATAAAGATATATGATAATGGAAGAAGTATCGAAGTATAGATTATTAAAAAGAAGGTAAATCAAAGTATTATAAATATATGTACGAAGAATCTACACGAGGTTATATGCCTACTGTGAAAAACTTATCAAAATAACGTCCATCTATATCGTTTATACACGACGTATAAAATTACACATGTAAATAATAATTATGATATTTGCAAAATAACCAAATTTGTGTATTTATTCGATAATTGAAAAGTAAACAATTTTATTAATGAATAAGATACAACCTTAGGTGAAATAATTTTTTCATATTACAAATATGTTGTAGAAAAATAGAAACTTATTTTATATTATCTAGAAAACTAACATAGTTAAACGTTATGTCATCTAGTGTGGTTACTAGGAATCATCACCAGCTTACTGCCGGAAACAATACAATTTTATATACAGTATCATGTTTACGCGCTAGGTATCGCTTGCTTGTTTTAATTAATATTTATTCTATACTTTTTATTTAATCTCTTTTTTATTAAACTTTTCTCATTTGTTGGAATTTTTAAATTTTTCTTCAAAGCTAAAAACGCTCCAAACTTCTTATAATCAGAACTTAACACTTACACTTTTTTTAACACTCTGAACTTCGTACGTTCTGAATTTCTGATTTTACTCTTCATAAAACGTCATAGGGGATATATGAAAATCGATTCTTAAGGAGTAACCTCCAAAAATATTTGCAAATGTACTCTATTTGATTAATTTTTTTTATCTTTTCAGATGATGTTACAATAACAATAATTTGCAGTATAGAATATGCTGACCAAGCTTACTCTTCTATAGAATTGCTTCTGTATGTTGAATCATACACTTAACTGTTTGAATAAGCAGGTTAACGGTGGCAATAATCGATGAATATTTTTGGAATGTTTAATTTTTATCAGTTTACGTTACATAAATACATATCTTTTTGTTTTGTAACAGTGTTAAATAAAAAATATATTGATGATAAAAATTCTATTTTTCTAATTTTTTATAAAAGCGATTCTAAATTTAAATTTAATATATAAAATATATGTATAGAATCTATGTGTTTTGTGAATGTAAAATTTAAGAAAAGTTTACGAACATAATACATTTTTTGTAGAATGTATAAAAAATATTATTGGTTTATAGTAAGAATTGATTGTATTTAAAATAAAATTATTTTAAAAAATTTAAATTACTAATCAATGCAGCAGTAATTAGATCTGGGTCAACGTTATATGTTAAGATATCATAATATCACTTAATATTTATAATAGCTTCACTAATCTTACTTTTATAAATCAGTTCAATGTAAAATTCAAATAAAAATAATGACAATAAAATTGTATTTGACTGGTTAGAGTTTTATTGTTTTACTTTCGAGCTAGCTGGCCAATTGCACCCTTGTTCGTGGCAGTGTTCTGGCTTAATATTACTGTATTATGTTTGTTTGATTTTAATCACTGCTGTAATTTAGCTACGCATATAATATGCTACTTGTATCAATTTAGCTACTTATAGGACATTCCTCCAAATGATTTTTAAGTGTGGTTCGGTAAAACTTTTTTTAGTTTATTATAACATAAAATTTGTGATGATTATGGATGACTGCATCCATAATTATAATATTGGTATGGGAAAAAGGAAAATAATTGTGAATTAATGAGAAATATGATGGAACATAATTTAATACTGCTTGGATATATATATATATATATATATATATATATATATATATATATATATATATATATATATATATATATGCACATATATGGATGTATGTGTGTTTATATGTAAATTTTTTCGTAATATATACGTATACAATATGAAAATTTTTTTATAGTTTTTGGGTTATCAATTTTTTGGATTTTTTTAGTTAAACTCATAGATTCAAGACAATTTTTTTTGTGACATGAATAATTGTGATAGAAACTTATTTTTTTTCAACTAGTTGACTAGTTGGATTAATCGGGTAAAAACATCTACTTACTATGTCTTAACATGACGCCAAAAAATTAACAGGAAAACGATACCTTTCAAACACAAGATGTTGAACTTAATTTTTTATTTCATGTAGCTTGATTGCTTGCAACAAGTAGTTTGACATTGCTATCTTTACGGAGTAAGTGGAATTTAAATGGAGTTATATATAAGTGGAATTATAATTTTTTTTTATGAGTATATAATTTTTATAGAAGTCAAAATTGACGTAGCAAAATAACAAACGACGGAAGTAACAAAATAACGTAGTCGGAACTCCTTTTTAGAATATTACTACTTGTGCCGGCCAAATTAGCCGAAGTACCTATTCACTTAGTTCTTCACTTAGTCTGCCTACTCTTGCGCTTACGGTTATGCTAGATTTGTTCTACGGTTTACTTTTTTAACGATTTTTCCGGTCTTCCACGGACTTTGAAGTGTAACTACCTAGACTAATACTATTGCACAAAATGATCATCTTGGTAAGATTAACAGATGTTCTCTCCTGTTCCATACGGGCAAAGAAAATAAAAGGTCAAACGTGTACGAAAGTGTTTTATTAATTTTCAAGATCAAGGAGAAAAACGTATGTATATCAAGCATTCGTTCCAATTCCTCCTGAAAATGTAAAATAAAAATAAGTTCCATATTTTTATTTGAGCTTTTTTACGGAGAGAACTGATTTTTCATTAAAATTATATTTCATACTAAACATTTTCTAAACACACAACTTAATTACAAGACAATCACAATTTGAAAATTACGATGCGGGAAGCAATTTTTATATTTGTGAAGCTGTCACCTTAACTGTGGAGAGTTAAATTGTGACAGGAAGGAGGATGTTTGTTTTAAACATTATGTTTGTGCCTACTTCCGACGGAATCGTATTTACAGTGTATTTTATTCTACGTCTACTTTAGATAAACTACCTAACTTGTCTAACTTTACTGAATTATATACCTGAATATTTTTGTAATACTTTGTAAATATTTATGGACATGATTTAAAGTTGGATGGTTATTTTGTAAAGTAATAATAATAAAAAATATATAACAGAAGCTAATTGTTCACAAATAAGTATGCAAGAGGTGGAAATAGGTCATGATTTTTTTTAATACCAAGAATCAGTACGTCAAATAGTATTATACATTTTAAGTCATTGTTTGTAATTAAAAAACATAATACAAGATTTCCCTTTTCTACGTGTTCAAGAACAATATTTCGTTAAATAACCGAACGTTTGAATGTATTTCGTAGAATGTACTATGACCTTTACGATTAAACTTTACGATTATATTGGCTACTGATAAATTCGCCATTTCAGTAAACAAAGTTAATTCATTGATCTTTTATATGTACTGAATAAAATAAATATTCAATTATATAGGGAAGACTTAGGTAATTGGGAACATCTAATGTTAAAAGCTTAAAAGTGAACAAACAAAGATCCACACAAAACAGAATTTGCTTAAAAATTGAACTTTGACAATTTGCTTACAAATTTTACACGACAAAATTCTTATTCGAACAGTCTTTTTACTAAAATATCAAAGAAAACAAAACCATTATCGTTCCTATTCACCCAACACCATGTGGGGGTAATTGTTAAGAATTGCGATCGGTCTGCGGGGAAAATAAGATCAACATGGGGTAATTAGGAACTTAAATCAATTATTTTTCTCCGACTAGATTCGACACTTGTACATTTTTCATGGACCCAATCGTTATATATGATACTCTTTTGTATTGAACTCACTGTTTTTTTTAATGTCAGACAAATTAAATGCGTCAGTCAGATAAACGTTAAGAGATGCACAATCTGTAGACGTAACAAGATCAACTTCAGAAATCAAAGGAGTATTGATTTTTATCTGACTGACATCTCTGAATAATGCGACAAGTGTGTGTTCTGAAGTCGAAAACTATCGCAATTAATTGTCATTTAACTTATTCATGTTTTCAAAATTATCTCCAAAGTTGTCAAGATTAATTTAGAAGAAGTCAGCTGCTCTGAATCATTCGAGACCCTTGCTTGCATTACATTTGTCTAGAAAATACAATAATTTTAGTTAAGTCGCTTCTTAAAATACAAATTCACTTGAGGAAAATGCACTCTGAACATAATCGTTCAAGTTCTAAGTGACATATGATTTTATGCACTACGCGTCCGCCCTACGTCTTTTAACACAGATAGCTCTGAAATGTTTATCATATTGGAAATTCCAAGAAACCAAAGTAAAGTAAAGAAAAATAAGTGACACTTGGTAAGCCCAGATAAATTTGACGACACCTCATGCATCAAAATTCGTCATTTAAATCGTAGGAGAGAAGAAAAGATCCTTCACACTCATTCATACAGCTTTGGCTGAAAGTATTAGGCATCGATTAAAAATACATCATCGGTTGAAGTCCTATTTAAAATAAAGGGTATAATATTGTTTACAATGTGTTCAGTCCTGCTTTTGAAGCCCAGATCCTAAAATACCTAGCCTGTAAAAAGTAAGATATTTGGATTTTTGAGAAAAAGATTCACAGAAATTTCTAAAAAAGTTTCTGCATGTCATTATTTGCATTTCTGTTTGTGTCATTTTTCATGTAAATTAACTATAATACCTAAAATAGTGAACTTAGTGCAGAAATAATATTGAAAATTCAACATTAATGCGAGTAAGGCAAATCATAAGCAGAAATTGGTAAAGTTACTAAATGTTTGAAACGTGCGATGCGGAACGTGCTTAAATATTTTCATTAAGTTTTAAATAAGAAAACAAGTGGACAAAAAAATGTAACTGCAGAACAAGAGAATACGTTAGGGAGTCCCCAAGAAATGAAAAAAAATATTTTTTTGAATTTGCTGCTGGTTCGTCACAACAAATAGGAAAGTTCGGATACCCAAAAGAAGATTTGCTGAAGTGGGCGTTAAAGAAGGCAGGGCGAAGAAGAAGCCGTAGCTCTTACAAGTCGTTACCGTGGTGTGTTGGTTTGATCACAAGGCATACGGCCTTTGACGATACCAGAAGCCGCCTTGCAACCTTGCCTGATTGGCATTTTCGTCACACCAATCTTAAAAATGTTAAATTTCATCAAGATAATGTTCCTTGTCATAAATCGGCCATCATTATGTGTCGATTCTCTGCCAATAGCGGTATGTTGTTGGGTCAACTAGCTTAGTCCTCAAATTTCAACCCTTTCATTATATTTTGAGTAATTGACACGTAGCACACGGGCACATAGAATTACATCCAAACAAAGATTTAAAAATAACCTGATGATAACCGCTTTCGAGTAAAAATGAGAGGCGATAACTACTTTCGAGTAAAAAAACTTGTCGACATTATGGCTTAAAGAATTAAATCTGAAATTAAATCTAAGGATAGACCCACAAAATTCCCGATACCGTACGGTTATTTATAATGAGGGCTAACTACGCTTTTATTTGTCCGAGGGTGACTCCACTTTGGAGCGAGGTATATTGAAGTCTCAAAAGCGCATCATATACGTACGAGATAATAAGTCAAAACTTTTAAACAACATATATTGTTAGTGTTTATTTCTGTGTTTCCTAACTGTGTACCAGTATTTCGTTATTGTCCCAGATAAAAATTAATAAATCCGGCTACGGACTTATGAATGTTGAAGTAATAAAATGCTAACTGAAAAAAAAGACGTCAAAGTAAATGGCAACGAAGCGAAAGTTATTGAAAGGTAACCTGTATTGTAGATTTATTATTTTTCGATTATTTCATTATTACTATATTCTATTTATTTTTAATTTACTATGCTTCTGACCGATAATATGCGCTCCACAGATAAACTTATACCTCGATTCAAAGTAGTAACATCGGGTGAGTAAAAAATATTAGGTTGCAACTTATAAATCTGTCACTTTTTTCGACCGATTTCTTGAATTTACAGAAGCTTCTAGAATATTTCTCGTAGGTTGTATAAAGAGTGCGGCATTCGAACTTCTGTTCAGTTTAGTCAGTAAAGAATAAATGAAAAATGGAAGTGTTTCGAAGTGAACTTAGAGGACTTTTTCTTCATAAATTTCGTTTAGTGCGAAAAATCAGCGAAGTATCTAGCAATATGTACACAACGATAAGCGAAGGTATTCCTTCTTACGACACAGCCAAGCATTGGTCCCAAAGCTTCAAAGAATGGAATTTTGATCTATCACATAAACCTCATCCAAAGCGACCTCCTACAATTGATTTAGAAAAAAATAAAAGCTGTTGAAACAGATTCCAGATTAAGTTTACGTTGTTTGACAGAGCTGTTTTGATACTCTTATACTATGATGGAAAAACAACTTCACGCTTTGGGAAAGAAGTGAAAATATTCTGTTTGGCTACCTCGTGAGCTAACACCTTTTAACTTTAGAGAAGAGCTTATGTGTGCTTGGAGCTATTGATTTCCCATCGTACCAAAGAGAGGTATCTGGTTACAGGAGATGAAAAGTGGGTGACTTATGTTAATTTTTAGCATAAATGTTGTTAGGAGCTGGAGAAAAAGCCTATATCAAAAAATAATATTGGACAAGATATTTTTGAATACATGGTGGGGTATTAATGGAGTTATTCATAGAATTATACATTCTCTTTCAAGCTAACAGTACAATTATAGCTAAGATTTATTGTGAACAATTGAGTAACGTCATTGCTAGACTTCCTTCTAATCAAAGCAAAATTTATTTTTTACATAACAATGCTCGACCCCACGTGACAAAAGTAACGCGTGAAAAACTATTTTCACTTAGATGGAGTATGTTACTTCACCTATCGTACTCTTCAAATCTTTCGCCATCTAATTACCACCTATTTTGCTCTCTGTCTAATAATTTAGGTGATAGAAAATTTAAAGACGAAAGTCACATTAAAATCGAACTTCACCGGTTTTTCAGTCAAAGGCCCAAATATTTCTACAAAGTCGGAACTTTAGCTCTACCTACGCGTTGGCGACAAGTGTTAGATACCGAAGGTGCTTATATAATTAACGATTGATTTTATTGACTACATATGAAAAGTTGAAAAGTTTGTGTACAGAGATGGCGGGTTTATAAGTTGCCAACCTAATATTAGCCCTCGTTAAAAATGTATAATTATAATGGATCCTTAGGAGGAAGGAGGAGGATTTCGATGATTCTTTTGTATTTGAAAGAAGGTACATTAGGAGCAGTTCCATATAAATTTGATGATGATCTGACCATGAGATCCGGAAATGAACGAAGGAACTTCTTAACGAATGGCAGTAAATGGACTATGATGCAAGATATTTGCTATGGGTAGTTACTTTGCAAAATAACTACGCTACTTACCAGATCAGGGTCTGATGATGAGTTCTGTAGATCAAGAATGGAATACTTTAACAGATGTTAGTAAAGAAACTGTGATTTACGATATTTTCTACTAGTAGTTCTTACTTTGCTACATAACTACACCGTCGACTGGATCAGGGAAAATGAGTTATGGATATGAACAATGGAGCTCCTTAACGGATGGAAGTAAATTAAAAGTGATTCGAGATTTTTTTCTACTGATAGTGGTCACTTTGCAAAATAACTACGCCATCGACCATGTCAGAGTCTGGTGATTGGTTCTGGAGATGAACAATGGAACTCATTATCGGATGGTAATAAATCGACGGTTATTCAAGATATTTCCTACTGGTGCAAAATAACTACATCACTTACCAGGTCACGGTTTGATGATGAGTTCTGGAGATGGACAATAGAACTCCTTAAAGGATGTTAATAAATCAACTGCGATGAAAAATGTTTGCTACTAGTAGTTGTTACTTTGCAAAATAATTACACAGTCTACCAGGTCAGAGTCTGATAATAAGTTTTGGAGATGAAAAATGCAACTCCTTAAGGGATGGTAGAAAATCAATCGTGATTCAGTATATTTCCTACTGGTTAGTTGTTACTTTAATTATCACTTTACAAAATCTGATATTGGATTTCGGATATGGAGAATAGAACTCCTCCTGTGGTAGTTGTTACTCAACAGAATTTGGTATTGAACTTCCAATATGGAGAATGGAATTCTTCAACAGCTAGCAGCTAACCACTGGCGGCTATTACTAGCGCTTCGTTTCTGTGTATTGTTGATAACTAACTTTAGATAAAGAGGAAATTATCTATATACTAGCTTTTGCCCGTGACTTTTAATAATTATATAATAATCTAAGAAAGAAAATAATTAAATTGTTGTTATAGTGTGATGATTAATATTATTAATAGCTAAAAATTCTAAAATAAAATAACTTAAAAAACCGACTTCAAAAAGGTACGTACGAAAAAGTAAAAAATAATTAACTTAAAATAGGTACTTACTTACTCGCATTAAACAACTAAGTTACTTATTTTTGAAGTCGGTGCTAGCACCGCCGATCGACTTAAACAAATGTAAAATTTTATATTATAAATACTCCCTTTACGAATCTATTTCGTATTGTTTACATACGTTAGAAATTATATTGAAAAAATTATATTGTTTATGTACATTAGAAGTTAAGGTTTTAAATTTACATTATAAATTAAATTAAATTATAATTTGTTTAAATTGGTCAACAGTGCTGGCACCGACTTCAAATATAAGTAATTTAGTTATTTATTGCGAATAAGTAGGTATCTACTTTGAGTTAATTATGTTTTACTTTTTAATACGTACTTTTTGAAGTCGGTTTTTTTAAATTTATTTTATGCATAATGTGAAAATATTGTGTAGCTGTTTGATTTATTCGAAGAGTTATTGAAAACTTTTAAAAATAAATTATTTCTTCGTCATCTCGGGTTACTCGTAAATAAATATATTTGTTAAAGTATACGTTTTTGATTTAAATCAAAATTATGATATTATTACGTTAGTATCCAGGAAAATCAAAACGATGAAATTGTTGCGTTAGCATCCAGGAAAGTCAAAACGATTAAATTATTACGTTAGCGTATATACGTACGTATGTATGTATGTATATACGTACGTACGTCGGTACGTGTGTGCTTTTATTAAATTTATTAAATCTGAACGGAACATCTGATTGATTACGGATTTTTTATTTGATAGTATTTTCGAGCTTGGAAATCCACTCTACCTTTAAGTTATGCCGTCGAAGAATATCTTAAAAAAACTAAAGTTAATCCATATTAGTTCATAAATGAGCTATATTGTTTTTGGTTATGGTGGGAGAAGTATTTACCAGATAAAGGCAACATTTTTTTCATATATGTACTAAAAAGCTACTGGAGGCTGTGCGCAAGTTGTAGAGAAAGATGACTCCCGGGTTGATGCCGTTGCTATGGTTACATTATTTCACAGTTCAGATTCTAGAATGCATTCTTTTCTTCTATAATGCAGATAACCCTTGATGGGAAATTGTCCAACTATGTTTGGCACGTAATTGGAGGTCGGTCGATTTAGGATTAAATTGTGAACATGTTACCTTTTTATTAATGTGTTTCACACATTACCTCATTTTGCTGAAAGTTTTGTCTGGCGAAATTTTCACTACGGAGTTCGTTTTTATTTAAAAGTGAAATTTAATCAACAAAAGAGGTAAGATTTAGTAAACAAATACAGTTTCATGGCTTTCGAACTTAATATTCTTCACAGTTATGTTGTAAGTATAATATAAGTATATAGCACAATTTATTAATATTGGTTCACGAAATATTAAATAAAATAAGTCTCTGAATTAGTAGTGAAACTTATATTAAGATGATTCCCGACTCTTTCAGGTATAAATAAATGTTTGAACATTTACATCATATTTACATAAGTTACCGTGGAAAATAAAAATTGGAAATAAAAACAAACTTTACAAACATGGAATATTAAACATTTTAATAATATTAACATAAGTTTACGTAGAAAACAAACAAATTATAAATAAAAACAAATTTTATAAATATGTACAATTATTTTATTTTTTTTTTTCATTTACAGTGAATAATTACTATTCGTACTCATTTCTTATAAAACTAATGATAAGTCCTCTTTCACACTATTTTTTTTATTACGAAAGTGAATTCTTCCGTTATATTTTAAGTACTTTTACCAGACATCAATTTTAAGTAATTTTTAAAAAAAGTTAATTTAAAGGGAATACAATACATATTATTTTTATATAGACCAGGCTATCTCGTATTGTTATTTTATGATGGACTTTATCCTTATTTATCTAATTTTTTCTGTGTTTTTGTATTAGACAATTTCTTCTTCTCTGTATTGTTTACATCCTTATAATATAGAAATAATAAGGAACAGTTTAGCTTACAAACAATATACTTATATTAACGACCCGTGATTGTATTCATTCTGTTTTTATCAATCAATCATTAATTCAATATGGACAGAACCTAACACATTTTTCAAGCTAGAACTGTACTGTATATTCTTGGCCCAAGCACGACATCTTATGTTGATTATGCGGTTCACTGAAAACAAAACATCAGATTATATCAGAGAAAACTGGTAGAAACAAAAATGAGTATTTTTAATAATTTTTGAAGTTACATTTCTTTAGGCGGATTATGAAAAAATTATGAAAATGAAACTTTACGATGCGCGTGCATGATGCAACAAAAATCGGCAAGATGAAGTTGCTCACTAAACATTTGTTTACACGCGTTTAGTGACTGACGCCATATTCATGATAGTTATTACGGTATTTGTAAATACACAGCAAGTGTTTTATATTCATGCAAATCTAAGTTATATCTGTTCTTTTAAATAATATTTTTAGTAATTAAAATTTAGTAGTTGTCCATATAATAAACAAACATTTATTTATTGTGAAATTCGTAATAGAAATAATGCTTATAAGCTTTTTAAAATATATTTTAAGTGTATTTCTCTAAGTAAGGTTAAGTTTCGTTATGTATTTATTTGTATTATAAATGATAAATTATTATTTTATAATTTATTTAATTATTAAATAATAATGCTTGTAATTCCAGTTAAAAAGATCAATTTTTCACTATTGCGTATGAGAAAATAAATTTAAATTTTTAAAATTATTTGATTGAATTTAGATTTTACCAGATGTATTCATAATTATGTTCCAGTCCTTTTGTTATTTTATTTACATTAATTATTTGCGTTCTAAATAAAGTTAATCTTGTAATATGACAAAGAAGTATAACTTCTAACGCGCATACGTCCATAAATACACACACAATTATTTTTTTATTTATACGCTGTGTCTCGAAATATTAATTATGATTTATTAAATGTTAGCCATTTTCAAAGTCAATGTTATGTAATTTTCCCATAAATTATGTGAAAGTATTCTCTTTAAGTAGTTTGTATTTTGTATCGGACGACACTGAAAAATGAACAAAAAATACTCACATTTTGGCTTCTGTAACTGGACAGCAATAAGTGGACTTCGATAGCCGTTTTGATTCATGTAGGGGTAGAAGTGTAAAGGTAGACCTTGCGTAGGAGCATAGGAAACTGGACCAAGATTTTCTCGATCTACAGGTGTCTCGCCATCACATGATAACCATATCTGCTTTCGCTGGAATATTTTATGTTAGTTTTTATTTCGAAAGTACTATATTCGAAAGTTCACTGCGAGAGCAGTGAATAAATTAACAAATACAAACATTTTTTTTAGCGAGATCACATTATAGAATATTATGAGTAATAAGTTTTTTATGTTTTTAATGTATGTTGGTTCTAAATACTTCCCTCATTGATTTACGCAACTTTTTGCGCATTCTTTTAATTTGTTTGGTCGTTCTTGGAATTTAAGATTTTTATATTCTTTGTTTAAACGTCTAGATGTTAGTTACATCTAAATTAATCTCAGGTTAATAAAAGATAAATCGTGATAAAAAAGTGGTTTCACAAAACATATACACGTACACCCAAGCATTCCGGTTTTTTACTCATTATTTTAATTTTTTTGGTCGTTCTTGGAATTTAAGCTTTTTATAGGCTTTGTTTAAACGTCTAGATGTTAGTTACATCTAAATTAATCCCAGGTTAATTAAGGATAAACCGTATTAAAATGATGGTTTCATAAAACCTATACTCGTACACTCAAGCATTCTACATTTAAAAATGTCGAGTAAAAATATGGAGTTTGGAATGTCTGAAATATCTAAACTTTTAATAAGTTCCACATAAGGTGTATCAAATGAAAGCGGGATTGATTTAATGAACCAAGGATAAAAATTAAAGAAAAGTCCCACCAAGTGGTCGAAAATATAAGAAAAATCAATAAAAATACGTCAACAGTTTTCAACTAGGTTATAATGATCAACGAGTCAAGTTTCAAGTTTTTGACGGTTGGTCGACAAGATTTAAAGCGCGATATTCATTACCTAAAAACGTGGCATTGTACGCCTCAGTATAATTTTCTTTTTAGGGTTCCCTTTTCAAATGGCAAAAACGGAACTCTTATAATTTAGTCCTGTCCGTCTGTCCGCACTATATCGATGACCTTTGGATGGTAGGTGTATTCTATCAACCGCTCTATGAACAAATAGGGATGACACTCCATGCATGTAACTGAGGGATGAAAAAAATCATAGAAGGGTATCGTTCAATAGGTCTTAAAATGACTTTTTTTTAAAAGTTATTGAAATTCAAAATAACTTTTTTTTAAGTGAATAATCAATGAAATAGGCGCTTCTAAAATTTTAGAAATATGTTTTCCTCCGTCCACCTTTTCAACTAACGTGTGTAAAACTCTGAAAAAATTATGGTAGTAGAACTTATGGTAGTAGACAAAAATTTGTTTGAGTAAGACATGTTATGTAGTTTTTGAGATATTTTCGGTACCAGCCGCAGCAATAAATTTGTTTTTCACAGTGTCTTTGAGAAATAGAAACTTATAAGTTTAATAATATTTGGTGCTACGGAACTCTTCGTGTGCGAGTCCAACCCGTTATTGGCCGGTTTTTTGTGCGTAATTAAAAGTTTTGAGGTCCTATATATGAATGTAACCCTCGCGAATAGCGAGAGCGAATTATATATTTAAACCACAAACTAAATTTTCGTTATAATCAATCATAATTAATAACAAGTTCATTAAATGCGGCGAAATTTTACCAATACATGGGATCAATTCGACATATCCATGCATGTACAAGTGCTCCATCATTTATATTGACCGATCGGATTAACAATTTCGATATTTTTTTTATGTTTTGTTTTTTATGTGTGTCCTGATAATTTTCCCTAATATTTTCTTAACACACATGATCACTCTCACTATACTGAAGAGAAAATAAAAAAAAATCCAACTGAGTCATGGGAAAGAATATACATCCTGTTTACGTATATCGCTGATAGTATGACATGCCTCGTGAAGTCTATGTAGTATATACTATTGGGTACTTACAGCATTTTCAGGTAAGGAAGTTATATGGTCCTTTAATTCTGCTGGCATGTTTTCGGGCAATGAGCTAACGTCATCGTAGACATCAGGAATCCAACCATAAATCTATAACATTTGAGAGAAATGATATAGCAAAATTATTAAATTTATGTAAATTAATAGAAAAAAGTGTGTATATAATTCCATAGAATTTCATTGACACATCGCTGATTCACAGTAAAAATTGAACGCGCGGATTTAAAAACTGATATATAGAAATCGTAAAGACTCTCATTGTTAAAACCTAAAATATCTAATTTGACATACTTTTTTTCCTTTGACGTACTCCAAACATACAAGTGAAAAAGTAATACGGGAAAAATATTCTTGATTTTTTTTTCATTTTGTTTATTGAAAAAAAAAACAATCTCGTTATTGTTGTTCTCTTTATCATGTCCCTTAGTCGTAAAACCGATTATACCCATCTTTGACTCAATGAACGTATAAAGACCCGTATAGACTACGACACTAATTGCGACACAAATGTCTGACACTGTCTGGCCGTTCACACATACGGCGGTTTTGGTGTCGCGACGCTAAACCAAGTTTCACAATAAATGTCGCAAACGCAGACAGTGGTGTTCACATACAGACACTCGATGTATACACTGAGTGGTATACACCAAAGCATCGTAGCCTAAACGTAGGTTAAGCATTGCTATCTGTGACATTCAATGAAATAATTGATGAAATTTGAATTATATACGACAGATGGCGCTATCCATTATTTTTATATTTCAAAATAGTATTTTCTATTCATAGAATCTTCTGAAATTATATTATCTTTTGGATTTATTATAAAACAGTTTCATATTTTACACCGTGTGTAAATTTAATATATTAATAATATTGAATATATTTGGCGTTAATTTTGTAGAAATTCATTATTCGCAATTAAATGAAACTACGTGATGTATTATTATTTCTACTTTCTTTAATTTCTTTACCACGACCTAGGTTTCGTTGTATTACAACATCTTCAGGTGGGATATTAGCAAAGATTGCCGCAAGCTAAAATGTTCCTTTTTAATATTTCCTGTTTTAGTTTACTAGAAATATAACATCAAACTAACGCCAGGAACGGCGATACAGTGTAATAAAAGCTTTTTATATCATCATTTTCTTCATATATTGAGTATTGCTTCGCACACTTTTTGCTCTAAACGGAACTGACAAAGCAAGAGCTCTTTAAGTTCTTTTTGTGAAATTTCGATATATTGTTTATCCTGTACACACCACTGTTTAAACCCTGGATTCTACGGACGGAAGAGTAAATGTTGTGCACTTTTAATTCTCTACCAGGGTACAAAGAAATTGTTCTCGACAATTATCTTCAAAAGTCGCCGTAACTAATGTTATCTTTCTTAGATTCAATAATTGGACTGTAATTGTATGTTCTTTGCAAACTTTGTGTAATCGTGTTTCGATTTACTTTGTTGTAGATTTATTTCCATCTCGCTTTTTCTTGTTATTTGTTACCTACTAAATTGTATTAAGTAAACTTTCCAATCTAACTATGTCGGTTGACTGAAAGGGTCTGTACTTCTAGTAATGAGTCCACATCATAACTAGGTTTTTAATTTATATGTACTATATAGTTTTTGAATAAATTAATAGTACAAAGTATGTCTAAAAGCTAATTTTAGGTTCTAAAAATTTAAGATTCGAAACGTCTAGGTATAAATTATTTTATATTTTTATTGAAAGATCTCATGAAGCTAAGTCCAATTATCTCGCATAGAACTACAGTGCATATCTGGCTAAGTAGTTTTTGATATATCGCGATTTATATTGAAAAAAATTATTATCCCTCAACCGATACGAAATTTGAAAAGTGTATTTTATCAGTTTTGAAGTTACAAATTACCTTATTAAGCTTGATAAAAATACAGGGCGCTCCATCTGGATACGAGTAGAGCTTGTCGGCAGTGCAATTCGCAAACGCAGATATATCGACAGCACACACCTCATTATCATGCGGTGGACGGTCGAACGTGCAAGGAACTTGATTTATCCGCTTCTCTGGCACGGAGTCAAATGGAGTTTCTGGCTCTTCATACGCTGTAGTTAAAACGTTTTTAAGAGTATAGTCTAAAACGTTCTCATTTTGAAACTGGTTATTTAATTTTAAAACCTTTTTAAATAAAACAATAAACTATCAGAATATATAAGATGATGATTGCGCATTAGAATTTTTTCACCCGTTTTTAATTGAATTATATTCTAAATTTTAGTTATATAAAGAAATTAGCACGGCTTAGGCACGGTTTATAAATCATACAATTCTTAAAAAAAATTGAATAAGAGCGAGCAGAGGCCAGGCGCAATCTGGATATTTATATTTTTGTAAATTTTGAGCTTATTCTGTAATTAACTTTAATGTTTATTGTAAATGCATTTAAAGAAAATTAATTACACCTTGTAACATATTTGTGCTTTATTTGTCATTATTTTTGGACGTGAATTCACTGATGATCGATTTCTGTTACGTAGAATTTAAAAATTGGTGAAAATTTGTAAAACATACCAAGTTGTAAACAATAACAGAATAGACAAAAAATACTTTTAAAATTAAAGTTGTAGATAAATACTGGGAAAATTGGAATAAAAAAATTTACTTTTCCACACATAGTTTATGCCCCTAACAATAAATCATTTGGAATACCTACTTTGACTAGTCATATCATTGAAACGATTCCTTTGCTTAATACTTTTTTTAAGAAATTAGCTTTTAAGAATGTTCTTTTCGCCTTAATATAAATGTTTGACCTCCCAAACTGGGTTTTGTGTCAGTTCGATCTTGATTGCACGGCTCTCGTATGGTAATGAAGTGAACATGATTACAGGTCTTCAGAATGTTGCCAGCGTTATTATTAACGAACCTGGATAATTTTCTCCGGATCTCTTTAAATTAAAATTCACTTTGTAAGGTTCAAGGTATAGAATCTTCGAAAATTGAAGAAAAGTCATCAGATGCGAGGAATGGAGTTCTTAATTTGTTCCTAATTTTGAATTTAACTTCTTTAGTTAGTAATGACGGAAAAAGTTGCTGGGAGAAGAAAAGCTGGCCGTGGAAGAAAACGATGGTTGCGTAACATTCGAGAATGGACAAGGATGATTCTTTCGCCTTGTCAAGGATAAGATCGAGTACGAAGAATTGACTGCCAACCTTTACTAGTTGGATACGTACCCTTAGTAGAAGAATATGGATCTTAGATTAGCTATTATATATACAAATTAGATAAGTATGAAATTAATGGAACACCGTAAAAACGATAATATCACTCAATACCTATTTAATATAAAGTATATATTTTAGCTAACGAAATCGTACAAAGCACATAACAAGGAAAAATAATACATTACAAAACTTAATCATCGCAGTTATTGTCCTCAATAGTGGTAGTTAAACCTACTTATTATTAACATTTTTTATTATCAATTACTTATCAACATTTTTGCTGGTTTTATAGGTTTATATTTATAAAGGCCATGTGACAAATGATACATAAAGAAATTGTATACTATGTGCAAACTTAGCACCAAAGTTCTCCTTACACTTGTATAATGATACACGCACGTATCTTTGAAAATCCCTATGTTTGTTTAAAATTGGCGTGAATTGAAAATAGCACTACTAAGTCCTGCTGTTAACATATTTTATAATATTTTTATAATTGTTCAAGTTTACGACATTTAGAATTTCATTGGTTAATATTTCTGGAAAATAATATCTTTTTTGTGATAATCTGTAAATCATATCGTGAGATAATTTTCAACAAGCTCCAGAAAATACGCCAGACTTTTTGAAGACAATGGAGTTGAATAGGTTTTGCACTGAAGTACTTCCTAGTAAATTTTTTTTATTGTATCAAACAGACCCAAATTAAAATTTAATCTTTAGCTGAAATTATTTAAAAAAATAGCTGTTTTTTCAGTATAGGTAAACGCTTATTTTTCAGCACGTTACATAATAAATATATTTATAACGCCATGCACCGATTGATAAGCCATGGTAATTTTGTCGTGAATCTTGATGCGTTTATTTCTTCTATTTTAAATGCTATAAAGCCTTATAACCTTAAATAAGTACATAGTATATTTGATGCACCATAATTCATTAGGTCACGGAAACCACGATCAACAATTTAATGTCAAAATCGATTTTAAAACTGCAATTATGGAAGCATTGTTCAACATTCCTCCTATCTATCAAACAAATGGTAAAATATTTTTAAAAAGGTCTTTAATTTTATCCAGAATAAGATTTCTATAAATAAAAACATTTTTTTTTTCGTTTTTTAGACAATATGAAAGATTATCTACTTTGGTCGAAATCAAGAGGACTTTCAGCAACAAGAAATTTGTCATTAATTAGACTTCTTGTTTTCCATTTATTTCAAAGGGAATCGATAAAACCTCATTTGCAATATGACACATTACATTCTAAGTAGAATATTTACTAATTATGAATTAGCTGTTCTTCGTTTAAATAAAAACGGTATCAAACTTATATTGCTGATTGTGTTTCACTATTTATCAAACTCGTTGGTATTTCCAGCAATCGAACAATTGAATAATCATTTCCGCTCGAGATCCGTTAATATGTTTATTTTTTAGACAAACTTTTTATATATTTCTAAAATAATTTACTAATTTTTCTAGATACTAGTATATTGATGATAAAATAGTTTAGAATTTTGTTTCAGGTCAAAACATACGTAACTCATCTTGCAAGCCATGCAGTAAAGCGCGACAAAATATATTTCTGTCTGACCTTATATCGCGGGCCTTGTCTTCCCATCGTCACAAAATCATTATATATATATATATATATATATATATATATATGTGTGTATATATATATATATATATATATATATATATGTATATATATATATATATATATATATATATATATGAATTCTTGTCAAATAAATTCCTGTATTTGCATAATTAATAGAGTTTTTTTTATTAGAAAGAAAAAAACATCAATTCTTTTTAATTTTAGCTGCCGGATTGGTGGTGTCATTGTTCAAGATTCGACAGGAATATTTTGAGATGTATTTTTCTAGATGCACTTTCGCTTTCAATATCCTAGTGATGAGTAACATACTGAAAATGCATGTAATGGCGCAATGTAAAATAAAGAGTAATTTAAGTTGTTTAGATATTTGAAACATTAAACAAAACTATCTTTATGAAAAGAAGGAAGTCACTAAAATATGCATCAAATATAGAAGGTCTATTGTAGAAGAAATATCTTCATCGAACAAAAAAATCTAGGTTGGTTCCCTTTCTGGACTTTATTAATCACTATTACCTTTTATAATTAGGATTTTTTCGACCACTTTACGTTCATTATGAAAATTTTTGAAGATGGTCTTTCGATGTAAAAAAATTATTTTACTATGAATGAGGACAAATATTTCAGAAAAAAATATAAGTTTGGAAGACTATAAATATAAAGAAGAACTAAACTATAGAGAAGCACTAGACTTTTTTCTAATTATCCCTGTCTATTTCTTTGCATGACGCATGCCGTTCTTTTTAGGTCCATATATTTTAGGTCCCGTGAAAAATATTAAGCATTTTTATAATATTTGCAATCTTGTAACAAAACTTTATAACAATCAATCTATAAAAATTAAACATATACATCTAACTAACCATAAATTCTATAAATTCATTTTTTTATTAGTTCTTTTTTTTCTGTACACTTTAGTCTAATTTAATATAATTTTGTGTTATTCAAAAAATTAATTTTATTTACTTTATTTATTAGTTATCGACTTGTAAAGAAGAATCTAGCGATCAAATATACGAGGTCTGACTATAAGGTTCCAGGACAGTTTATGACAGCGAACCGTGCAGTCGGTATTTCTGTTTAACCCGAACTTATTGACGTTGCAGAATCTCGATAATATTTTTAGTTGCAAATTTTGCTGATGTTTTAGTGCAATAAGTTTTTTGCCTTCGGCTTTTTTGAGAAATGAATCAAAAGGAAGAGCAGCGCATTTGTTTGAAATTTTATGTGAAGTTGGGAAATACATTCAGGGAAACTTTTTATATGTCGAAGGAAAAATTAATGTTTAATTCATTTACAGTGTCGTTAGTATTAGAGGTCAGACATCGTCTTAAAATAATGCTGGTTCGGGAAGTAATTCAGTCTCGATGGACTACGCTACCCTTGTATAGTCAGATCGCCATTTATCCATACTTGGAGAGTACAAAATTTTATTTGGTTTATTCCAGGAAATCTGACTAAAAAGCCGCGTTATTTTGTAATTTATGTCGAATCTAAGTTTGCGTCATACCATTTTGTTATTTTTGCAAACAAAATGGTATGACGGTAACCTCCCAGTCCCCCAACTCCTCTGATATAGATTCTATGGAATTTTTACTATATTCAAAGTTCAAGTCGTGGAGGAAAGTGCAGGAATTTGAAAGGATATAAAAAAAAATTGCTCATAAAGCTAACTAGAATTTAGAAGAAGCATTTTTCAAATACTTTTAGCAGTGGAAAAGATGTTAGGGAAAATACATACCTTGTCAATAATTTATATAAATTAATTCGTGGCACTTTTTAATTGACTACAAAAAAGAAAGTGGTTCTCAATTCGTCGGAATCTTTTTTTATGTATGTTCAGCGATAATTCTTTACCGAGTGGACCCATTTCGATGATTCTTTTTTTATTTTGAAAGAGGGTATTTTAGGAGTGGTCGCATATAAATATGATGATTGTCTGACGATCTGATGATGAGGTCTGGAAATGAACGATGGAACTCCTTAACGAAATGCAGTAAATCAATTATTATTCAAAATACTTGCTACGGGTAGTTCTTATTTTGCAAGATAACTATACCACTTACGAACATCAGGGGCTGATGATGAGTTCTGGAAATAAACAGTGGAACTTTTTAACGGATGTTAGTAAATCAACGGTGATTAAGGAAATTTGCTACTAGCAATTGTTGCTTTCCAAAATAACTACACCTTTGACCAGGTCAGGGTCTGATGATGAGTTCTAGAGATCAACAATAGAGCTCTTTCACGGATGGTAATCAATTAAATGTGATTCATGTTATTGGCTACTGGTAGTGGTTACTTTGCAAAATAACTTGACCATCGACGATGTCAGTCTGGTGATGCATTCTGAAGACGAACAATGGAACTTCTTATCAAACGGTAGTAAATCAATCATGTTTAAAGGTATTTGCTATAGGTAGTTTTTACTTTGCAAAGTAACTATACCTGATTTGGTGTAGTTATTCTGATGATGAGTTCTGAAAACGAATAATGCAACTCCATAACGGATAGTAGTAAATCAATCGTGATTCAATGTATTTGCTACTGGTTAGTTGTTATTTTAGTTATTACTTTGCAAAATGTGATATTGGATTTTGGATATTGAGAACGGAACTCTTCAACGGCTAACAGCTAAACATTGGCGGCTTGTAATATCGCTTCATTTCTGTGTGTTGTTAATAACTAAGTTTAGACAAAGAGGAAGTTATCTATATACTAGCTCTTATTCGTGGCTTTTAATAATTATTCTAAGAAAGAAAACAATTGAATGTAAGTGATAATATGTATTAGTAATGTATATATTAATAATGTATAATAAGTGATAGTATATATTAGTTAATATTAGTAATCTCTAAAAATTATAAAATAAAATATCTTTTAAAAAACCGACCGCAAAAAAGTAAGTTCTACAAAGTAAAAAATAATTAACTCGAATAATTACTTCAAAATAGGTACCTACTTATTCACCGTAAATAACTAAGTTACTCATTTTTGAAGTGGGTGCCAGCACTGTTTTTATTACTTACTTTTTGTCTACACGTAAATTAAATTTGGGGACAAATGTTGTTCTGCGATTTGAATAAAGTTTAGAGTATCGCAAAAAGAAACATCTCAAATTTAGAATATTGGATTTAATCCAATGTGAAAAAGTGTTGTTTTTTTATTAATTAGATCTCGTATATGTACAAATATGCAATCAATTGTCCTATGACATGAGCTTCTTAATAAATGAGATATATCCATACACTATTTATGCTACAGCCAATAATAAAAAAATAAATCAAAGCTCTGGAAAGTAGACAAACATCAGTCAAGAAATGTACCATTCATGACGATTTTGAATAATTTCTAAACTCCTTAAATTCAGATGAAACATAACTTGCCAGTATGAAAGTGTAAGATTTCGACCAACACTTTTGCTACAGTATAAGCGTTTTCGTGTTTACAAGCGTGCAACTACAGTATAGACATGCGGCGTGCGTTTAAGCGGGCGTGTTTAGCAATCCGCGCTCGCCATAATGTTCATAACCTCTCGTCACTATTTTCAAATTCGTTTTATGGTTATCAATAAAGAATGAATTGTGAAAGTGATTCAGTAGAAGTGGGTGAGAAGAGGATAGTGATGATGAAGTCGGGTAAGTTAAAGTGGGTAAGTTACCAGTGTTAAAGTGACAATACTTAGATGATTTATTTTAAGCTTAAATTTTGGTATGATATTTTATTTATATCGACAACAGTTTACAACATATATTAAGTGATACCAAAATTAAATCTAGCAATATTATTCACGTTTTATGCAAGTTTTGTTTAATTACAAGATGGATCGTTTCATTGTCACTATTATTTTTTCAAACCATATTGCTATTATTTTTATACCATATTTTTCATACCATTATTTTTTCATACCATATTGATCGTTTCATTGTCACTATTATTTTTTCATATCATATTGTATTTTTAATTACAAGATGGATCGTTTCATTGTCACTATTATTTTTTCATATCATCTTGTATTTTTAATTACAAGATGGATCGTTTCATTGTCACTATTATTTTTTCATACCTAACATTTAACAATATTTTATTATGTTGAAATATTTTTATTCCTTTAGATAATATTAACTTATTTCATTGCGCCTGTTATTTAATACATAATGCATAGCGAAAGGAACTTCGTTCCAACCGGGTGTACCGCGACATCTCTCGTTCTTTTTTATCGATGCAGATTTCAATATGCATTATATCTAAATAAAATTATTTCATTTCTATTAGATATGGTGGCATTATAAAAATGTAGTTCATTTTGGTTTGTAGTTGCGATTGTAGTAATTTTTGTCGTGCGTTATGAGTTAATGTATGTATTTTCATTATCTTTGACATGTAATTAAATGAGTGTGAATAAAATGTCTTTTTTTCAATTATATGAATGTGTATTATACCATTATGATAATGTCTAGTGTGTAATGTAAAATATAATCTAATAATGTAAGATATAATCTAGTAATGTATGATATAATCTAGTTTGAACCGTGTAGGTTATCCAAAACATCAGTCTGCCAACTCCTAATTATTTTAAGAGCAGAGAAAGTTGAAGAGATATAGAATCATTTTGCCCAAATAAGACTTCGGTTTTAATACAGTTTCAGTACGTGTTTAATAAATGTTGCAAGTATTATCTTCGAAAAAAATTATGTTTATTCAAGATGAAACTGATAATGGCAAAAAATATTATCTTTTGTAGCATTCAAATCATCGTATGAACTTATATGGTCTATTAAAGTTGTCAATCCAATTTCGTATTCGAAATGGAATGGTCTAATTCGAAAAACAAAAATGGAATTTTATAATAATTAATCATAATCGACATACAGTGATTAATATCACGCTCCACTCGCTTTATTCGTATGTCCTAATTTTGTCCGCTTCTTTGTTCGCTTGGATAATTTAAATGTGGTTTTAAATCCTTTAAGGGGGCCGACACGCAAATTATGGGGTTACAGGCGTAATTAAAGATGATAGATCTACAGAAATACGCAACATATATTCATAATTAATATATCGTTACAAATATAAATGCATTGTCTTTAAAGTTGGGAAAGAATTCTACGAAAAAAAGTCTATTTTTATAGGTGCAAGCCATCTAAGTTGAGAAAACCCGTGAAATAGGCGTTTTTTTGGACGATTACTCTTAAAAATTACGCTAATTCATAATAAAAAAATTAACAATACGACATAACAATAAATCAAGAAAATAGTTATCTTTAAAGTTGGGAAGCAAAATTTCACTACATGTTATATTTATGTCATAAACACGAAATTCAAATGACCTGAAATTATGCATTAAATTATATAAGGATGTATGAAATGTATGAAAATGTGCTATAAGAATGTATGAAAATATCAAGCGTAATTTTTATAACACATACTCTGAAATTTTTAGGTAATCATTCAACTGCTAGCGATCGACAAAAATGCATGTTCGCGTCATTCTGTTCTCTGTTTTACTTTTGTAACAAAACGTTATAAACGATTATTTTCAGTAAGTCTCCGCGATCTTAAACATTTTTAATGTAATATTTATGTAATGTAATATTTCTGAAATTATTTCTCATACTGTTTTGCCACAATAGATTTCCATAATAAAATTAACTTTTTATACACTTCATTAAACAAATGGTATGACGACTTAGACATAAATTCGTATATGTTGTCTATAAAACATAAATTTATATAAAATGGTTTGTTTGTTATTATTGGTACTATGTAGTTCTATATTTCCTACTGAATTTTCATGCAAGCCACGAATTCATAATTTTTAGACTCCTGATTTTGTATTAAATTTTATAGTTATTTTTTAACAGACGATTTATGTAAAAATAACCATTCATCGATAACAGCTAAGACGAGTAATATATTAAACCAATTAATGTTTCTTCTCGCTTTTTTGCTCTAGCTTAGCAGACTCTAAGTCAGTTATTTAAATATTTTTCTACCTAGAATTTTTTGAAATGATATAAAAATATTAGACTCTTTAATTAAACATTTATTATTAAAAATATACCTATATATAATGATTGAATTTCGAAACATTAACGTAAGATACGCGTAAGACGTAAACTTTTAATAATCCTAATAAATTGATTGATTTAATATATTTTATTAGGTATAATTTAAAAATTACATTTTAAAAATAAATCCGAAAATTGTACTCCATCTGTTGAGGAGTACCAAACTTTTGTTAATGAGAAAGTTCATAATAGGACGTTTAACGTCCAAATTTGCATTAGAATATATCGCGATGGTTGCCAATTTTATAATAATAGAAGTTTTATAATTGTTGATTTATATTATTTAATTCAAGTTCAAGGTGGTCAATTTATGGTAGCCGGCAATACATTTATATAAAAAGTCACAGATTTCTGTTAAAAACTGACGCTTTTACAGTAGCACAGTTTTTTTTAAAACATAACTCATGATATTAGACAACACATTGTGCTTTAATGTTTTCTTCGGTCCATTTCATAATAAATATTAGGTGTAATTTTGCATCACGGTCTAAATTGAGCAATATTTTCAGGATGTTTCCTATCTCGTGTTCAAAAATGCTGTAAATTATTAGTTGATAAGTTGTCATGTTAAGTCATTGAACGCAGTCTACTTAATGGCAAACAAAACTACTATAGTAGATATTTATTTTTGTTTTTCAATTAAGTTTTTTTATATACATTTTTTTGCCTACAGCGTAAATACAATATTATCATAATGTTAATATAATTACGATTCAATGAGAATTATTTCAGAATAGTATTTATATGCTAGAAAATATTAGAGAACAAGTTTACGTGTAAGAGAATAGAGTGTATAAAGTTGATTTAACTTTAATGTTGTCATATAATACTGTTAGAAATTATTATCGAATTTTATAGCTTTGCCTTATTACATAATACTGATAATAAATTTTTAGTGAATGATATTGATTATGTAGAAGAAGTGTTAGAAAAATAATATTTTATTTCTTTAGTTTAGAAATTTATTTTTTAAATTAATATATCAATGACATTTCAACACTTTCAGGTTGTTATCATTTTATAAAACGTTTGAACACTTTTTGTCAACAATTGGTTCATTACGAGTATATTTACAACTTTTTGGCGAAGCGAACAGCTAAAGCTAATCAATGCGGACGATATATAAAACAACAGCGGAACTTTAAATTCACGTCAAATTCCTCTATAGGATATCCATTTAAAATTCGTATTTAAATTGGCGTAACATTTTTGTTGGTTAATCCGAATTATATACCGCATTTTATGGTTGCACAGTATCAGACATATTATTAATAGCAAACCTTATTTTTTTTAATACCAAGGAGACGTAATACAATTAATAGAAAAATTAATTGTCATGATACTATATCAACAATTCGTTTTGCATGCGCGACCTTGCGAACGGCCAAATTTCCAGCTCAT
Organism: Druceiella hillmani; assembly: GCA_039881145.1. NCBI lineage: Eukaryota > Metazoa > Arthropoda > Insecta > Lepidoptera > Hepialidae > Druceiella > Druceiella hillmani. Next base: position 13,094,212 of record JAYKKI010000008.1, on the reverse strand, counting down.
GTATTAGCGGCATTTCAGTTGAATTAAATTATGTCAAACTGGTGACTGTATAAAAACCCTATGTACCATTATATTTATAATTACCTAAACGTCTATGGAACCGTCGTAGTCGTAATGATAATTCTACTCATATTTGACTTTGTACTTTATATATTAGTAGTTTTTAACTCTATGTAACTTTTATGTAACTTTTTATAAAATAATAATAAATCAAAAATGGGTTTAAAAAACATTCAAGAATGCATAATACTTTCCTTTGTTTTATTATTCAGAATGATGGGTAAAATCATGTGAACCCCGTGAAGAACGTCGCTAGAAATAATACACCTCTATACTTGTAGGTCTATATGAATGTATGAAGTATTGTTATTGTGTTAATAATTTCATAAACAAACACAAAGTTACTTACTTTTTAAAAATTGATCAATATTATCCGTCCATATTTTAACCTGTGATTCGTTTTTAGCTACGTACCAAATCAAAGAGCCGTGTTCAGCTTCAGGACTCGGTCTGAATCCTACTCCAGGATTTATTCCTGAAAATTACGTTATTGATTTTTGTTGTTATGTGATGAATATCAAAAAAACTAATAATACAATTTTAAAATTATTGTTTAAAAATTTATGACGTTTTCACACGTCATTGATATAATTCTGCTACATTAACACAAGCTTATTCGCTGAATATAAAGTTGGCGATTTAGTCCAGATTCCAAAACTTGCAGGATTGTTTCTTTAAAAAATATTACAATTTTTTCCAAAGAATCCTGATTTCAAGTTAATTTTCGCCCTTAATGCTACTATTGCATGCTATAGGCTTTTTCTAAGTTTTTAATTTTAAAGTACAAATGTGGATAAGACAAATAGTGATGCCATCTTACCAAGTATGAGTGAAATGGATAGTGACGCCATTTTACCAAGTGCGAGTGGGATGGATAGTGACGCCACTTTTACAAAGTTTGAGTGAGACGGATAGAGACGCCACTTTATTAAGTGCGAGTGAAACGGATAGCGCCGCTACCCTAGCCCGGTAGCGGCCCGTGCACGCCCTCTGCAATACTGCAGTACGTTACACTCCTTCGTTTACAGCACATCTTTCTGTATTTGTGTTGCTATTGTACTAACAAATTTGGCTTTGTATATTGGACCTGATCGCGTTGTGATTTGGAATTTTGGTGATATTAACACGTTGTATTTAATCATGCCTTCCACGACCGACAATTTTGTTTTTACCTTGTATTATGGTACTATAATATAAATGATGTATTTTTCTATGACTACTTTCGAGTGTCAGCAGGCGTTCACAATTAAGTGTGAAGTACATTCTTAAACTCCTAATTAACCAGTATCACAAATTTTTCGCACACCGTCACATTTACCATCTCACTCAAAACCTTGTATTTTTATAAGCGTATATTACAAACTGGGGTAGTTGAACATACCGATAAGAGATTCATCCATGATCCATGTTGGCTTAAAGTCATCGATTGTTGCAAGCATTCCTAACATACATAGTGCGAAAAGTATAGCCAATGCAATGTAGAAGATTATATAGAACAATGTCAGTAGACCTGAAACAAAATAAATACCATAATTTAATATTGATATAAATAAACATTTGAAATTTTTATTTGATATGATCACCATTTTGAAAGAATTTTTCATTCAGTTTGTATTTTTATTAGTAAACCTATTATATTTTTTCTTCAATTATCAAAAATTCTTTAAACTTTTTTAATTACACCGCTCAAATAAATGAACGAATGTATTTATGATGCAGATGAATTCAATTTAATTAGAAATAAATTATCGATGGATAGAATGAAAGCAAATTGAAAAATATAAAAAATTTAATAAGAAATATCGAATATAGAAAATAAATATATTTTTTTCGGATTTTTCCTGAATATAAAAATAAAATAATTTTCGCTGGCAAATATCCATCCAACATCCTGATGTATTAGTGTAGACATTGAATTTGGGAGTCATTGAGGTACCATTTGCATAGAGAAGACATATCAAACAATATCGATTTACATTTGTGTTACAACTAATTGTACGGAAAACGTGGTATTTTTTAGGTTATGTCTGGCAAAGCTGTTATTTCTCGTTTACTCACATGGAAAAGCCAAAGAGAAAGTAGTGTTTACCTTTTCGCACTAATTATCTTAATTTTTAGCGTTAATCCGCAAACATTAGGGTTTAGTGTACATGCTGTCAGCATGAGTAATATTTAAATTTAATTAATTTATAAAAAAGTTATGTTTAATTAATTTATTTTCCTTTATTGCTTTTTGATTTGTTCCACTATCTTATCGCACACGCTGACATTTTTTAATGTCTACGCAAATCGCTAAAACGAGTAAATGCGTTGAATGCCGCGAACGACTAATGCAACTGCGGTCGCTGTATCGCAATTCGGTTGTCCATGAACCGAGCGCATATAGTGTATAAAATATATCAATGTTGCCCGCTTGATTTCTCCGCTTGAATCTCGCATTAAAATCATTTCAATTCTTCAGGATTGGTTCATTTGCGGTAACGACACATAACGCTTAATTCGTTTTTGGTGGATATGAGAGATGTATAACAACGCTTTCAGAATAGCCGACTTTTTTCTGCCGTGTTTCTCGGTCCACTACACATGACGATATGTAAGTAAAACCGTCCCCGATATTTGACTTTATATAAAATGTATAATTATGTTTAAAGCGGTAATTCCAATCATAAAATGAACCTATCAACATGTTACTAAAGTAAAAAGAAAAAAAATTATCTAAATTTCATAACATGAACATGTTATTTAAATTGAGAATATACAAACAAAAGGCTCAAAGAAAAATATTTCTATTTTAAGTATATTGCTATATATGTATATATATATATATATATATATATATATATATATATATATATATATATACCAATATACTTAAAATAGAAATGTACATTTCTTCTTTTCTATATACATATACATATGTGTACATATATATATATATATATGTATATATATATATATATATATATATATATATATATATCTACACATATGTATATGTATATAGAAAAGAAGAAATGTACATATTGCTATTTTATGAAATCGATGAGACTGGCAATGCAAATATTTGAAAGTTTCAATTTGTGATTTTTTAATAACTATGTAAATTGTAAATTAAATTTTAAAACATTTAGTATGCTAGTATCACTTAGTACGTCAGTAATTTATTAAACACGTGCATACCTATCCTTTGTCCTAATTTATCCATACACCTAATAACCACATGTAACTTATCATATAATTTTATCTTAAAACATGGTATTGTTTTAAATATAATTTTGTTTTAAAATCTGTAATTGGAATCAATCAACAAAGTCCAAAAAGCTTCCTTCTGAAATTATAATTGGAATTGTAATGTCTGAAATTACAATTAGGGAACCAAATGTTTTGTGTTTAAATTTGTAGAATATTACAGGGCAGGGATATGGCAATGGATCCAATATAAGAGCAACTTCAAATTAAAAATTTCGTTTCGCAAGCATTTTATTTTTTAATTTTTTTCGCAATTAATTTTTTTCGTGCTAGCCACTCTCTCAATCCACTGGTTAATGATATGGCAAAAGGATCCTTAGAAGTCGCTAATTTCTTCATTACGATCCAAAAATATATTAACTCCTTTTCGGCGTCTATTATCGATGGGTAATACTTGAAACATGTCTAAGAATTAACTTCGAAACCGTTGAGTGCCTTTCTTTGGGAGAGTAGGATGGTGGTCATAAAGCCTTTAATATGTCATGTGGAAGATGTATATTGTTTGATATAAAATAGTAAACTGTATTGATTAAATAAACAAGCTGATGCAAGAGAAAAATGTGGATCTGGCAGTGCAAGCGCACTCGATGTTTCACGCTCTATCAAATTTTTTTAAGGATCCTCGATCCGATAAATTCTTCAATGAAACTGTTGTTGATATGAAAGAAATGGCTGACGAAATTTGTTTTGAGGTTAAGGCAAACTTTGAATCGACAATATCACGATACCGCGAAGATCCTAAAGAAATATAAGATAGATATTTTTATTTTACAGTTGAAGCACTATGTATGTTAGATTTGAATAATATAATACATAGTTATCACCGTACCTATTTTATATTGTAAATGAAAGGACTTTCTAAATTAAAATTAATTTTACTTTAACTTTTAAACTTTTTACTTTCCACTTCTACGTCAAATTATTTTAAATATATTTAGTCTTACAGTTTGGCTATTTCGGCGACTGCGGATGAAATTTTTTATTAAGTAAAAACTTAAAATAACAAAATAAATAAACATTTTCAAGAATCAAAAGCCGGAAAGAAAGTTTTTAGTGATTTTAGCGTAATTTACGTTGCTTTTTTAGTTTTACAGAATATAAGTTTGGCTTAATTAATTGTGCAATAATACATGCATTAAAATGTACCGGGTTAAACAATTGTAATTAGGACTTTTATAATTTAGTACTACTTTACTACTAACTTTACGTCACATGTTTCTTTGTAAATATAGATTTTTATTTTAACTTCTTTAACTTAACACCTGGATAAAAGATATTAAATATATATTATTGTATAATATACAGATCGCATTTTGTTTAAGTTAGTAGCAGTTTCTGAAATTGAGTCATTTTTCCGCATCTCCAATTAAAATAGTAGCTCTTTTTGGGGAAGATTGAGTCATAATTCTACAATTTGTTTAGTATATTACAGAAGTGTTTCTGCAGATTATATATGAATATTTGGTTACGTATTAATATTGGAGAAAATGAAATAAAATGTAATATTTCGGAGAAAATTCGAGAAAAATGCCGTAAGATCACCTTTAACAATGCCCCAACTCGTTGGACCATTTTTTAAATAACTTTATTGTCGAGTCAGTGAGTCGTCTCTCGGATAATCTAACCTCGCCTACCTTGCTCACTTAATCTTACTTTCATATACATAATTTTCCTCTATCGCTGAAAAGATAAACTTTGGGATATTAGTAAAATTATGCCTGTATATGTTTGACAAACGGCTATGGAAAAGGCACTTCAAGTATAGTTTTATTGAAACAAAATAATATCAATTTTAATAAACTACTTAAAAAAATAGAATTGCATCAAACACCAAGTTGCATTTTAAGAGTTTAAGAATTTTCTGTATTTAGAAACTAAATCTTAACCTTGTATTTAAAGTATCAATATCTTGAATTTTCATATTTTTAACAAATTATAGTCCGCAAGCTTTTACACGAGGACGGTTGGAGCACATATGATGTGTGAATCTACTTAAGATCGATGCAAACCCGACCGTTTTCTCTTACGGCGGAAGATACACATGTTAACCAAAGTTAATAATACTACAAGACTGTAAGAAGAAAAACGGTTTAGGTATATTCGTTTAACTTTTATTTATTGGTATAAACATATGCACATATTTAAAGCCGCTACAAGTTTTAGTGCCATGTTGTTCTGCAAGTGGAAATACATGCTTTTATGCAAACCTTCTAAATAAGCTCCTTCATTCAAGAATTCTTAGGCAAGCTCCTTCATTCAAGAATCCTTAGGCAAACGACATAGTTCACACAAGTAATGAAAACATTATTAATAGCAAATATTAACGTCATACCTAGAAAAAAATTAATTTACCAATTGGTGTCCCAGAAGAAGGAATAAGCTTATATGATCTGCTGTTGAAAACGATTCAATTAGATTGAGAAATAATCCTACTAACAATAAGAAATTTTAGTCGCAGGATTGGGCAACGAATGACACTTGAAAAACAAAATATATATATATATATCGGATACAAAATATAAATGGAGAAACGAAGAATTCGCTTCTGAAATCAATTTCAAAGTACTCAAAACATTTTTCAAGAAAGGTAAAGGCAAGTAAACCTGGATATTACCAGATTCCTAAACCATTAAAAAATTGCTTTCATTCTTGCCAAAGATATATCAAGATTATTAGATATAGAAATAACAAACAAATTCTAATTTTATTTAAATGACATTATTGAGATGTAAAACAAGATGAATGGACTATTATAAATAGTAAAGTTAGTAGCAATAAATAATTTAAACCTCCGACATATACAAATGAAAAAAAAATAAAATAAATATAAATAATGTCTTTTTCAAACAAATGATGGTAATAGCATATTTACATTAAAATAAAATTATAAGATTAAAAAAAAATGTAAAAAATTGCTACTAAGTAAACAAGAAAAGGAAAAGAAACCATCACCAATGTTTGAAAAAACCAAAGTGGAAATAAAAAGGGGAAACAAACTAAGCTACGTCTGCAGTGAAACACAAAACTCGGAAAACAAAACTGAAGGGTTTAAACGAAATCATGAAGAGAAAAATTACAATACAGATATGAAAACGAAATGATCAATCGGTATACAGAATCTCAATCGATAAAATAGAAAAATAATTATTGTAAGAAAACACATGCATTTAAAAAATAAAAAAGCCCGCAATCCTAAACGAAATTTGGCTAAAAAATAAATTAAGAGAAGTTGTCTTATTCTATTCAAAATTATGTACAGGTTTTATAAAGTACCCAGAGGTTCCTTTAAGCGATCATTGTGACATACTAGTATATACGACAGACCCACCAACTCCACAGGTCCTAAATGAAAAAGTCGAAAATACATGGATACAAATAATAAAAAAGCTCGCCATCCTAAATGAAATGTTGCTAAAAAAAGATAAACTAAAAGAAGATGCCTTATTCTATTCGAAATTATATACAGGTACTACAAAGTACCCAAAGGTAGGGAAGCGTTCATTGTGACATAATAGTAGATATAACAGACCCACCAACTCCACATATCCTAAATGAAAAATTCGAAATAGCTATGAACTCCCTTATTAACGGAAAATATCTTGATACAGACAAAATTAGCGCAAAATTATTAAAATAAGCAAAGAATAGTCTATCTATCTATTACGAAACACTTTCATTCAAATTTTTAAATCGAAATATGTGCCTGTCTATTGGTTTATCTGTTCGGCACAAAGGAGGATGCTACAAATTTTACAAAGGGTTTTAAACTAACTTTCCGAGAGCTAGAGACTTGGAACTTAAAACATAGCTCAGGTCTGGATGACAATACAATATTAACTCGCTACCTTATTTTCTTATTTGTGGTGTGCAAGCTAATTTTTCAATCTTTTTACTGTTAACGTATATAACATAATGCGTCTGAATTGAAGATACTTAAAATAGATTGCAAATTTTCACACACACAATATTAAAAATTAATAATATATATGTATATATATATATATATATATATATATATATATATATATATATATATAAATATATATTCTTTTTTTTTTTTAATTTACCACGTTTTTAAAACGGACTAAAAAATTTAAAATAATTTCTCCTTGCCTTTATGGGGCCCCACGTTTTTCATAGCTATTAAAAATTCACAATCACAGATTTCCAGGATAATATACATGGAATTATAAATCTTTATCGGGTTGTAATTTTTTTTTTCGAAATGATTAGTTCGTTATAAAAACGTGGTAAAATAATTTTTTTTATGTAAATTATTATTCCGAAGTTCGTTTTGAGTTTTCTAGAACTTGCGGTTTATAAAAACTAAATTAAAAATATTTCTTTCCTTAATGTTCGAATATCAAACATCATGGAACTTTAGTAATTGAGTTTTGATCACTTGAAAAAAAATACATATTTTTACAATTTATAATGCCAAGTTTGAATTAAAGATTTTTTGATATTCAAAAATACTCTATTTTATTGGACGTGTTAATATTAGTTCTATACATCTCTATTATATTCAGAAACAGAGTGTGCAGGTAATGTTGCACAATAGAATTAACCAAGTTGACACTAGTTCTCGGTACACTGTTTCTCATTAATATTTTTTTAAAAGTATAAACAGTATATGTTATCAGAAATTTTAATAAATTCACTGTCCGGGTGGTGCCCGTTATCAAGTTTGTTGTTTTATATAAACACTACCGTGTGGTAGTGTTTCTATGGAAAATAACATTCAGTTCTCTGGAATGCAAAATATAAAGTATTCCAAGAAATTAAAAGTTTAAACGTACACCAATTTTTCAAGTGGGGGAATTACTTGAATACTATTAATGAATGAAAATTTTAGATAATGAAATTTTTCAAACAATTTTCCATAAGGATGATACAAGTACTTTTGTCAATTGATTTTGGTTTCATTGAAAAACATTAAAATAACTTTATCGGAGTTACGTTTTGATGAAATTAGCATTGCATTTTATAAACTTAACTTTTGTAAACATTTAATAGCCGGTGACGATGACGGAGAAGCCTTATAGACGGAGTAGCCCATGATGAAGTTCTATCTCCAGTACTTTCCCTCATATTTATTAATATTTATCGATCTTTTGCTAACGAACCTCTTTCAATTTATACAAGTTATTATTATTGATAGTTAAAAACTTTTAATAAAAACATGAATGGACACAATTAACTGTTAATGGCTCAGTGATTCTATTTTTTCTATAGTAAAAGACATCGGCCTTCTAATTGATCAACATCTTACTTATTTTCCTCAAGCAAATGACATTTATTGTAAAGTGTTTTGTTCCAAAATGCATATTTTAAAACTGCTCCACAAATACGTCTTACTTCAAACCAAATTAAACTTATATTTGCGAAAGTCTTCTTCTACCTATTTTCGATTATGAAAATATATGCCATTTAGACATATCTGAATAGCTTTTCATAAAGTAAAAATACTTCAAAAGCTGTATTTTATTTATTTGCTGGTTCACGAAATATGACCTTTTATTCGAGTTCACTCACGACTTGAACGACTGGAGATTCGTAATCGGCTTCCTTCTTATTTTTATTTTATATTCTCAATAATATTCACATCCTATTATGAACATACGGCTTCTAATTGTATCCCAAACCACTCTACCACCCTATAACATATAATAGGATGTTATGCTGAATATCTTACTTTCCATACAACCATATAATGAATAGGATATTTGACTAATGTCGACATTTTTTGTAAAAATGTTTTAAAACTGTAGAGTAGATTCAAAAAAACCTTGTGATTGAAAAGAAATGCATATAACAAACAATTAATCGAAACTTCTAAATAGGAAAAAGTGTCAATTTTTTTAGTCATTAAATTGAAAAGTTGTTATAAATTTAGTTTCCATACAGAAAGATGAGAAAATTATAATATGCAATATATAACTTAAACGCAGTATTTAAAGATATACTAAAAATATTTAGTAAACTCGTTTATAATGAATGCTAAATAACTGGCCAGTGACGTCATAAGCCAGTCGTGTTTTGTATGGGGCGTTTTCGCGCGAATCGTAGTTCGTCAATTTTTAAATCGTTATAACTTTGTAATGAAACGTCCTAGGTATTCGTCCTAATTCCTTACCTCGTTTCTTTTCACCTCTTTACTCATTCTTTAAGCCTAATTTGCCGCATGCGCTACTTTTATTAGCTAATTTTTATGAACCAAAGTTCTTCTGATTGTTTATCCACATTTACTTTTATACGTTTAATTTATACGGAATAATTATATTTACTACTACACATATTATCAGGCTGAAATTAGAAACAGAACAAATCAATAACCACGATTTTAGCCTGAGAGCAGTGCTAATAGCGGGGTTCGAAACAAGGATTTCAGATGGCTCTCTAGTTCTTGGTACTTTCATTTTTAGTCTATGATCAATTATCAAGATTGTCAATTTAAAATTACGTTCGTGGTATGTTTTGATGTCGTGTTTTATGTTTTGTGTTATTCTAAATAAATTATATTACATTCGAGAAGGCATTTTAATAATGTATTTATACTTAGACAATGGCGCAATTAAAAGAAGCGCTATTTTCAAGAAAAAGCTTTACAATTAATAAAAAACTGATCTTAGAGCACGATATATATTGACTTAATATTGTTAAATCAGTGTTTTTCTTTATTTAGTTTCTTTTAATAATTCCTTCTCTATAATTATGCTACAAAATATATAGTGTTTTGATAATATTTACCTCGTATCATCTTCATTCAGTATAGAGATCGTTCAGTTAAATGTTAACGAGTTAAATTATGTTAAAAACTTTAATATACCCAAGTTATTAGAAAATAAGTTAAACATAAATAAAATGTAAAAAAACGAGGTCCATAAGAAATGTTTTAAAGACACACTCCTTGAAAAGAGACTGCACATCAATTATTCTACTTTGATTAAAAAAAGTGTTTTTAATTTTTATAGCATTGGTTTTAACATGAAATATACCAATAAAACTGTTCATATATTTAAAACTCATTAATAAAATCGTATTGTTTTTCTATGATTCTCAAATACCTATATCAATTTAAAAGTATGTGCTATGTCAATTTGAGTTGATTTATTTCTGTTCTTTTTGAAACAGATCGAACTTGAACCTCTGAACCAATATAATCTACAGAACTAATCAATGTCTCCTCATTTTCACATCGCGTTTCATATTGCACCTTACCTTTTTGATTTACACGGAACCTTAGATTTTGTAAAAAAGTAAAAGAAGGCATTCCCTTCTTCATCCTTCTTCAAAAATTTTCTTTCCAACGACAAATTTGAAATTGAGTAGATGCAAGTTACGATCAACTTATATATTAATATGGAACAAAACCATACAAAGTACCTAAAATATATATTATTTAATCTACCAGTTTACTTGTTTTTTTTGTAGTTATCGCTCGATTTGAATTGCTAGTATAGTATATAACCTAGCAGTAGAGCTCGGCTTCAATTTTTTTCGACATTTCGCCTTACCCACACCTACGAAGCTAAACATTTTTAGAAAAATGATGAAATCCTATCTATTATATGCACGGCACCGAATCGATTTTCAAAATTTATTAGATAAAAGTGAACATTCCTTGATTCCACCTATTGGAAAAAGTTTCCGCTTTTTCTCCCCAATAAAATATGTAACTTATGATCGCTGAGTTCTCAAATTAATTTGAAAATACATATATAAAATAATCGTGAGGCCTACTTCAAACTACTTTTTACTGGATGGTCGTCCAGTAATAAATAGTATTTGTCGAATGTAAAGTATTGAATTTCGCTTTTTAACCTCTTAGTCTCAAGAGATACTCGGATGAATGAATATTTGAGTCATACAATTCTGCAGTAGAAATCAATGAATGTATGTAATGCAATAGAAATTGAATCACAAAATACTACAAATTGTTACGTATATACAATGTTTCCCTTCCCTATCCATGAAGAAGACCAGGACCTTTAGATAGCAGATAATGAAAATGTACAATTATTAAGACGCACGTCTATATTTGATAGCAAATTGTAAAGGAATCTAACCAAATAATATTAATTAAATGTTTATCATGTTAGCCGTGGAATTAATTGGAACAGAAATAATTTGATACCAAAATGATTTCTGTATTATTATCATAGCCACATTATTTGTAGTCTAACGTGAGTAAGACATAGCAGAGTGGACGTAACGATATAACTTCTGTCCCAAATCCTAAATTTGTTTTATTTATAAACTTTAATGTTAACAAATAATATCCAAGACGAACTTAGTATAAACCAGTTTACTAGACTGCAATGACATACATATACATATTATATAGATATATATATATATATATATATATATATATATATATATATATATATATATATATATATATACATATATATATATACATATATATATATATACATATAAATATATTAAGTGCGCTAAAAATTGTTATCACTTCCTATGATAAATAATTCCATTCATGATAAATATAAATAGACAGCGAGTATATAATGGCACGCAGCCAAATGTTATCCAAAGATCAACGTCTAAATGTCTTCTAAAGTTAGCTCAGTGATGTGAATTCACTTCTCTGAATCGAGAACACGACGTTATCGCTGTCGGTACGACGTCCAGTAAATTATGGCACGCTCATGTTGAAAAGTAAGAACAGAAGAAAAATAATAAAATAGGAGTTAAAGTTCAATTTTTTCATTACGCCACCATTAGATACGAATTGTGTTTTTAGTGGTTTTTACAGTCATATTGTATTTTAATGGAAAATTGTTATATTTCGAAATTAATCAAGTTTTACAGTGTAAAACGGTATTTTTTTTTCAAAATAAAATCACATAAAAGCAGAGTGACTAGTCCTAAAATGAATATAAGTGAAATTTATTAAAGAAGCCTGGTATTAAATGTCTATATACGAGAATTTTGAAATCTGTTTAAAAAAATTAAGGGATTAGGGATAACTTGACGAAATCTAAAAACGTTGAAAAATCGGTATATTTATATACAAAATAGACACATGCATATAACGTTCTTTTAATAACCGTAATAAATACAATAATATCCTTTTAATATTATAAACAAAATTTACAAAAATTCTTAAATTCAGTGAACGGGCTATAGTGATAGTTGAATTGATACTAACATGTATAGTATTAATTCTGGAGAATAGACATTGAATATTCCCATGGAGATAAATATGTACAAGTGATTGAGTACTTCAGAATTGTTGCCAATAGGGTCGCGAATATTCCAAAAAGTGTCGATCAGTTTACAAGGGCATGACAGAAATGTTTTTCTTGTTGCAGCCAAAAATAACATAGCTTTTGAGGAAACAAATCCCGCTTCGTAATAAATGACTTGCAAGCAACAAACTTCACACAACATAGAACAGACTTAACAGCAGCCCTGCAAAGACGGAGGAATGCTTCTTTCGAACTAAAAAAAATATTTATCAATGTCTTGTTTTTAGCATGTAATTAACGCGATAGTTCATAAATAAGCTAAACACCGAAGAAAGATTAAGCAATCAGAAGCTAGTTTAATAGATAACTTACATAGTGTACATAAGTTGTTAAAAAATTGGTACTGCTCTCAAGTTTGAGTTCAAAATTCTTCCACGTGTCCAACTATGTTTGGTACATCTGGTTCACATATCCGGTTATACTTACCCTCATTTTCCTGTATTGTTTAGAAACTAAGTAAACCCTAAAATCGGCGCACTATGAATATTTTGCTGCCTGTCATATGAAAATCTCATTATTTATTAAAATACAAAAATTCTAATGTCTAAGGCTTAAGTATCTTCCCCCACTCTTCAAAAACGACACTTAAAATGTCATTTAAATCAGTGTCATCTGCCAGGAGGAGATTTTGAGATAATGGTCATTTGATTTTTACTTACGTAAATACTTTTTAATGCAGCCGTTTTTGGTTTACACAAATGTTTTTTTAATTAGAGAGATCTTGTGAGAATTACTTAGCAAATTATGATCAAAACGTAATTACTAATATTGTTACAAATAAAACTATCAATGTCATGGTTCTTTGACTAATCACTGTGTTCTCCCTTGAATAGCTTTCAATATGACTTCTTATAGACTAAATTTGGACAAATTGCTGCTTGGCTTTCTTGGAGATAAAAAGTAATGTGGAGTCTAGTTTTGAAAACTCAGGAGACTATAAAGTGATACCACAGCGACAATAAAAATCATATGAAGACGAAACAGATCAGAAAGCACTTTACCCTTCTCACAGCTATAAAGAAATATTTAAAGACCACAGTACAAAATGGTCAGTAGGGTGTCTTTTATTTTTGAAAGTTTTTATTTTCTAACACATACATCCAAATTTTGTTCATTTGCCCCTAAAACGCTCGGAAATTTTTTACTTTATTTGGAGTACTGTATCCCGTGCCGACTTGCATCGAGACATGTTAAAAGTTGCCCAAGAAATAAGAAAGGGCAAGACGTAGAAAACTAAAAGAAGAGACCAAATGTGTTCCGAGAGTTTATCGTCATCTCTTACTACGCTAAACTCTATACAACCTCAAGAACGACACAATTAATCAGCTATGATGAAAGCTTGGAGGAACCTTTGCCATGGACACCTCAATCTGTAAGTTCTGGAGCTACACAAAAAGAGGAAGGAAAGAAATTATCACGTCTAAGTTAGTTGCAGATTTAAACGGTTGTCAATTAAGCATGCGGGATTCTATTTATACTATAATATGCCTTAAGTAGTTACCGTTCATTGGGATGGGAAATGATTACCTGGACTGGACGTGAGAAGCTCTAAAGAAGAAAGCTTGCCAATTCTTATTTTATTTGGAGAGAAAGAACTACTTCTTGCTGTACCAAAACTGGAGAGCTCTTCCGACCAAAATCAAACTAAAGCTATATCAAACACACTTTATGATTACAACCTCAATGACAAAGTACAAATAATGTACTGTAACATAACTGCGTCTAATACAGGGCGCTTGAATGGAGCTTGTGTAGTTTTGGAACCAACATTAGAAAGAGAAATGCTACTCTTCGCTTGTAGCAATCAAGTTTACGAACTAGTCCTAAAATGTGCATTTGAAACCAAAATCCATCGAGTCACAAGCAGCCCTGATATCCCACTGTTCAAAAAGTTTAGAGATAACTGGAAAAATATTAATCCTATTGCTATTGAAACATACCTCCTGGTATGCGTTTTAACATCCCAAAAAAAATTTCACCCATATAAGGGACTCTAATGGTCAGTATGCGGCGTAGTAGAAGACGTACTAAATGTAATATCGTTTAACACTTGCCTTAACTAAAATTTGTCGCTTAATCTAGAAGTTGCTAGGTTGAAAATATGCCTGGAGTAAAACACGTCGGTAGATCAAGAAGTTGTTAGATTTGGAATTTGTCTACATTAAAATATATCGCTAGAACTAGGATGAATTTTAAGGAGTTCCAGAGTTTAGACCCTTAAAACTCGCTAGCGCAATAAAATTCAATGATTCCTTGAACATACATAGGAAGACACAAAAGGATGCAACGTATAATGTATAAAATATTTACACATACATTTATTTTTTTTAATAATGAGTTTTTGTTGATTTTGCTAATGAGTATTGTAACAAGAAGCCAAAGATCGTAATTATCCATTTATCAAATGATTTTGTTCTTACGTAAGTAATTAAAAATATGTGATAATTTAATAAAAACGACTTTGTATAAAAGTTTATTTAAAAAAAACTTGTACCGTCCCTAATGGAGCATTTTTTATTAAGCAAACTTTAGGGTTTTTTTCAGTTTCACTGATAACATGTTAAAATAAAAGAAAATTTAAAATAAACTGTAGATGTAGTAGATAAGTTTTAGGCGTAGGCTATATAATCGGACCTTCATCTGTTAAACGAAAGAAATTACTACGGTGATGCGTAGTTAGTAGTATTTTTAAAAATATATAAATGTAAATTTTGTAGTATATATATGTAAATTTTGTAGTATATATATATATATATATATATATATATATATATATATATATATATATATATATATAATTCTATTTCATAAAAATTGCATACTTTACCTGTTTTCATGGTTTTTAATTCAAGTAACTTCCATAATATTTTCTAAGAATTAAGAATCGGAATTCTACCTTTTCGTCTTGAAATCACCATACCCATTAGCACATAACTTATCATTGTATTCATCGTATACACCCAAAATAGCTTTAGTTGAACGTTCCACTGAGCACTTTGGACGAAAGGTGGAAATGGAGGGAATGGCGTGTTACACGACTTCGAAGTAGTGTTGGCCATTATCGATTCAATTTCTTAATTGATTAATTAAGCAATTAAAGTGTTAGTCGACTGAATTATTTATGGTTAAAAAAATTAGTTTTAGTTATGACTACATTTTTCAATCACTTAGTCATGAATTAAACTAATTTTTTCACTCCTAATATTAAAAGTTTTTAGTCCAAGTTATAATCTAAATTTGTGCCATTTTTTGTTCCTGTTAAAAGAACGTTTTCATTCCAAATTTCAAAGTCGAATAAATTATCCAACGCACAGTTTGAAAAAATGATTATTATTGTAGTAATTGAGACTTCATGAAATAATTAAACATAAAATGATGATTGTGATTTGTTAAATCTTTAATAAATAAGTAGTTTTTTTATGTTAAATCCTATATTTTCATGATCATTAAGTTTAATAAAGAAAGAGTTATAAATAAAGATTACGATTGACATTTTCAATCAATTTGTTATTTAGTCATAATTAAAAGGTTTAGTCATTAATTTTTAATTATTAGTCATGCATGATTAATACGTACTTCGCAGTCATCAAAGTAGATTGAGAAAGGACGTGTCAATAATAAAAAAAAAATCAACGAGGCGTTGACTGACTGATATGTTAATTAAATCATGAGAACTCTTATTTACCATATTATTGAACCCTAAACATGATAAACATGCCAAATTAACTTTTTTCGTTCTTCTGACATTATCATTACACATCTTAGTCACCAAGCACGTCTCCAAATAGCATAATTCTGTGTTTTTTTACCTTGATAAGTTTTGTTATATTTGCTAGTATTTTTTAATTTTGCGGATTTTACACAATTTATAAAGTATAACACTGTAACGGACTAAGACATTATTAGAAGCGAACAAGAAGCGAATATCGCTATAACAACGAATAACTTCAACCGACAGAAATTAAGGCGATTATATTACTAATAAACCGTATTCCATACTAAAAATACCTTCTTACAGGACATTATTAGGAGATCATGATGAAGAAACTGAGTGAAGAAACTTTTGGATCAAGAGACTGAGTGAAGAAACTTATGTTATTACGAGTCCCTACAATGTATTCAATAGAACTAGCGTTGAATATCTTGGTACCATATTTATCAAAATCAATAGTGTTTTTGATACTAAATATTCCAGAGCATTGGGCGAGACAAATTATATTCTTTGTTTATAATTATTTGTCGTTGTGTGTGTTATCGCATTGGTATGATGCAACGACGCTCGATGGTGCGCAGCTAATTTGTGAGCGCTGTACGACAACATCCGAACAATACTCCATAAATAACCCGTTATTATGGTTTTAACTCCTTCACATCCAATGCATTACAAATTTTTGGGCTACTCGCCATTTTGATTTGACCTCATATTTGGGTAGAAAAGAGAACACGACATACTATATTTATTGGCGTTTCCCATTATATGAAACATAAGCATTTATATTTAAACCGAGGTATAAGACATACAAGGAACATATTTACATACAAGGAACACTGTTAAACTTTTAATAATAC
This sequence comes from Druceiella hillmani, assembly GCA_039881145.1. Classification (NCBI taxonomy): domain Eukaryota; kingdom Metazoa; phylum Arthropoda; class Insecta; order Lepidoptera; family Hepialidae; genus Druceiella; species Druceiella hillmani. Next base: position 13,077,059 of record JAYKKI010000008.1, on the reverse strand, counting down.
TAGAATATCAAGTATTGTGGCGGGAAATGGAATTTTAATTTTTATAATAGAATGAAATTTACAGTGAAATATATTATTAAATATATTATTTTTCATTATCATATTATATTTGGTATTACGGAAATAATTCTACGTTTTCTAGTGAATTTTCAAACGAGGTACGTATTCATAATTTTTAGACTGCAGATTTTTATGATTTTATAGTATTAATATTTGCAACTTAAAAAAAAACTAACCGATCATCAGTGAAAGCCAAGATATCAAATATAATACACCTAAACAGACGAAATGGGAAGTAATGATTAAATCAAATTGCATTTTAAGTTTCTTCTCGTTGGTTCTGCTTTAGCTTAGTTAATTATTAACCTAATTTTTTGCACAAAATTTTTTAAATTAAATGTATATATTAGAACGTTTAAAAGCTGTGATATTAATAAAAACACTTAAATATAAAAGTAAACATTTATAAATATTATATATCAGATATAGTGTCGGAAAAAATTTAAAAATTACAAAAAAATAATTGTTTTTACATAGCAAAAAACATGTTTTAATGAAATTATTGCATATTAGGACACATGTAATTGGTTCACGTAACATAAATAAAGTTGAATATTTAACGTTGGGGACGGTGTTTAATTTCACGGTTCGTCCTCGAAAGCAACAAGTATTAAGTTCAGACGAAAAAATTATATACACGTGGCCCATTTACAGTGGTCCAAAAAATTTTTAGGTTGATAACATCATGATAAGTCGTTAAAAGAAAAACATTAGTTCCACAAAAATCTATAGTTTGGAATATATGATTTTTTTGTATTTTTTCCAAAAATGTTTACTCCAGTGATATAAATCACGTGCATACTCCACTTCTATACAAAAATTCATGTGATTGTTTTTCGTGCAAAAGTGATTTATGTAACTGGAGTAAAGATTTTTGAAAAATGTACCAAAAAATTATTATTTCTAGACTATTGATTTTCGCGGAACTAATTTTTTTAATAAAGTATCATGACGTTCTCTGTCTAAAAAATGTTTTGGATCACTGTAAATGGGTCACCTGTATATGGCTAAAGATATCCTAAATGGTCCTTATCACGTATTTGACGACCACGCGAGTCGTAACCAATATTTTTCTTCCTCAGATATTTGTTATAATACAGAATAATAAAACTGTAATTCCCAAATTGGTCACATCATTTAAAATGTGTAAACCAGAAGAATTAAATGTAAGACTTTCCAAACATTTGTGAAGCTTAATGTACGATGTAACGAGCAACGCTGAAGAAAATTTTAAAGTTCGGTTTGCAAAGTTTGTTGGTGGAAAGCGACTTCTTCCAGCATTTATAATATTCTCTAGTTAATCGCACCCATTTCCTCCTTTCATAAATATTAATTTCACAGCACTGTACTGTAATAATTTAAAGTCTCATATTACAATTACGACTTATGATATTTATTTAAATATGTATTAAAACACCGACCTAAATTTCCTCTTAATGATAGCAGTGAGACTGTAACGTGAATAAAATATTGTCACGCTGTGATTAGTTGCAGTTTATTCAGATATTTTATGGGGTACAGTTATGAAGAAAACCTTATCTTAACAAAAGTACACTACCGTTATAATTATTTCAGCATAGTATTTGTTGGCAATTATACGGATCTAGAAAATGTTTGAGAACAAACTTATATGCAAAAAATTACATATGTATATATATATATATATATATATATATATATATATATATATGTGTGTGTGTGTGTGTATACACGTTCAAATCAGCTTAGTATTATTGTGTTATTCAATTATACATTTTTAGCAATTTTTTTAATTTTTGGTATTGTATAATACTGGCAATTAATTTTTATCAAATAATATAGTTCTCCATAACTATGAAAACGTAAAATAATTATTTTCTTTATGTTTTTAAAGTAACCTACTTTTAAATCGGTTAATATCGAACTTAAATAACATTTCAATGTTTTGTAGTTGTTATCATTTTATAAAGCGTTTGAATAATTTTGATAAAATCAATTATTCTCAATATTTCGTGCCATTTATTGGCTGAGTGCGTGAGATCAGGGGCTTAAATTTTATTAGTACTCTTCAAATTAACGGTTCTGGTAAATGTTTACGTGAATAATATAAAAATAACCGAAAATATCTAAATAAATGCTGTTATTAAAGAACAATAACAAAATGTTAGTCGTCCGTATCCAGAATATACAAAATAACAAAATGAAGAAAAAAATAAAAAATGTATTACTCACATTATAACATTTCAAACACAAACAATGTCATACGGAATGCATTTTATACCGGCTATCTATTTTTTTTATCTAATTTCCAATTAAATATCGAAAACCTGGAAAATTAGAATTTGTTATTTGTTGAAGTATTTTTAAAATATAATACAAAATAACTATCGTGTCATATTGAAAAAACTTGCTTTTAATTCATAAAAAATTAGGTATAACTTCAGTATAGCAAAAATACTAATTTTAGTGATTTTTTAAGTTATATATATATATATATATATCTATATATATATATATATATATATATATATATATATATATATATAATGACCTATTTAAAAATACGGCTCAGTATTGCAAAAATTAATTTTAAAAAATTTACTTACTTTATTTTGTTATTGCTGAAGTATTTTTCATTATTATTAATTTAAATTTGTAATTATATGCTACACACTCAACAAACATCTAAACAGAAATTTTAATAGTAATAATTTACAAAGTATTAAAAAGGTAAATAATTATGATCTTTAAATATTTAGTTTATGATATATAACATTTTTTAAATTATATTTTCATGGATCCTTTTTACTTACTTTCTTTGGAGTGATAAACAGTGAAATTCTCATTGTTACTAAAATACATTTGTTCCCCATTGTTAATTTATAATTAAAAAAATCGTAAACTAAAGATTTAATAATAAATTTTTAAGATTGGTAGAACTGAATGTTTTTTGTTAATATTAAGTGATATCTCACTTGAATGTTTTTTGTTAAATTTAAGTGATGTCATCTTAAAATTTTGTAAATTGATATTAATCTCCTGTTTAACTTTTTCTCTTTTTTTGTTTGTTAATTATGTAATATCTAATTATAAACTTAAAGTGAAAATAGTGAAAAAAATTTGCAATATAAGAAATGGAGGTATTATTGTGATTTTTTTATCCAACAATTTTTCATAATAAAATAATGACTACCGAAACCTATTTTTTTTTAAAATACATCGTTTTTCAAATATATTCTTTCATTAAGATATCAGTGAAATTGGCATTTTTGCCAAATTGCGCTGATTCCAGGAGTAGACATGACAATATACGTAAGTAAATTGTATTATCTATGACAATATGTAACAGGCGCCTTTAGACATTTCCATTTCTGCTACAGCGAGCGCTGCGGTCGATTTCGTTACCCCCACTCGTATCGTGTGTTTCGTATCCAGCCAGTTGATGGCAATTCCGTTGAATTAAATTACGCCAAACCTGTGACGGTCCCTTGAGTAAAAAATAAAATTAACTAAGTAAGAACTAACAATAAATATAACTTAATAAAAACTAATAATAAACGTGATTATAATGGATATATTTTTGCAAAAGTAATCATAGTACACACAAAGCGACATTGCACATACAATGTACTCGTATATATCTGTTTTAATTGTAGTGTGGACGCATGCTTCGCACCGATGGGACCTTTTATTTGAAATCCGGCATGTGACTAGCGATTTGTGTAGCCGCAAGCATTATTGAATTACGCGCAGTAGAAGTAGAATTGACGGCCTTTCTAAAGCAGTGCTAATCGGCGTATAAGCGGCCAGGCAATCACTCAAGGAGATTAAGCTGGAAATCTGCTATTTTGTCTATGGGATTGTTTGTCAAAATTTTTTAGATACAATCATTTAAAAAATATAAATCCACAAAGCAAGAAAATAATTTCTTAAAACATATGGTACTTTTTCTTAAACATTGTACCAAAACTTGATCAACATTAATCCAATTACGGTTTACTGCAATTCATTACGGATTCTGGTTTCATCTTCGGTAGACCAGTCGTTTTGACGTACGCATTTAATAGTCCCATACTTGCATTGTTTATACAGAGTGTCCCGTAATGAGTAGACCAACGAAATGTCAGTGAGAGAGGAGGTTATTTCACAAACGAAACAATAAATATTAATATTCTAGGCCTAATAGTTTTAGAGATATGATTTTTAAAATGTTTGTTACTGCACATGAAAAAAAAATTATTAGGTATTAGTACTATTTTTACTTTATTATTGTTCAAGTTCTTTAAGAGAACATTCATCTTTCTGATTAAAATGTTATTCATTCGTTATTATTGGCAACATAAAAATTAAACATGAAAAGTATTTTTGTTTATATATATATAGTTTGGAATTTTATTTCAAAAACATCTACAATCCACACAGATACCAAAGGTACAATTTTCTGGCACTAAATCATTTCGTAGTATGTTTTTTCTTCCTAAACCCATACCATTGATAATTTTTTTGGTCATGGTAAAATAACACAAGTGTAGTATTTACAATCATACCGCATTTATTATGTTTTGTTAATAGAGTAAATGCCCAAAATGCCTTCCCCTAGCTCTTATGCATAACCAGCATCTTTTACAAAATTTCTTCTTAAAATTCGTAAGGCCCTTTCGTTGTTTTTTATCACTTCAGACACATGGTGTAATTTTGGTCTTAATTGTTATTCATTATCCTTAGTAGTCTCATAGACCGCCTCTTTGAAATATCCCCATAGAAAATGATCCCATGGATTGAGTTCTGGCGAACGTAGTGTCCATGCAATTGTACCGCCACGTCCTATCCATCGATTTGAGTAAGTTGCAATTAAGTATTCAGTAACTTGTCGCGAAAAGTGGGCCGGTGTACCATGGTGCTGCAGCCACATCCTGTCACGTATATCTTGTGGTATTTAATTCAAAAGATTCCCAAGTTCTTCTCTCAAAAACCGTAGACACCGAACTCCATTAAGTCTCGGTGGGAGTTCAAATGGACCGATAATTTTGCCATCCACGATTCCAGCTCACAAATTGACTCCGAATTTACGTTGAAATCTATCTTCCCTTACTATGCGGAGATTCCCAACGGCCCATTGGTGTAAATTGTGCATATTAAACACGCCCATTCTTTTAAAAGTTATGCATCGCTCCATAAGATTGAATTAAAAAAACGGATGTTGCCAGCAGCGACGCAGCATCCCCCGAAAAAAATCTATTCATCGTTGATAGTCAGCAGGTAGCAGTGCTTGCACGCGTTGTACATGGTACGGGTACACATAATTTATTTTTAAAATGCGGTGTACTGAGACACTAGTACGTCGAGAAATCTGCCGAACACTAGTAGAAGGAGCTTCTTCCACTTCGGCTAGGACGTAACGCTCATCAACATTTCTAGGTCTTCCTTCAGGAACAACATTTCCAAGAATTCGACCCTCTAAATATGCGTTATTTACAGGAAGAAAGACTCTGTGATCGGGGTAGTGTTCGCGATTAGGGTAGTGTTCGCGATTAGGGTAGTGTTCGCGATTTGTACGTGCAGCTTGCCGAGCATTTCTATCACATAGCCCGTAAATGAAATACGTTTCTGCATATTCACGAGCAGTAGGTCTGAGGCATTTTGAAATGCATTCGGTCAAACAATATCCAAATCACGAGCAGAAAAAAGGTCCAATTCAAGCGTAGGTCAAGAAATAAAAACAGTGGTAGGGAAAAAACAGCAAAAACACATTGTTAGCTCCGAGCGATAAGCAAGTCACTAAAGAAGCGAAGTAGTTGTTGAAGAAAGAAGTAGAGATGTTCGCTTGATGGACGAGAACAATAAAAAGACCATACGAGTGGGAAAGAGATAGCGAAATAATTCTTATAAGCGGTTGTTTTGTTCGTAAGCATTTCTGCGAATGTGGAGTTATTTCTATAAAGTAGGTATTTTTCTAATGTTTACAGAATGAATTGTAACAATGTTACCTTTTTAGAATCTGTATGAATTGTAGATGTTTTTGAAATAAAACTCCACAAGGTTCTCATATATTTTTTTACACTAGCATTGTTCAAAAATCACTTTTCATGTTTTGTAATTGAAAAAATGCACATGTTTCAGCGTTTAATTTCTATGTTGCCGTTGTTTTTGTAATAACGAATGAATAAAATTTTAATTAGGACGACGAATGTTCTTTTAAATATCTTGGACAATAAAAAAAACAGAAGTTGTAATAATACCTAATAAAAAAATTGTTTTTCATGTGCAGTAACAAACATTTTAAAAATCATATACTTTATATATACGTATTTTTTCCAATCATTTAGGTGTCATTATGGGTGTGAGATGAAAGAAGCTTCTTTTTTTTAATTTTTTAAATAATGGCATGCCCACTCTATTTTTCCCCAAGCATAAGTATGATTATCAAATAAATATTTTATCAATTTGGGTCCAGTTACAGTTGTCCAGATATACAATATGGTTGTGATTAATATAATTACACAACGAGTTAGTCATCATAGCTCCCTTGATCCCATATGAACTGGATCAATCATGGGCATGCCGGTACCACAATATACGACTTAATCTGTAATAATCAATAATAAATGTTTTTTCGTGATGCAATTTTATGTAGCGCATTTTGTTTATATTCCTTTCACTATATACCTATTACGCGATATAATTTTAGAAAAAATTGGTGCTTTCAGCAATAGGGTTTATGGACCGCACTGGTCTTCGATAGTTAAATGATTTTAACGTAAATTAGACACTGCGTTAAAATCATTTAACTACGCATAAATCATCGTTATTACTATAAAAATAAGCATTTCCGGAAATGTTAGTCTGTGTTCATATATAAAATCTGTGGTACCTATTGGTATAGTGCACAATTTTCGACACGACGTCTTCCTTCAAATAACGTAAAAAAAGAATTGTAGTTCCGAAGACGCCGCTGTGAGGTCTCCATCATTCCCAACACTGCCAGAAGTGAAATCCTAAAAAGCGTTGGCCATCGGGACTACAGGTTCTGAACTCCGCTGTACACTGGGTGATACTGAAGACCTTGCACTCAGTGCATTCTCTTAGACGGTGTCTTGAGTTAGATCGTTGTCAGTCTCTTTTTCGTTATGAAAATGTACCTTGAAATAATTAATTAAATAAAATTTAATAATATTTAATTAGTTTAATTAAAGAAGAAATTGGATTTCGCATAAACAAATACAAATTTATGCGACATCAATTTTTATAAATTACATGTTACTAAATAGAGAATACAAAGGGATATACAACTTTTTGTAAAGTAAATGGCATACTTTTTTTAGGAGCATTAATGAAATTTAAGTGGAGTGGAAAAATAATGAATGCTTAATTAAAAAAAGAAAATCTTCCACAAATACAATAAAAATAAGATTGTAATGATAAATATTTATTTTAATAATACGAAAGTGATTAATGAAATTAATATTTATCCTTTACAAATCTATATAAATAAAAATCAATGGTCGCATGAAAGATCGTCACTTGAGAACGGCTCGACTGATTTGGCTGATTTTTTCTTTCTTGTGTTTTTATGAAAGAAATTTTTTGGAAAATCCACCGGAATAGTCGGAAATTTTAATGGAATTATTGTATGAAAATCTCAATTAAAAAAAGGGACGTTCAGTTTGACAGTTCTGCTGCCACATGTTTCAACAGAAAATTCGGCACTGAATATTCATATTTTGCGAAAAATAATTGAATTGCAAGTGGTGATAATATCATTTTTGAATTAAAAACCATCAAATTCATCAATTTAGTGTGTTGTAAACATTCAATTGATTTCAGTTTGTGGTTTATTTCTTTGGAAAAAAATGCCACCAGTGAGGCATCGAAATATCAGCGTATGCGCAACGCAAACCAACTATATGATCGTCGAGTCAATGAGACTGACGAAGAGCGTAGACAGCGTTTGAATGCAAATCGAATAAAAAATTCTCAAGCGCAATCCATTATGACTCCGGAACAACGGATACAGTCGAGTTCGACTCGTTCAGTTGGAGCTTACGCACAAGATAATTTGGGACGTCGACAAAACAAACAGCCAAACGTGACTATTCGAAATAAACATTTAGCGTTCAGATATAATCCAACAGTCGATTTCACCGCACATGTATCGGTCAATTTCGGAACAATGAGCTGTGTTTGTCAACATTGCAATGCTTTGAGATTTCAAAACGAACCGCCAGGATTATGTAGTGAAAGCGGAAATATCAAATTATCACAATTGACACCGCCACCAGATCAACTGACATCAATGCTTTCTGTCCAGTTCCTGTTAGAACCTCTATCGAAGAATTTGTTGCAGAATATACAACAGTACAACATTTCCTTCCAAATGACATCATTTGGGGCGAATATTAACGAAGAACGATTCACAACGTTCTACCAAGGCTCATAAACCAAAAATTTATCTTCAATTTTACAGATTCAAGGACAAATTCACCATCGTGCTGGAGCATTTGTTACCGCCAGTGAATGCTGATCACAAATTTCTTCAGATTTATTTTCTTGGAAATTCTGATGATGAAATCAATCAGCGTTGTGTTATCAGTCGTGCGATAAAGTGAGAGATTATTGTGCAACTGCAACAAGTCTTACATAAACACAATGAATTAGTCAAATTGTTCGAGACTGCACTAGAAATGATACCTTCGGATGATCACAAAATAGTGATCAGAGAGACAAAAGCCCAGCAGGCGAACATGAAAGATGCTTAAATGCACTGACGTTGATTGAAGTTGCTATTGTGGTTGTTGGTGAGAATTTGATGTCTCGCGACATTGTAGTTCGATGGAATGATGATAATAACCTTCAGCGTATCTGCGAAACCCATAGTTTGTATGATGCATTACGGTACCCGCTGATATTTTGTCGAGGAGAGGATAGATATAATTTTTTGATCAAGATTATTAATCCATTAACCCGTACGTAGAAAAGTTGTTAATCGTTTTTCAATTGAATTCCTAACAAAAGTTTATTATTCATTTAAAGGTCAAGAAACAAACAAAAAGGTCAGCTCGATGAATTTTATGCCGACAGTTTGATGGTACGTTGAAACGAAGATAATTACATTTTGAAATACAGAAAATTGTTTCAACGCCGTTGATATGTATATCAAAATAGAATCGGAACGTGTAATATAAATACGTTTAAATTAGCAAAAATTGCGTGGAAGAATACATGTGCGTGCTATGAATGTGGATGGAAATGCAAACAATGTTGGCCAACTTCCCATTTTGTAAGCGAAGTATGTTGGAAACTCGAGGCACATGCACGAATATGCGCAACATGCGATGACATATGTGCGCTAATATGGTCGACCAGACTAATTCATCACTTTCACTTGCAATTCAAAATGGATCAAAATCACGCAGCTGTTACTACCCGGTCAATCGTTCAGCGATCGCTACGAGTTTACAGCACGAGTATTCAAGCAGAAACTCGAGGTGCTCATGGACTTCATTGTGAAGTATCCTGTCTTTCGAGACGTGCGCTGTTGGATGTACTGTGTGGAGTGGCAGAAAAGAGGACTGCCTCATGCGCATATTTTGCCGTGGATAGATAAGAAAAATAAGACCGTATGAAATTGACGCCATCATCTGCGCAGAAATTACTGATCGCGAAACAGATCCAGAGTTGTATGAAGTAGTGACGACAAATATGATTCATGGACCGTGTGGCTATCACAACTGGGAATCACCGTGCATAATCGAAACGTTATCCGCGTGCTTTGTTGGCTGATACAATCACAGGCAATGGCGGTTACCCCCTGTATCGTCGTCGCTCTGCAGAGTATAACGGCAGAACGATAACGTTAAAAGTCAAAAATAAAGACGTAGTTGACAACAGTTGGATTGTTCTGTATTCGTCGCGGCGTGTCAACTATAACGTGTGGAAAGCAGCGGCGCGACGCTGCTTTCCAAAACATTCAAAGAGCATTGCAATGTTGAGTACTGCAATTCTGTTAAGTCCATCAAATACGTTTGCATGTACGTCACACAAGGAAGCGACATAGATGTATTTGGTATTGCAGCTCCTGATGACAACGATGAAGTTTCGCAGTATGAGATGGGAAGATATGTCAGCTGCAATGATGCGTTTTGGAGAATCTGTTCATTCTCCATACATGAACGTCATTCCATTGTGGTCCATTTAGCTGTGTACCTGGAAAATGGACAAGAGTTTATTTCACGGCAGCTAACGCAGCGCAGAGAGCTGAAAGACCATCAGAAACAACGCTGATAAGGTTCTCCGCGATACGCGCAAATGATTCATTTGTAAGAATACTGCTTTACTCGGAGATGCCAAAATATTCCACATGGAATGCATCGTCAAAGAAATTCAAACACGGAAAGCCTGTTCCTGGGTACATGAATGTATATTCAACCGATGCATTGGGGCGTATTTACACAGTTCATACGAAAAAGGACGAATGTTCTATTTGCGTTTGTTATTGGTTTATGGTGGTGGACTGACTTCATTTGAATTTCTACGAACTGTCAATGGTGAGTAGTGTACAACATATCGAGAAGCCTAACGGTATTTACATTTGCTCGAGGATGACATTAATTGAGATCACACACTCGGGTTATTCTGTTATTTCGTCCACTGCGCATCAAATTCGATCTATTTTTGCCATCATTATTTCGAAGTGATGTTCTATAGAACCCACTTCATTTGTGGAGAAATACAAAGATAATATGGCTGAAGACATTTTGCATCGAATGCATACAGCAACAACAAATCTCGAACTTGAATTTAACGCAGAGATTCACAACGAGGCTTTGATTTCTATAGAGGATTTGTGCTTGTGATGTATAATAAAAAAGCAAAACTTTTTTCTACTGACAGCAATTTGACATTTCAACCAAGTGCACTTAGATGAAAAAAGTTTGCTTTCATAATTATTTCAGACAGCTTTACGTATATTATACCCTTCAATCTTACAGTTTACTTCTTTTTTAATATTTTGGACCAAAAAAAGCCTATATGTTAACACCAACCCAACAAAAGGTAGCTTTGAAATCCCCATCAAGATCCTTCTTTTGTAAAACGTGTACAAGTAAATATGGCGAAAATTATATTACTTTTGTTATATTCCCTTTTTCTAAATAAAGTCAATGCAGAGACTTCCCGTTACTACATTTTTAGTACATGTATAGATTTTTGGTTCATTTTAATGTCTTGTATCTTGTAATCGATCTAGCAAGGTGTGGTCATATGTAGCTGAAGAAAAAATCACGCGAATAAATAATGTACACCATATAGAAGATATAGAAATCTAACGGATATTAAGCACTTTGTATTTAAAATCGATGACACGCCAATTTTCTAAATTCATGCTAATTTTACTATCTAACAATCACAAATTCACTATTTCATAGTAATGGTAAACTTAAAACGTAAATAAATAAAACATCAATATAAAAATTGCTGGACCTTACCTCAAATTCTCCCGAATCTTCGTCAAAACTTTACTGAAGACACAACAGGTCATAGATGCTATCGTTCAATTTTAATTAAAATTATACTCAATCGGCGCAGAACTTGATAGTAGCAAAAAAATAAGCGGACGGATATATACTTTGACAGCGTCGGGGTACGTGATCAACTGAATAAACAAGCTTAAATATATGATAAGTGGACGGAGATAGCCCCTCGTAGCGTTATGGACACGTCTTTTGTTTCAGTTTACTACCTTATTTAGATACTTATATACGGTGGCGTTACGGCATTTTTTTCATAGGACGGATATATCCGTAGATGATCATAGGGTTAATATTAAGTAGAACGAATTTTATTTCATATCTTACATATTTTAAAAAAATATCGATTGCAGTGACAGTCCCGTATCTTCTTCAGCTTTTTTATGTAGGTTCAGTTTAGTTTAATGAAGCGCTTTAGTGTAATTAGAATACAAAAAATATGGAAAACAATTTTCTCTTGAAAAGTAAATTATTTCTCCGTTACAAAAGTTATGCAAAATTTCTTACTCTATCAATTAACCAACACCACATGGCTCGATCATATATACCAACCATTTTTGTTAAGATTTCTGTCTACACCATCACGTCGACCCCTATAGAAACGAGGTAATCAGAAATAACGACATACTATATCGAACTATTCTGCCAAAACTCTTGCTTCCTATCTTCACTTTCTCTTACTTCCTTTACTAAGAAGAAGATTTATGACTCAGAAACAAAAGACCATATCTATACTAATGGAATAAAGAATTAAGGTTCGTAAGTTTGTTAGTATGAGTTAATTTTAATAAAACCTGTCAAGTACGAGTAGAATTCGCACTACGAGTGTTCTGTTACAAATATAAAGTTTTAACAACGTAAATATTTTGTCTGCTATATCTTCCACAAGCGTAAAAGCATGATGCTTATTTCAATATTATAAACCTAAATAGGGTAATACCTATAGGTTGCCTATGACCTAGTCAGATTTTACCAGCCCTATTTTTGTCAAGACTTTTGGTACAGTACTTTCAGAAATAAGGGAGGCGGGAGTCTCTTTTAGAATTTTGATGTCTAAAATCAAAAATGATATATGAAATTTAAAAAAAATTAATACTTTAAATTCTTACTTTAATTTTTACATATAAATGTTTTAAAATATTAGCCAGGTCAAAATATGTCGATTAATAAGATGTATTACTTTGTCAAATATCAAATTTTTATGTGATATAGTTTCTGAGATAGATCTTTCAAGGTTTCCGTTTTTCAATTTGAAGTAAGGAACTCTAAAAAAACTACTTAACCGATTTTAAAAATTCTTTCCTAGGTAGTTAAGCTCTGACATATGTAACATTTTATTAAGTTTTATACAATAGGGTTGCTTGAAAAGAGATTGAAATTATAACTATTGAAAAAAACATCTATATTTCACGAGAATATTCCTGGATTATGCGGTATAATAAGTTAAAGATTCAGTTATTTTTATAGGAATTTAACTGAAAAGATAAAAGTGAAATCATCGTTCTAGGAGTACTTTCAAGAGGAACGATCAAGTGATTCAAAAAACAGTTCTTTGTGGTGCAAATAAAATAATCTTCCGATTATATCATTTACAAATTGACCCCCGTCTGCTTGCTTCTCCCCTGTCCCCATCCGCATATTCGATTAACCACGGCCGCCACACGCGTTGTCGGCCGCGATTCTAACCGCCGAGAGCTTCAGTGCACCGACGGGTGGTGCCAATGCACATTCACTATCCCAACGAAATACTATTCGCTTTCAATCGAAATACTATCCGATTGTACTTTCCGCTTGCAAGTATAATTTTCACAATAAATAAATCCCATGGACTTTCAAAACAACTGGAATCGATTTGTGGCCAGTGCTATTTTCTTGTGAACAACTATATGTCGAGTTGTTCATAGTGTGGAATCCAGAAAATTTATATATTTTAGTTTCACAAAATAAGAAAAATAACGAGTGTGCTTTAGACAACACGACTGAAGTAAAACTTCAAATTCACAAAATATGAACTTTAAAATGAATTTACAATTTTATTCACTTTAAACGTAGAATATTTAATGTATTGAACAAAATAATAATTTTTAAATTTTTCAAGAACGAAATGAAATTACAAAATAATAAAAAAATCACCGTTCGCGTAACGCTAGCAAACTCGCATATATATATATATATATATATATACATATATATATATATATATATATATATATATATATATATATTGCATGCACTGGCTATGAGAGAAAGAAAATGTGTGCTCGCAACTCTCTCTCTTCTCCCTACAGTAATATAAGAAACGTAACTCTCTCTCTCTCTTTCTGTCTTCACTAACTTATATCTCCCTCTCAACTTCCGTTCGCCTCGCCCGAACACACTTTTCGTAACGCTCTCGTCACGCATTCACCAGCTTACTTCCCAAGTCAAGCGTGCGTAAAGAAGTTTTACTTCAAAAACTATATATATATATATATAACATTAAAAAATACAACGAAAGATATATAAGTGAGCACAAAAAAAACAAATGATAGAAAATAGGCAAACACAAGTTTGCAAAATAAACCCATTAACCCATTTCCTTTATCCGCGCGAACAGAATTGCGGGTAAATGCTAGTAAAAAAATACGAAGTATCATGGGACGCCTGGTAGATTGTAAACATCTAATTTTTTTCTATTTTTATATCGAAATATTTTTAGGACATTTTACGTTCGATAACAGAGTTTGTAAACGCCGATTTAAGCAAATAAAGTTGTATGCGTTAACAAATAAGAAACAATGCTGATAAATACATACGTAAAGTAGCGTCTGTGTAGTATAGTCAACAGAGAGCCAACAAGACTCGAACTGGCCAAATGGCACGCCGCAACGTGCCATCAGAAGGTTTTAACTCTCATCCAACGCGCCGTCAGATGTTTTACATCAACATTTTGAAACAATTTCCACTGCATTTCAAGAGAACTTTTCTTCCCCACTCGATGGGGTCTATGAGAAAGAAATTTTTCATCCCCAAATTCAATGCATAGAGAGGTACTTGAAAAAAAACTACATTTTCATTACAATTCGTCTTACGTAACTAATAAATCGGATAGATCGAAATGCATACTGCCGGATACGAGAAAATTAAAACGGGTACATTGTCGCCATTCGGTTTCGAAACAATATACTAGACGAAAAAGTATGGACCCGGAGATTGCGGTTCAATTGCATGCGTTAGAGTGAAAGTATTTATAGTTTGTTTATAAACGTATTATACTAGACAAACGAATAGAGGTGAGAGAGCACGCAATGATATATAGTAGGGATGTTAAGTGTTAGAAAGATATAGCGAAATATAAACCGTTAGAACCGGTTATTAGCAGCGCAGATCGCGTATATGCCACGCGGAAAATTGCGTTCGATATTTTTTTGGAGATTTTGAATTTATACGTTATTATATTGCTAAAATGTGTAGTGTGTTTAAAACAATATTGATATATTCTATTCTTGATTGTGGTAATATACATCGAAATAAACCAGTTAAATGCACATTTCACAGGTATTTTGTACAGAGCGGATACGTATTTTTTGTATATACATATTTTCAAAAATCCTCACACAAATGATTATTCCATATGTGATTTCATATATAATTACACGTAAAATAAATGGTATACGTTAAAATATCACGATTTACTGAATGTTTGTGCAAAAACATTTATTCACCATTTACAATAGTGTCAAATCCTCTTATTGACAATTTTGTCAACAAAATTAATTTGGCTTAGTATTATTGAATGCAACTTTATACCGATTGATATTAAGGCATTGCTTTTTAGAGTTCCGTAGCCAAGTATCATATCTGTCTGTCTCTCTGCTGTACATATATCATAGCGCAGTACCTAGTTACCTGTGTCCTTTTTAAATATTTTGCGATTATACATATTTTGCAAGTTTATATGGTTAGTCAATTCATAGAAACCTGTGACAGATTTTAAGGTCTATATCATCAAATTTTTTATTTATTATAAGTATAATTTTAATCGTCTTTCAAAATGCAATTGAAAACGTCATGTAATATTTTTAATTAGCTTCATTATACCATTTTTTCCAATAGTACGTTTTAATGTGAATAAAATCATAATAATACCTTAATTATTACTCCAAATACTTTATGAGGTAACCTTTAAAATAAAGTATTAAGTAAATAACTAATTTTAATTGAAATTTAATATAACTAATATTAATGATTTTTTAAAACTTAACAAACGATAAACACACAATAATATTAGATTCAAATTAAATTATTTATTAAATATATTTTTAAAGGTTATCGCATAAAATTTTCAAATTTATTTTAAATTGTGAAATAATTTGTGTTATAATAAATAATTATAAACATTTAATTTATTTCTTGAAAAACTAAATATTTTCAAAAATGATTCAAATATAAGTTCTATTAAAATATTTTTTATAATTAAGCTACATTAAATAAAATAATTAATTAAATCTTTTAAATTTGACAATATTTATATTTAAAATATATACTTATTTAATTTTTATACAAAAGACACAATAAATTAAATTTACTTTAAATAAAATAACTTCCTAAATCATATCAAATTTTAATTAACTTTATTAATTAACTTTAATTTTATAATTTTCGTTGTTTCAAAATATTTTAATTTCTAATTTTAAAATTAATCTTATTATAATAATTTTTTTTTTAAATTATCTAATTTAACAAACTCTTCTCAATGTAAATTAAATTTTAAAAGAAAGCTTTCATTTGTCTTTTCTCTGATTTAACTTTTTTATTTTAAAATGTTTGTTCATCCAATAACAAATTGTTTTGGTTTAGTTATATTCATAGATTAAAAGTTTTAAAAATAGAATCTCTTGAAACTATAATAAAGTCATCGACATCCTTTTTCGATATTATTGAAACCACTAAACTTATACTATCCACATAATGAAAGATAAACTTATGATATCGTGAATTTACGCACACATAAACAATTTCATTTAGCTTACGCAGAATTTCAAACTGAGGTAGTCCTATAGACTTGTATTAAAATTATGGGTCGTATTAAAAATTTACGCATTTGTACGGATGTTTTTACTTATGCCTTCTTGTATTATATTTGTAAATTTCACAACTGTGATTAAAACGATATTACACAACTGTGATTAAAACGATATAGATGACTATTTAAAAAATACCGATCTTTATTCCACGGTAGCAAATAGTAAGCTGGCAAAGTACGGGGCTTTTCATTCATTTTGGCTGGTGCAGTGTAGAAAAAATAATTTGTGTCCAGTAAAAGTTTTTTGTTTACATAGAAAACAATTTTTGATGGTAAGGTTTTAGCTATTTATCTTCCAAATGCAAAGTTTATTGTGTTTATTAGTAATTAATTAAAAGTTTAAAGTCGATTACTTGCCAAAACGATTGACGTTCATACATTCTTTTTCATTTTTAACCGGTCATCATGACTTATCTACAAAATGGCATATAGACACTATAGACATAAATTGAACATCTTATTTTATCCGATGTATAGGGATTATTTCCATAATTATTTGTTTTGATAAAAGAAAAACTAATAGGTAACCACGGAATGTCGATGAAAAGTTACTATTGAAGCAGCTCAAAAGAGTGAAATGATTTTAAGTGCCAATCATTTTGAGTGCCATATTCTATAATTTGGAGGCATGTTTTATGTACTAACAAAATATTACAAGCTATCGCAAATAGGCTAGGAAGGTTTAAATAAACGTTTTATTTCAACAATTAGTTCAGCATCTGAACCTCCTTGAAACTAGCTTGTTCGAATTTCAGTTAAATAGTTTGTTTTCCATTTAGCAGAAGGACACAGTTTTACTCCTAACTTTAATAAAGAAAAAGCGAGATCCGGTCAAAAGGGGCTGGATTGATTTCTCAAAAGGAATAGAGATATTTTATTATGCAAACCGGAAGCTACTTTTGCTGCACCTATTTAAACTATTAATAAACCCCAAGTTGAGAATTTTTTTCAATTTTATTAAGAATAAGTAAGTAGACTTATTTGTGACCAAAATAAGTCTACTTACTTATTCTGGCAGAAAACAACTATATCACTAAAACAACTATAGTTCACTATATAACCGGTACTGAACAATGAGTCGCCACCTCGTCGCATAGACCGCCATATATAATATTTACAGAAAAAAATGTGAAAAAGATAAGGACTTCTTGTGTATTATTTAACGATCTAGGTGGAAAATCCTGGCTATCTTTCCTGATAACATATTTCAACCTACGGATACTAGGAATATATCAGCAGAATCTCAAAGCCTCGTAACAAATTTACCTCAAAAACACGCGAGAATTTTTTTTAAATGTTAAAATTTTCTACTCCTAAATCTAATATTGGCTAACTAGCTGCCCGTCCCGGCTTTGCCTGTGTTAAAATGGGAACATGAGTGCATTTTGTTTCAATTGCTTTTATAACATATAATAATTATTTACGGTTAATTTATTAGCGATACTTTTAACATATTTGTTATTTGTACTGTGCTTTAGACGAACTTAATTAAATATAATTAGTCATGTATTATATATGATATATATATATATATATATATATATATATATATATATATATATATATATATATCTTGGAACTTTTCAGTAATTTCATTATTCTGATTGTTATAACGTATTAGTTTGTTTAACTCAAAAATACTCCTATAGTTCAATTTTGTAACAGAAAATGGGTAATAATAATGTACGAAAATATAATTTTTTGTAGGTACGTTTTAATGTTGTCTACAACATATTGATTTATTATTTTAATGCAGCTGTAGCTTAGAATATAATTCAAAAACGACTTCGAACCCACTTCGATTTTATTAACCAAATGATCTAAAAATATATTATTTTACCCTATTTTATTGGATACTATACTATATTGGATATCCATGTGCGCACTATAAGTTATGCGATTGTGAAAGTTTCATGTAAATCGGTTAAGCCGTTTTTGCGCTAAATCCTAAACATTTAAAAATAAGCAAAAGTTTCTTTTTTATAAAATGAGTATGATAAATAATGGTTTTCTATAAATCTTATCATAATGAATTTATCTTATAATAATAAACAACGGTGAATAAATTATACTTTATCTTAAAAAAAAATTGCCATAATTTCAGCGTTACTTTCGTCTCACATTTACGTTATGCTGCAAGAACTGACTTATCGTCCGTTCTCAGTCAACTCTACCTCAAAATACGGATTGTTTTAGACACAAAGACACACGCGTTCTTTAGATGTGAGAAAAAAAAAGAATTAAGGATATGTTTCTTTTTTAGAAAGGCCTGTTTTTTGCCTGGAATTAATCGCAAATACAATTACTCTTTATTTCGAAATCGAAATGAAGTAACTATATACAAATATTATCGCACAAAATCGCACATCTATAGTGTTCATGTAACTTATGTAAATAAACAAGTGTAATATATAATACTTATGTATCATATTTCACGAGATCGACAAAAAAACCGTACTTGTTAAGGCACTACATGCGCAAACATTTCGGGATCACCTTCGTAAGATGACAAATTTGTATATTGAATGCATGTGATAAGTATTGTAACTAGTATACTGGCTATATTCGTGCAGACATCAAAACGACTAAAATAACTTCATTATAAAATAAATATAACTATTCTTCACGGGTTTCCGTGTGAATAAACTATTTAAAATATGTAATAATTTTAAAACTATTTACAATTATACAATTGTTTGTTATTAAACAAAGTAAGTCAAACCATAATGACGTAATAACGAACGTTAAAATCTACTATAAACAAATATATGTAGAGTTTTAGACGGGTGAAAAATTCTTTGTAAATTTGAAGTCGAATTCAAATGTTCCTTTGTAATTCTCGTCTAATTTAATCTTTTAACTTTTCCAAATCACATTTACCCAAAATTATTAAAAGTTATCAGTAATCATTCCTATTAATTTTTTTTTGAAATACAGTCTTGAAGGAATACAAATTACAAATTAATGTAATTGCAAATTCACAAATCAACATGTTGATAAACGTTGTTATCTAACTATAAGGCGAAGAAACTAAATTTAAAATTTGACATTTCGAAGTAACTAAAATAGATTTAAGTTTGTGTAGAGCTTACAAGATCAGCAAAGTTTTCATAATAAACGAAAGACAATTATAGGTATTTATAATTACCCCAACTGCGTGCGGTGCGTCCTAAAAAAGTGTTTTCTTCACTATTCCATAGAGTTTGTGTTAGTTTTTGCAATTTGCTTCTTTCGTCTTTCTTTACCGAATACGGAAAATTGTAAGCAATACTCGCGGAATCTTTGGCCTTCATTGTAAGTAAATATCTTGAGAAACACGCACACTACTAATATTGCATTATATTGTTAGTTTTTTAAAACTATATAGGATTTGAGCTTCACACACATTTGAAACGTAAAAGTAATGCAACGCACACGAAGCGCGGATGTTTACTAAGCTCCTATGGTCACTGAAAGAGATTTTGAATGGCCGAAATTCGAGCTGAAGCGTGTTAGTTTGACTGACTATATACACACACACGAGGAGCAGGTACATGCTGTGTTGTAGACATTAATGCTAACTGAATACACAGATACTTCGTATCTAAGGAAAGTCAAATGAGTGTAATTTTTTATTTTAAAAGTGGAATAATTGAACTATCTCTGCCCGTATATATCATGTTATTTTTTAAAACTATTTTGGCTAGATTATCGGACAAATATTCATTGCGACAAAGCTGTCTTCAGCATTGAGCGACAAATTTATAAATATATATATATATATATATATATACATATATATATATATATATATATATATATATATATACATATATATATATATATATATATATATATATATATATATATATATATATATATATATATATACATACACGTAGGAGTTCACTTTTAGTCTTGATGAATTCGGTGTAATAAAATGAACGGCGTGAAGATGTATTGTATATCAATAAATAATTACATACTTTATTAGTATTATTTAATAATACTGAAAAACGGCAGGTGCCGAATTACACGATGGCTTCCCATATGGTTTGGGGGCTATAGAGTGCAAGTATGTTGTCATTTATCACCAAATCCTAGTGGGACTTTCTGAATTCAACAATTATAAATGTATACGCATTTCATAGCTTTTACCGATAGAATTTATCATTTCTTGTCTGCAGATGTTGATTGTTAGGAAATTATTAAACATAAGAATAAAAAAATTGTCCGTGTCAGCTCCGACGCGCAACTGGAGTTTACTCTTTAAGCACGATTGTCTTGGAATATATACAATAGCTAACACTGTATATAAATATAAATATCAATATCATTTTGTGTAAATAGAAAATTCTTTAATAAAAAAATGCTGACAATATAATTATTTTCAAGTAAAACACAAATGAACAAGATCAAATTTATACAACAAAATTAAAAACATTTAGTAACGTTAGACTAAAAGTTAAAAATAAAAGAG
The DNA here is from genome assembly GCA_039881145.1 of Druceiella hillmani. NCBI lineage: Eukaryota > Metazoa > Arthropoda > Insecta > Lepidoptera > Hepialidae > Druceiella > Druceiella hillmani. The sequence goes on along the minus strand of JAYKKI010000008.1, from coordinate 13,055,971 downwards.
ATTTTTTAATTTTATAGGACAGACGACACCAAATACTCACATATAAAGACATTTAATGATTACATCTTGATAGAAGCGAACGATAGTAAACTATATTAGTCACGCTCCGTATTGCGATTGCGCTATATAAAAATGCCAAATAAAAATATTGATATCTCACTCTAAAGATGCGCAGAAATATGAACGCGGAGAGGCCACCTAACGGTTACACGTTTTTTATGCTCTGAACTTCGTACGATCAAAACCTAACGGTTAAACTTTTTTAACGCTCTGAACTTCTGATTTTACTTCTCATAAAACTTCATACCGGGCACTGTAATGAAAATCGGTTTTTAAGGAGTAAACTCCAAAAAATTGTCTGCGGCATTAAGCTACGTTTAGACTACAATACTTTGGGCCATACACTCAATGTTATACATCGGGTGTCTGTGTGTGAACGCTACTGTTTTAACTGCTGCGCTTGCGACAATTACGGCGACACTTGGTTCAGTGTCGCACCGAGCGTCGTGTGAACGGTAGTGTCGGAAGCGTCTGTTGCAGTGTGCAAGTTTTCAAACCGACGCGAAATTATTCAGACATTTGCGACCCGTCGTTTTTTAATTGAAGCGCGGAAAATTGTGACTTCCACCGTACGTCGCTTCTCCGCGGTGTCCGAGTGACGTGAGATAGCCGAATCACTTGTCTAGCGGCATCAGTGTCCAGACGCTTTCTGTAATATCGAAACCGTCTTAAGCTACGTTTAGATCACGATGCTTTGGTGTATACACTCAATGATTCTGTTTATGAACACCACTGTCTGCACTTGCGACCTTTATTGCAACACATGGTTTAGTATCGCACCGAGCGTAGTGTGAACGGTAGTGTCGGAAGTATCTGCCGCAGTGTCCAAGTTTTAAAACTGGCGCGAAATTATTTAGACACTCGCGACCCGCGTTCAATGAAAATGGTATTTATGAATTTTTACAACACACGACACAGCTTAATGAAATAGGAAGATAAGGAAAAAAGAGGAGTGGACTATAACATTTTTAACTTGATATAATATTTTCGTTTTTTAATTCGTCGGTACATATTTATTACCTAATAAATAGTTATGTTTAAAAAAAACCTGTGTTTTGACTACTCAATTAAGATTGAAATTGAAGATTTATATTGTAAATTTTATGGCGTTACTTGGTATAAATTATAATACTGTAGATTAATCAAATATAGATGTTTAATTATAATTATGTTATACTGAAGAATTCAGTGATAATTTATTTGAAGTATTGATTTGGGCATCCTAATAAAATTAAAATAATAGCAATATTGTTTTAAAGTGGTTTGGACTATAGGGGATTGTGCCTTTTTCCCCCCAAAAATATCAATATAATTTTTTTAAACGGTTTAATTTGAGAAAGATGGCTTTGTTAAAGTTATGCAGCATCCTTATAAGGTTTCCGTTTTTTCCCTATGAAATATGTCGTAATGATCAATATGCCATTTCTAGTACATATTCTTGAGTTTTCCTTTACGGGTCTTCATGTGTCAACGGTACAGACATCAGTATCAGTCATAATTAGTGTCTTAGTCTGTACGGGGGTTTATCAGTGATATAGTTACTTAGCAGTTATACACAATAACCTAATGGAAATGTCGAATTGGCACTGCTTCTTAAAATCAATATCTCTTTAAAAATATGTTTTGTAAACAAGTATACTTAGTATTTTTTTTGTATTCAACCCTACAAAAATTTGTTGTTCGTTTAATAACTGGCTTATTGAGGTGTTTGTTAATAATTAGTTTTTATTGGAAAAATCCAATGATGCCGTAATGTTTATAGTATTTTTTCAAAGAGACTGTGTTTACTAATAGTTTTTGCTATAGACATGTTTGGTTAGGCATTTTTGTTTTTTTATTTAATATGTATACGTTTTACAGATTATTTTATAGTTATAATTTACAAATTCTTGTTAGTATTTGCATGTTTATTGTTCACTGACACAAAAAAATGAAAGTCAAGTCACAAAAATGATGGGAAAATTATATATTTTCTATGGGAGATACTTAATTAATGGATTTTCTCATAAAATCAAGTAAACGGCGTTTGTAACTAAGCATAATAATAATGTATGGTATAAGTTTTCTTTCAGTTACGCAAAAACGACGATTTTGTGTGTGTGTACACGAGCCAAAGAAAATTATTCATGGCGGAGAATGCAAACCAAATCGTCTGGTAAATGACATATACACCAACTTCCGACTTAAATTTTTTAATTTCATTTTAATGACAGATATTAGGCTATCATGTTTGTAATCCGAATTCCTAGATCTTCTATTTGTGCAGTTAATTAAGTTATTTTAGAGTTCAGTATCTACTTCCAAAAGAAAAAAAATGGAATCCTTATAAGATCACTCGTATCGTCGTCCGTCCGTCTGTCAGAGCCTTTTTTTCAGAGAGAGTTTGACGTAACTTAAAATAGCACGTGGATATATTGTTCAAAACGTTCACAAAAATATGTCTCCCCTCGGAAACTGCTTAAAGTCTAAATTATGAAAAAACAAAATTAGTAATGTTTACCGGGAAGCTACAGCAATGATTTTAAATTACAGAGTACTTGAGAAATTTCAGATATTTTACGCCTGTGAAGATATATTAGGAAATATACTGACGAAAAATAATATTAATGTCTGTAAATAGTTTAATAGTGTAATATAGACATTCTTAAATATGTATGTCTGTGTATTGGGTTGTTAAAATATTTAAAAAAAATATCTGGACTATTTGAAGAAGAAATAAAATGGATTTTTTTATGTATTTATTTCTTTTTCTTAGTGGCACACTCTGGCAGCGGTTTTGATCACTAATTTTGGCGGCTGGAGAATTGCCATTCATTCACCTAAAGCCCGTTTGATGTCATGTCGTTCAGAAGATCCATGCGTGCCGTGCCGTCCAGTAGAGTTTGGTGGGCAAATCCTTCTCCCTGCATGCAGAAATTCATCTGTTCTGTGCAGGTCGCTCTGGAGGTCAGCTTCTGGAAATGTCGAGGGGCAAGTTGTTGGATATGATCTTTAATATGAGAATTGGTTGCCATCTTTTACCAATGCCAGTATTTTTTCAACATTCTATATCGTCTGTTCGTTACCGCCGATATTACTATGGCCAAATATCCATTGCATACAAATCTCTGTGGTGGTTATAGCTGCCAGTACTACTGTAGATTATGACAGGAAGACCATTTTTCTGGTAGGCCTCGCATGTGGCATTGCCCACGGAGAACGCCTTTTGCAAGCGATGAGAAGAAACCAGCTCCGCCCCTATCACCGATGGTACATCCGTTAATATATACATTTAACCATTCGGTTGGTGAGTGTGTACAAGAATTACCTATTTTCGCGGTACCTCAGTTGGTGTTCAATATTAAAATTACATTATATTACGTGATCAACTAATATTCCCACTATGAAAATTAACAGCGTACGAGATGCGCTTAAAATACTTAATAATCTTTCTGTGAATCTTGTGTATTTAAATCTGGACGTATAAATGTCCAGATAGAACAGAGGTAGAATATTCAACGCAATGATTACTATGCATAAATAAAAAAGCACACATAACACCCGCTGAAACGTTTTTGCTATTAAAGCTACGGTTTTGTTATATTCGTTCTTGCAGTAGACAAAATGAAATGCACTCGGGTAGAAATATTTCTCTGCACACACTCAGAATAATTCTTTCAGAACTCTGAATAAGTTTAATTTTTTTTAAAGTGTGCTAGAAAACTTATTCAGAGTTATTAGTAACTCTGAATAACTTATATAGAGAAATCATTTAAGAAATTTGATTTGCAAAGACTTATTAAATGATTTTCTGAATAATCAACAATTTTTCAGAGAAATATTTCCATCAGTGCAGCTTATGTCATTGATCATATATTAATGTTATAAATACTGGTTATATTAGGGATGGCGGATAGGCGACTGACCAAAGGTGGAGTGGAAAATAACAACTATAGATGTATGCGTCTAACATACTGTGATTCCTTTCTGTGTCTCCCTTTGCTTATGTGGAACGTTTATGCGTTATTTGAATTAAATCGGGATAAAATGGGTACGCTGTCCAGAAATATTCATTAAAACTGGACTGTTCCAACTAAATCGGGACGGGTAGCAACCCTGATGTGTATATGGCTAAGTGTGTACGGAAACTTCTTATTGCGATTTATTCTAAGACACGTATAGACTACAACACAAATTGAGAAACAAATGCCCGACACCAAGCTCTGCGCCGTTCACACGTAAGGCGGTTTCGGTATCGCAGAAAGTATCTGGACACTGATGTCTATGCATAAGAGTCTCGGCTGTTTAGGGCCAAAGGGGGTAATGGCGGTAAGCACTTTTTGGAATGAAACTCAAATTATAAATTACAGCTTTATTAGGAACATAACATAGCAATTCTGCATTAAATGACTATTAATTGAGATAAGTCTAATCATTTTGGAGTTACCATATAATAGTTATAATAATTTTAAAAAATCACCTTTGACCACCATTGTACGCATGTGAGGGCATGGTAATCATGATGTTGACAATGATGGTCAAGTACTTCTAACACATGTCACGTACATAACCGTTTGCGGAATCCCAGTCAGTGTAGGCCGAGTGAACCCAAAGCCCACAGGAAGCGAGGTATGGTACCACCTGGTTGTTTCGGCCGAATTCTCCGCATGAGACAATGGTTTTCTGGGTCCTCATCATCTTCCTGAAGAATTCTCCTTTTAGCCTTTTTAAGACTTTCCTTGTACTCTTTACTTTCTTGCTCTTCCCTTTGCCACTTTGTTTTCCCTTTCCGTTTAAGTTCTTCTTTTTCTTTTTGTTTTCCTTTTCTACAAGACTGTCTTTAATTGGCGTTGAGGTTAAAATGGTAAAATGTCGCTTTTTTCGAACTTGTATTCTGTTTTAATATACTGACAGATGGTGTTTTGGTAGGCAAATTGGTAAAACCTTCAACACTTGGTCGTTTTTTTGGTGGTGTTTCTTGCCCATATGTGGATGCAACCGGTGGTTCTTTGGACGTGCTTGGAGTTGCAGTTGTCTCAAGAGGAATGCTTGCAGATGTTGTCTGAGATGCTTCGTTATCATTGATGCTGAAGAGCTTTCGTTATCTTGAATAACCACTGATTCGCCTTACAATATTTCTGCAGTTAAAAGTCTTCATCACTGAACACATTTGAGTTCATTCGAAAAATACCAGTGGCTATAAATCCAGACTCTCCCTTACTTATAGAAGGAACATTCGAATATGCCTTTTTAAACAACGAAGCGACGTCGTATGGGGTTATTTTTCCTAGAAGGTGGCTTTCATAAAGCTGTTACATTCTTTTTTGTAACACGCCTAAGTGGTCCAGAAAACGTGACGTCCAACGGCTGCATTTGATGGGACGTGTGTGGTGGTAAGGACAGCATATGAATGATGTTGGTTTGTCAGTGCTTACAAGTATCATGAGAAATGTGGCTCGTGTGGTTATCGAGTATCAACAAGATAGGTTCTTCTGTAGCAGGTTTGGCGAATTCCTTCAAATGTTGAAGCCATTCCAAGAAAAAAGGTTTTCATTGATCCAGCCATTGTCTGAACAGTGGTATATCAGCAGGGTCATTTTTTTATGTCGTTTCCTTGGAAAAATAAACATTGGGGGTATAAATGACCCAGCAGCGCTTATCGCACACAGAACGGTGATGTTTTTGCCTCTCTTCCAACTAGTGATTGATCCTACTCTTTTCTGTCCTTTTGAGGCTAGTATTTTTCCCGGATCTTGGACTGTTGAGATCTCTGTCTGATCACAATTTTAAATATTTTTGGGATAAATTTATAGGTTTCCATAAGTTCTTGTAGAAAAGGGAAACATCTGTTTTCTTAATGGCCGTTATTCTATTTATGCTGGTGGCTTCTGGCTTTCTTACTGATATCCCATTTCTCTTTAGGAAGCCTCCCAGCCCATCTCGTCTCGACATTTTACTATTATTATTAAAATTGTACGGCAATTTCAGACTTTCTGTATATTCATGAGCAACTTTTCTTACTTAATTTGATGTGCAGCCGTAGAATATATTAGCCATTTTTTCACCACATCAGCCATCTTTTTTCAACTTCTGCAGAAAATAAAGGTTTTCGCCCCAGAGATGGACTTCCATACAATTACTTCTGGTGTCGAATTTGTAGCGTGGAAAATGGAATTCCAGTTTATTCGGCGGCTTTATTCATAGATGTCCCATTTTCCATAAGCTTTAGAGCCTTGTCTAACGTCTCCGAAGACCATGCAGCCTTCTGAGTTTTTTTGGCATCTAAAAACAAAGGAATGAGATTTAGTCACAATACAATAACAAAAACATTGCGGGCAATGGTGGTCAGTTGACCACAATTACGCGTGATGGATTTCATAGAAAAAAATGTAAATAATAAAAACAAATAAGTACATGTTTTTATTCTAAATGAGCTTTACTACATATTAATGATGAACAGTTTCAACTAACATCAAAGCCACAAAGCGTTTACGTGAATTAAGGAATATTTTACAACTTATCTTGATAATTTATTACGACGCCAAATGAGATCAAGTAGGAGCTAAAATAAAAGACACTCTTCGTACACGAACGCGTCGTGCGGAATGAGAGCGAGGGGCGTAGGTCACTCGCGGGCGGTGAAGAGAGAGACGTTGACACACTTCACACTAGTAAAGGACTGTTATTATTTTAGTTGTTTGCGTGACTACCATTGCTCGCTACCACGATTGCCCTATCATCCCCTTCACATAACTTTCGCGTCGATCGAACACCGTGGAGAAACGACATGGGGCAACGTGATTTTGCCCACTTCAATTAAGAAACAACGTAAGGGAAATAGAGAAGTATAGGTCCAACAATGAATACAAAGAAGAGGAGAATTGGGAGCTCATCATAGATTATTAAATAAAATAATTAGTAAAAACCTAAAGGAAACCTCAAAACTATGTATTAGAAAATGGCATATTGATCGTTACGACATATTTATTTCACAAGAAAACAAAATGGAAATCTCATAAGTCAGCTCCATTACTCTGACTGAACCATCTTTTTCAAAAACCGTTTAAAAAATTGATATGGAAAATTTTTGAGGGAAAAAAGGCACAATCCTTTATAGTTGCTAATCACTCTAAAACAATATTGCTATTATTTTAATTTTATTCAGATGTCAAAACCAATACTTCAAATAAACTGCCACTGAACGCTTCAGATCTAATAAAAAGTATTTATATGTATAACATAAATATAATTAAGCATCTATATTTGATTAATCTGCACTATTATAATTTATACCAAGCAGTGACATAAAATTTACAACATAAATCTTAAGTACTCAAAATACAGGCTTCTTTTAATATAAGGACTAATTAGGTGATAAGTACGTATTGACGAATACAAAAATGAAGGTATTTTATCAATTTAAAACCTTTACAGTCCACTCCTCTTTTTTCTCATCTTCTTATTTCATTATTAAGCTTTGTAGTGTGTCATTAAAATTTGTAAATGTCATTTTGATATAACGCGGGTCGCGGGTGACTGAATAATTTTGCGCCGGTTTCTAAACTTGGACACTGCAACACTACCGTTCACACGACACTCGATGCGACACTAAACTAAGTGTCGCAAGGACAGGCAGTGGTGTTCACATACAGACGCTCAATGTATTCATTGAGTGTTTACACCAAAATGTCAGAGTCTAAATGTAGCATTAGCCTCACATTGTATATATAATTTAATTTTTTGTGATCCAGTTGTTACTAGTCCGAAGTATTTGGCTCTGAATAACAATTATGGACCAATTATAACACTATTCGAATTTTGTTTCCCGATAAATTAATGACGTGCGGCACGCTTGATGTCTCCTTATCAACTGAAAGGGTTGAAATGTAGCAATTTAATATATTGCAACTGATTGCAACAAAACCCTTTGAAGAGGGGTAAAAATCCGATACCAATTTTATCGCACACGTCTTCGATCGAACACAGTGAATATTCACAATGTATGACAAATATGTTAACCATATTTATCATGTCAACACGAATCTTCCCAAATACCGATAATGTAGCCCAAGCATAAGGAAGCAAGTCACTATGAAGAAACAACAATGGTATAAAAAGGTGTTAGCCACAGAACAGATACGTAATGTCAGCGAAATTACAGTTAACGTGAAAAAACAGAATTAGCACTTATACGTAAATGATACGAATCGGCAAAGCATTTTGTATTTATTGTATGTAGATGCACTACATAAAACCTGTATTAATGTTTCATTCTGAACGTTCTTCCAATAGCAATTTTAACAAATTCACTGCTGGTATAATGCAGAACATTTTTTCCACTCATTATTTTTTGTTTATTGTTTTCAAATCCATTCATTTTAATAATCTCATAAATTGAAAATTACATTGAAATTTGAACAAACCAGGGTAGTCGTCAGGTGCTGGTTGTAGGGAATTTTGCACATCTATGCTCCACAGGTGGATGATGATCTAGGGATGGCGATGTGTTTAAATATTTCGTTATTTAATATTTTTCTAACCGCTATTACAAAAAAAGAACATTAAAAATAGTAAAAATAAAAAGTCATTTTTTATCGTCTCCAATGATATCCTCTAATGTAGAAAAGCAGAGTCACAAATACCAGAATCACGTGTTTACTATGATAGTCATCTTTTTCCATGAAATATTTTTGTCATCATTTTTTTGTAACTATTTTGGAATGAATTCTTGGAGATACATTGAATGATGGCATCGGTTCATAAAAGAAATAACATATTGGTAGCAGCATGAGATAACAATACCCCTTATTAGGTGAGCATTGTTTCAATATATAGCGATATAACAAGTAAATGTCTTTGGAATAATTAATTTTGTTGGGTTTTCAGCATGAATTCCCACTTTTATTATTATATTATAAAAAACTGTAATTTTCAAATTGTACGAAAATAGAAAAATATCAAATTATAACAGTCGATAGTGATAAAATGTTGGACTGAATGCGTAGCAATGTCGTAAGCATTATTTTGTACTAATATTAAAATAAAGCATTTAATCTCTTTTCCTGCTACTTTCTGACTTCACATTGTAGTTCATAACCACAATCATTTTACTATAGAGATAGAACTTAATTGTTTTAAGTTAAAATATTAATCAGAATAAAAATTGTGTATAAATAATGGTTGAAGTGTTAACTATTCTTTAATTAAATCCATATTAGAATTATAGAATCCGAAGTCAGTATTCATTTGAAATTAATCTTATGCACTTGGAATATTCTAAACTAAATTATTATTTTTTCAGCTATCAAACAATAAGGAATTTTAATCCTACTGAGTGGGTAATGATTCACCTAATAGAGAATGTAATAATTATTTGTCAGATACTGACTCAAGAGGGTTTTAAGTGTGAGGAAATGTTGCCAGTGGCACTTGAGAGTAGCACCAGTCATAGGAACCTGATGTCTGGAAGAAGCATCTTAAAATGACTTGGCAAATGTATGTTAGCTATAGGAGACGAAAGAAAGAGACTGGTGTTTAATGACCAGACACGAGGAGGTTGAAAAGTGGTATAACAGTACAAATTGTCAAAATTTAACTCTAATCTCAGGTACTGTAACTTGATCATCAAAGAACATAGGTAACAAAAATTTATTACACCGGGCCATGGTTTTGGCGACTCAATTGTAATGATATAAAGGTACTTAGTTCTTTGGTTTTATTTTATACCAACAAGTATGATCACACTCTCACATACATATGCGAATAATTTCAGAAACACTCACATTTCTCTCTAATCTTTTTCATTAAACAATGAAATCAAATTTTTTTGGGGAATAAAAATAGTAGTGACATAGCTATATCCTTCCTTCTATTAAACAAAGTGTACCGCAAATAACTGTACCTTGTACATATTGTAAATAATTCTACACAGTATTGAAAAGTATAGAGGGACCCTAAAATATCAAAGAAAATGGGAAGACAAGCTTTGAAAAAAGATTTTTTTTTTTATGACAATTTACTACATCAATATTTTGTTTGTAAGTAGACCGATTTCTGTGCAAAACCATAACTTTAATTTGTAGTTAACAATGTTGTTATAATACTGTTAGCAGGGTGCATTTTTGTGCTAGGATCTACAATAGAATAGTAGTAATAGAGTAGTAATAGAGGTAACTATGTATTATTAAATAAAAGTTTTTAAACCATGATTAAAATATAATTAAAGATAAAGAATTACTTATAATTTAAAACTTGGTTACTACAACCAATGAGTCATTCCAAGAGGAAATACAGCCTATGTGCATTACATAAAATATTTTGGAGATAACATCATTTCTCTAGAATAATTAATTAAATCAAAATTTTAATATCTGGAGCTAAGCCCTCACAAATATTCTAGAATTAATGTGCTTTGAAGTAGATTAAATAGTATCTTCAAATTAGTTTTTCTTTCTCCTATAAAATGGTTTTTACCACCAAAGGCTATTAAAAAATGTTCGACAATATGTTATTTTTCCATAAAATGGAAAAACTTAATTAAAATACAAAAACACATTTTGAAATTTTTAATTAAAATCAAGCAATCTTTTATAAATACAAAATTACATTTTATGTGTATATAATATAAAACATGACCATATAAAAAATGCACCTCAGCAAATGTCAAACACAAAAAATTACACACAATACACTTCTCTTTTACCTATTATTCTAGTCAAATTAATTTTTAAATTCAAATGGCAGGATTCTTTTGTACTTAAATTATGCTCTACTAACTTTGGATGGAATGTTTATAAGTACTTCTAAAGTTATCTTAAATATTGTAAAATGCTGATCGAGTTTTATTACAGATTCTTATTGTTGAAAAACCAGAATGCTGCTGTTTTATCCTTATCCAGATTCCTCAAGATCTAAATTAGAAGTAATAAATTTATACAAATCTAACAGGATACAAAACATGCAAGAATATAAAAGTGGAAGAAAATTATAGCTATGATATAACCTAAGAATGAAAGATATAATTTTATTCAGAGATAAGTTATTACCTTAAAAAGAAAAGTGAAATACAATTATTGCAAGGAAGTAAACAACTTGAAAAAATATTAAATTTATTCTGTAAACAATAATTGAGATGAGCGTAAATAGAAAGTACCCAATTTAATTAACAGCAGTCTTATTGTCCCAAGTGTTTGTATGCTTGCCGTTACATCAGACTATTTATATGTAATTATTTTGCTACAGACTAACTAGGTCCATATTTGTAAAAACCCAAGAAAGTCTTCATGTATATATAATATTTTGGATATTTTTTGTCATCATTTACAGTCAATAAAATCAAAATCTATCAATCTATTGATGACTAAATATTTCTAGAGAGGTGTTGATTTTACAGCAAGTATTGCATAAACCTTGACACATCCTGATGTTTTTATCAAAAATGACACTCAAATTACAAGTATGTAGTTCATGGCTTGGGAAATTCACAAATTACTATGTACAAATGGCATATTTAATAAAATGATGTCATGTATTCTAAAACGCATTTTGCACAATTTTAACATACTTCAACCTGGACAAGAATGAAAGTCAATAATCTGGTCAAACCAATGTGTTTGTCTAAGTAATGTCTAAAGTTTTTTACCCTGTGATAGGAATTTTGTCCTTAATGAAAGAACCAAAGTCATGAAAACTACACTTATGCTTTCAGGTACTATTTGCCAACCCACCCCCTTTCAATGTTCAAAATAAACCTGTCATTTCTTTAATATCAGTCCAGTAAAGGAAGTTCTTAAAAAAACCTTAAAATAACTGGAGAACTATGACTTCTAGTAAATGTGGATGAGTCTGGAGTTCTACGTTTTGAAAGATTGGAATCTATATGGACTATCATGAACTTTAAAAAAAATTAACCTAGTATAATGCTGCCTTCGAAGTCATAAATCTAGTATAATACTGCCTTCTATTGTTCTTCTAAGTCATAAACCTAGTGTAATGCTGCCTTCTGTTGTTCAAATGCACATATTATAAGACACTCTACTTAATAGAACTTGGATCTTATATCCATATTTGAATAGCTACAAAAAACAGTTTTATACAAAGCTGCAAATAGAGAATATATAAAACAATGGAAAAAATATGTAAGATCAACCAGTTTCTGTTTTCACCATAATTGATTTTCCATTACTTTTGTTATTAGGGAATATTTTGGTTTTATTAATACTTAAGTATGAAATTTTAGCAACTTTTAACTAACAATGTTTGGAATATTTGAAATAAATTAAAACTATTTTAAACAAAAAATATTTTTTTCACACTTTGTTTTTTGCAACATTGTTCATGTGAAGTATTCAAAATTTTATTACATACAATGCTGTACCCCCTCACAAACAAATAATTTCTCAGTTTCTCAGAATTTGAATTTCTTTTTGCTTAAATTTAATTTATTATATAAAATTCATTGTCAATTTACCTACTGATTCCAAATTTTAACTTGTATTCAATTTAACCGTCTTTATAATATTAGCAGTAAAATTAATTAAAAAGAAAACAACAAATAATAAGTTAAGGAATGGAATGAAAATACTAATAATCAATTAAAAAAATAATTATATAATTATTTTAAAATAAATAATTATTTTTGTAGTTAATGTAACTAATGTCTTTTTAGTAGCAACATAGATACAATGGATAAGACGCAGTGTCTTGAAGACCTATATGAACTATTTCAACTTTAAATTCAAAACTAATTTAGCTGCCAGCTTTGATGTTGTTTTTATAGTCAATATTATTTGTATCAGTTATGTCAATATGTTGTTATGTTCCATTTGTGGCTTATGCTAGTGTAACAATTATTTTAAATGAATTTTTCAATATGCCACATCAAGATGTAATCGCATGAACATTTTAAAAAGAAATGTTAATGCAAAAATTTAAAAATCTAAATGACTAAATTTCCATAACTGATTTTTTTTCCTTAACTAAAATTTAAGTAATAAATAAAATATCAAAATGTATGCTAAGGCTGAAGGATTCCTAAGTAATAAAAATACCTTAATATATTGTCATCGGTCGGCTTAGTCTTCACAAAAATTGATGACTTAAAACTTTTAATTACTTATTAATTGTTTAATAACATTATGCCTATGTTTAACAAGGACGGAAATTATACACAAACATGTAATCACAGGTAATTATTTGAGATTTCAGAAAAATGTTATTATTTAAAAAAATATGCAGTTTTTTGTTAAGGAGGATATAACAAAAACGAAACAAATTATTTATAGAACCATTAAATAATTTAAAGGTTTGGCTAATAGTCCCAATCCAACAACAGATTTTAATAGTGATTCTAAAAATAATGGAAAATATATATGAAAAAATTGTTACTGGAATGAAAACAAGTTTAGATGCTTAGAGTTCTCTAGAAGCCACTAAAGAAATTTAAATGTGAAAAAAACATCATCACTGTCATGAAAAAAGACAGCATTATGAAAAAGGCTGTACTAAGAAGTTAGTACTCTCTGTGGTTTAAAGGCAGTATACCTTAGCACAGATTCATTACTCTGTAAATGAAATGAATGAAGAACCTAATAGGATGTTAGTTTCGTAATGAAATAATGCCTACAAATTTGTGATTGACAGATTGATTAAATTACAAAGAAATGAGTGAAATAGTAAGTCCTTATCTGTTGTTTATTCATCTATATATATAATAACATTGTAACAGAGTAAATTCTGTACATGAAAAATATTTTAAAAAGTGACTGACTTGGCTTATAGATGATAATAGAAGTCCTTTGGAAAACCTTTTGAGAATTTTTTCTATCTGTATGTTATTTTGGGTATCAATCATACAAAATCTACTGGACGGATTTTGATGAAATTTGGTAGGGTAATAGTTTATAACCAAGAGCAACATAGGAGATTTATGCTTATGAAACTGTGAGGCATGGCTAGTATTAAAATAGTCTTAATATTTAATAAATATTTTTAGAATGAATGACCGTCTCACAATTCTAATATTCTGTAAAATGACATCTCGATTGTAAAAAAAGCCAAATATTCAAGCAAATAAACTTGGCACATCACGTAATGAAGTGAATTTGCTTGGGTTTTGTTCTTTAAATGGAACATTTGTGAAACACAAGCTTTTAGTCTTTGGACTATCAAGTGTAAAATGTTTTCAATTAACAGTTTAAGACACCACATTAGACGTTATCAATATATTAAGACTTAATATTAACACAATGAAAATGTTAAGTTCAATACTGTATGGTAGAATCAATAGAATAAATGGGGAAATTAATCGGTATTTTTTGAGTAGTTTTTAGACTTTTAAGTAGAAAGAATATAATTCAGTAAGTAAAAAATAAATTAACTTCTTTAAATTTGTTTCATTTTCAGTATAAAACTTTTGTATTAAGGAGTGAATTTATGGAAAAACTGCATATAAAAATTGGGTCTAAATTCAGGATATGAGATTATTTTTGAGCCTTTCAAATCATAAATTTAATTAGTGACATTACACACACATCGCAATTATTTGCATCGTCATATGGAAATGTTTAACAAACATTACAGAAAATTGGTAAAATTTAAAGATATGTATTAACCGACTACCCTAAGGCACAAATGGCTCAACATAATATTTAATCCTGAATACACTATCATAAATATGGCTTATGCAATACTTAAATCTAAATACAAAATGTTTTTTTCCTTACAGATTGTTTCTTTTTTTCCTATGTAGCTAAACAGTCAATCAATTCGGACAACTTGTATGTTGTACCAATGATGAGATTCCTAGAGTATACATTGTTAATAAGTTGTAAAAATGTGCACAAAAAAGAAAATAAACTTGAGTGACTTAGTCACATCTAATCTATCATAAGTTCAAAATGCACTGAGCCTATCCTGTCTTGCCTGTTGTGAAGAATATTTTTAGCCCATGCTTTGCATTCAATGTTGATAATGATTCCATCTGAAATATAATTAAATACAGGTCATGAAATAATTACAATGTAATTTAAAATATATTTGTTTTGTGTTCATAACGTAGTAAGCAACATATTGTCATTCAGAATACAACCTGCATGCAGATCTGTACAAAATGCCTTGTCCACGAATGGAGAGAGGCAGTGGTATTGCAAATCGAACAAAATCAAAAACAAAATTGAATTATATAATTGTATCTCTAATACCAGTAACGATGTATTTGATTATCTGATATTAACTTGCAGAGATTTACAAAAGAAAATGGTAAAGTTGATTACTTATTGAGAAAAAATTTATATTAGGTCACGTTATAGAAACATATTTAAAATTAGTTTCGATTAAATAATATGGTTTTACTTTTTGTGCTAATTTCTATAATAACTTGTGGAAAATAATTGTTTTTGTCTGAATATTTAGTAAAAATTAATTGAAGGCTGTCTGATTTGTACCAACTCGTAAGCCTGTGTTTGCGATGTAACATGCTATCTCCGCAACGTGGGTCATCATAGGTCTTTTTTAACAATTTGGCACAAGAAATTTCGTTTCAAACACAACTTTTGTTCAACTAATTTATAGAATTATATAAGTAAAGACTGACTTGTATAAAGCTACATAATGGTTCCATATTTTGGTGTATATTCTAACATTGTAATCCTTAAAAAATAAAGAGTTGAAAGTTATTAGCCAATTTGATAGGAGTTTCTTCATCCTGTAGACGCTTATTTATCTCTTCTTGTTTGCATAGAAAGGACAACTCGCTTTTGTTTAGGTATTTTGTGTACAAATGTGGTCGCGAGAGACATGAAAACGTGATGACAACCATTGCAAACTGAAGAGTGCAATGCGACAGTAAGACAGGAGATAGCATGTAGGCGAGCAAAAAAACTACTTCCTTCCATGTCAGTGTATTTTTGTCCTTGCGAAATTAAGTAATTATAGAAAAACGGCTTCCAGCCAATAAATATTGGCAGAATATAAAATACTATGATTAAGACTTTAATTCTCCTGAAAATTACGAGGTAAATTTGTTGGTAAGTAATGTTCAACTACAATTAATATGTGATTGCAAATTAAATAAGTAAAGAAAAAATGTATACTTAAACCTTGTTATAGTAAGAAATGACAGAAAAGTATATTAATTTATTACTAGTAGGCGCTGACAGCATCTTGCAAGATTCCTATCATACAGTAAATGAGAAGATAACAAATATAGTGCTACTCATTATGTAGAATGAGTCCAAATCTATGAGAAGTCAATCATGATAATGTATCTATGATATTGTCACAAATGGCTAAAATTGTATTTTGGATCCAACACCACAATCAATTATTTCTACTCAATGACATAACAAATAAGTGCCAATATAATAATCCTAGTTAACAGGTTAACAAGTATGACTATAATCTTGTAAAGAATAAAAAAATTACCATTTATACATTTATAGTTAGTTGTCAACTAGCAGATTGTTTTGTTAACCGACATGCAGAATTTTTTTTAGAACATCTAAAGGTTTTCTTTCTACCTAATTTGATAAGATTTTCCCATAGGGCATACAAATTTTATGAAGCATATTTATTTTTCTGCAAATGTCCACTGTAATCCACTGAATGTATGCTAACAAGTTATTCATCGTAAAGAATGAAAACCGACTATGATAACATAGATGTTTAGAAAGTGAATTGTTTAGAAAGGAAATAAGTTTTATATAAGTATTTTTGAATTTCTTTTTTAAAACTATTACTTTTAATATCCTTCATGATCAATTAAAACAATTTCATTTAATTAATTTAACAGTTTTAAAGACAGGTATATATTTTTGAAGTGGTCTTTCAAAGCCTTTTATTGATGGAATAAATAATATTTTTTTGAGATTTATTACGGAATGCAAATAACAATTTAATGTTGAATCCAAATTTTTAATTCCACAAATATTGGATTTATTTATACATCATACTATATATTTATGAAATTTGCTCATCTAGACTTGAATTTGATACCCAACTTGATAGTCTTCAAATTAAAATTTTTTCACCTTGGACAAAATGGAGACTCTACATTGCCATATTGCACATATCATGACATCATTTATCTAAGGACACCCGGAAGAGATTGAGATTATTCTAATGATACCTCCTTTCTCAAAATCAGATTATATGTTCTGGCTCTAGAAAGTAACATTTGAATACACTTACATATATAAAAACATAGTCTGATAAACACAATACCGTCCTCCGTGTGCTGCAGTTGAGTAAAAATGAGACTTCTTCAAACCACTTCTACGGTGTTAGACTTATACAAAACCCACCATTTTATTAGTAGTGGCGGTCCTAGATACACTCCATATAATATAGTCATTTCTGCCTACATATTTTTAACTAAACAAAGCAGCTAACATTACTAAGCGAACACATTATGAAACTGACGCACTGCTTCAGATACAAAGAATGCTGCACCTTATATTCATATTGATTGTAAGAAGTGCAGTTATATTGTAAATAAATCTATCTCATTACATATTACCAAAAATAATGTTCTACAGGTTTTTACTTCAGTTTATAGAGTTGTGTATACTGTCTATTGCACATCTAAAGTATAATCTGCAGTGGATAGTATGCTCTATTTCCAAACTCTATGAATTCATATGCAGATTGGATAAAATTCACTGCATTTGAAAAATGACACATAATACACATTTGTCGTTAAAGTCATTTAAATATTTAATACTTACTTGTGGGTTGTTCTATATGCAAGGCAACTAGTGGACTAAGATATCCTTCAGAGTTTTCATATGGATAGAAATACCCTGGAAATCCTTGTCGTGGGTAATAAGCTATTCGACCAATGTTCTCTACGTCAGCAGGATTCTCGCCCTCACACGATATCCATACAGTATTTAACTGAAAAAGTCAGTAACAAAATATGCAATATAGTTTCTCTCATTAAAAGTAAATATATTTTGTTTATTTTAGAAATTTCAGATAAATCTTTTCAATTTCAATTAAAATAAGAAAATAAATGAAAATGTAAAATGCATTTTTACAGATAGAATGGTAACACAATATTCTGTTAATGTTTCCACTCTAGAGGCTTTCATATGCTGCAAGAGTTTCATATAATGCTGTTTACATAAATGTGAAGTCAGTACTAAATTAATATATTGATTTGATTTGGTTTTAAATTACCTGATACAAACGACTTCAGATATTACAAATTGGTTATTGAACAATTCTTTCAAAATATAAATAAACTATAATAAGCTGCTACTGTGACTTACATATTTAGGATGTTTTTGGCCCTCACTTGCAATATAATCTTTTAGCTGGGCAGGCATATTCTCAGGTAACTCATTTGTCTGATTGTAATATTCGGGTATCCAGCCGTAAATCTTGTTAAGCTTGAGGAAGATGCACGGTCCTGACTTATGAAAGTTAAATTTATTTTCTTCAGTACACGGGTCCAAATTTTTAACATCCATATCACATACTTGCCCCTTTTTAGGAGGTTTGTCGTAGTCGCAGTTATTAATATTTTGGCCACGTCCAGGTGTTAATCCAGGATATCTGTAAACTGTATTCAAATGTTCTTTGAAATTTTGTAATAGAAACAATAGCATTATTAGTGAAAAGTAGATGTTTATGATATTAAATATACATCAATTTTAGATGCAAACTGCAGAAAAAACAAATTTTTCAACTAAAACAATAATTCTACTAAACAAAATACAAATGTGCAATAATATATAAAATTGATGAACTTTATATGATGAAAACCGTACCTTTCAAAAATTCTACGAGATCTTGCTTCCAATAGGCAAAGTCTTCATCTTTAGTACCCTTGTAATATATAAGTGTGCTTTTTTCGTCTGGTGGTTGTGGTCGAAATCCAAGACCAGGATTGGCCCCAATAAGGCTGTGCTCGAGGCGCAGAGTAGGCGTACGTGGGTCCAGTGTCTGGAAGAAAGCCCACATGCAGAATGCCACTAACGCAGCCAAGGCACCATAAAATATTATGTAAAATATAAACAGCCTCACTGGAAATAAAATTTTAGAAATATTTCTTTATTAATGATAAAAATGACAAATAAATTAAATCTTAAATGTAGTAGTCTGTTTTTTAAAATATTGTATGAATCTTTAAAACATGCACTATCTTGTTGCTAGGTAAGTGTATATAAAACAAACATCTATATTTTCTATAAATATGAATTGTCAATGCAGATGTATCAACAAACACTTGTTTGTTTGGAATGTGAAAGTAGTTTAATGATCAAACTTAAAAGTAAATTATGAATGTTTACTATACTGTATTATTTACAGAAGTGCAGTTGCGTTAAATATCAGCTGCATTATTCCATAAATAAATTTACTAGAATTTTATTATGAATTTTACGTTACGAAGAGGTAATTTCTATTTAATAGAAAGTAAATGCAATCATATATTCTGTCAAAGTAGTCAAAGTGAGAAATACTTAACCAATTTTTGTCCGTACATAGTGTGATATTTGTCATTAAATTTCAATTAAAAAAAATTGAGAAACCATATAGTGATAGATTCGGTTTAGGACTGGTTCCGCTTATTATTGGGTTGGCTAAAAGTAATGAGCGTTTTTTCGAAAATTATCTAGAAACGTTCGGTCTAGAAGCTATCATGATTGAAGATATATTAAGAGCGCGGCATGCTCTCACTGATTCAGTAATAACTAAGACGCTGCACTGTTAACACGCATAAAATATGGACGACTAGCTAGCAACTGAGCTCAAGTGGCCTCAGAAAATTGTAGAGAATAATTTACATCGTTTGGGAAAAAGCTTCAAATACGGTGCGTGGGTACCACATGAATTTAGCCTAGAGCAGCCGTAGTTGTAGCCCGGTCTTCGTATAGATAAACAGATCCGCCTTAAAGTTTTGGATTTTGGTTGGACACAGATCCCACCTGCCATCTTCCCCAGACCTGGCACCCACTGACTTTTGTTTGTTTAGATCGTTCAGCAACGCCTTTTCCGAAAAAAACTTTGATGAAGAAGGCACCTACGACAGTTCATAGGATAATTCGTAGACGCTATCGACTCCCTGACTGTGCATTGGAGACATGTAGTACAAAATGAGGGTGATTATTATATCAACGATTAATTAATTTTAAATTGGAAATATAATAAAAAATTATAACATTAATGACCGCTCATTACTTCTTAACCAACCCAGCCACTCACCCCTGTGGAGGCCATGCATTACATGTAACACAATTTGTAAATGTTAAAAAAATGTATTTTTGTATTCCAAAAAGTGGACATGGCCATAACAAGATCGTAAACCAGTTAGGTATTTATTATTTTCCTTTCCTTTAAATTAAAATATTTAGAATTCCAGACAGGCAGAATGGTGAATGACCACTCTCTCAGAAAATAATGGGATACATAATTTTATGAATGACAAAATGGATAATTGAGTATTACAATTTAATGTTAATATAACTCTGACATTGTTGAAAAAATATCTTGTCCAGAACATAGCTTTAGTTTTCAAGACCACGCCCACCACTTCGGAAAATGCGTCAACATTGATTCCTAAATTCACGCCCAAAGTAAATTGAGAATGAGTAACAAAGTTATAAAATAAAATAGGAATAATATAAATTCAATAATCCAGTATTGGGCGTGTTTGATATTACAAAAAAACCGTTATAAATAAGCGCTCAATGTTTTGTTTCGATTTAATATATTATAGAAAATATATTTACATCACTTTCAAAGGTAACACATCTTTAATTAAAATTAAATTACATATATTAAAGTCCTTAAGTGTGTTTTTTTCAATTTTAACCTGTTTGAAATTATATTTAAATAAAAAACTAAAAATTAACCTCACCCCAACTTTCAGGCGTTCTACCGAGAATTGTGTTATTTTCTTCGTTAAAAATAAAATTTTGCACTCTTTCTTTCATAGGTTTCTTAAGGGGTTTTGTCGTGGGCTCAAATTCAACCATTCGTGGATACGACATTATGAAAAAATAGAAAATACAAAATAAAAACAAATAAACAATCCACACAACTTTTTACTAGTTGTTACTTAGTATATTATCTATGGTCGTTACCACAAAGGTGGCGTATACGGCATATACTCTATGTGTCTAGGGATGTATACATCGATGTTTCAAAAAATCGATGTCATTGTTAATAAACATCAATGTTTTAACATCGATGTAGAAATCGATTAATAAAGTTATTTTTAATAAACTTCAATGTTTTAACATCGATGTTGAAATCCATAAAACATCGATACTTTAGTTGAGTGTACTTTTAGTTTGCTTTAGTTGTTTCTGTGTATTATTTTTGAAAGTAAAAGTCTTCCTGCGACGATACCGATCAACGACATACTAGGCAAACGCAACGGAAAGTAACCCATAATATCGTATGGCTAAATACATGCTAGATATATGCTCACTTAATCAGTGACCCTACTCATTTATATGCATATATGTTTTATACTGTTGTCACTAGAGATGGGCAGAAAAGATTGAGTGAATAAAATGAATTAATTCATCAATATTCTTTGATTAAATAGATTAAAAAATCAAAATTAAATAATTCTTTGTTCACTTAACCAAAAATCAAAATAAATTAAACTTCTGTCCGTGCTCCATATCCAATACATCAACTTGATGTTTACGTCACATTACAGATACGCGCTATAATATGTAGGTACCGTACATTTAAATATGTGTTTTGATATATGGGAATTAGATCAGTCGTAAAAGACA
The DNA here is from genome assembly GCA_039881145.1 of Druceiella hillmani. Lineage (NCBI taxonomy): Eukaryota > Metazoa > Arthropoda > Insecta > Lepidoptera > Hepialidae > Druceiella > Druceiella hillmani. The sequence goes on along the minus strand of JAYKKI010000008.1, from coordinate 13,034,180 downwards.
TTCGTGAAGTGCGAAACAAACAAAATTTGCAATACATAGCTGACATTTGCCATTCAATTTTATTATTTTAATTATTAAACATTATTCGAATACGTCGAAGTGGTTAGTTTATTGTTAAATTTCCTAAAAAGTAAGAATTGAAATAGTATAGATGAGATTTTTAAGATTAGATACTTAAGTTTAATTACATTTTTTTACAAATAATAATATGTGTCGTTCCTCAAACGAAGCGAAATATGGAACCGTTATGCGAGTTTACCTGGGGAAAAGGCAAAGGGTAATTATTGTTCCCAAGTTTTATCTCAAGTGGTAGTTTCAAGGATAATTGGGAATCACTACCAGCAAGGATAATTGAATTAGATAGTTATTTCAGGGGAACGTATTCACCGTGATCGTAATCTTCTTGACTGGTGGCAGTTAAATAGAGATAAATATCCACACTTCTATAAAATAGGAAAAAGGTTGTATCATAGTTACTTCCGTTGCTTGCGAACGGATCTTTTCGAAGACAAGTACTCAAATTAACTAATAAAAAACCCGAGCTAAAATTTAAAAATGTTTACCTTGTAGTTTACTAGTGTTGTTGAAATTATTTAGTTTTTTGGAAAATTTTAATATTTATTGAAAGTCTAGTCTGTTTCTATTCTGTGATTGCTGACCTATGATTCCTATATTTCGATTATTTATTTATTTTTTTATCTATTTAAGTATATTGTTAATTAAAATATATGTTTAATTTTCGTTACGTTTGTGTAGATTAATAAATTGGCTATGTAGATAAATAATAATAGTAATAGTCATGCAGTGTCGAGTGGATTTGGCTTTTATAAACTATTAAATTTTTGAATACGCCAGTTTCTTAAGAGAAAAAAAGGAAAATCGATGTTTTTTAGGCACAAAGAACGCACTAAAAGAGCTAGTTCTCGACTTTCAAAGACATAGATTGAATCAGGTCACACAAGTGACCATAAACGCTCATCACTAGTCTCACACGCTTCTAATGTAGCATGGCTGTTGTGTTTGTCTATTATTAGCAATAGCTGTTTTTCAGCTGAGGGGCTTGTAAATTTAATAAAATCTTGTAACCATGTTAAGAATATCTGTCCATTTGTCTATCCGTTACGTGAACAAGTACGAAGACCTCCTGGAGAGCCACGTGTTCGAGCTGGGTTGAATGACGCTCTTTGGGAAAAACATACAGTGGAGGTACAAAGATGCCAGTTGTACACATAGCACAGTTTGCTATCACGTGTTTTCCTTATTTCCATAATGTGATTGCACCGACACGCTTGTCACCACTAAGAGCTATTATTTTTTGTAGTTTATGGACAGTGGGGAACCCTGTCTCGTCCATGATGTACATATGCTCAGGTTTGAGCTTGAATTTCATTATTAGCGACTCCAGATTGTTGGAAAACTGGATTATTACTTCCGTTCTGCCTTTTTTAAATTAGTATTTATGTATCTCGAGAGAGACGGCTTCTAAATTCCCTGTTACAATTTCTCAGTATTGAGGCCGCAGGGTACTGTCTCCTTAAATAGTGAGAATCAGCTATTTTAAATTAGTTTTGTGGATCTCAAGCAGAAACTTTGATGTTCAAACACTTATTGCAATTCTGAAGGTACTGTAAAGGTACTGCCTACCCAAACTGTGAGACTTGAAGACCTGCTATTTTTAAATTAATATTTTGAGTCTCAACCAAGTTTTCTACTACTAAACACCAGGTTCCAGCTCTTAAGTTGACGTTGTAGGGGTAATCTACGTATAACCGTGTAACTTGGGGATTTGCGATTTTCTAAATTAATGGTGAGAGTCTTAAGCAGACACTTTCCCACTAAACTCCGGGGTCCAACTTATTCATTCCTCATGTTGCGGAGGTACTGCCTGTTTAAATCATTAGTCATAAGGACATGCTTCTGTCTGAAGCACAGACTTTGTCATTGAACTTCAAATTCCTATTCCTCAATCCGATGCTACAGTAGAACGACTGGTTTTGTGTGTGTTCATATGTCCTGCATTAATCAACCAATTTGTTTGATTTTTTTATTTGAATGGCCCAGTGTAATATCATAAAAAATTGGTTTGAATTAGGCCTTAAAAATTTAACGTACACCATAGAATTCGCCAATAATTTACCGCACAGGTGCCGTCATCGAGTTTGTATGGTATAGATCTAATGATACTTTTGTAATAAAGTCTTTAAAATTTCGACACGAAATTTTAAAGACTTTATAAGGGCAGCTAAGGCATTACTAGTAGTTGGTAGTAGATAAGTAAGTACACGTATACACAAAGTCGTATACCAACTAGAACTTTAGTAGGTAGATACTTAGCTTGAAAATATATATAAAAGCTTGAATCGCTCACAACAGTGAAGCGAAAGGTGGGAATTTGATTTATATGTCCGTATGAATGTATGCACGTATGTGCGTGTTTGCTCATGCATGTATGTATGTAACTATATAGTATATTAGGTTCATTAAAAGCTGCAAACGTCTATTCCAATTTCAATAAATGACATATGATTTTTATTGAAATCATCGTAAGGTCGTGATATTTTATTAACATGGGATATCATAAGCACTAAAAATTTTAAAAATAAAACATTTTTCAAAAAAATATTGAACTGGCTTCAAATAACCACCGAATAAAAAGTGCGCTGAAAAGTATAAAATAATGAAAATACAGTCAGTTGATACTTTAAATACAGTCAATCGAAAAATATTTTATTTTACATACATGTTCTCAGATGAATAAGTGTTTTCTTTTTCATCAAGGAGATCTTATTTCCATTTTTAAAGAATTTTGTTGATTTATAACGACTAGAATTTGTATCTAGTAATTTGTTGAAATATTCACCAAGCTTAAGAAAGCATTTCTTGAACTTTCTCTTCATGTCCTGCACCAGGCAAGTGCATCCACGGTGCTTCGCTACGCTGATCCATCTTTTGAATCACGAATTGCCTCATTAGAAGCAATACTGTCTGCCACCAGGTTTGCTTCTAATGACCACTTCTCTTGAGGGTTCCAATTCAAAGACGGATTGGAACCTTGGAGGAGTAACTATTTAATCACCTGTGTGGTGATTAAATAATTACTCCTACTAATTTATTTCTGCCGGCTACACACTTTTTGGGAAAATATGTTTTAGTCTCCTCAAGTGCTAGTACTATAAAACCTTCAAGCCGTTTCTGAAAAAAACAAATTTCTATTATTTCTTCTGCGACCCATACAATTTAAAATTCTTCAGATATTTTTGAAATACACTGAAACAACAAATTTCATTCAAATCGGCCCAATGGTTTAGATGCTGTACCCCGCGATGTATACAAACATATTACAATAATTTTTGCTCTTAAGCAAAACGAGTGGTGTACTGTAGCTAGTTTTTGCGTTATGCATTAATTTTTTGGCATATATCTATACTTTTAAAATAAGTTCTATTAAACAGTTTAAGTATTATATTATACGAATTATCTTTGTACTTGTTGCATAATTTACTGCAAATCTGTAATTAAACAAAATATCTACAAGAAAACATCTGAGCGATAGTAAAAAACGCAAGAGAAAGAAAGAAGTTGACGAAATAATAAAAAGCTGCCAAAAATAGGTGAGTCCTTTAACACTAATGACTTCGATGAAGTGTCAAATGGACAGTCCGGCAAGAGCAACAATATTAATGTGACGGAAAGTACTATTGCAATGTGCGAAAATAATGACTATCCAGAGCAACCATGTACCCGAACTGCACTAAATCAAAGTCAAAAGTTGTTATTGGACCTGGAAGAAATAAGAAAATTGCCTTACATTACTGATCAAACAAGTAAATGATCAATTTAGACGCTGTGTGATTGAAAACAAATATTGTAAACTAAGAGGCACTTTTTAAAAGACTGTGACAACAGATCGTTTTTGGAGAAATATTGTTACATTATTTCTAAATGTGGTATAAATTAGAACGCAAGTGGTTATGTTATTCGGGTTAAAAAGGCGTATCGTGAGCCATGCTGGTTATTCACATCATCAAAACAGTTAAAACATATTTGGATTGACCGATATAATGACGGGAAGTATATTGTGGAGGCTTTAGAAAAACATGAAATCTCTAATACGCATTTACACTCGTGTCAATGCGTGTTAGAGATTTCATGTTTAAAATAGCTAATAAAAACTAAAATAGCTAATAAATATAAATAATAATAAATTCCATAGCAGATGAGCTAAATGAATCTATAACACTAAAGAAGAAAATTTATAACTATGATTTCATTATATTACTGTTTTTCTACTACAACATGTTATAAACAGTCGACGTAGTCTCCAAAGTACTTTAGTCTAAAATAACAGAACTATCACAAACATCGAAGCATTTAGTAGTCCGTATAGAAGACATTAAAAAGTATCGTTATGAATTTGAGGACTTAAAAACGCAACCCTATAGCGTAGCAAAAAAAAATGGAGCGTAACCCCCAAGTTTTCTAAAAATCGCCAAAGGGAGGTGAAACGCTACTTCGATGAAACTTGCGAAGTTAAACGTTTGCAAGACCCTGAAAGTTTGTTTCGAGTGAGTGTAATTATCGTGTATTAGGCATCATTATAAATCAGTTGATATTTCGCTTCGTTGATATAAATGAAAGTATGAAATTGGTATGAATGTAGTTTCCAATTTCAGTATTTTGCATCCAGTATCCCTGAAAAATTTAAATGACTCAAACTTATTAGACAAGGTTAAAGAGTCTGTCGATTTATAAAAATAAGATAAGTATGTTACATTCGCAAAAGAAATGCTCAGCTTTCGATTAACTTTTAGACATGACATGGAAAAAATGACCTGTATATAGGAACTCACAGATTTATTAATTATAAAAATTTATTTTGTGTCTTCAAGTTTCTTAAAATAAAGTACATAAACAGCTATTTTAAAAATTGTCATCTTTGGGAAAGACCATTTTCTCGCCCGAATTTCAATTATTTCATAATATTTCGTGAATTTCGACACATGAAAAATTTATTTTTTTATACAAAAAAAATGCAAATGTTCCAAAAAAATGCTTAAATATTACTGACGTGTCGAGTTTTTGCCGCGCGTAGAAAAGAAAATCGCTAGATTAAAACTAATTATCTTTTTATTTTACAACTTTCTTTGTTGAATTTGGTATAAAATTAAAGAAAAAGGTATGTAATTTTTATGAAAATAAAATTATAAATTATTCAAGAAAAAGAGTGGAATTTACTTTTTCTTCATGTACTACCGTAGTGCTCTTTAAAATTTGATCAAAAAGTATTTAAAACTCGAATTGTATAATTCCATTTTTACAGGCATAATTTCATTTAATTCGGCTTTGTAATTCAAAATACAAAGAAGAAAAAAATATTAAGTTTATCTGATAAGTGAAAATATTTTAAAATTAACTACAAACTTTTGTTTGTCCGTAGCGCATTTTATGCAATTGAGAATTATCGTTCTTCGTTATTCACGAACATACATCGTCTGAATTTTGAACATTATTTAACACATGTAGTAACATAAAGAATATTTTTATAATTTCAGGGCAAAGGACATAATATATTAAATCTAGAACTATTTTACTCGAACGCTTACTCAAATTCCTGCATTCGTCCCCGAATTCCAGGTATTCAGATAGCAACATTTGTTAGATATTTGAAAAAAGTAAAGTAAATAGTCACAATTCAAAAAAAATCCCGAATATTTTGATATATAATAGTATTTATATCTCATAAACTTTCCACTTTAATTTTTTAATTTTTCATGCGACAGAGATGTCGCGATGCGCGAGGCAAAATTTACGAATGGCGGTCAACTGATTTGAAATGTTTATAAATGTGTATTATTTAACAATAAGAGTGCCAAGCTGTTTAGTCAGAGTCAAAGTTGATTGAATCCAGGCATTGACAGAATCGAAAATAGAATAGTTAAGGTTGTATGGAAAAACGCGGCCCATGAGATACTTCGATCTTTAATCTTGTGTTCATACTGGCCACTTTCTGAAGGTACGGAAAGTGGGGAGACTTAAAGTCATACCGAAGAGTAATGCGAAATCGCTTAGCGATCCAAAATTTTACAGACCCATTAAGCTCCTTCCAGCCTTCGGGAAGTTGCTTGAGCGTGTATTGGCAGCGCGTTTATTGGCGCAACTCTCTCATTCGCCGGTTTCAGATAGACAATTCGGTTTTCGTTCTGGGGTGTCCACTTCTGACGCGATCTTTTCTGCTTTGTCTTGGATTGATTCGCACCCAGACAAATACGTTTTAGGTATATTTTTGGACATCTCCGGCGCGTTTGACAATGCCTGGTGGCCAGCAATCTTGTCCGCGCTAGAGTCCTACGGAGTGTCAGCGGACCTCCACCAGATTATTATGGATTATTTCTGTGATCGTGTTGTTTATTTGCAGGATTTGGAAAACATTGACCAGGGGCTGCCCGCAGGGCTTGGTCCTTGTACCAATTTAGTGGAACGTGAAATTCGATGATATACTCGCAATACTCCTTCAGGGATATGGTACCATCGTCTATGCTGACGACTCTCTGCTGTTGGTCGGAGTATCGAGCCGAAGAGAATTAGAGAACAGGACGGCGGACTCCCTTGCCAAGCTACACGAGGTACCACTTAGTGCCTCAGCTAAGAAAAAGATCTGCTTAGCCCCTCAAAAGTCCGAGGCTGTCCTCTTTAAGGGCAGGCTGGCGAGGGAGCCGTCTATGGCTATGGCTGGTGCTAGGATCGGTGTGCGGGATCAGGTGACTTGCCTGGCAGTGGTCCTCGATGCACGGCGGAGCTTCTTACCACAGGCGCGGTACATCGGGGAGAGGGCAAGAGTTACCTTCCACGCCATGGTCCGGCTTGCCGATGCTGGCTGGGGACTAAATAACTCTACCCTCGAAGTGATGTATACGGCAATGTACCTCAGTATATTGGCCTATGCGCCATCGGCGTGTGCTTCGTGGTGCATCAGGCTCGAGCAAGTGGTACTGAGATCGCAGCGTGCGTCGCTTCTAGCGTTGACCAAGGCTTATAAAACCTCAACGGTTGCGTTGCCAGTTTTGGCGGGTCTCCTGCCTGCTGACCTCGTGATTGCGGAACGGGGGGCGAATTTCATTCTGGCTCGAGATAAGAGTGTTTTTGCGGGTCCGTTAAATTTTGAGTTTTTGGCTAATGAATCCCTTTTTGCTAGAAAGTACTGTCTAGCAAGAAGGGATTCATTAACCACGTATTCAGAGGTAGACGTATTTCAGAGATCGTCATTGCTCATTGGCAGTGATTCCAAGGGTGATACGATCAGGTTGTTTTCCCCCGTTGTGTCTGAGTGGCTAAGTAAAAATTGGCTTGTCTCCGATTACTTCACTTCACAGTTTCTAACGGGACATAGCGTTTTTCGTGCCAGGTTGTATCTATTTTCTCTACGAGATAACCCGGCGCGTACTTGCGGATTTGAGACGCAGGACATGAGCCACGTTTTGTTCCACTGCAGTGAGCCCGACGATGCGCGTAGAGTTTTGTTAGAGAGTATGCGTCTGAATATTAACGTAGAATTACGCGGAAACTTAGAACGTGGTAGTGGCAGACTCTAACCTTGTTGGGTGGAAGCGCTGAGACTGTAGATACAATGGACCGCCGTTTCCCCTAATAGTGTCCCACTATTAGGGGAAACGAAGGTCCATTTCATCAAGGGGGATTTCGTAGGTCCCCTTTTTTGTAAGAGGTGGGTCGTTACGCGTCCCAGGAGGGGCCCCGAGATAACCCGGGTGGATAGATCAGGAATAATATCGAATAACAGAGATAGCAAGACGTGTTTCATTATATTTATTTCATAAACACCATTTGAAATTAAGGCGCGCGCCATGGCTGTGGTTTGGGCATATAGGGCCATTGGGACTATCAGCATAATTTTTTTATTTTGGCTGCATATGGCCGCTTGGACTGCCGTGGGGATGTCCAAAATAAATTATTATTATTATTTAGAACATCATCACTTTTAAATCATTTAGCACTCTTTTAATCTTTTATAGAGCAACTGTAACTCCATTTAGAAAATGATAAGCGCCACCTATAGTTGAGTAGATTTAGTACGATCTAGTACGTAGTAGTATTTAGTATTATCAATAATACATTTTTACCAGGCTAATGTGAAGTCAAAAGAGGGTAACTTATTGATATGTCTTTATGTATGTATTTATCTATGTATGCATGCATATTATAGTTTCTACGTGTGTTCATAAGTAATATATAGGTATATATAGTAATATATATAAGTGTTCATAAGTATAATTATAATATGAACATTGATTGGAACTTTTGGGGTAAAATATTTGGCTCCGAATCCAAATATCTCTAATAGTAGCAATATATTACATAGGAAAATATAAAAAAAAACCCAAAATTGATTAAAAATATTTATACAGGTTTCAGTAGGGTATGATATTCCCAACAAAGGTGTAAAATTATTTTTTTATAAACCTTTGCAAAATCGTAATAACTAAAGTAAGAAAACATTATGATTTCTACGAAAATAAAGATTAACATTAATGTTTCCATACAAAGTGGCACTGGTAGAAAGCTAACTGGTCTCTTGTCTCATAACTTACGAAAGAAAAAGAGGGCAAGCAAGTGAGAGAGGAAGAGGTGTATATTAATTGCACCAAGCGCAGTACTGCAGTGCAGCATTTGTTAGGCCTAATTTTTTCGTAAACGTTCATTGTGATCCGTGATTTACCTATATTTTACCGGGTTCTGCTATTTTTTTTGCAGGTAAACGTTGTTTTGACGATATGGAGAATAGTCAACGTTATCTATACTGTGCCCGATCCGTTCAAAGACGATAGCACCGTGCTTCAACCCTAGACTTTCAGAGATGCGAAGAGAATTTATGGAGTACCTATTTTTTAATACTAAACCACAACAAGAGGTATATACCGAATTGAATTGTAAAATGTTTACATTCAAACTAACATATATAACTTTTTTACAAATCTTAAGATATGAAGCCACATTTTTGTTACAATAAAAAGCGAATGAAAATTAGAAAATATTATCAAACTATATATAAGCACACTCGAGGTGTAGCTTCTTTAGGATTCGCTCTTAAGATATTCAGCTGTGGTTAGCATACATAAAAAAAGAAGGAAAGATTTTGGTAATCTGACACTCTGTTTTACCGACATTTTAGCAAAACCTACAGATGGCACTAGAGATAATAGCCGTCACACGGTTGTATAGCACCAACGAGTCTTATATTCATTATGAGCTGTGACAAGATTTGGAAGTAAATACATTCGTAATAGAATTTTATTTGCCATTGGTGAGTCTCTTATGCATCACATTATTTAAACCACTAATTAAATATGTATATTTTATGTTATTTGAACTTTTCATTACATTCATGTCTTCCCAATACCGAACAGTATTTTTTCTCCTTACGGAAAAAATACTGTTCGGTATTAGGAACACATGAATTTTAAGAACACATTGACGGACTTACAATTTTTCATCATAATATTAATTCAAATATATTTTTATATTCGTTTGCTTTTGTTTTGTGTTACAGCATATTTAACATAACGGAACAAAGAAAAAAAGGTAATTGGTGTACATACAATTTAAAAGCAATTATTGAAAAAGTAAGCATGGAAAAGATGTCGCTAAGAGCAGCCGTGACAAGGTATGGTACTCCCATTATTACCTTATTCGACAAAATTAAATTGATCAAAGAGGGAAAAGAAGTTGAATTTGCACCTATGTTCGGGATGTTCATAAAAACGTTTTCTATAGAATATAATAGATGTACGAATCTGACATGAAATGAAATTTTAAAACTGGCGTTTTAATATCCAAAAAGAAACAGATGGAAAACACTTTTATTATGAATTTATAAGACGACATGCAGGTTTGTTTTTGAGAACAGCAAAATTCACTAGTTTGGTGCAAACAGTTTGATTTAATAAAGTTCAACTTAATATTTTTTCAATAATTTAAAAAACAATGTAGCCAAATACAATTTTACACCATAAAACATTTACAATTATAATGAAACTGGAGTCATAAGAATACGTAAAGTTCATGACAAAAAAATATTCATAAAATAATCTAATGTCAGTTGAAAGAGGAAAATATATAACGATTTTATTTTGAATGAATGCCACGGGTTACTTGTACCACATTTTTTCATTTTTCCACGAAGAAGAATATATGTCTCATGATTAATTCACGGTCAGATAGTGAGGGCGTTGCACAGCCTAAATATAATATAGATAAACAAGGAGTCCTTTTTAAAGGTTAACACATTTTACAAACTGTCTTTGAAATAGTTTCCGGTTCTTATTTTGACGGACACAGCAGTCATAAGACTTTGGAAGTAATAAACTGGTACAATGATAGCTATATTCATCTAATAAGATCGTCATCACACACAACGCACAAGCTCCAACCTTCGGACAAATCCTTCATAATATCCGTGAAGATTGCCTAGAATGAACAATGTAGCATATGAATGCAGTACCTAGAATTAATGAATTTTATGTTATGGGACTTGTGTCAGAAGCCTTTCAAACGGTAGCACACTATGAACTAGCCGAGGCAGGGTTCAGATGCACCGGCATTTATCATTTAAATAAATATATATTCAGCGATTCGGATTACTTGTCAAGTGAGGTTAAAAACAGTCCAATAGAAGAATGTATACAAAATACTACGGCACTTTCAATGGTTCAGAATATATTACCTGACGCATCAAGTTCTCTGCTTTCTAGCATCCGGGAATATACTATTGATAGTCATCTTGACTCTGCTATTTCTTAGAAATTACTGAACAAATTGTTCTCACCAAACTATATCACGACGTATCTACAACCAGATCACGCCAGATTTTACCACCTACATCACCACAGTCTTCTACTGGCAAAGAACTAGAACTTATACGTGAAATTATTCTGAATATTTTGCCGTTATTCTGAATATGTTTTAAAGTTATTCTGAATATTTTAGACGCTGCTAAAAAGAGGTCTCAAACTCGAAAACGTAAGTTTTGAAAAAGTCAAGTCCTGACTTCTCCGTAAAATTTGAATTTAGAACATGAAGAAAATGAGGCAAAGATAAGAGAAGAAAGGAAACTACTACTTTCTACATAAAAAAGACAGATAAAGGAATAAGAGTGAACTGTCAAAGGAAGTGTGTTGGCGTTTTGGTTACTGATGATTTGATTATATTTACTGAGTATTTTGTTCATTTCATCACTTTAAATATTTATATAGTTTTATTGTACTTTTTGTATAAATTGTGCAAAATCGATCTTCTATTTTGGTAAGTTTTTCTTTTATATTATATTTGTACCGAAAGTCCCCCTGAGATCGTAACGTTCCCCAGCGTAACGTTCCCCCTAAGCCCCGGTAGGTAAATTTTCCCTGCCTTTCCCATCACCATCTATATCCCTTAATCATATTGAAGGTCGCTTATATGTTGCTAGCGACGTTGGAACTTTCATTGTTCACGTTCAAAGGAAAGAACCCCAACCGGATTCCGGTTTCTCGCTTCATGCGATCAAATTTGGCTCTTCCCTAAAGTAAGTTCACATTGATGGTATAACTCGGGATGGGGTAAAACAAATTGGACAAAACAGAGTTCTCTTCTGCAGGTTCTACCAATCGATTTTACTGCTTTTATATTACAATATAAACTATTCATCCCATCATTCAATGTTTCTCGAATGGGCATTGTTCGCAATATTCCAATCGACTCGTCGGATGGAGAGGTTTTACTTTCAATTGAAGTTCCTGAGGGTTGTGGTAAAGTTTCAAGAGTATGCCGCCTTAATTAAAAAAAAATAATTGATGGCCGACAATACTTTAATTCAGAGACGATGGTCATCAGGTCAAGTCAGACCCCAACGTACTTTCATGGCATAGTCATCGTTACCTGTGTCCAAATAAGAATATCCTACGATTCATTGTACTATACATAGCCAGAGAATACTTACAGGAGATTTACTCTGCAATGACATACCAATACTACATACTCTTGTATCTACTTCCACCGAACATTATATCTTAATATGCATCGAAACATAATTTTTATTTACTTTCGGCCAGTGAGTAACGCGATCAAAGTAGATATACATGTCACACGCGGGTAGCACAATCACAGTCAGTCAGTGTTTTGTTTATGACCGTTGCATATGCATCTTTGCCAGTTTAATACAAAACTTCCTTGCCAGAAAGTAAAGTTAAATGAAATAAAATTCACGGTAAGTACTATAAAATCAACTACACTGTTAGAAATTATTGTAAATTTACTATACTTTTACAAAAAAAGTATTTTAAAATAACAACTGGTTTATTGTAATGCAATATTAATACGCATTTGTAGTAATATTTCAAACCTGTGCAGCAAATATATTGAAAGGGTTGTAGTTTTATCAAGTACGTTTTAGTAATTTTGCAATACGTATAGTGGGTTTCATAGGAAAGAGATTTAATTTACATATGTTTGAAATTAAGTTATCTATGTCTACTACTATTATTAAAATTCTAAAACAAATATTTGTCATTTTGTCTATTCTGATTAGGTACATACAACTTTTGTTTGAAATTTTGCTATTTTTTGTCCCAAAGCGTATAAAAGCTCATAATACTCATAATATGCATGCTTCACAAACATCGATCGCACACTTACTTATTATTTTCAACATCATTTTCATGATATAATATAAATAAAAAAAAATAAAATTTGTGTCATAACCAAGTCATTGACTGTGTGACTAGTCCACGTCCCGACCGTCAACCTATGTCCAGCATGGTAGTTGGATGGGTGACCGCTAAAGCCAATTGACGCGTTATTAAGTTTTTGTAAATTATGTAGTAAAATCATAACACATCATTCTAAAATTACTAAGTTCATTCGATATAATTTGTTTAGTAAAATTTCAACATTTGTACTGCAATATTAGTAAATTTTTTTTGAAAAATACTTAATAATATTGCAGCAAATGTTTTGTGATGTTCCTAAACTAAGTTGGTTTATGGTATGTAGTTACAACAACGAATTGTATTACTACTATACGGTTGTAGGTTGTAACTTCCTAACAAATTTAATAAAATTACTATAGAAATTTTTAATGTAGTATTAATGATGGTTTCCCTACAAAAATTCCGGTCCCTTCTCAATATCCTAGCGCAGTCGTTATTTCCTTCTATTCCTCATCTCTTACATCACTTGTCACTTGGAACATTTTACCTAAATCTTTTGAAAGCGACCACTATAATCATCTCTTTCCCCCGTTTAAATTTATATCCATCAAAAAGCCCTCTCTTCAAAAATACAGTGTACATAGGGCAGATTGGGATTTTTGGTCATACCTTAGGTCGAAGATAAACTCCCTCCGTGGATCTGGCCAGTGGATCTGGCTACGATTGAATCTTGCTACGATCTCTCCGTTAAAAGTATTGATCTGGCTGCTAGTAACTACAACCCATTAAAGTATATTTCTCAACGCTATAGGCCTTCTACTACTTGGTGGGATGAGGCTTTGTCCTCCTTTTCAGCCTTTTTACGAGATACATTCGTAAAAAGGCTGAAAAGAGTTACAAATTTAATATATCCTTTGATACCTTTCTTTTATTCCGTAAAACCCAAGCCTGAACAAAACGCATCCTTTAAAAAAAAAAGGTTGGAAGAAATTCTCTCGTTTCACTCCTCCTACTGTCGTTTGAACAAATATCAAACGCTTTCGATCTGTTTTTAAGCATCATTCACCCAATCCAATTTTGGGAAATTGAAAATATTAAATAAAAAATATTAAATAAAGAAATTAAAATATTAAAAAAACAATTTTAAATAAACTTGCCGCCTCTTCCGTCCCTAACCTGGATGAGTTCTCTATTACATATAATCCTGCAAACCCCGATCACTGGTTAGAAAGAGACTTTTCCATTAATGAACTGGAATTATCCTTACGTCACCTCCAAGCCTCAGCCCCTGGCATCAATGTATGTCATACTAAATGGTGAAAAATTTTCCACCTGTTTTACACCTATACCTTCTTTCTCTTATTAACATCATGTTTAATTCAGGATATGTCCCAAAATCTTGGAAACCCCAAATTATTATCCCCATGCTTAAATCTCGTAAAGATCCCAATGTACAGATCCATAGCTCTATCCCCGGTTTTAGCCAAAATCACCGAACATTTGATTAAGAATCGATTGTAATGGTTTACTTAACACCATTCCGTTATCCCACGTCATCAATTTGGCTCCAGAAAAGCTAAAAGTAGAATGGATAACCTCAGCATCCTGACCACTGATATGACCACTGATATACCACTGTCCTCAGACAAATAATACAAGAAATTGGTTTTCCAGAAAAGATTTCTAATTTCCTTCTCAATCTCCTCTTAGACAGGTCAATCGTCCTTCGAGCTCCCGCGATCCCCCTTTAACAAGATTGATCTGGCATGGCCAAAAATTCAATTACGTATGTATATTAGATCCCATCTATCGGTTACTAATAAAACCATTCTAGACTTAATCATTCAATACACAAGAAAGAATGACATCAAAATCTAGGACCTTCTGTATTCATGTATATTTTTATATCTGTTTTTATGTATATATATATATATATATATATATATATATATATATATATATATATATATATATATATGTATGTGTATATATATATATATATATATATATATATATATATATATATATATATGTATGTGTATATATATATATATATATATATATATATATATACATATACACATTTTATTCGTTCATTATATGTTGTCACCTTTGTATTATCTATAATTTTTTTGTTTATTATATTTTTGCTTAATTTGTTCTAGCATGGTAAACTTCTATTTGATTTTTGTTTTGCTCTTTACTTTATTTTTCTTATCAAGCAATAGTGACAGATATTCGAAGCGTGGTCTAGTCAGTATTGCCTAACCAACAAATCTAAACTTAACACCCACAAATGTTGTCTCTGGAGAAAATAATGGCCATAGAATAAAGGAATAAAGACAGATAAAGCAAAAAAAAATACAAGACTATATATTTAGCAGTAAAAATAACATTCAGTAACGAAATCGATCGCCACAAGCAACTTAAGAGAATTTCCGTGTTGTTTGTTTGGAAAATCCTGACGAGGACTGGATTCAGTGCAACTCGTGCAAGGAATGAGCGTACGAGGGTTTGTGCTGATACACAAGAGTGTTCCAAGTTATACATTTGTGACCGATATATAATTGTATCGCTATACAATTATATCAAAGTTTAGCTAATACTTCTAACGAGATTATGTGTTTCGTTATTTGCTCTGTTAATTTATTTGAATATCTATGATTGTTACGTTTCTCTTATTGTCAATAGAGTAATGTTAGAATTTTTTTATTGCCAACTTATAATAAATTAATAAACATTTCTTTGCATTGAAATCTGTCTTGGGAGATTGTTAATTTATCACTCGTATAGAGTGGAAAATAATATTTCGGTTCTTGTAAAAAATCAACAAAAACTTCAAGTAATAAAATTTTTAATATGAATTTCTATGAATGTCTTTCATTTTTTTCTGGATGTCACGGTGGCTGACAATATGTAATGCTTTTAAACTCTTTGAGTTTAAGAGCATTACATATTAAACCTACACAAATGAATGCAGTACACATTTGAAGCAAAGGTCTTTATTATCTCACATTTCATGACTTTGACAAGTTTGACAGATTATCTGTCATAAAACTTGAAGAAATGTCAAAGAAATTGTCGTGACTTCGGAACGAGTGGAACTGTTTTTTTAATAAACGTTAAATACCTAAATCAGAGTCGCTAAATAAATCAGAATTGATATCAGATTTAAACGTTAAATAAATCATAATAGATATTAGAATAATTAAGAAATTGTTATAATAGTGAAGTATTTAAGAACGAATATGTTATAGCTGAAAATTGACAAAATGCGTCGAAGAAAAGGGTAATGTTGGAAAAAAGATAACGAAATAGTAAAATTTACCGGAAAAGGCAATGCATAATAGAGAACGTGTCTGTAGGCATCGATTAAAAGCAAAAGAAGATAATAAAACCCGTCCGGTGGGTCAATGTCAACCCCGAAGAAAATACGAAAATTGTATTCGGCCGTTTTCGTCGCGACGAGTGACTAGTAATATTGTGAATTGTTTAGTAAATGCTGAAGAAATGTCATCTGACGAATATGATGTAGAAATGGAGTGTCGGTAACAAAAAGATGGGCCGAGATTATCGAAGTTAGAACAGAATTGTGTTAATACAAATAAATACTTGCAGCCAGTCGCTGTATTCAACACTATTCATAATTTCAACTACTGCAAAATTTGCGGATTAGAAACAAGTCAATATTTCGATAATAAGGATCGAATTGAAAGATCTAAAAAAGTCGAAAAAATTTAAAGAAACGCTTCTGTCAAATGATTCTCCCAATTCTATAACCATATTATAAGTCTGTGCTACAATCAAAGAACCACTCTCAAATAGTGTACAAATTTCAATAAACGAAGTTGGGGATGTGTAATTGAATAGTATAGATATTGAAAATAAGAAAAGTTATAAAAAATTGTAAATTCAGTCGTCGATTCTCCAGATATTTTGATCTAATCTGAAAAATCCAGTAGTCCGATAAAATATTAAATAGGAACTAAAGAGTAAAAATGTTTTGTGCCAACTAAATGTTGTGCACTTTATTGTTATGCTAACGACAAATATTGTGGCTGGTTGGACATCATTCCAAGCTAAACCACTATTGTAAGCGACTAATTTAACTTTCTATCGTCAAACCGATTTGGGTGTATGGTATCCAACTTTGGGGATGTACCAAACAGTCAAATCCTAATGTAATCCAACGAAGCCAAAACAAGTTCTTGTGTATAATTACCAATGCATATCGCTATGTTACCAATCAAGAAATTCACAACGACTTAGACATAAAATGGATTAATGAAGTTATCCAAGAATATGGTATTAAACATGAAAAACGACTCCTCAACCATACCAACGTAGAAGCTATTCGACTTTTCGATATTACCCATGAACTGAAAAGGTTAAAACGTGTTAAACCTCATGAATTAACTTCATAAATAAACTTAATTTATTTGTGAGCTGGACATTGGTACAGTAAACCCGCATACGACTTACTTAAAAATAAAATCGAGTACATTTCATCAGTGATAATTAATTAATTGTATATTAAGACTGTATCATGCATATCCAATAAAGGTGTTTTAAAAAAAAAATGCTAAGTCCGTTATGCGGATTTATAATAGTATGAAAATAAATATTATACTGTATAAGAAAAAGACATAAATATATGAAAACGGTGTTATTTTTATCTGTTTATGAAATAAATTAAAATATTATCTCAAATTTTATTTTATGTAGTGCATATTAATAACTTATGCATAAGGCCTATGATAACTAAAGTAACATACAAAAGGCGTCAAAGCAGGCTCGCAAGTATGTGACAGCATAAATTATTATTTATTCATTTATGTTAATAATATAAAGTGTATTTATTGTCAGACGCCGCAATGACATAAGTAAATAATGCAATTTTATTTATTTACCTACCATTTATAGTTTCTCAATTATAGCCTCTGTAAAGTAAACTTTTTTGGTTTCGCGATTTTTATGACGTGGCCGGCCGACCGCCACGCCAGAAAAAAAAAAAGAAATATATATATATATATATATATATATATATATATATATTAGTATTTTTAGGCATTGTTCTTTATTCACATTTGGATTCACGATATTTTACTGTAAAATTTACAACTAAATACTCATATTTTTATTCATCAAAAATATCCAACTGTAGCAATATTTTGTAAAATTTATTTATGTTACAAAACTTTTGTTACAAAAATTGAATCGTTTTTATAAAACGATTAAATTTTTCGTTGAAAAATATTTTAGTAACAACATTATAAATGCATTAAAAATGAGTGGAAATTTGCAATTAGGTCCAAGTTTTACTTTTATTTTTTAGGTTTTACGTTTTCATTTTTATTGTTTTTACTACATGTTCTTTATTTTAAGATGTATAACGTATGTCTTTATTATAATTTAAATAAATTCTTATTAAGCACCAAACACAATAGACAGGTGAGTGGTACGATTGTTATCCTAATGCCTCAATTATAAGCAAGCAAAAACGATTAGTTAAAAGTAATTAATACAGGATATTCATGATTTATTATCAAATAATACATTATTAGAGTAATATTAAATGTTTTTAGTTTCTCAAAAAAAAAATCAAAGCCAGGTACAAATTATTCTCTTTTATTTCGAGGTATATAACGAAGTATTCTCAAAAGACGGAAGTTTAGTAAAATTTTCCGATCTTTCCGTTTTTTCCGTTGCTCAAAAAATTAGTATTGTGGTAGTTTGTTATCATCTCTCGATTGAAGTACATAAAATTTTGGTTAAAATTTCGGATTTTGTAAGTTGGCGTTTATCAAAAAAGGATGCTGTTTTGAAATCCAATGCCACGTTCAACAGAAAACAAAGCTCAAATAAAAGTGAACAGAGCAAAAAAACAGTCAAATGAAAAAGGTTCATTTTTGTTTAAACCTGGCACCCACTTCACAAAAAAATATTATTATTAGTAAAATACAATTTTTGTTAATTGATATTATAGTAATTACTTAGGTAATTTATTGTTAAAGTTTTCAGTGGTTCATAAAAAAGGTTGTTTTGAAATTTCCTAAAATAAAGCAGCAACGTATGCGCTGCTTAGTATCTTTCCGGCTCACTATTTGTGAGTATTCTGCTGTTTCTAGTTACTACATTTCTGTTTTGCACTAGTTTTTAACATAAGATACAAGTTTTTTTTAAATTTGGCAATAACACACTTTTATCGTAAATTCCAATGTAAAATAAGAAATTTTTTCCACTCATTGATACATCATAAATTAAGATTATTCAGAAATATTCGCATTATTTTGAGTTTTTCCAACTCACATTTTGCTTTCTTTACGTTTTTTTACATTACTATTTCTTATAGATCGAAGAAAGCCGATTTTGTTAAAGACGGAAGAATAAAAGAGCATTGATTGAATATATTTGGCGTTAATTTTGTGGAAATTTATTATTCACAATTAAATGAAACTACGTGATGTAGTATTATTTCTACTTTCTTTAATTTCTTTACCACGACCTAGCTTTCGACCTAGGTTTGTCGTCGCAAAGATTGAGCAAAGATATCTAATATAATCTTTGCTAATATCTCACCTGAAGATGTTGTTATACAACGAAACCTAGGTCGTGGTAAAGAAATTAAAGAAAGTAGAAATAATACTACATCACGTAGTTTCATTTAATAGTGAAAAAAGAGCAAATAAAATTTTGGGACAAATCATGGAGTAGACGGAGAATTAGCATCTAGCTCTACATATATTTTATGGACTTCTAAAAAGCCTTCAACTTTATCCAACGGTGCAAGTCGTGGAAGCTTTACTTGAAAACGAGTGTGTCTCCTCATTTAATGCAATATATTAGAAGGATTTATAAAGACGACACAGCAACTGTCCGGATCAACAGTCAGGACTCTGAGAGATTCAAAACGCAGATTGGCGTTAGACAATGCTGTATTCTGTCTCCGTTGCTATTCAACATCCATAGTGAGTACATCATGGGGTTAGTTCTGAAAACATTGTGTATCAAAACGTATAGTCACAATGTATATAAAATTCATCACGCTCCACCATGTGTGTTCGCACAATGCCAAAAATAGAGATAGATAAAAACGTTCATACAAAAAAGATACCGAAAAGTTTATCGAAGACCATTACCACTTTGTAGTGAATGCACAAAGAATTTTAAGGAGAAGAATTTTCTTTAGATTTTGTAGTGCAAGTTATCATGAAGCGACTAAATTGATGTCTGTATTAATTCGTTATTTTATAATCGTAGTGATGGCACAAGTTGGAACACCGGTGGAAAGTGAAAAAGACAATTGATTCTGAATTTTTAGTGAATTTAATAAATGATTAGAACGGAAAAATAATATAGAAGAAAAACATGCAGCTCCTTTCGGAGATAATTGCAACACAAATTTTGATGGTAAACAGATCATGTTTTAGGCAACACTATTCAGCATTTATATAATGTTCTTCACATAGAAATACCTAGAGCCAAGAGTTGTAAAAAATTCTAACCATTTTGCTTTATGTGTTATGTAGACAAGAAACTTTTGTAATAAATTGAAATAGAATACATTCAACTTCATCTTAATTCAAAAATGCACATGTGTGTTGAATTATTTTCCAGCCATATGAAACTACTAAAGATTCCGTGTATTGTTAATAGAGTATTCTTCTAAATTGAAGTAAACTTTCATAATATATTTTTCGGCTTTTAAACAACGATTATTCCCACAAAATTTTTGAAGTAATAGAAAACAAAAAGAGTAGAATTATTTCATTAATTAAAGAGAGGTAAAATTAATTTAACGACTGAAAATGTCACTACTTTTAAAGAAAATTTTGGACGACAAAAACATAAATAAGAATTTTTAACGTAAATGAAAGACGCTTAGGAAGAAATCAAAGTTATACAAAGTCGCTTAATTGGACACTGTTTTTATTTCAATCTTATGCTCTTAATACCATATTCATAGAGTTAGAGGTTTATATTTCCTAAGAGTTGCAATAGATGAATCGATGATCTTATAATAAACTTTTTTACTGAATTCTGTTTTTCAATCTAATAACCTGATCTACCATCCTGTCCTGATTTTCAAAATTTCAGTATGGCAACCCTATTCGTAAATACACAAAAACCTATCTGTTTTCAGGTCTCGTTTTCTACATTTACTAACCGTAAGTTTTTCGAAAGTCTTGGGCAGATAATTAATACTCTTACTTCTTATAAGATCTAATTAAGATTAGGTTAGGGATATCTAATGGCTATAAATAATGGTTTCACTAATAAAAAAAATAGTGTTGGCGAAATAAATTGTGATTCCAGATATCCAGATATTATTTAATTTGGTATTAAAATATTATATTTTAAATAACAAAATTAGTATTATAGAAACAGAGGGTAACCAAACTTTATAAATGTACTAAAATTTAATTAGTTTCCGTCGTATCCTAAAAAATTTACTACGGCGAATGGATAACAAAATTTCATGATAATATTTTTGGGATAAAAACCTAAAAATTTAAGGAATCCTTTAAACAGGATTAAATTATAATTTAGTTTTGATTGAAGTGACGAGATCTATTTACTTGGTTAGACGTCTAAAATTCGTTTTTCTTTATATACAGACTATAACAAAACCTAAGTCGTTTAAAATAACAAAGTCGATCTCAATAATACTTAACGATACGAAGGTATGAATAAAAATTAAAAAGAATACCTAATGTGTACGTCTATGTGTAGTAAACACAAATAAACCAGAAAATACTAACATGTTTAACCTGTCAAAAATGGCATTCAAAATCCACTTTAAAACTGTTTTCCTTCGCTGACACTTAAAATTCGTTTAATAAAGCTGATTTTATTATATTTGCATTGATAACTCTAATCTTATCGATAGCTTTAATCTTGGGAAAACCTTAAGCTAGTTTAAAATAATGCAGCCATCGGCTTCACGAATTCACTCCATTAACAAATTCATGCTTCTCGACATTTTCTATGTCAAAGTAAATATTATTAATAAATGTCAGTGATAGATAGTGCTTATCAACTGAATTTTGTAAGACTCGATTCCATTCTTTTATTGAATCACCAAATTTATCTTATCGATACCATAATTAGTGAGACAATTTTTAAAAAATACAATATACCTATTATAATAATGGAGCTGTGTTTCACCAGTGACAATGCTGATGAGACAATATATTAATTAAGCATATAAAACATCAATAATATTTCTCTATTGTCTCTAAATTGAATACTAAATTATGAACAGCTCAATATTGAATATTGAATATAGGCTAGTCAAACAAGACATAAATTGATACAAATACCTAACAATTTCTTGTAATAAATATTTATTCATTTATTTTTTTTGTTTATTGGGATGTACTCTTTAAGGTGTGAGTTTCCCAACCACCAAATCCCTTTTGGGTATATATTTCTTTATTTTATTTACGAGAGGTCTGTTCTGTTTGTTTTTTTTTGCATGAAATGTATCATTTGGAGGAGAGGGAGGGGGAGTATGTCATGGAACGAGGTATTAAATATGAGTAGGAGAAAGAAGAAACTAATTTTTCAAAAAAATTATGACACGATGACGAAAATGAAACGATGAACGACGATGATCCATAAAGATCAACAATAACACAGCAAGGAATAAAAATGTGGATTAGATCTACTGAGAATGTCACATTAAAAAACAAACAACCTGCGATGTTGTACATATGAGTGCACAATTTTTATTGCTGCCAAATTTCCGACATTGTTGCTTCTTTTATTCGAAAGCAATCAATTTTACGAAAAAAAATCACTGAATATTTTAATTATGAGCACAAATCCTGTAGAAGTTTAATTTGTGATATAATGGTCAAAAACCATTTAGTTAATTTTTGGTCAAATGATAATTTTTCATAGGTGAATATTGTAGAAATGACTAGGTATATGAAAAACGCTGTATTCTTTTTGCATCAAATATTAAGCGCTATAATTTTGGACCCTAGAATTTTTTTTTTAAATCAGATAGTTTTTGTGAAAGAAGCGAAAATTTTTTTTTGGTATAGGTAACACTTTACTGACCTATATCTGTGCAACGGTTAACTTTATTGTTACATCTTGCTTTTTTCTCGGAAAATTTATAGTTTTTGATAAAATCGCCCATGACTATTTTAACTTTCTTTTCATCTTTAAAAAATATATGGGTTTTGTGACCGGAAAAGAAAGAGCATAGCATAGCGCAATAAAGAAAACAATGAAAATACTATTGGTGGGCATTTGTTAGTTATTAAATGCATATTTCATTGACCTAACATGTTCGACTATGTATACGAATTCACTGCTTACGATCAGTATTTTTATTAAAAAAACGAGTGTGCTTTAGACCACACGACTGAAGTAAAACTTCAAATTCACAAAATATGAACTTTAAAATGAATTTACAATTTTATTCACTTTAAACGTAGAATATTTAATGTATCGAACAAAATAATAATTTATAAAATTGTTCAAGAACGAAATGAAATTACAAAATAATAAAAAAAATCACCGTTTGCGTAACGATAGCAAACTCGCATATATATATATATATATATATATATATATATATATATATATATATATATATATTTCATGCACTGGCTACGAGAGGAAGAGAGAAAGAAAATGTGCGCGCGCACTGCTCTCTCTTGCTCCTACAGTGTGATACAGACAATAGGCTTGCACTGTGTCTTAGATATACGAAACATAACTGGCTATGAGAGAAAGAGAGAAAGAAAATGTGTGCT
The DNA here is from genome assembly GCA_039881145.1 of Druceiella hillmani. Classification (NCBI taxonomy): domain Eukaryota; kingdom Metazoa; phylum Arthropoda; class Insecta; order Lepidoptera; family Hepialidae; genus Druceiella; species Druceiella hillmani. Next base: position 13,010,713 of record JAYKKI010000008.1, on the reverse strand, counting down.
TGCACCTCTCTCTCTTGTCCCTACAGTAATATACGAAACGTAACTCTCTCTCTTTCTGTCTTCACTAACTTATATCTCCCTCTCAACTTCCGTTCGCCTCGCCCGATCAAACTTTTCGTAACGCTCTCATCACGCATTCACCAGCTTACTCCCCAAGTCCAGCGTGCGTAAAGAAGTTTTACTTCAATAATATTATACTTTAAAGATCTACATTCATAAGACTATACCCTACATTTTGTAGTAATTCGTTGGTTCGTTACACAGTGATTAGCTAACAAATAAATTGAGAAACAAACCAACATTGTCATTTATGATATTAACTGTGTTTGTTACTACAAACTCATCAAACAACTATCGAACATTTATTGATATCCATTATTTACAGATGTTTAATATATTTTTTTACCTCTTCCGTGTTTCTGATGCAGAATATACATAAGTAAAAAATCGAGAAAATAAAATTTAATGAATAGTAGAAAGCGGTTCATAAATTAATATCGGTGAAAACCCTAACACAACACGAATCATATTATTTAAATTCAATTAACATATTATAGGCTTAGGGAATAAATTATGTTATCATTTTTAAGTAGATAATATAAAAAAAAGGATTATTAGACATGATTTATGATGAGCCACTAATTTGATTTTTCACGATAGCAGTAGATAAGCACATATGTGCGTATATATGTGCTATTTATACGGGCGGTAAACCTTAAAATTGTTACGTGCTGTCAAAGATGATGCGAGCTCTTGTTATTCTCCTACCACTTCTCTTCGCGGCGCTTGGTAAGTTTACTCACTATGTCAAGCGATTACCTATGTAATATCTAAATATTTTAAAATTTTGGTAAAATGGACTTTTCCAAAACGACTAGGACAGTTACTACTTAGATTTTTATTTTTCATTTCCAAAGTGGAAAATAATTAAGATTGACATTAGTCGACTCTATTTAAACATGTTTATTATTATTGATTTTTATTGATTCTTTTTGATTCTTTGATTTTTATTGATTCTTTGATAAAATAAGTCCTAAAACTTTAAATTTTAAATTTACTATATAATTTCTAATGAATTAGTTATGTGCCAGGAAAAGGTTTAACTTCGACATCAAAAAAAAATGAGAAAGAGACTCAGGTACTGCTTTCTCGATTGCTTCCAGCAATATATTTATAAAGGTATTGTTTTAATAATAGTGACTTACGATTTTTTGTATTTAATATATATAGTCTTTGACGAACTTTGCGGATCCTTTGCGTAGTCAAAAATGTATTTGTAGTATACAAGAATAATTCTGATCAATTATGAAAGGTGCTATACTTAATTTTGAATTCATTTAAAAAGTGGTTTCGACTGATAACCCAAATGATTTTTTTAATAACATTAAAAATATTTTTATGGCCACGAAAAACTTCACGTGGATCGGAATTTTGTTCCAAATAGTAGAAGAAAATTTAATTGAGAAATTCGATGTAAGATGGGAAAGACTTCGATAAGGTGAAACAAAATCGAAATAGAGTCGAACCACAGTCTAGAAGTGATTGACTATTAAAACTGTATAGAACAAGCAAGATATGAATTTAGATCCGTTAACAATGCTCTTTTGATATAAAAATTATCTCATTACAGATGAAATTCATAACAGGTGATAAAAATAATCGTAATAGATAATACATGTTCCTGTAACAAATTACACTTCAATACTTGCTTTAAAGAAAGCAGATATGATGTAAATATGTAGCGTCTTTAAATTTCGTTTTATGAACTTTATTTGCAATGAGATAATTTTTATATCAAAAGTGCATTGTTAAAGGATCTAAATTCATATCTTGCTTCTTCTTCATTTTGTAAATTTTTACTTTTTCTCTTATCGTGACAAAGATGCAATTGTATGAACTACTACTTTTTAATAAATTGCATTACGCTATTTGGCGTTGATAAATATTCTATTAAATATTTTATAAATGGAGTATTTTATAAGAAATAAGTAATAAAATTGTTGAGTTTCTTACTGGAAGGTAAGTTCAAAAACAACTCGATCAGTTTTTTAAATTCTTATTACTATGCGTAACGATACTGTGCATTTTGACATAAACTACATTATATCCTGTTCTATGAATGGAGATATTACAAAATGAGTTGATGTGACAAAAATCTGAGAAAAACGCTTATATTATACAAGAAGATTCCTGGATTATGTGAAATAGTAAGTTGAACTTTGCGCAGTTAAAGACAACTTAAACGGGAAAGCGACTTGAAGAAAAAAAAGTGAAATCATTTTCCCAGCGTCTCGAAATAAAGTAGACGAAAAATATTCGAACGTCTCAAAAAGTATATGCTGTCTGGGGTGTAAAATAAAATATTTCTTCGGTTAAGACATCTAAAAATTTTAATACTGACATAAGTCACGTTGGCTGGGAAAGCCAGTATATTTTACTCCTTCAAAATAATGAAACTATAATTATAGTGTACAGAAGAGCTCTTACCATGTAAGAGCTAAGAGGGTAGTTGCCGCTTACGCTAACTCAAACAAGACAGTCGTTCAATATAATTTTGTTGTTGCTAATTGCTCGAAGTGAAATTTTTCAGTTAATATAAATTATCAACAAACCCCGGAAGATATTTTCCGTTTATAGAAGTCTACATATGCAACATAAAAACTGGGGAATGCAAAAGACGAACGGGTTTACGACTGAAAGCGGGGCAAAATTTTGAAAATATATATTATAAATTATTATATATTTTATAAATATATGTATATATATATATATATATATATATATATGTGTATTTATATATATACACACACACACACACACACACACATATATATATATATATATATATATATATATATATATATATATATATATATATATGTATGCATTTCGTTTTATGGAAACTCAATTAGTTTATATTTATTTATATCATCGGGAAATTTGTGGAAATGAGATAATAGTAGCTCCATTGTCACTAAGTTTGAGTTTGACTTACTTTTCTTTTGAACATGTCCAGAATAAATATAAACATCGAACTTTTCATAAAATAAAGTTTTTGAAAACGTTTATTTTCTACGTCTTTTCAATTTTTGAAGGTACTTTCGAATAAATTCCAAAAAAAATACAATAAAAATATAAAAGAAAAGAAAACGAAGTCGCGGGCAAAAACTAATACTTTATAAACAACGTGTTTCATACGTGTCAACAAATTATACAGGTAAATTTTTTAACAAAATACTTGTGCTCTTTCCAAATTAACATACTATATAAGCGCTGGCTACTGACGGTCCACAGTACCCCGGTCTGTTTTCTTTGACGTCCCGCGTTGTGTCGCAAAGATTCAGCTGCTAGGTCGACTTCAATCATTTTTAGAGTTCCGCTTTAACGAAATGCAGCGAGTACCATAAGGCTATATGGTCAGATAGTTTTATCTAGATATTTTTACCTTGGGGTTTGTCTATTTTCGACACTGATTTTTTCATTAGTCCTAAGAAGCCTGTAAATGAATAGTTTTTAATCGTTCGTTTCAAATTACATTTTTTTTCTGAAATCGTAGTGTGGTTTGTAAATTTTATGTTATTTTCATGCAAACATTTGGTTGTATTGCTTTTTTGGAGTTTACTCCTTAAGAATCGATTTTAATATATAGCGCCCGGTATGACGTTTTACAAGGAGTAAAATCAGAAGTTCAGAGTGTTAAAAAAGTGTAACAGGTGTTAGTCAGGGTGGACATAGGTTATATATTATCCCGTTAAAGTAACATTTTCTTATATTATAAAAAGTTAAATTTTGTAAGTTTGAATGTAGGAAGTGATCTCCGAAATTTCTTATCCGATTTCACAAATTCTTTTACCAATATTTAGAAAGGACCTTTCGGGGTGGACGTAGGTTGTATATTATCCCATTAAAAAAAATTCATGGAGACCACTTTTGCTACGAAAGTCAACGAAAAAACAGTTGAGTAAATGCATTTTATATATTCCAAGACGATCGTAATTAAAGAGTAAACTCCAGTGGCGAGTCGGAGCACAATGTTTTTTCTTCTTACTACTCAACGATTTGAGTTTTTATTATCTCCAGAATGCAATATTGGTAACTGAAGATATTTATTATACAAAAAGTTAACATTGTTTTTTTTTTACTCTGTTCAATAAAAATCAAAAGATCATGTGGTAAAAACTAGATTTGTTAATTACGAGTGGAACTCGCACTACGAATATTCCATATTCCTTTGAGGATATATAAACATTTAAGGTAAGTAGTCTATTAAACTGCTTAGAAATATAAGAATATATTTAAAAAAACTATGATATTTAGAATTATTGACATAGTTTTCCGATAAATATTCGGAAAACTTCTAATAACGCCATTCCTTTCATAATTTTGACTGTAGCAGTTTCGGAGATTGGGGGGATATATTTTTTGTGGCCATTTTCGACAATATCTCTAAAATCATGTTACATTAAATTCTGAAAAAGAAATAGTTGTGATGCTTTTTTAGGGGTCCGTACCTTAAAAGGAAAAAGGAATTCTTATAGGATTACTTCGTTGTCCGTCTGTTGGTCTGTCAAGACCCTTTTTCTCAGGAACGCGTGGAGGTATCAAGTTGAAATTAATATCAAACCTTAGGTCTACCGTCTCTTAGAGGTGTAAAAAAATCAAGTTTCTAAGTCAACGCAACCAAGAAAAACTCTAAAAATACGGCCGTTTATGCCGTATATTTTGACACCCGCACATAAATAAATAAATATATAATTCCATTGACCTAGAATCAAGGTTTCACAGTACAAGTAAAGGACAAAAGTTTCAAATAACATATAACTATTTGCACAAGTAACGCAAGAAAATCGTTAATTTGTAGTTATGTCACTTAAAAAACATGCGCCTGTGAAAGATAATTTCTTAGTAAAAATTAAAATTTTGTAAATAGTTTAATAGGAATATTATGTACAATCAAATGTTTATAAACGCCTAAATGTGTACGGAAATTTTGTACTGCGAGTTCCACTCGTACTTGACAGGTTTTTTGTTTATTACTTCATTTTCTACCTCTAAAATTTGTACATAAATGTATTTGAATATTACTATAGAAATATATGTGTATCAACGTGCTTCATCACTGTCACATTTCAAATTTCTCAAATCGTCAAACGGTATATGAAGAAATGACTCTGACAAACAAATAGACACGTGCTTGACTTTATAAGGTTCCGATCTTTTTTCTTGACATACTTGTCTCCTAGCATCACTTGAAATTCTGTACTATATCTACCTAACTGATAATTTATTTTCACGTCGATGAAAACACTGTTTATTGACCTCTATCTAAATGATTGATTCAAGCCATTATTTTTAATGGTTATTCTCTTTATAAATAAGATATGATAACTATGTCACTATCGTTTATGAAGGATGATTGGTGGACTATATATTATTATAAGATATTGTAATAAATCCCACCCGTCCTTGCAGGAGAGTTCAATACAGCATGAGCTCAATAAATGCTCGATAAAACTAATACGGTTTCGATATAATTCTGGCTTGTCTCATTTCGCGAAATTCCATTAAAAAATTAGCGATTTTAATGCATATTTTGTTTTATACTCTCATTAATTCAAATAAATTTAACTAATGCGGTTTGTTTTTCTTAAATTATAGAAATATATTATATAATACTTTGGCTAATGTTATTGGCATTCTGAAATATGATTCTAACAAGTGGACTACACAATATGACACAATGGAATGAATTTTCATTTATCACAAAATTTATCACAAAATTTATGACCATTGCGGGATTGCCCATTTTTTTGTGAAGGCACTTACCGTTTTTCTTTTTTGTACAATAAAACTTCTTACGTTAAATATTGATATTGTCGATGCAAAGCATTACGTATTAAGCCATAAAAATATTCCTTACTATACCTGTATATTGGTACATGATATGGAAAGGTAATGTTGGCGTATACATTTTGATTAACCTAAAGACGTTGCACAGCTATGTGGATTTTTATTTCATGACTCTTCTAAAGCTGTCGTTTTTGAAAAAAAAAACTAATGTGAAAATGTAATTTAAATGGTAATTTGAACAAATAGATGCTGAGAAACTCAATGGACGTATCGTTGGCGGGTGGCCAGTTGACATCGAGGATCGTCCGTTCCAGGTTGCGAGTACTGGAGTGACGGCGGGCGGCGCCTTCGGCCTTAGCTGCGGAGGTTCGCTCATCACCTCGCGACATGTCCTTACTGCCGCCCATTGCTTTCCTAATGCTCCGTGAGTATATTTTAAACCACGCTTGGTATACCGAGTCAAGTATTCATAGGACAATATCACAGCAGGGAAAATATGTGAATTTCGAGGTGATTTCACTATATACCGGTCAGACCCGATTTTAGGCAGAACTAGTTTAGCCTAGGCAATATCAATTTGTCCTGAAAAAAATTATATCAGTTGTCATAAATGTAAGCCCAGGGCAACACACGCTTTTTGCATCAAAGTTAATTTTTTATCAAACACTTTATTCTTTTTGTAGCTCATTAAAAAAAATTGAGTTTTACCGGGTTGTAAGATATTTTTTCAATTTTGACCAAAATCTTCATATTTAAAGATTATTTTTTAATTTTTAGTTTATAATGCGCGTTTTTTAAAATTTTTTTGAACTATAATTTTATTTTCTAAATTGTTTTTGTTTTTCATCGGTTCTTGATACGTGTGCAAAATTTTAAATAATTCTAACATGTGAAAGAGGGTGAAAGTTTAATTTAAAGATTCCATTATATTCATACATACATAAGTCAAGCTAATATACAACGTGTTAAAATAGACTATTTTAAAATCAATTGGCGATATGTACTTACCCCTCAAGCGGAAAACTGATTTAGATTGAATTTTTGACAGACAAAATTGGTTTAATACTTTTACAAGTAGAAAAAAATTCGGTAAAAGTTAATCTGACAATAAAATTACACAAAATGTGAATAGTTCGAAAAAAACATATAAATACACCATTTTGTTTTCTTAAAATAGCTTATAAAATAAATATTTTCTTTTCCGTCACTTACTAAAAAAAGAAAATGGCCCTGAACTATATTCATCCCTGCACTATTTTATTTTATTTTAATAAAGATGTCTTTGGGAAACGGTACATTTGATCCTATATTTTAGTGCATTTCTTAACGAAAATCTTGCAACAAAATTAGTTAGTTTTTATTTTCTCACGTGTAGCATAGGTAGACACGCTATTTAAACGAGACAGGAAGATAGATAGCGCCGTACGTCAAAATGAAACCCTAGTTTGTTACTATAAGTTGCCTCTTACTAGAAAACGGCATTCTGTTTCGTTGCAAAAATAATTAATTATTTCTCAGTAAATTCTGTGTAAATCAAAATCGCAAGTCAAAAAGTGATTTTTGGATAACTTAAATGAGAACCATTTGCCCCTCGTATGTTTTTTCTCGTTAATATATTCTGCTTTTTTTGCCTGTTTAATAGAAGTTCTACATATTCTTCGTGCTATAAAATCGGGATCTTTTAAGTCACTTTCTAAGTTGTCATCTTCAAGATAATCATGGATTTCGGATGGTCTTAATTGCTGTTTTCTTTATATAATTAAGCTTAATTTGTAAATTATCTTGTTTGTAAATTATCTCTAATGTGAGCTTGATATTTATTTACGTCTTCATTTGTAAAAAACCGTTTTGAGTTTACTACAGTTTTTTCCAAGGATTATTCCACAATTAATGAAACTGTTAGCGTTATCACGAATAATTACGTTCTCCATTATTTTATATCACAAATACTTGACTTTCTTACAAACAAAACCACACAGATACATAAGTGATTTTTCGATGAAAATGTCAAAATAATATTGCAAAGGTGCCTTATCATTTTTTGCCGTTTTAAATTGTGGAAAAAATCTGAAAAACTAAAAAAATCTAAAATATCAGTGCCAAATAAATGGACCTATATTTTTCGCATTTAACCTTAAAAATTTTTCAGTTTTCCCTTCATAGAAGGGTAGATACTAAGGGGCTATAAATACAACATGAGAACGCTTTAACAGATAAGACGCTGAGGCAGTTTTTAAAAGTTTACATTACACTATTGAAAGGGCCATTGTAATTTAATAGGGCAAATGTATTATAAATAGTTTCAAATTTAAAAAAAATTTAATTTAATTTTTAAATTAAAAAGCTAAATTAACTTTTGTTCTTCTTCTTTCTTTCTACTTCTTCTTTGTTACTACTCAAATAACTATATAAGGAACAAAAGCTAATATAAAATGAAAAAAAAATATTGTAAGCTAGTATATTAAAAAATATTGTAAGTAGGGACATCTTCAATTTAAATATACAAATCAAATTCTCATTAATGATATTCTAACATATTAAGATAGAAATATTAAAGCAAATGCGGTTCCTCTATGTTCCACATTTAATGAAGAAAGGAAAAAAATTGATAATATGCATTGTAATTTTTTTCCCTTTTACAAAATCAGGTTGCCTAGTAAACAAATCCAAAAAAGTAATTAAATAGCAATTGAAACAATGATTCACTTTATATGATTTTGTGGATAGCAAGGATGTTATGTATTGAGTAAATCAACTTCTAGGATAGGTTGTCCTTATTTTTTACCAACTCATTATTAAACATTTCGTTATATATCTGACAGTGCAGTTCCGGTGCGATACATCCGCGCCGGCTCGAATCTGTTCAATACAGGTGGCGTTATATCGCTTGTCACGTTGGCAGTGAATGCTCCCGAGTGGGATTCGGCTAGCGGCCATGATGACATATCTATCTTAGCTCTTCAAACACCCATCATCGCAGACGGCCACTCTATCGCTTACGGATTAATAGGCAACCCCGATTCCGTCCTGGCCGACGGAATGGTTAGCGTAGTGTCTGGTTGGGGAACTACATCGGTTAGTATCGACCCATTACTCAGCAAAGTATAAAATTTATCATTGTAAAAATACATCTCATTAAACTTCTTTCTGTTGTAATGTACGTGTAAATGATATTAGAAAAGAAAGCAAACCACATATAAAGTTCTTTATTTCTAGCCTGGTGGGGTTGTATCAGTTCAACTTCTGGAAGTGGAAGTCTTGCTTATTAACTGGCAACTGTGCCACGACCGTTACGAGGAGCGTGACAGATTACCAGCCTGGTGGAGCCCATTGCGTCGCATCACGGAACACATGATATGTGCAGGAATTCCAGACGTAGGAGGTGCCGATGCTTGTCAGGGCGATTCGGGCGGTCCGTTGACAGTGAGTGGCGCCATTTACGGAGTCGTCTCCTGGGGCTACAGCTGCGCGGACTACTATTTCCCGGGTGTCTATAGTGCCGTCCAACCACATGTCGCCTGGATTGTTGAGACTGTCGGTTCCATTTAATTATTCTCTTAACTTTCATCTGCACACGCTTCTGTTAGCGGTCATTTTTGATGCAGGACTTTTTTACAATTATGTCAATTAGTATTTATGGTTTATCCTATTTTTATCAATGCTATAATTGACTTCTATGGGATGTTTATGAATTTTTGATGAGAACTGAATTTATACTGTTTGTAGCATGTTTTATAAAAGATGTAATAAAACAAATTTTGAAATTATTCTTTTATTTTATTTTTGAATTATTTATACAAAAATTAATAGATATCGCTATATGAATTCAATGTAAAAAATAAATTTCTTTCATCAGAAATATACCGCACGGATTTTTCGTATTTACTAATTTCATAATGGCTAATAATTAAACTCATCGATCCAATTTGAAACTCTGATTTTGTAATAGCAGAAAATATAATCATATTAAGTAGTTCCGTCAGTAATACCGATCAGAATGACGTATATCAATAAAAAACTTTTATATAATACGTTCACGTACGATCGGAGTCCTCATAAACAATTTAATAAAAAGAAATTGGTCACTTCATCCATGCTTTACACCGATTAATAATAATAATAGACTTAATAAGTTGTCTTTTCGTTTGTTTAAGTGACGTGTTTTCTTTATGGTCACATTTACTTGTACTATTGTGAATGAATAAATATTTTAAAAATAATACACACTGGCCGTCATAAAATGATTACGATTTTAATTAGAAAAATCTAAATATCTATATAAATATCTAAATCTATATGATAACTATTTAAAACTAAACATATTATTTGTTTTACTTATTCCTAACACTATTTTTTGAAAAACACCATTTATTTATATATTTTTTTCTTAATTCTTAAATAAGAAATTAAAATATTCGAAATTTCCATTATTTATTTTTGGTGGTCACATGCCTTATTCATTATTTAAACAAAATTTTTACTAATTTTATATTTAAGACTTTAGGTAATTTCGTGAACGCAACTTAATTATAAAAAATAACACTCAATAGCGTTTTAGAGGGAATCGTCCTGTAAATTTGACTGACTATATTGTTGAAACGTCATTTCGGGAACGATCATTTCGTGAACGTCTTCGGAAATAACACACAATTTGTCCTCGTAATAATGTTATTACGAGGATTGAAGAAAATATCCTTGCTTACTTTTTTGCAAATAGACATGTTTATTTTTTAAAACTGCAAGTTATTTAAGGGCCGCATAAAGAGTATTAAATATATTATATATCCAAATTATACCTTTAATTAATTGACTTAATAAACTTACAAAATCCCAAAAATACTTTTCATACTAAACTTCAAATTACATTTAATTTTACAATTAGTTTCAATTGAGAAATGCTGAATCTGAATAAATACAAAAAAAATTCAAAAAGAACTCTATAATAATAACGCTTACTATATAAAAAAGCGTAAAAAAGCAAATGCAAGAAAACATAAGTTTTTAGATAACTAAAGTCCAGACCAGAGAGAGGAGAGAGAGAAAGAAATTCGAAGGACAGGGAATACTGCCAAGAAAAGACGTCCATGGAAAAAACTGAATCTATTGGATGTATACCAGAAACAGAAAAACACAAACAAAGAAACCTGTGGAAAGAAATTATTACGATTTTATATGAAAATGTAAGAAAAAAACGTTAGCACACTTGACGAGAAATACATCTACCTTTTTATGAAGATGAGAGCATCAGGTACTTCATAAATGCGTAGGCGAGCAAGCAAAAATAATATTAAAAATACAGAGTCAACTAAGCAAAAACAGAAAATAATGGTTATACAAATCAAAATCAATTCCTTAAAAAATAATTGATAGGGAAAATAGAAGAGAAAACACACCAAGAAAGCTACATAGAATGACCCATCTCCTAACACATTAATTAGGAATACTTGTACGGTTCCTGAAGTATAAAAGTAATTTAAGGAAAGATTTGCTGAATTAATAACCGCACAATTAGAGATCAATGCTAATAATTTACGAAATAATTCTAAACAATGAGAGACATTCTAAAAAAGCGTGAGTAGTGCAGTTGTTAAAGGATATCCATATGTTACATTTTACCAACAATTTTTCCCCAAAGAACATAAGCAATAAAGATATTCTGAAGAATGGCTCTAAAGGACATATTGTAAAACCAGGAGTTTATTCTCAGATTGTCGAGTTTTGAAAACGATGAAGTCAACAGAATGTGTCTTTAGAAAAAAAAACACATTAAAAAATGTGCAATTAAAAAAGAGAAACATTTTCTCTTAATTTCCGTGAAAAATTTGCTTCCGAAAAATTCTTTAAACACAATTTATCATGCCTGACGTTGCTAAGAGAAAAATAATTTTGGGTTGTAAATTCAACTGAAAGAGATCAGAAAATATGTACGTGTATCAGGCATCTAAGTTTCCAGTGCACAGTAAATAAATTAAGCAGCTTAAAGCAATTAAATAATTGAAGCACGTTTAAGATTTCACTGAGGAGTATTTCGACAAAGCGCTTTGGTACAGGCTCTAAGATTTAAAAATCTCTGATTCTTTTAGGTTGACCACACTACTTCTAAAAATATTTGAGGCTTATTTGATTATTCCAAGACAATAATAAAAACCTTGTAAGTTTATTATGATTTTGTATTACGTCATGGTTAATAAGTTATTGTTTAAGTAATGAGTTTATCACCGTGAGTAATAATTGAAGTAAGGGATAAATTTAGAGTTCTTATAATTGTAACAAGCAGTTTTAATGTAATTTATGATAGCTTAAAGTTATTGAAAATGCAAAATATATTTAAAGTGCCACCGATCTATGAATCTATACAGGTATCATGAAGTATGCTCATATTTCTAAATATAAAGTATATTCGTCTTATTTGAAACCTCAGTTCTTTGATAAGAAAACTGTTGATTTTTCGAAATCTCTTTTTATTTAGGTCAACTATTCATTATTTGTATATTATTTTCTTTTATTTTTTAACATATTTAAATATATATAAAAGTTCATCAAAAAAAAATATGGATGCCGCATCGATCTCAATGTCTTTCATATTCGATAATATTCGCCGACCATCTGAAGAGAGGCCCGTGGACGTATTCATATCCAAGATTCTCGCCGAATATTCGATGAGATTGTACTTAGCTATGGCCGAGATCGGGTTCGGGCGGGATTGCGAATATTAGCGCAACTTTATACTAAGTGCCAAACATGTTTAATGTTTTTGCCAAATCTTCGAAAACGTTTTACCAATTTTAATTATATTTATATATTCATTTTTTTGAGTTCTGGGTTCAAATTTTGAAAGCAATCTCAAGAATGGTACAATTTTTTGAATCCCGAAATATAACATTGTATATATGTCATCGAGTACAATCAAATTAAAAAGTCATGAAATACTTTGCTCCACCAATTTTCATAGACTCCTTACTGGATGCTCCAGTAATATTTACATCTCTTTCATCGATAAAAGTAATTACAACATTTGCTCGTAAAAAAATACCTTCTTTATCATTAACCACACTATTTAGATTTTATGGGATTGATAATAAAAACACAGAAATAGATTTGTCTGAGATACAATCTTTTATTATTCATTTGATTTGTGTATTGACAATATTATTTCCTAATATGAATTTGGAGATAATGAAGACGATGAACACATTAACGACTGTCAAAATTTCATTTTGACAGTGTTTTTGAAATCTTTAGAGAACACCGATATTTTAAATTAACTAAGGTAAGCGAATCTTGTACAATTTTAAAATGAGTATTTTCCTACTTTAGATCCATGTGTTAAGCTATGTAGCCATTTCTGTTTTAAGATATCCTGATGTTTATGAAAATAATGTAATTTTTTGTTACAGATCCTGATTTTGAGTATCCTCATCCATCAACGAGTAAAATTTATTTCACATGAGTGCCTCGCAGAATCAGATATACGGCACTTTGTCGGTGGTAGTTGGCTGATTTTCACAAAGCATCGTTATGTAATTTCACTTTCTTAATCCATGTATCTTATTTTTCTAAATTAAGCTGATAATGTTTTAGAGTAAAAAATGGATAAAGAAAATAAAAAAGTGAAATGAAGAGAAGCTAAAAAGAAGAAGAAGGAAGAAGTAACTATATATAAAAAGGGAGGCTGAAAATATGCTAAATAAAGGACTAAAAGGAAAAAAAACCACTTGAAGCGAAAGCTTACAAAAAAAAATTTAAATAAGTCTATTAACGTTACCGTAAGAGAACAGAAAGAAAATACAAGAAGTAAATATTTAAAAAGTAAGTGAAGAAGAAGATGTTGATGATGAGTGTAGCGGTTGTTTAAGGGAAAACAATAAGAACACAAATACTGATATCTACACTAATATTATAAAGAGGTAAAGTTAGTAAATTTGGATGTAGGAGGTAATCTCCGAAACTTCACCAATATTTAAAATAGATCTTCAGGGTTCATATGGGTTATATTTTATCCCGTTAAAATAAAAATGTTTTTCGTGGAGACCAATTTTGCAATGTAAGTCAACTAAAAAACAGACGATTACTTTTTTACAAACGCTGCCTTAACGGTAAGAGATATATGAATAAATCTGTATGTTAAGTTTAGTTCACAAATGAATAAAATGTGACTATAATATATATTTAAAATTAATTTTAATCTGTTGGAGGCAATTTAAGTGGGTAATGTTAAATTATTATGAAAATAAATTTGCTCTATATCAGGGAAATTGTTATATAGTTAAACATTGCCTTTCACAACATTATTTGGACGAGTAGTTTAGATTTTACGATAGTGTTTTTGAAAAAACAAAATAAAATACGCTTTACTTGCCTATTTATCGCTTAAAATAATAAATATTTCTTGTTCCGTATGCGTTCCTAAAACATTGTCAGTGGGTAGTGTAAAAAAATTGATCTTTTTATGTATATTTAAAGGAATTAATTTAAATGAAAAATTAATTTTAAAAACTAAAATTTAATTATTTTTATTTTATTTTAAAAATAAAATTAAAATTATATTTAAAATTAATTTTAAAAACAAGTTTAATTATTTCAAAAATTTAAATGATTTGTTAAATTTACTGAAATAATCTAAATAAAGTTTAATTAGTAATGGAAATAAATTATTGTACTAGAAATTTATTATAATTTATTAATTTTAAGTATTTAATAAATGATAAAGTACTAATTTATAACGCAAATAAATATATGCTGAATTGGAAACGGTTTGGTAGATGATTAGCTTAAAATAGATAGCCAGCAGAAAAAAAAATATTGACATACGATTGTGCTTACGCTGGAGCAAAAGTGTTGTTTTATATTATAGTAGAAGTAGTGTTCGAAATCTTACCTTTTTTTTTGGCTAGCTGTCATTCGCCGAGCATGTAACTTACCGTAGGGAACTTCGTTCCAATAACAATTACGCCTAAAAGGAAATCAAAATTTTCACGGCAAACATCACAGATAAGAGCAGCCAAAATACTTTGAACGGAAGAGTCCTCTACTGAAACTATACGGAGTCTCATGAGTCATAGAGAGCACATATCACAAGCGCGTGCTAGGGAGTCCAGTACTGAACGCTCACAGCGGCCCGCTACCAAAAACATTAGAACATCGCAGGCCTGTGCCAGGGAATCTAGCTCTGCACGCTCCGAGCGGTTTGCTAACCTTAGACGGCATGTCTCAGAAGCACGTGATAGCGAATCTAGCACCCAACGCTCTCAGTCACTGAAAGACAATGGATATCTATAACTAGAGCGTGTAATCGAATTGTTGATCACGGGAATAGATCAGTTTTCTATTATGAGCCAAGTATAGGTTATGCTCAGCCTACTAAAAATTGGACAAATGAATAAAATTTTCGCGAAGAACTTTGCTAATAAATGGAGTGAAGAAGTATGTGTTGCGTGATAGACAAAATAGCCCTTCCTAATATACAGAAACCTCCACAATCGATAAGATATCTTTTGTCAGACAGTCATCCATTATCTGAGAATTTTTAAATTAATATAATGCAGGTATAATACACTGTGTCAGATGATTAAGTTCTAAAGAAATCCGCGATGGAAACTTTATGCCTAAATTTAAAGTAGATGGGCAGGTGTACCAAAGTCCGCAGTTTCTACAGATTTATTTCATATCTTATGCCGATCAATTACCATTGCTATCTAATCCTATCAATTATCGTTGCGATCTAATCCTATCAATTATCGTTGCGACTTAAGAATAGATTTAATCAACGAATTGCACTCTACATTGAGTCGCCAAAATATATACATTCGCAATTTCAAATACAACTTAGAAAATAACTTTTCATCAGACAACTTAAAATTAAAAATTCACACCGACCGCACTCCACACCATTAAGATCAAGGAAGATACAATTCACCTATAGTAAACGAAGTCGCAGTCTTATTAGTCGCCGAAGACAAAGCACCTAGAGAAATAGTGATTCATAGTAAAGATGGTCACCTAAAAAGAGTATCTAAATTACACCGTGCCTACGATCCTTTGCAAAAACTCTTTAATGTTTGTAAAAGGCAAATATGCTAAATATTAGACAACCCCTCAAGATAAATCGACGAGTAATAAAACAATTTCATATATGTAGTTTTATGCGTATAGGATGATGATCAGAGCTGATTGTTTTAAGTCCTCACATTATTTTAGAGATTTGTCAAATTAATACTGTGTCGATACGATGGCTAAAATGCTAACATGAAGACTAAATTACCTACGTAAAAATCAACAGCTGGGAGCTGACGACACCTACGAGATGCTTTAAATCAGGATGCTAATGAGAACCCTACAAATATTGGATAACACGTCATCTCGCATTCAACTTTTATGGGATCCCTGCGTTATATGTACGAAAAAACTCAGTATGATATAACATATGTTCGAAACTATGGGAGACCCGATTTATTTATGACATTTACTTGCAATCCGGTAATGGCCAGAAATTAAGAAAGAGCAAGCTACCTGGCCAGCGATAATTTGATTATAATGACATAATTCCAAGGGCATTCCGTTTAAATATAAAAAAAACAAGTTATTTACAAAAGACAAGATATTCGGTAAGGTCAAATGCAATATGCTCAGTGTTAAGTGGCAAAAACACGGATTATCATACTGTCATATGTTGTTTTGATTAGAAAGAAAAATACAACCAGATGAAATTGATAGCGTAATAGTTGCTGAATTACTAGATAAACATGATGATCCACTATTGTTTTATATTGTGACCAAAAATATGATGCATGGATCCTGCGGAGATCAAAATATAACATCATCATGTATGAAAAATGGTATTTGTTCAAAAATACCATCGGCGTTTCGTCACGATACTCAGACCGAATAGGATGGGTATCTAGTATATAGTCGCCATGATGCTAAAAATGGAAGTCGGAATGCTATCTTGAAAATTAAAGAAAGAACGGTTACTATAGACAAAAGGTGTTTCGTATTCCTCAATATTGTGCCGATAATTTAATGCCCATATTAATGTGGAATACAACCATTCAGTTCAAGCAATTAAATATATATGTAAATATATTAATGAAGCATCAGACCAAGCTACTTTCAGCGTCGAAATCTGCGTGACGAGGTGGAAACCTATTTGAATGGCTGGTACATAAGTTCATCAGAATAAGTCTGGTAAATATTAGAATTTTCGATCCACGACACGGATTGCATTTGGCAGTATGCTCAGAAGACTGACAAAGAGCGTACTTCACGGTCGAAACGGCACAACAAATTGTATAAAGCCCAGGCAAAACCACACTTTTAGTTTTTTTCGAGTTCTGCAACATGGACGAATTTTCAAAAACTCTATTATACCAAACTATTATATGTAGACTAATAATAAATTTTCAAGAAAAAGGTACGGTCAGAACGGAGACGGGCATTCAGGATAAAAAAGACGCTGCTTCGGAAAGAATATATGGTGTACATCCTTTTAGATCTGAGTAATTTTACCTCAGAATGTTACTGCATCGCATGCGCGGTCCAACTTCATTTGCCGACTTAAAAACTGTAAATGGAGTTGTCAAAGAAACCTATCAAACAGCTTGCCGAGATAGAGATTGTTCAAAACTGACGATCATCGGGAAAATACTTTAAAATAAGCTTCCATTTCACAATGTCCATTAAAGCTGAGGAAGCTCTATGCAGTTATTCTTATATTTTGTCAGCTATCTGAACCATTAAAACTGAGGGACAACTTCACAAAAGGTTTTGTGAAGAAATCAGACACAGAATTCGACAACAAAATCAGAATTTTACTTTGTCTTTTAACGACCATATGTGTAGACCATGTGTAATAGAAAATAAGCTCTCGGAATTGAATGACAAAAGTTTAAGTGATATCGGATTACCCTCTCATATTCGTTCATGAAATGATGCGATGGGTACAATACTGGTACGTGAGTATAACTTCAGTAAGTTGATAGATTTTGTGAATATAAATTTTCCAAAATAAATCACAGATCAATTAAAGGGTTTTGATACAATAATTGACAGCGTGGGGAATAATAAAGGCAAATTATTTTTTGAACACCCTAGGGGGCACAGGAAAGACTTTCCCCATCAATTTATTACTAGCAAAGGTAAGGTAATCTGGAAAAATAATCCTGTCAGTCGCTTTTTCAGGGATTTACTCTATTTAGAGACGGGAAAACGGCACCCTTCAAATTCAAACTCCCATTATCAGTATCTCTATAGCAACAATACCTATGTTTCATACAAAAAAACGGGCCTCTTGGCAAATTGTTACAGGACGCTTCACTAATAATGTGGGATGAATATATCATGAGTCACAGAGCCCATGTTGAAGCTGTGGTCCAAATATTAAATGACATTAGAAACTCGAGCGCCGTTATGGAGGGGAGTTATATTTGTGTTTGCTAGTGATTTTCGGCAGAAACTCCTTGTGGTTATAAAAGGGATGCATGCAGATATCATCAAAGCATACCTTTAATCATCTCCCTTATGGAGTTCCATTCAAACCCTGAAGTTTCGGACTAACATGAGAGCCTATGTTAGTGGAGACATTCATAACGACTTCCCACAACAACTCTTCAAACTTGGGGAAGGTGTTTTTCCTTCTTTGAATTTGAGCACTAACTGCGCTGAAATCATTCTAAATGGCACACTAGGTCGAATAGTTCACAGTCTACTGCATCTTATAGATGCAGTTTATCCTGGCCTCGAAAATTTACTCGAAAGAAACTTTCATTGACTGTATTCAATAGTTTAACCCAGGTACGACACTGTCAATGAAATCAATAACCTAATTATACAAAATGTACCTGGCCAATTTAAAAACTACAAGTTAATTGACACAATCACCAATATGAAGGATGCAGTCCACTATCTACAAGTATTTTTTAAATTTGCATAATCTTTCTGGCTTTCTCATGGGCTACCATTAAAAGTCGATACGCCTATCATGTTTTTATGAATTATAAGCCATCTGAATATATTCAATAGAAGCAGGCTATTAATTAAAAAAGATAAATTAATTATGGTGACTATCTTCACCGGCCCTGCAGCTGCCTAGCTGGCAAACGTTCCAATAATTCTTGCCGACATCTTTTAAACGATTGCAATTTCCAGTGAAGACATCGTTTGCGATGACTATTAATAAGTCCCAAGGACAAATATTCTCTTTGGTTGGAATCGACCTACACAACGAGTGTTTTTCCTATGGCCAACTATATGTTGGTTTATCACCTGATGGAACTCCAGAGAAACAGTACATTTTGATAACAAAAAGCAACACGAAGTCAAACATTGTGTACAGAGAAGCTCTAAGCTACTAAATATTTAAAAAATACTAAAGAGTGTATTGTATAATCACAAAAAAAATTGAAAGCGGGTAATTAATTACAAGAAATATTAAATTAATATATTAATTAAAAAAAATATACAAAAAGAATTTATACAAATGAAAATAAAAAATCCAAAAACCCTTAAAAAACTCCTGCAACTTTCATGTACGTGTTAAAAAAATACGTATTTTTTTTAATTTAGGAGAGTGATAAATATTTGTTTATTGAATGTTTACTATACTCTTATAGACCCAAATAGAAGTCCACGCGAGCGATACCACGGTCAGAGTTAGTAAAATATAAAATGAGACTAAATAACTAAAATCGTAAAGGTGGATAGACATGCAAGTTGAAAAAATCAAATGTTACTGATAATTAAGAAATTAAATACATGCGTATTAAAATACATACGTTCAAATATATGCAATCTGTAAACGTGACTCGATTTTCACATTCTTTTTGTATGTGAAAGACATTTAATTATTAATACTAAACGCTTGAATGGTTGTAGATTTTTAGTTTGTATGCTGTGACATGAGTCGTCTGAAACATTAGGTGAATCATATTTTAAAACTATTTTTTTTTAAATAAGAGCATATAAATCTCGGGATACAACTAATTGATTAAGCAAACACTGACTTATCAGGAATAAAGGCAGACGCTAACATTAATTAAAACATATGTAATAAAAATAATAATCTATAATAAATATTCTACATAGTAAAATATTCAAGTTCATGTAAAAATTGTTAAATGTATTACATCTTAAGTAAAAAGATTCATTAATAATTATAAATGAAATAAGAATAACTAAAGGGAAATTTAACACTTGATGAGATTCATGAACCTTAAAATAGTAAGCATTAAAAACCACAGATTTTTAGATTAATTAAAGTTATTTGAATATGAAAAGCAATTAAATTCAAGTTCGCCTTTGTTATAGTTGTCGTCATCCATTGATAAAGACGATCTGTTCTTAGAGAGCGTGAAACTTGCTCTTTGTATATAATTCAATCCAACCCAAAGCAACACAAAGAGGTCGTCCCGCTTGAGAGTAGGTGATCGTCTCTGAAATGACTACAATAAAAGTTATTCAGCACTCCTTGATAGCAAGCATCAATATACACAGCTATTGATGGAACATGAACACTTACGACTAACATATTGGTGCAGAATTGATTCTTAGTTCCTTGCGCAAATACGTTGATCTTTGAGTAGTAGGATCTTAGCACACAGACTAGTAATTCATTGTGTGCTATATACATGTTTACGTAATAAGGTTATGGAATAGTTCATGGTCTTATCAACTGATAAATTTTGATTAGGTTTTTGGTTTCAAGTAGGTTGCGTCGACTTTACTAGCATATTCCCAATATTTAGTAAAAAGAATATGGCAATGAAATTTCAAAATGTTATCTTCTTGTATGTTTCTTAATGAAGGCGATACATTAGGAATTGTTCAGCGATGTTACTTCAGATGTTACTTTAGATTGTGTCCATGTAGATCTACATAACATTCGTATGGGTAATTAACTAATTTAATAGACTCCGTAAGTCCTCTAGTTCAATCATAATTACTTTTGTTTCAGAAAAAAGCATTAAATTTTCCTTTTTACCCTTTATTCCCCAACAATAGGTGGTTTATGGGAGACAGGTGTAAATGCAACAAAATATAACATGAATGGCATTATAAGTAATATTAGCTTAATGTATGAGAAGTTAAACGCACTTTTCTCGCAGACAGAAGCTGTACTTAATTTTCGTACCTTTACCCCCTTAACCGTATATGTTAATGACCTGTCTCCTTTATTTATAGATCACTTCTTAATTGGTCGAATTTCACTTCACTTCTGCCAGCACCAACCCTAAGTATCCAAATAGATATGAGGGTATCCAAACATTAAGGGAACATTTCAATCTCAGATGGGCTAATGAATGTCTGATTGAACTGTAACAATGCATCAAGAGGCGTCGTCGTACCACAGACCGGTGATTTGATTGTCTGGAAGAAGGATAATATGCTGACACTTAAATGGAGAATGGGAAGAATGAAACTGTTTCCCGGCAAAGTTGGCATCTCCAGGATTGCCGATTTCAAAACCAGCAGCATCTAGTCAAGGGCCTTAAATAAAATCTCCCTCCTACTCTCTGCGCTGTTGCGCGCGGAAGATGTTAGCCAAGTTGTGTGCGGTAGTATGCGGACGGCATAGACGTGACGTGAGGGGGACGAATCACTGCACGTCCCTCACCAGCCGGCGGGTTACGAATGTAGTACATGGACCTTGAAAGGCATCAATAATACCGCGCCGTAATATGACTTTAAAACTTAAACACATATTACAATTTATGTCCAGACACTGAAAATTTATGCTTTACTTCAATCTAAAATTACCTCAACATATTGTGAACAGATGGAAATAATTTTTCATCTTTTTTATAACACATAATGTAATCTACAATAATTTACACTATCTACAATACTTTTTTTCTCTGCAAGTGTTAAACTCTGACTGCGAGTTAAAATAAAAAATAACCATATGATTATCACATTTGCAATATAAGGTCCTCAATACTTGAAATATTGACATAGAATAGACATAAAAATTTTAAATACGACCTTTGTTAATGTTAATAAGATTCACATTTTTGCTGTTGCCGGTTTCGTAGGATTTTAGAATAGCTATGTGAAGATGGTTCAGCAATAATTTTCGGCGGCCGTTGAAGTTGTCACGTATACTTGTAGGCAATTGTCCCAACACTGCGTAGTGGTGATTGCGCGTAAAGATATCTGGTCCGACATCGAAACTCTTTCTCCTTAAACGGAACTGTCAGGATTTCGATATTTTCCCATTTCTGTAATTTTCCTTAAATTTTGTTGTTTTGGTTTTAGTTTTATTTGTAATTTTAATATACAAGAAGGCTCCTTCAATGAGTGCTGCACTTTCCAGCTAGAGAGATAACTCCAACAACAAATCCGACTGAGGAGCTTGTTCGGTATATTCGGATTAAAGATTTCAGGTCGCGATGCGCGCTCAAGCCGGAATGTGAATTAGAAATGGGGGCGGTTAAATCCATATAGATTAACGGCAGCGTGTAAGTCCTCCAAGAATACCACAGCCTTGATGTCAGGCAATAATCGTCCGTGAAATTTCAAACCATAATAATATATTAGTAATGAGGCATATAAATACATCAGTCGTGAAAAATTCTTCATTGTTATGCAGATATTGTAAAACACCAGATATAATTTTTCGTCTTTATTTTATTCTCTTTCTTAGATATAAAGCAAATTATTCACTGAATTCGTTTGACTGAAGATCTAATTTACTAATGCTACTACTATTTTTAATGATGTTACATTACAATCTACATTTGTATGTAATTTTACGCGTTTTTAGAGAGCATACCTTCAGGTATGGTGTCTTAACGCACGGATTCAAAGAAGGGAATTTTGATCTGTCCGACAAACCTCATCTAAAGCAACCTGTTATAATTGATTCAGACTAATTTTTAAACCTTATTGAAGCAGATCCCATATTAAGTACGCGTAGTTTGGTAGTGCTATTTTCCTGTTCTTATCCTGCAATGGGAAAACAACTTATATCGGGACACTTTGAGAAGTGGTAACATTCCGTTTGGCTACCACATAAACTAACACCCTTTCAATTTCAGAAAAGTGCTGATGTATGCTTGGACCTACTGAGTTCTCATCGCATCAACGAGAGGCTAAAGTATTTGGTTACAGGAGATGAAAAATGGGTGGCGTATATTAATTTTTAGAGTAAACGCCAGTGACTAGGAGCTGGAGAAAAAGGAGTACCTAACTAAAATATAATATTGGACAAAATATACTTTTGAGTACATGGTTAGGTATATACGGAGTTACTCATTGGGAACTCTTTCAAGGTAACAGTACAATTACAGCTAAGATTTATTTTGAACAATTGAGCAAAGTCGCCGCTAAACTTCCTCCAAGTCAAAGCAAAGTTTATTTTTTACATGACAACGCTCGACCCCACGTAGTAAAAGTAACGCGCGAAAAACTACTTTTACTTGGATGGAGTATACTCTCCAGATATTTTGCCATTTAATTACCATCTGTTTCGCTTTCTGTCTAACAATTTACGTGATAGAAAATTTAAAGACAAAAGTCGAACTGCACCGGTTTTTCAATAAAAGACTCAAAGATTTCTACAATGACGGAATTTTAGCTCTGCTTATACGTTGGCGACAAGTGTTAGATACCGACGGTGCTTATGTAATTAACGATTGATTTTATTAATTACATATAACAAATTGAAAAGTTTGTGTACAGAGGTATATATATATAAATATATCGAAACATGGAATCGGTATTAAGTCGGTGCTCCTCTCCTTTCTAACTACGTGCACTTATCAGGGCCCGATATAAGGGTGTGAGCTGGGCAAAAGCCGAGAATGGCAAAATTGAGGGCACTTGATGACGACTAGAAAAGTAATTTTATGAATTTTATATTTATTGAAGGCGTAAATAATTCTTCGAATATATTAATCAAATAACCTATTAAGTAAACTATTCATTGAGAAACTGCTTATATTGCTCATAGACCTCACAAATAAAAGACCAAAATTTAAAAACTCATTTCAATTCGATAATACAGCAACATAAGGGTGGGTAATGTCATTATGAAATGCGGAATTACGGATATATAACAAAAAATAATACTTGCCATTGGTAACGTTCACAAAAGAAAAAAAAATGATCGGTGGTTTCATATTTCAAATCGAGGGAGGTTCTGATTCCCTCATAAGTATAAACAAATATACATTTGTCCGCGATTTTCCCAAAAACTACTAGACCGAGTGTTTGTGTTCAAACATAAGGTTTGATGGAATTCTGGCCTTCCGGAGATATATGAACTTGTTTTTATGGAAAGTGGAAAACTAAAATGATTGCTATTCGTACAAACTGAAACTGTGACAGGTAAGAGAAGTTTCGTCAGAGCCTAGTTTCGTCACTATTTTTATTTCCATCCATGAAGTGTAGATTCGTCATTAGCAGAAACTCTCCATGTACGGAAATGAAAACAGTGACGAAACTACAATATGACCAAATTTACTTAACCCTTTATAACTATCGTACGTTTTTATCAATGTATTAAGAACTTTTGTAAATTTACATTTAGTGGAGATGTGGTCAACACTCAAGTACGTGTTATTGAAAAACAGACGAGAACTTGACTTGATAGGGTAGTTACAAATAGTGGATCTGTATATACTTACTTGATATTCTGTTTAGAATTAACACCTGTGAATTCACTGAGTGGTAATCAATCTATAAAAGTAAAATTTTGTTAGCAAATTGTCAATGAAACGAGTTTTTATTATTTTTGTTGACGGTACCTAGTCTTGCACTTGACTTGCAATTTTGGAATTCTCCGTCCCGAATTTATATTATTACAAAAGAAGAGAATCAAAGCAAGATTCACCCGCTGATGCTGATGGATTCGAATTTCATTTTGTTATTCGTTTAACATCAGTTTACTGGAGACTCATTTCAGTCACATTGCAGTTTATAAATAGTGCAGAAATAAAAAAGCTACAATGCGATCTAGAATTAAAGTGTTTTTGTATTTCATATTTCATAACTTCATACAATAGGCATATATGAAGTCTTAAAGTTCTAAAATTGAATAATGTATGTTGGTGGCAGATAAATCATACAAATATAGGATTGTGTGTGTGTGTATGTGTGAATTTTTCAAGTACCTACCTATATATTTATAAATCTATAATACGTAAAAAAATATTTTATGTTTATCTATTATTCATATTTTTTACCTATTTGTTTGGTACAAAAATACGAAACAGTAGACAGAAAAGGTAAAAAATTTGGTACCTACTCAAATGCTTGTAGTGATTCAAATCCGTTTCAGGAATAAGTTATTGTAATACCACCAATGCAAAAATCCTGTTTCGTTTATATAGCGGATTATACATAATTTAATTTTATTAAAAACTTAAGAATACATATTTTTTATTCATATTCTTATATTACATTTATTTTGTAATCCAAGCATTAGTATCCAAGCTTACTGGGATACTAATGTAAAAACGAAGGCTCAAAAAAGATTCAGAGCTATAAAATAATACAGGGACATTAAAGTCATTTTTGAAGAAAGGTGAGCTTAGCAAGCCATCGTCACGTGTAGGTGTGTAGCTACAAGAAACCGATGTAGTAGCTGCAACCCTGCTTAAACCACATGATGAATGTATGCAAAATATAATCTGTGAACCTGCTGCATCCGGATCAAGCGCTATTACACGTGAAGGTGCTATTCCAACTACAAATATTTCAGCAATGTCCTTTTTGTATGCCGATCCAGCAATGTGGGCCGACAAAATAACAAATGCAGAAAGAATATATTTAGTATATTATATATTTAGAATATATATAGTAAATAGAGGTTTTTCCAACTTATTGTATGAATTTGGATTTCCACGAAATAACAATGGTTGAAGGTTTACTTCGAGGTATTATAAGAATAATAACAGTGAAGAAATTTTGAGAGATTGGCTTGTGTATTCTGTGGAAAAAAATTCGGTGTATCGTTTTTGCTCAAAAATATTTAATATAACGACAACTTCCGGTCTATCTAAAGGTGGTTACAACAATAGGAACCATGTAGATGTTAACTTAAATCTCATGAGACATTACGAAACCACGTAGAAACTGTAAAATCTTAGTTCGGGCTTTCAGGTAGGCTTAAATAGATGTTAAGTCAAAAAGAATAATTAAATAAGAAATAGAACACTGGGTTGGAGTTTTGTTATGTACTACCACAATCATCAAAATATTAGCAAAAAGTGGCTTGGTCATTCCAGGTACTTCTAATAATCTGTATTAATATAACAATGGTAACTTTTTAAAACTAGTAGAGTTGTTAGCCGAATTTGATCCTGTTTGCTGGATCAAATTCTGCGTACATGATTTTGAAAAAGAGAACTAAGAAAAACTGTTCAGAATGAGTTCATTAATATTATATCAGACAGTGTACAAGCCATATACTTAAAGCTATTAAAAATCGGAACATTATTCTATTATTTTAGATTATACTCTGGATGCTGGCAAATTGAGTAGATGACTCTTGTAATTAGATATATTTATACTAATCAAACCGTAGACCATCCACAAATATTAGAAATTGTAATAAATGAAAGTTTTTACGATTTATACCAACCGAAAAGTTTACACATCTCAAACTAACAGAAGTTATCTTAGAACAATTATCAGCACTTCGATTGTCTTTAGAGAACATAAGAAGGCAAGATAAGGATAACGGATCCAATATGAAAGGGAGTCCAAGCCAGGATAAAAAACATGAATCCATGGGCATTTTATGTTCCTTGCAGTAGTCATTCTTTAAACTTAGTGGTAATTGACATGGCAGTCTTCACTGGAAGCTACAATTTTTTTAATATTGCGCAAATAATTCTTTTAACATTGTGTTTTCCTCTTCCACGTTGAAATGGCCAATTCTTTTGATGAATGTAAAAAGTGTTACTCTAAAACTACTTAGTGATACAAGATGCGAAAGCCGAATCGAGGTAATAAAACTACTAAAACTTCGAATAGGGCAAGTTTACAATACATTGTTTAAGTGTTTACCAAAACACAGATATGGGGATATCACCACACGAGACGAAGCTTCGAATTTGTTGAATCAAATTAAATAGTTTAAATTGTTATGCTCTGTAATAATTTGGTACAAACTTTTGAATCTAATAAAATCTATAAGCAATTGGATACAGATTTTGACTTAGTTTCTGTCATTAAATTAACACCAAAGTTTTCTTTTAAAACTCACGTTCATATGAGTATTTTACTCAACTTCTTAAAGACATCAAAGCTTTAGTTACTGAAATCGTGTTTGATCCAAAAATAAACAGTTTGGTTTCGGCGTGTGATGATGAAACAATTAAAGTTATAAGTTCGAACATTTTTTCACATTATGGATACAGCTCTTAAATCCTTGAAATTAAGGTTTTCCCAGATGATTGAGTATAGTAAATGTTTTTCTTTTTTATGTAACATACATTTTTTTTATGTAACATGTTATGCCTTAAGAGAATTGCCAAAAGATGAATCTAACGATTCATCTTGTAAGAACCTCTATACTGTTTTAACCCACGAAGATTCACCTGATATAAATGGATTAGAAATTTCAGAGAAGTTGTTAGTCCTTTGTATGATTTTAGATAGTAATTTCCTCAGACGTTTTAAAATATATAACAGATACAAAATTTTATTCAAATATCGTTATTCTTTTAACTTTACTACCAGAATTCTTTTAACTTTACCAGTAACAGTAGCAAGTGGTCATAGAAGCTTTTCTAAATTAAAGATATTAAAAATTGTCTACGCTTCACCATGATATCATCATCATCATCAACATCAGTAGCGTGGCAATCCAGGGTGGTCTAAGGCTTTTCTTTGAAGTGACTTCTCCACCA
This sequence comes from Druceiella hillmani, assembly GCA_039881145.1. Classification (NCBI taxonomy): domain Eukaryota; kingdom Metazoa; phylum Arthropoda; class Insecta; order Lepidoptera; family Hepialidae; genus Druceiella; species Druceiella hillmani. The sequence goes on along the minus strand of JAYKKI010000008.1, from coordinate 12,983,012 downwards.
TATATTGCCATCTCGTCTTAGGTCTTCTTCTTCTTATCTGTCCTTGCGGTTTGGTCATAAAGATCCTTTTGTGAAGGTTTGAATCCTCCATTCGAACAAAGTGAGCAGCCCAATTTAGTCTATTAATTTTAATAAATTTTATGATGTATGGGTCTTTGTAAAATTTATATATTTCTGAGTTGTATCCAAACATCATTTTTCTTCATGCTCCCTAGAATAGTATAGAAAATTTTTCGTTCCAAAATACCCAAATAAGCCTTATCTGATTTTGTCAATGTCCATTTTTCAGTGCCATAGGTCAAAACTGGTCTAATGAGGGCTTTGCCTAACATAAATTTTGTTTTTCTAGAAATAAATTGTGACTTGAGAAGGTTTTTCAGTCCATAGAAAGCTCTATTAGCAGGAAAATTCTATTTTTGTTTTCTGACAATATTTTATTTTGACAATTAATTTCGACCCAAGTATTTAAAATCGAGTACTGAATCAAAAGTATATGTGCCTAAAGTAATATTGGAATAAATTTGGAAGAATTTTTTTAAGATGAAATGACTAAAGAGTTTTTGTCGGGAAGTCGTGTTGAGACACTTTCCGGCTTCGTTTTTCGCTTTATTGTACCCTGACTTTGCTAAAGGGCAAATTTACGTCGTGCTTATGGTGATATATTAGATTATAAAAAGATCTATGAGTATGTTATTCTAACTTGATTACGGCACCAGTGTTGTTTAGCGTTGAGGAATTTTATGGTATACCTTCAATTTCCACGGTACGATTCTAACCAAAGTGGTTCTTTTCATAAGGTTGTCTTATGAAAGTTGTCTTAGATGGCGGATCTATATATATATATATATATATATATATATATATATATATATATATATATATATATACACATATATATATATATATATATATGTGTGTGTGTGTGTGTGTATGTGTGCGTGTGAGAGAGAGAGTGTGTGTGTGTGTGTTTATTATGCATACATATATATGTCTGAGTTGAGGAACGTCGAGCGCAGTGAATAACGAATTTAGTTACGAACTCCATTGCGTTCGGAGGTAACCGGCGTTCGGTGTGAAGCAAGCGACGGTGAGTTGACATTTAACAATTCGTACAAGCGGACGAACCAGCAGGACTGAACAGAGGGACGATTGCATATCCAAGTTGAGAACACTAGGTATACTCAACCCTAATTGTTCCCAATTAATGTTATTGTTGTTACTGTAACACATTTAGGCAATTATAATTTGTTATTGAAATTAGTGTTTCCATTGCCTACAATTAACTTTCATAACCATGGATGATCTTGATGATGTCCTAGGGTTTTCTTCCCTCATCAGAAGTGGAATAAAGGACCGTTTAGCAAGAAAATGATAATGGTAATAAATGGAGGATACGGTTGAAGCAACAATACTAAACTTTTTTGATAATATTAAACAGTATGAACGGTTCTGCGGGTGGATGCAAGATCGTGGATATCTACAGATGACATCTGTATGGCAGACGACCATGTTAAACGGTTATCATCTCATGATCGCACTATGATGCCAATCAAAGGTTAAGTATCCGCGTGACTGTCGCTGATTTCATTTCCTGATATGACATGCTGTGAGTTCAAGAAGATTTTCATTGCTCGGAAATGCTTGCTCTTTTCTCATAAATTTAAACGAGGGTTCTTCATAAACTTCACATCGGATATTTAAAATAGAAATCAACATTAAGAGGACTTTAAGACTATATCATTTTTAAAGATAAAATCTGGAACTGGTGAACGTGGTAGCAGACATGAAAAGAGATTTAAACTTATGAAGTCATCTTAACCTCTCAAGGGATAACGGTGTGGGAAAATAGGTCATAAGGCATCAATGTGCCGAACAGATACTGCATTAACAAGGATTCGGAAGCCCAACTTTAGTGTTGATAAGCATTTCAGTAAGTCTCGAGGAATAGTGAAGATGACGACTGTGGAATCCTGCACAGTGTAGCTGTTTGAAATGTGACCACGTGGAACACTCGGAAATCGGAACCGAAAAATTTAATACCATGTCCAAAAAGCGTGTGAACATTTGCATTGTTACTGCGCCTTCTGGTCATCTCACAAATACAGGTCAGTCCTTTTATTTCCTAATGATTCAGATTCAGAATATTCACTAATAATGTTATCATTTGTACTTTAATTTAAAGGTAAACATTAATCAAATTCCGTTTGATTTTAATATTGAGCCTGTAGAGCAAGTCTCTGTGGAGGAAAATTAAAGTGAATGATTTTGTATTAACGACTCTGCTATACTATATTGCTTTCACTGATTAAGTGGCAGTTGCAGAGTGATGATTAAGCACTAGGTGTTTTACTATAGCTGATTAAGCGTTAGTTGCAGAGCACTAAGTAACCGCTATTATTTTGTTGTCGCTGGTGAAGTGGCAGTTACAGAATGTTGGTTAAGCACTAGATATTTTGCTGTTGACGGTTAAGTGACAGTTGCAGAGTGTTAGTTAAGAACTAGGTGTTTTGCTATCGGTAGTTAAACGTTAGTTGCAGAGCGCTAGGTAAGCGTTATTATTTTGTAGTATGGTACAGGTATTGTGTTTGGCTAAAGAAATTAATACAATGCCAGAGGTAAATAGAATTAAGTTTAATATTTTTAATAATTAGTTTCTTTATTGTATTCTAAAAAGTAGAGTATAAGTTAAAAATACCCATAGAACACTTGAGCATATGAAGATATATCATCATGATGAAAATGGCTACTTTTTCAATTGCATTCATAATATGGCCTCACATTCAAATCTGGCAAAACTGCTTAGTATAAAAAAAATTAACTAACCACTTTTCAAAAGACATTCATTAAAAAAAAACACAATGTTGTTAGGTACTTCGCAATAATCAATTTTCCAATTATTTGCAAAACAAAATTTGTTTTTAAATCCAAAAGTTTAAATCAAATTGCTGTTGCCCTTATAAAATATAGTGCAGAACAAGAAAATTGATGTGCGTAAATAAATCTGTATGGAGTAATATAAAACCACAGCGAGTTTATATAACTATAGCTAACTATAACTAAGCGAATCTATGTATAATCACGAATTTATTTATTTCTTTAATATTTTCTAGAGCCACAGCTGTTGTTAAAATATAGTTATAGAACCCTAAAATTCGACTACGTATGTATATATTAAACTTGATAGATCATAAACTTTATCTTTGTTTCAAGCCAACAACTTTTAAATTTCCGAGTTATTTCTTTATTGTTATTCTTAATTCTACGAATGTACCAAATTTTAGGTTTCAAGCTCTTCGGGAAGCGGCCTATAGGATTTTATATCTGTCAATCAGTGCGTGGGTGAATTCCTGGAACTGATTGGGCAGTTCGAGGAAAGATGCAGTGCCCGGTAGAGTGACTCCGAACTTGGTGGTGCGCTATCATGCGCCCAGATACATTGAAAAAAAGATGAAGATTTGATTGTTCACATTCATAATTTTAGGTAATATATCGGCAGAAATATACTGATAAATATATACTTCCTTCCCTCTTATACCGAAACTCGCGTTTTTTCAATCACCATCACTCTTCTAGTTACAAAATTATTGCAAATGCAGAATAAATTTTTAAAGTTAAATATTCTAGTTTATATAAGATACTAACATAACAACAGTATGTACGCACCGTTGTTACTTTCTTACTTCCGTTAAGCTAAGTCCAACAGATGACTCCAAATCGATGAGTGTATTTCTCACCACTGAGGAGTTTCTGTCATCAACTTTCAGCGTCATCATCAGATCCTTGCTATCACTAGTGATTAAAGGTTTAGTCAAATAAGTTAATTGAGCCCAACTTCTATCAAAATACTCCTCACTGTAGAGGAATTCCTTTTACCGTCTTATAGTTCCATCGTCAGACTCTGGTTGCTATGTGTAATTTTAACTTATACAGAATAAAGTCGATTACATCAATAAATTTAATCATTTTTTTAAACATTTTAATTTATTATTCTGTGGACTCTTTTATTAAACTAATTTTGATTTTATATTGCATTTTATACATTATGCTATCCATGCATTTATTTTTCTAATTTTAAAGGGAAATTCTTATTTTTATAGTTTCTAAATACTTTGATGAAAATACTTTTAATTAATTTCGCGTAACATAATGATATCCAAATATATATTAGAAGCGTAGATAACTTTTAACAGACTGATTTTTAAGTTATTCTCGGAAAAGTTATGTTCTACTGACATAATTTAACATGTACGTTATTTTATTTTGATAAGTTATATTTGAATTGTTTACTTTATAATATAATTATGTTAATTTCGAAACAAAAGGAATGGTAAACAAGCTATTCAATTCATGCAATACATAATAACAAAATCTAAGTACGAAATAACAACGTATTGATTAGTAGTTGTTATTATGATTATGGAAATAAAATTGTTGTCCGGCTATTTGTCTATCACTGCTAGGAATTTAGCTATTTAAACTTTGATATTACTGCTTACGGCAATTAAAACGAATAATTGGTAAGTATGCACGAATTTATTGTACTAGATAAATTTAGTTCGTTCCTATTATCTATTAAATGATAAGCCATTCTTAGTTGATTTCAGAGGAAGAGCTTAAAGTTTGACTTTATACAAGTATATATCAGCAATCTTCTAAAAAAGCTACTCAACCAATTTTACTGTTAAACCACAAAGAAATATTTACGTTTCTAATGGAAAAGTCCCCGTAATTTTTAAGCAAATAAACTGGCAAACACAATTTTACGAAAAAAACAAATAATACTCGTAAACTCAACAAAAATATATTAAAATAATTTGTTGCCATGTACGACAAGCAATAGATAAATTATATAATATTAAACATTACATTACCGCTTATGGGATAGACTACTTTTCGGTTTATGAGTCTCACCCTTGATCACAAAATTATATATAGTATAATGGAAAATATTATTCATGCGCATCTAATGAGCTAAAACGAGTTATTCGAAAATACTTGCAACATAATCAAATTGCAGGATAAAATTCAAATTTTTGCCATTCAGATTAATTATGTCCATGACATTTTCTACTAATTAATTATAGCTTATTACATGTTTCTACTAATGAATTATAGCTTATTACATGTCTATTGATCAGTATTTTCTACTATTGGATATATTGTTCTAGTCAAAGATGATTCCGAAGGTCTAAAACCCGAAAAATCCAGTTTCTTTCTTAGCCGACAATGCAATAATCAACTCCTCATTATATCTCCCGTTACTTCCACATTAAAACAAATTACATTTTTATTAATCGCGATTATTATTAACCTAAAACGGTCTGTTGCCTGGAATGGAAATACGTCTTTCTGTCAACATCGTTATAGAAAATATTTCAATGTAGTGTCTTGGATTAATATTATTTGTAGTTCTACAAATTGAGTGGATCATTGCGATAGCGTAACAAACCCCACGTTATAGTAGGAAAATACTACCGCATTCTTAACTAAATATTGGTGATTGTCAAAAATGCTATGAAGCTGTATTCTAAATTGAAACTTTGGAAATGGTTTTAACTGTATTTTGAACGACAGCGACTAAGAAATATTACTTCAGGAAAATCTTTTATAACAATAAATATCAAGGAAATTGTCCTTACGCTATATATTGCTTAATGGTGATATAACATAAATTAGCTATTACGCTTTAAGCCTATTGTGCAGCATCGATTTTGTAGGCGTAAAACACACCTTTTTATATTTTCTTTTCTATTTTACATTCAAATAAAATATTATTTTCCACAGTATGGAGCTAAGTATTTTGTCACACGTGAAATTTATATTGCTTTGAGAAGATTAAAAATACAACAGAAAACATTTCATTACTTTATATTTTTCCATTCATCGAAAAGTCGTCTTTAGTTTTATAAGTCCTTTGAGACTTAAGGTATTGATTTCTCTCTTATATTTTTCCATAATATTGATTTAACTAAAATTAATCGTCTTCGAATCACACATTAATAATTAATAATACTGGTTTTAGGTTAATAGGTAAAGTCAGTCAATTAATTATAATTAACGAAAAAAAAATTATACGTAATTATTCACCGACCTAAAATGATTAATTTTTTATTTAAATTACTATATACGTAGTTAAAATGCGCAAAAAAATTCTTTCAGGTTTGCTTGTCTAGTGTCGTGTCAAATGTCAGCTTTCGTTAAATGTCAATGTACGTATCTTTTACGTGGCGTTTGTGGTATCTATATTTCATTTATTTGTCTTCTAGATTAGTATTTTACAGTTAAGATCATTTTTTCTCTTTTGAAAAAAATCAGAATCAGGACTTGTTGGCATTGAGAATAAGTAAAATGTCCTTGTAAAATGTTTGTACAATTACCATATAATTACCATAAAAAATGATTACTTATTATAAGGCAGAGGTGACAGTAGGTTTTGTTACTTTCCCCGGCAAATAATTATTTCAAAGTATTAAAATACCAGCTGGAGAGTAGAAGAATATAACTTTAGAAGTAATGTTTTTTCACGTTAATTATGTAATAATTTGTTACGTCACGGATCTTTTAAATTGTTAATTTTACCGGCGATGTGCTACGTCGAGGCAAGCGCGGGCGAGTGCCGTGATTAATTTAGTGGAACGTAACATTACATTAACGAAACGGGATGTATCAGAGCACGTCGCATCGTTACGTGTATGTCAATGGCCGGCTGCACCAATTTAACGGTTCTAAGTGTCGACGATGATCTGCGCAGTGCGCGTGACCCTGAACAACTTTTTAAATGTTAATTTGCTATGATATGTGGCAGCTGACAAGCATGAGAAGCATGTTTGCAATCAATCAAACTAAACTTGGACTCTCGGGCCACTTATTCCGTATGTGTGCCGTGAGTTCAGATGTTTTAATTATTTATATCTAACGTGTTGATTAAAAAAAAACAAGAACGATTTCATGAATTTTAGAAAGGTATATTTTTAAAAATAAACTAAACCCATAAAAATGTTTTTCCCCAGCACTTCATTGTTGCACTGTTGATCAATTTACGGAAGGTTAAAGAAGCATTTCATTTATTCCAAGGTCTATAAATAAACGCAAGGAATAAGTTAGCGTAGGTAATATAGTACTTCATTATTACATAGTAAGAAGTAATTAAGTTTAAAAGCCTTCGATTTTAATTTTCTTTTATTTTTTATCGCTCAATTTGAATAATTACAAATTAATTTTTCAACGGATTTTCTGAGGAGAAATAGAAATTCCAGACGCGTGAAATATTTCGATATAAATAATAAAAATGGAAAATATACCCCATATTTTCCATTTTTATTATTTATTGGCTATAATCATTTATAACAAATTTAAGATTGTATAGTGTAAATTGTAATTAATTTCTTTTAAAAAACTTCATGGTTTCTAGTAGGGGAGACCGAGGAGGGTTAAAACAATTTTAAAACGTGATGTCTTAAGTATGCCTTTTTTATTTGATGTTTTGTTTATTCGACTAGCAGGTAATTAAAATAAAAAAATTAATATATTAACTAATTATCAATCAAAAGTTATTTGGATAGCAATAAACCCTTTCCACTATTAGCAATATATTATTAGTCTGACAAAAAATTATAGCACTCATAGAATAGCTTTCCTTCAGTTGAGACTTCCCGGGCCCATGGTTTACACTCTACCTATTGATACATATGGTGGATTTATTACTACGCGAGAAATCTTTTACAGTTAACCAAAACATCAGTCCCGCCTCGATCGACGACCGGTCAATAATCGAATCTGGAACCCTACGGTGCACGGTGTCGTCTGAAACCAAACGCCAGTGATCAATCCAATACATCACGGCTACAACAGAGATTCCTTTCTGAGTTTTTTTTCTGACTGACTCACCCATTATGTAGTCTCTTGACACTGAAATTTCCTTTTTCAAAAATATCTTAAATAGAAGTGTTCGTTAAGATAGCTAATTTTATTTTTCTTGTACTGCTTTATTTTCGTTTTCCAGACATAGCCTTTGGTCTGAGAGCTTCTGGAGAGTAAGCGGTTATAGCCAAATTGTCTGCACTACTTAAAGCAGCGGTTACTATCCAGATAGATTGAAATTAATTGACTTGACTGAACTATAACAAAATTTAAATTTTCTGTATGCAAACTCGGACAAGCGTAATTAATGTTAACAGTGACTCTAGTTGAAAGATAGTTGAACTTGAATGACGCATGTGTATGACGAGCTTTTACTAGCGCCGTCAATAACAGTCAGATTAGATTGACCTGGATAAGCAGCACTTATCATATCTACAGTAGTGTCAAATAAAAGGAGATCATCTAAAGGCATATTTATGATTAAAGCGTATAGCGTTTCGTCGTCATTACTAAAATAAATTATATCTGAGTCGGATGGGTTTAAGTTAGCAGATGTAGAGTAGAAATATATTTCGTATTTCGAAGATATATTTCGTATTTCTGAACTATCTTGTATATCTGGAAAAGCAGTATTAATTACTTGGCTACGTTGAAATTCACCGTCATCAAATATTTCAATGTTGAGCGACCATAAGCCAGTCGTTCACCGAAACCATAATATTCCAATAACCGTCTGTTTTTATGAACCTAAAATGATACGATCCATGGGCTGTAATTTGTGTATGCATTATGGTGGACATGTATGCAAAATTATTATGTTTCATTTCATAGATAAATATATTTGCAGTATTTATAAATTCAACCATCAAAAATAAAACGATCATTAAATCGTTTGCGTAGAAATATGGACATCGGTAGTTTGATATTTTCTATTTCATTTCCAGCTAACGCAATAGTCACCAGAGTTTCTGCCACCGCTGATGTCATGACTCTGGATCTGGCAATGAACGGTAACCGACATAGCATTCAAGTGAGTATTAAAAAAATTATATTATAGATATTTATTTACATTGCGGTGATGTCATCGCTTGATTCAAACACAATGAAAAATTTAGTCACAAAAGAGTGCGTGTACAGCGGTTTATAATCTATTTATAAAGTGCAAAAGACAAAATGTATGAATACTCAAACAACAGCTCAAACATAATGCTCTCATCAGCTTTCGTGACGAGAAAATTATATTAAGTGAGTATTCATTCGTTTTGTCTTTTGCACTTAACAATTGAACTGTAAATGCAGCCTTAATGTTTAATAGTTATTTAGATATCACCCTTCGAATTGTGGAAGTTTTGCAAAAAAGTACGAAATATCCAAAATATGCATAGTAAACATTGTAACAATTATAGAAAACATTAATATAAAGACTAATAAAGAAACTAGGGGTCTAAAAATATTCAGATCTTCGACGCTGAGAATCAATGGACTGAGCGGGAGCGCTTTAAATTTGAAGTGTTACGACGCCAAAGTGAACAAAAATTCCCGATAAAAGTCTAATTCGCTGTGCGGTCATATGGCCGTACTGATTTATTCTATATTTTTTTACTAGCGGCTGTGTTACGATACATTACATTTATTTTTGGGTGGTCATTTTTGGAGTTTACTCCTTAAGAATCGATTTTCATATATAGTGCCCGATATGAAGTTTTATGAGGATTAAATTCAGAAGTTCAAAGCATACGAAGTTCAGAGCTTTAAAAAAGTATAACAATTAGATGGCCTCTCCGCGCAACATTTCTTCGCCTTTTTAGAGTGAGATATCAATATGTTTATTTGGCATTACCTGCGCAATAGGTACTGTGCATCAATCGTTGGCTAATTTCAGGCACATCTTTAATTGACAAATCGAATTATTTACTGAGGGTTGTAAGCGTCGTTCGTTTTGGCTGAAATTATTGCGTTTAACAAAAGTATTAAAGTGAATACGAGAAAAAGAAACTACACAGAAACAGAGAAAAGGCTATTCTTGCACATATTTGTCTCTTACAAAAATGTAACTGAAAATAAATGCACCGACGGAGCAAACGTGAAAATGAAAAAAATGTCGAGATATGTAATGATAATGGTATTATTAGTGGAAAGGTAAGTACAGTAAAATTTTCACGTTGATAATGAAAATGGAATACAGAATTAATTTATTTGCACGAATGTCATATCCTTTCTTTTAATAATGTACTAAGAAATGTGTTCTTTATTTGTTTCTTTAGGCAAATGGAAACCAATTGCTCCGGTATTGGCTTAATATAAAAGCCAAGTAGAGAAGAAAGTTGACAAAGGAAAGGCAGCAGCAGATGGCCATCGAAGCGCGATTAGCGTCAACCAAGTTCACCCCGTCGTTTCCTTAATAGCACCAAGGCTAATTGTGGAAGTCCTATGCTAACGGTTCTGCCCAGCAATGCAGTCGAGGTAAACTGATTAATATAGTAACGGGGCCCGAAAATTTTTAGATTGATTTATTTGAAGTGAATTTTATTCGAATTTATATTTAGTACTTATTCGGTAATACAACAGCAGTATTACAAACGAAAGTAGATTGTAATTTAATCGTCTCTAAAATTATAAATTGTAAAATTCATTTATGAACCTTTCATTTGGACTTTTATTTTATTTTATTTTATTTCTAGTGATAAGCGAAAATGTGTTGAAATTTAAAATTATTAAATTTGTGATATTCATGAACAGACATTGAATTAATTATAGTCAATTATCTACAGTTCCGTCTGAGCAACAAGACAAGTAGAAGTGAATTTTTTCTGAAGTCGCAGAAGCTTTGCCAACATCGTCGGAGGCAACGGAAGATTTTCCTGTGGGTCAGCCTAGGGGTGAGGTACAGGAAACCATGTCGGACGTGGACACGAATGTATCAATACGCAGGAGACCCACCAGCAGCTATATAATGTATCAATACATTGTATAGCTGCTGGTGGGTCTATCATGAATGTATCAATATGCAGGAGACCCACTAGCATTCGGATATCCAGTTGGCTTTCAGCCAAAGTCAGTTGCTTCAGATGGATGAATTAAAAAGAAATTGCATTAGTATCAATGAAATCCGTAAGGAAATTTTATTAAGTCAAGCTTGAGAAGCGAAAGCTTGTGCTGAGGGAATTGAAAAATAAATGAAATACGTTTTTAGGTTATCTATATTTTTTCTTACACATTTTTATTCTATTTTTGTTTTTAAATTTAGTTTTTTTGTTATTTCGTTTTAATTTTTTATGTACCCTATTTATATACTTTTTTCCAGACCAAACGTCTTGCTTCTTTTGTGCCTCTATTGAAATTGGGATCAGAAACCTTTAAACAGTACTCGCATAATATTCTTTCTTCGGGCGAAAATGCAATTTGAGTAGAATATCCTGTGGAGCATGGTTAAGTACTTTCATTTATTTTAAACACTCTCTCGTTTTAATGAATCTTTTAAATGGTAACTTGTTGCATCGCGAAGTAGATTTTTATTTCGCAATTTTGTTCTTTGGTAGCAGGCTTGTAGATTTCTTCGCTGGCCATAACCCAGTCAGTTTGCATGTATATTTATTCGGTATTCTGGAAATAAATCGGAAACCATGAACAACCCACCAACACATATAAATGTGCACAGGTCTGCTTTAACCTATCTATTTAAATAAAATAACGTGTTATAAAAATCGAGGAGGAAATATAAAGGTCGCTTGAAAATGAAAGAAATAAAAACTTTTGGCTACAGGTCTATTAATATTTTAGCAACAGAAAACAGTAAACGTCATTAAATGTCAAGAACTTATGTTACGAGTGAACATGAAATCCAATTTTTGAAAAATGAAGCCTGCGTTGTATGATGAAATGCTTTTATACATATCACACTACACCATATTTAGGCACTATAAATAACAAAAATATATTACAATGTGTATGCTATCAGGACTTCACACGAAAAAATTACAGCAATGTAATCAAGATTTCATTAATTTATCACCATGTGACACTAATGCAAATTTACATAGTCCCTATTTTTTTTATATAACCTCAAAATATGTTACAAAGGGATAAAATTAATATAACAATGGGACACAGTTTTAACTAAATAAACTGTATACATCTGTAATATATAGCAGTAGAAATCTGTAATGATGCAAGAATTTAAAGAAGTAGAGTTGGGTGGGGAGGAATACGACAAAAATTTACTTTCGAAGGATTTCGTGTTCTGAATGTTGTAACGGTACATCAGCTTTCCAGTTGCCACTCACGCGAGAGTACTACTCTCCCGCGTCCAGTGGGTCGGGGACGGGTTGTACGAATAGGGAAATGGTGCTTTAACTAGCTCGATAACATTCACAAAATTAGAAATATTTAAGCCATTTCGATCCACCTCTTTTTGAACCCCCTTCATTCTCCTCCAAATAGACCAAGAGGTTACCATAAAAGGTTGAAGAGATAAAGGTATAGGAGAAAATGTTTTTCATGTTTACTGCACATATCAATAATAAGAGAAATGGTTTTGTGCCTGCGCCGAAGTTGATGAGTCTTACTGATAGTTAACCATAGATTAAAGTTACTGTTACCACAGATCACAGAATTATAGAAAACCTGCTATTTCCTACAGGTTTGAAGGTAGCATAAAACGTTTCATTGAAAGTAAGCATGTGTTCCAAATTTAATCAAATGGACGCATTTAGTTATAGTTTGAAGCAGTAACTCGCTAGATATAGTATGAATTTAAAAAATTAGAAAAAATTATGAAAGGACATTGCGAAGGAATTCAGTGAAGTACAAAAATATGTGATGTAACTTTTTAAATATTAAATTTTGGTGATCATTTTAAGCTGCAGCTCAATTTAAAATAATAGTTATGTAAAAAACCGGCTAAGTGTGGATTCGCATAAGAGGAGTTCCGTAGCACCAAACAATATTAAATTTTGTATTTCTCAAGATACTGTGAAAAACAAAGTTATTGCTGCAGTCGGTGCCGAAAATATCCCATAGCTCAAAAAACTACAATAGATACATTATTCGAAAGGTTATTTTAAGTTTTACTAACTTCATTGTTCACAATTTAACACAAGTTAATTGAAAAGTCGGGTAGACAGGGGACAATTTTTTTAAGACTTTAGAAGCACATAACTCAACAACTATCTCATTCATTTGTAAGACCTATCTAACGATACCCTATACGCTTATGTGCACTGGATTTATTTTTATTTCTCAATTACACGTATGGATTGCCAATAATAATATATATAATCCCTATATACTTTTTTTTATTTCCACTATTTCATTGTTAAGCGGTTCATAGGAAACACCTACCATCCAAATTTCATCTATATAGTGCCAATAATCGCCGAGTAAAATATTTATGACATTCGGATAGACAGATGGACAGATAAACGGACGGAACGTAATTGTAAGGATTCCGGTTTGCCTACGGAATCCTAAAAATTGTACAGAAATGGGGGTACTCAAAGTTACACATTCACTTTGGTCCAAGAACAAAATTATTTTTTATTCGTCTGTGTATGTATTAACGTTTTAAAAATATTTTTCCTGTAGCTTTATCGACCCGATCTTTCACAATCAGCTCTCGTGTGAAAACTGCATTTCGCTGCCTGAGTTGTGTATCAAAATAACTACCTACTCAAACTTTGCGCTAAGCTGCACTTTAGCACACCAAATTGTTATTTAAGAAGTGAAGTATTACCTCTATGAATAAATAGACATGAACATGTTTGCCATGAAATCAATATTATAAATGCGTGAGGAAATCTTATTGAATCATTTGAACTTTCATGCAACCACAAATGCCGAGCTTACTAACATGTTTAAGGTTTCAAAACATTTACAACGCGTGAAACTCAATGTGTCCTTGAATTCTTATTAACCAATCCTGATCTCGCTGGGTGAGGCTATTATTTGGATGAGACGTTTAATGCTCCATCGATCGTCGTCGATGTTGGCAGACTCACAATAAGCTCGCGAAGTCTATCGACATTGGGAAGTAGATCTTTAACGATTGTATAACATTTAGCAGGAGACAGTCTCACAATATGTTATATACGAGGAGCGTACGTTATGTGATCATGTAGAATTTTTATTACACGCTAAGCAGTTGCATAGTCTCATAATATTGCGAACATAACTTACATAGCTGCAGTCAATGTCACATCTCCCGGAATGCGCAGTGCTTACGCAAGCGACAATGCATTCTCGTTGCGCCTGTACTAAACTGTACTGTAACTACGCTCTTATTAATACTGTTGCAAACAATAGGCGTCACACGCGACTGACTTTAGATAAGTGGAGGTTCATGACACTTTTGGGTATGCGGTCCTACAACAGAAATGATTTTCTAAACCCCTTTCTAGTATCGAGATGGAAAAACAATATCTCAATTTCGTAATTATTGAAAAGTTGTTAATATAATTAAAAGACGTTATAATGACACAAGAGTGAGGAGTTCTAAGAACGAAATACTACTCCATCTAAAGCATCGTATTTCTACCTTGCACTCGATTACCATATTCCTACACTTACATCGCAGTTAGTATGCATAAGAAGACCTTCAGTGCTATTTTGCATCTGGAGATTTGAAGTTGATTTAGCTATAATTAATTTCGTCCCTTTGTAATATTAATTTAGTCCCTTTGTAACATATTTTGAGGTTATATAAACAAAATAGGAACTATGAAAAGTGCTATCAGTGTCACATGGTGATAAATTAATGAAATCTAGATTATATTGCTTTCATTTCTTCGTCTGAATTCCCCATAGCATACACATTGTAATAAATCTTGTGAGAAATAGCTCAAATGACTTTATAACTCCAAATGTCCCAAAAAAATATCATTGTTGGGAGATCCAAGTATTTCGTTGTCTCCACGAAACAAAATGTCTCTCGATGCCAACGAATTTACAACTGTGCCCATTATATTTCCAATAGTTTAATTCTTCCACATATTCAGATAGCAACTCAATATCTACGTTATTCGCGCGAGGTTAGTGGTCATAGATTGATTGTATCCCAAATTATTCTCGTACTCCAAAATGATATGATTAATATGTTTCTACTAAGCACAGAAGCTTGTATTGGAAGGGTTAAATAGATAACAATAAAATCAAAATAAATTCTTCATAGGCGAATATGAAAGCAAATATTTAAAGTGTGCAAAGAGAACGTTCCAGTCGTATGAGTTTCAGCTTGTTTTTGATTCAACAGATTTGGGGAATAATCTAATTGCCAGTTAACATGAAAATTACCATGAACCGATAGTATAAAAATGCTCTCCAACCAGTAGATAATACTTAAATTTTAAATATGTAACAGGTTTTTTCTACTCATTAGAAAGTCAGACACCGATCGCCTACCGCAAGAGGTTCCCGGGACATGCAGTCCCCACGAGACAATAGATAAAGATGGCACTGGCGTCACAACGGATTTGTTCAGGGCCGGTATCATCAATAGATGATACCTAGCACTAACTAAATGTTGGTCAAAAAAGTGCTGATGAATAGTAGAATAATAAAAAATTATGTATTTTTTGGATCCAAAACCAATTCAAGGGCAAAAATTATATTCAGCATAGGGGACAAGCAAAGACTTTTCAGCGCATTCGCAGATTAATGACATCTCTATGGTTAAAATGTTATTATTGCGGTAATCTGTGTAATATTTAAACATTTTCATTACGTTTTTGTGCAAATGATATCTTATGTCACATTCACAAACTCACCGAGACAGACCGGCCCGATTGTGTAAATAATATGTTTATGCTCGGCCAGTTTCGTCTCGGGCGCTCGCTCTATATCGGTTTTCGACTAGAGTTGGTTGTGGCGAAACATATATATATATATATATATATATATATATATATATATATATATACATATACATATATATATACATATATATATATATATATATATATATATATATATATATATATATATATATATATATTAACCACACATTTAAAAAAAATAACAAAAGTGTATCGCAAAACAGAATCAACAAGTATTGTGCACATTGCACAACCATACATACAGTTATACTCCATTCAATTTGAAGAGAGAATGTTTATATACAATAAGTTTACAGGTATTTTAAACTTTATTATTCTATTCACGTTCGTAATTGAATGTGGATTTATTTAGTATGAGTGATTAAAAATATATTTTAATAGAGCCCATATTTACACTGTATACATACGTATCTTATATCGGCTATATTTTATATTTAAAAGAAATGCAGATACGTAAGATGAAGTGTTTCAAAAAATTTATAAATTTTATTGTTACTTAAAAAAGACATATAATAAAATAATACCAAACATTTCGGTGGAAATAGTCGTTAAATTAAGTGTTAGGTTATATAGAAAATTATTACAAAGTAATCAAAAATACTTAATTTTTGAATAATCATTAAAATATTTTTTGATAACGAACTAATGTATAAAAATACATAAAATACAACAATATTTCACAGAAAAAATGCATTACATACATATACAATTACATCACAATGAATCTGGGCTTCACACCGAAATCCAAAAATGCTAGTACCAGCCGGTTGTGTCTAATGCTAGTACCGGCCTTTTGCCGATATCACTGAGAATTAGTATTACAGAACATATCATATCTATTACAGGAAATATTCATCATAAATCTATCTATTACATCGTATATCAACATTAACAATATTTGTTCAGCCATGCCGCGCGGCTTATTAAATGACATTGCTCCAAGTAAAAATCTTATTATTTAAAAGTAGTGTGTTTTCTTTTGCCACATACAATTTCTTTTGTACCCAGATCATTTTGATTGTGTTTATTTTACAGTCATATAACGGTAATCTTAGTATTTTACAGTTATATGTATTCTCGGACAGCTGTACAGGTACTGTACTTAAAACAACATTCGCCATTTTAATTACACTCATACTTAAAAAATATTACACATGTAACACAACGAACTTAACATTATAAAATACATAATAATATAATACACTTAATATGTATTTTAAAATAATGTTTCGAAACGCTAAAAATTTAGAAGGCAATATAGGAAAATGATAAGTCAGTGAGTCTCGCGATTTATAATCGCCATTACATTGATAAGTGTCGCAAACAAGGAAGCGTTGTATATACGTGGTATATATAAGTTTCCAAACGTGGGCATACAGTAAACAAAAGAATATAATTGATATCCTGAATTTATATGCTTTTGGATGTGTGTCCTTTGAGTGTGTCCTTTGTAAACATATAAATAATGAATGTCGCAAATAATTATATTGGTTGTGCGCGTGGTTTAATTTATATTTGTTAGTCCTACGTACATTTATATAGGGTCACTTCAATACAATTGTTAAGTTTCGTGTTTGTGCAACAGGAAAACAGATAGATAATTATACGAACCGGCATTGGTTGTCTTCAAAACAAAACTAATAATTTAGTTTTACAAAACAAAACTAATAATTTAATTTAGTTTTATCCGAATGGAGTATGAAAGTTTATTGCCCCGCAAAATACATAAGCACAAATCGGCATTTTTACCTAATAAACTGATGATTTTATAAAGGTCGAACCAAAAGTACGGTTTTAAAATAATATTATTAACTAAGTCTCAAGGTGTATTGACCTTAAAAATGGGTATTTACATTTCTTCTCTTTCTAATATTTATTCAAATATTTTTCTGATTATTCAAGTAGTATAAAAATTAATTTAGGTATGTCAATTTGAAATAAATATTTAATTATTGGTCGAAGATTTTGCGATGAGGTAAACATTACATTTTCCGCAGCCATTGACATACATATATTACTTTTTAAACTACATCTACAAAACTGCAAATGTAGATATATGTTTTCTTTTCAGAATAATATTTCAATTATTATATTATTTTCCACTTAGTACACTATGCCGCTCATAATGCGTTTTGTCCTTGTAAGACTATGAAAATGCGTTATAACGAATCACTGCGAATGCACTATAATATGTATAAATACAATCAAGGCTGAGTTTCAGGGTAATTCAGTATGATATAGCTTGTTCGATAAAATGAGTAACCGAAAATGTTTACTGTCTTTGCTCTAAATGTCGTGAGCTAAGATTAGTGAGCAATTTTTATTCGAACGTGTACGTTGCCGTATACATTTTTTATTGAAAAAAAATTAAAAAGTGTTTTTTAAACTTCAAAGTTTCAATTTACCTCAGATTGTTTTAGGACGTTGATATTTGATGTTGTAGTGTTAATATTTTTAAAAGTTATTATGTTTTTACTGCTTTTTGGTTGAATGCAATAAACTGTCGATCGAATAATTCAAATCATTATTCAAATCGAAAGATTCAAATCGAACAACAAATTCATAAGTGGCTCTAAATTTATATTCCAAATTATAGTTTCCACGTTATGCTTACATATATGATAACCTTAAAAATGACAGAGTTATTGAAGAGGTTTCAATGATTCTTGAGAATCCTACATCTGAACGGGTTCAAGAAGAGCTACCACCAACAGTACCTTCAACATCAAGATCGAATAACGATGCTCACAAAAAGACACTGCAAAAAGACAATCCTTCAAAGTACCTGACTGACACGTGCTTAGTTGTAGAACTTATAAGTTGTGCTGCTTACTAACGTGCGGAAACGATCCAAGCAAGTAGCAAAGGTAATCACATCTCCGAATTACATTAGTGAAAAAAGGAAAAGGAAAGTAAAAATAACAAGATTATGAAGAAAAAAAATCAATATTGAAAAGCAAAGAATTAAATTAGATTGAAGTTCCGAGGAAGAAGAAACGATAGAATTAGCCAGTAAAAATTCAGGTCCCGAAGATAATATATATGATTGCGTGGGATGCAGCGAAAATTACTACGAGACTGAAAAAATAGAAGATTAGCTGCAATGTGTTTTTTATAAATTATGGCTGCATGAAAATTGCACTCCGTTCAACAATTCTCGCAATCCTTGTAGCAAGAAAATGAAGAAACAAGAAACGAAAAAGAAAATCTTACACGAGAAAAGTAATGAAAATGGCAAAATGAGAGACAACGTGACCTAGAAATTAATTATAACGGATATTAATATTAAATCTTTTTTAATGTTTTTTAAAAAAAAGTCAAACATTAAGAATAATCTACTAAAATATACATCGAAATAAGAATAAAAGCTCAGTTTTATAACAACATTATCCCAACGTACGTATATAATTTGTAGACGACACTGCAAAATATTGTAGTACCTACATTTATTTGAAAAGAAAATAATATGTCACGATGTTTGTTTATTTATCTATACGCAAAATATACTATATCTGTGTATAATGTTATAAAATATAGAAATATAGCAGCGTAAGCTGACACATTGTCGCTGTCTCACTCTAACGTCTTATAAAATTAACGAATAGCATATATCCTCTATTCTTTTTCAGGGTCGAAATTTCGATTATTTTCACGAAATATTTGAAATGCCTGTCAATTTCGCCAAAAAACTGGAGGATAGTAGGAGGTAGGTAGGTAGAGACATTGGTACATAAATTAAGAAAATAATATTCAAAAACTAACCTTTTTAGAATTTTTTTTATCTGGATCTTCTAGACAATCTCACTCTCAATCACGACAACATAGAAATTTATAAAATAAATTGGAAAAGTTTCATCACCTATCATAATTCTATAATTTTTTGCTAACATAAATATTTCTTAACTTGTTTTTTTAAATATTTATTTGACACCCTTCGTGGATAATTTTAAATTATTTCATTAAATGTTTGCTTTTCTTCAAAATTTTCAAAAAATACCTATGCGTTTCAAAATAGTATTAGAAAAGCCATTCCCATTTGTGAATACAATTTTTTTCTTGATTTTTTTAGGATTTAATACGGAATTCTAAATAACAATATAAGGTTGAAAACTTAATTTTTAATTCGGAAATTATCAACTAGTTAAAGCCAAGATCTAAGCTATGTTGACTGGCCGATTTTTTTTATCAAATTTCGCGTTTCTTTTTCTTTTTTAAATCTGCTCATCAACACAATTAATTTTACACCCACTTTGATAGATTTTTCGAAATTTTATTTTTTACCTAAGGACACCTAAAAGATTAAGATCATTCCAAGGATGTCTAATTTGTGGAATTCGAATTGGCTTTTTTTCCTCTGGATGATAATATCTGGTCCAACCTATATATATATATATATATATATATATATATATATATATATATATATATATATGTATATATACATATATATATATATATATATATATATATATATATATATATATATATATATATATATAATGGGATCGCTGAACTGCGAGCTGGATAATGGTGGACTCATAAATAATTAATTTTGCCAAGATGAAATTTTTTATATCCGGTATTATTAAGTCATTGCTACGTATGTGTTATTGCATATATCATTTCAACGATCGTAACTACTTAATAGACGACAAAAATGGTTGCGGGTGATTCCACGGCAGTTGTCTGCAAAATTTTATAAAAATAATGTATTTTTTTAAATTCAGCACAATATTTGTTAATTGTGATTTAATTCTTCGAATATTTCCATTTCGAATTCTTTGAACATATTTGTTAATAAGTCACATAAATATTGCACAATTAGTAATGACATTATGATCATCCATCTATATATGTTTGCCTGATTTCCATGCTTAAACTGGATATGATTATAATATTCCTTTTAGGTACAAAAGGCAAAAAACGATATTATTAAAAGCACTTGGTTAGAACTGACTTGATTCCAGATTTAAATATATAATATACATGTTTTAATAATATAAATAAAAATCGCTTTAAAAAATTATATTTACAAAAATACCAGTTTTTGTCGCTTGCTGGACAGTTAGAGTCGTTCAACTGGATTGTTACTCTACTAATATATAGTTATAAGTATGTAAAACTCGCCTGTCTACTATTTTTTAGGATCGGATGTTCTAAATAATCACGTCCCAGCGTTTATCAAACACTTTTTCTGTGAAAAAACCTACAACTTGCAAAATTCATCATCTTCATTCATCATACATTTCTGCTAACTGATTACCAATTCATCGATTCCCTTATCAGGTAAGCTAGAATTACTATTGTACAAACTTTCATCTTTTATCTAAGAACTCCATAAAAGCTCTTCGACTATAAGTCGACTACAAGCAGAGGATGCTTACCGAAAGGCAAACTTATTTTTCCTCAATCATCAGTTAAATATTTTTTATATATCCAACTAATGCTTTTAGGGATTTGTTGGAATCTTCCTTCCCACTACAATTACTTCGAAAAATATAAGAAAATAAATTTTTATTATAGAAGCTACTGTCATTATTGATTATGGTTATCTTCATAACTTATAAGTTAATTCGTCTGAAATTTTGTACGATTGGTTTTACGCGAGTATTTACTCATTCGAACGACAGATTTTTTAAAAAATATTAACTATTATATTACAATTAATTTTTATAAAGAATTAACTATTTTTTTGTAAATTATGCAGTAAAGATGCTATAAGCGTCGAAAATAGAAGACTTGGTAAAATGTTTCCACTATATAGATTAGAGTGATATACTGTATCCCCATTACAGTGTAACGATAGGCATCATTTTTGTCTGCTTATATATCCATTGCGTTGTTTTATATGTATTTCAGAACCTGACATACTGACAGCAACTGGCGTCATGCAGCAGTTTGTCACATGACAGACAGTCACATGGACACGTGTGTTATCTTATAAGGAGTTGGTTTTCAAATGTTATTATAAGTGGACATATGCTATTAACATCTAATTATATGAGACAATTATTAAAAAACTTCAATGTGCACTAAAAATATCTGGTAACACGTTTCAATAATTATAATTTTCACATCATTTATCCTACCGAAATGTAATTCATTTGTAACATTAAATTGTTATCTTACATTAATAAAACTATTTTTATTGTTTATCTTTACCACCATAGTTCAATTCATTTCATGTTTTCTATTAAAATATAATTTAACACCTCAACATTTCTGACGATAAGCCAGTATGATAATGTGAATCTTTACCCTAATGTAATTAAAATGTTCTCCTATTATATTAATTAACTCACGACTATACCTTAATTACTTATATCATATATATATTAATATTTTTTTAGATCCTACAATTGTAAATATTATAATTAAAGCAATTATAATTGTAACTGAGCGCTGTCCTTCTCTTTCTATATCTCCTGACATAATGGCCTTTCATCGTTTCAAATTTAATTGCGTAATCATTTAATTTTAAATAATTGTTTTAAACTTAACCATCTGTTTTCAATCACCCGGGAACCTACGGTTGCAATTTATTTTAAATAAATTTTAAAAACTCAAAAATATCCATTGGATTTTAATTAGTTTTTTGAAAAGTAACATCAAGTTAAGGAGTTCCATTGTTCATCTCCACAACTCATCATCAGAACCCGACCTGATAAGTGGTGTAGTTATTTTGCAAGGCAACAACTACCTGTAGCAAATATTTCGAATCATAATTGTTGATGTATGTAAATTTTATAATGCAAATAAGTTTCCGTTCGATGATTTTTTTTATGATTTTCGATGCAGTCTAAAGTAGCAGCAAACTTACGATCTACTTCGATTTGTATTTTATAATAAAGCCTCATCCCGAGAAACCTGTTTAACGAGTACAATCTTAGCCGTACGACTTATTACAAAGGAATTATTAGGTAGTCAAATAAAATAATGGATTGCAATATAATATGCCTTTTTATACTGATTGTTTAATTAATTTTAGATAACCTTAGAATATAGAGTAATTCAGAAGGCGTACACGCCAAGTCTCTTCGCAGGCGCCTGAAGCCAAAAATCAACTCCCCCCTCCCCCACCGTACTCCCTCTACTAACACCCCACCTTACGCACACCGTGTTACCTGCAAAATAATTTTACCCACCAATTCCGGGAAATCGACGCTTATAAATATATCTGCTTGCGGCAGTCCGATACACATTTGCATCGATTTATGTGGTGCATTATTTACCTTATATGAAGTATTATTACGGCTGTCGTGTTATATTTCTTCAATGTTTATTCCGACCACAATCAACAGCCGAAAATTTTAGGTTAAAATTACTAAAAACTTTGCGTCACATTTCACCATTTATTAATTAAAATGAGTATTAAAATACATTGAAATGGAATATGTGTGAGTTCGTGAATGTGTGTATGTTTGTGTCTGTATGCGTGTGTGTGCGTGTGCCTGCGTGCGTGCGTACGAGTGTGTGTATGCACATTAATCTACAAAATTATTTTGGTAGTTTTACCAATAATTTTTTGTTTATTTTTTTTAAATGCAAAAAGAAAACAATCAGCTTAGTGGCTTAAAGTCAAACGAGATGTTAAAAAGCCAGCTATACACATTTGAAAATAATTAGTATCGTACTAAAGAAATTCAAAAACAGAATAAAAAATTATTTATATTAATTAGCGTTCAATGTTGTGATAAAGTTTCTACTTATTTTAAATAATATCGGTTCGCCTTTCCAGGAAATTGAAGACGGCGAAAATTAATAAATGTAAAATTTGTTTCTTTCGCGCGTCTCCGTTATCCTAAATACAATGATTATATATGCGATAGGTAAAACATTCTAAAATTAAATATTACAGTGGAAATTTCAAATGTTACACCAAAATCTCCAACGACATTTCCCAAATCCCGATTTTTTAACAAATTAAATTTTACATTTTTCTGTATCAAGAAATTAAGACATTTTAACTCGGGTAAACAATTTTTTAACCGTAATTTTTTAATCTGTGACAGCTATGTTGAAACATAGAAACCACACGACCGTTCAGAGCTGTGTCTTAGATTGCACTGGCAGCGTTTTGATATTACGCATTTTATACGTAGTTTTTGTGGATACAAAGTCGCGCGTATTTTCGCCTTCTGGAGTACTCGTTATGCTAAGTAGATAATCTTAAAAGGCTAGATCTTGTTCCACCTTGCCTTTCCAAAAATACATTATGACTCTCACTGTAAAATTAAAAAATCCACAATAGAAGCAAACTTAATTTTTAATTCAGTAATGCGGAACCCATCATTACTCACTCACTTTGAAATAATTTAACCATACATTTTCAATTAGTGATAAAGAATTAATCGTAATTATTTTAAGCACCACCCTAAGCAATAACACTAAAATTAATTATACTTCTAAAAAGAGCAAGATATATAGAATTCATCTCCATAGGATTATGTAATTTATTTAATTTATAAAACAAACAAGTGAAATATTTGGATAAATTTTTAGCACACTCGTTCCATTTTTTAAAACAGTCAAATTATTTGAAAAGTTCAACTTGTTTTAATTTACTATTATTGATAAATAGCCTAAAATATGTATATAATAGGACAATATCTTTATAACTACCAAAAGTTAAGTTGAAAAAAAAACACTTTTTAGTTTTTTTTTCAATATTTAATGAAAGTAGATTATACTTAAGTAAAGTATCTAGCTGTTTTAACAATTCAGTTAAAAAAACCCGGCCTCCAAATCAACTATTACCAATACATAACACTGCCATATCATGAGTATATGAAACGGAGAATTATTTGGCAATAAGCCAAAAATGTCATTAATATAAACAATTATATTTTAATCCTTTGAAGGTTACGGATAATCTCACAGTAAATGCCTCACACAACACGAGACGACTGTATTAATATGCAATCTTTTATGCAATTGCTGCAAAAACTTTACGTTCTTGTGTCAATCTGCCCACACTGAATACAGCGTATGTAGGTATAGATTGTCCATATGAGTTAAGTATTACCACAGAATATTACAAAAGTTATCAAGTTTTTACTAAAAGAGGTAAATGAATCGGAATATATAAAAAAGTAACTTTGCGTCGATTTGTTGAAGTGAAAACTTCTTTAGGCGCACCTTCGCACTACACTTTGAATTGAACACTGATTCTGAGGAGCGAACGAAACTTGCTCGTGTCGGTGACGTTCGCTTGGATCAGTGACGTTCGCTCAGGTATACTCGGTTTTTTTCGACATCGGCCAAGTGAGTTCACTGTCTAGCATGGAGTGCGTCCTTTGAAGAATTACGTTCTATTTTTGAATAATGTTTCATTCGAGTATAATTTAATATAACACGCGTATGTTATTTTTCCGACTAATTCCCTATTCGACCAGTTTTGTTGTATTGTCGACTCTTTCCGACTTAATTCGACCAGCTCGTTTATATTGCAGTATTACATTAAACTTCCTTAAAACGTTAAATAACTTACACAAATATAGTCGGGTTCGTCTGGGATTTAAACCTGGTACCTCTCGCAACCAAAGAGAAAATCATACCCCTAGACCAACGAGTACTTGTAGTAGTTTTCGAAGATTTTTATGTACATATGTAAACGTAGTTTTTTAAATAAAGTTATTTTAAAATATAAAATATTTTTAGCAATATTTATCGATAGATGGTGCTATACTGCATGGTTATACATATTTATTTAGCTTAAAAAGTTTTCAAATTTGCAATTTAGCGTAGTTATACATATTTATTAAGCATAAAAAAATTTAGTGTACCTCCCCTAATATCAAGGGAGTTGAATTTGTTGGTATAAGAAAGATTAATTCGGTGATATCTTCCACATATAGGATATAACTGAATAGATACTTCAAAAATTACTGGTGGCATATCATGAGCACTTTTTCGATATAGGCATCCGCTTACGAAAAATCGAGCTTTGAAGTGGTAATTTACATAAGAATTACGTATGCCCACTTTCTACCAGTTAAACCGCTATTTTTTATATCTGGAAAATATTCACAATAGTAGTATATATAATGAAATTAAAAGTAAAATTTTCACACCTGAATAGGGGTTGTCAACAGTAGATAGAAACTCAGTTTCATAGAAACTCACAAATTTTAAAATGTATATTTATTATATCTGTGAAAGGTATACTAGGCAATAAAATTATACATTTTCATGATAAGAAATAACATTATTTAAGTATGCACCAAGTCTTACGCCTGTGAAAGATGCTGTAAGCAATCTATTTTATTTTATTTAATATGGTAAACAATAAACATTAATTCTTTTAATTAGTTTATTAGAAATACTATGTATTAGAAATACTAACCCTCGTTGTGTAATCGCACGGGTTCCATAAACATTCAGATATTTATAAACATTTAAGGGTACATAGTATTTCCAATAAACTATTTATGATTATTCATATCTATTGCATGTACTTGACAGGTTTTCTCTTTTGTAGTTTATAAGGATTATGTTTCATAACATTAAATTATTTACATATCTATAGAAATGTACCGATGTCAAGTTTCAAAATAGATGATCATATTACTTTTTACATTGCTCATACTATCACGAGATAATTTTAAGAAACAACTTCCCTGAAATTGTGAAATATAAAAAGCCCGTCGATTTCGAGGAAATTTACAACGACGCGACTCACAACTTAGTAACTGCTGTTGCGAGACTGATTAGTCATTGAAACTGAGTTTATGTTCGTTGCTAATATTAAAAGTATTATTTAAAAATCGATTATATCCTAGAAATTTATCATCTTTACAATAATAATTTAAACTAGTGGCCACCCAGTGTTTGAAATTCGACCCTAATTCGTTAAATTTTTAAGTTCTACTTTGTTACTGAGATTCCTTTATCAAAGAGTATACTTTTAGACTATTATGTGTTTGGCATTGACAGTATGAATGTAAACAATGATTCATTTAATGCATTTATAATATATAATTTAATATATTTTTAACACATATTGTATATACATTTTAGCTTTCTGATTCCTTCTTCATGTAACTTTAACTATACCAAATCTCAAACTCATCCGCCCACACAAAATGCTTAAAAAGGGGTACAAAGTGATCTCTTCACGTATTAATATACAGGTAAAACTATAGTAACGCATATTAGAATGGCTAAAATATTTAATATTGGGAAACTAATTGGATTACTGAAATAATTTTGGACAAGAAAGATCTAGATGTTTAGGTTAATATAAAACATATTTATATTTAACGTACAATATTGATCTTTGGTTTCTTAAATTTGTCTAAATTACCATACTTGTTATCTATTACATTAGTAGTCATTATCTACTAGATTAGATCAGAAATGTTTCCATTGACGTTAATTCTAGGGTTAGTCTAAGATACATTCAATATTTATATTTAACATAGTTATACCGGATATTGTTAGATATTTAATATCGAAATCCTATTCGATATCGACTATCATTTAATTACTGCCAGTTATATATTTTTTCCAAACGGGATTTTTTTATAACATTCATGTGTTAAAGAAGTTAATGACTTCTGTCACATTTTCTTTTTCATAAATTCAATTATTCAAAACTGTCCAAATATCTTAGACAATATCGAACAATTATATTCTTTTAATTTAAAAAAAAATCGCAACTTGGCAGATTTCTTCCAAAGTTGGATGAAACTAGAAATATAATGGAATATGCGCTCGCAGTTCTCTTCAGCAATACGTTGACTGTCGAATGTCCAATAGAGTTTTGGTTTAAATTGTTCTTGAGTGTTAAAATGAATTTTAATTTATTTATTCCACCTTTTGGTGACAAATTAACAATGTCGAGATTGAACCGGTCCAATAAAAAGTAGAAGTCATGCTCGATTCAATAATCTGCATCGGCTCTTATTTCTTTTTTCGCAATGTTTTATGTTGAACCGGTTATTTCTCTAATATATCTCTTTAAAAAACAAAGTTTAATCCATTAGTTGTTAACATTGTATGAATAATTAAAATTTAGTTATTTACCAATGTTCTGTTAATACTTGTTATATTTTAATGGCATGTAAATTCCAATCTTATGTTTTTTTCTGTTATTACGTATTTTAATAATAGAAAGACTAAAATTTCAAATAAAATGTACTAAACCACCTGTTTATGTAAATGCTGACAAATAATTGCTGATACAATACGCACTTTTTACAGCTCCGTACATAAAAGGTAAAAACAACCCTTATGGCGAGACTTCGACGCCTGTCTTTCCATATGTCACGGTTATTTGTGAGATGCAGAGAATGATTTACAAGGTAATTTTTTGAAAAAAAGTTCAATGATATGATTGGGATCAGGACCAACCCAATTAATCTTCATATCAAAGTTAACTTTGACTTTAGTCAATCACTGGTGTCTGTTGATTTTAGTCAATCACATTGACTCTATCATGCTTCTTTAAATGTGACGCGCAACAGTAAAAACCTCGCATTTTGACGAATTGATATATAAATTGATTATTCGAAGTCTAGTTGTATTGATTGATCCTTGGAACGTATTGGGTATTGGAATATTCCAGGTATTGGAATATTCCTCTGGTTTCCTTTTAATATTTTAGATATCTCGCTGGTAATGGAAAAAGTAATTTTATCATGATGGATGATGATTGTTATATTAACATCATAGAATAATTAGGTAAACATGTTGTATAATTTATTAAAATTATGATCATTGTGGCGAATAAACACTGCTAGAGTATTAGTAAACTCATAATGTGTAAACTCGTTCTGAAACAAAAATTAATTGTTTAATTATTTCAACTTTTCACGCGTTATGGAATAACAATAAACTTCAATTAGTTACATACTTAGTCCACTCTAACGAACAAAACTTGCGGTATACAAATTATAAATTTTGGAATATGTTTACTAAAAACAAATTTAATCTTCTTATGTTTCGATATAGTCAAATATGAACTGAATTAAAACTCAACAAATTTCATGATAAACTATACTTGAAATAGTGAGTCCTTGTGAGTTTTCAAAGATTCTCTGAATATCTTCACACCTACATAAGACCTGATACAACTCAGAGCCAAACAGGGTCGTCCATGAGAAAACACTAGCTTTGGAAGATATATACTATCTTTTCTCAGCGACTGTGACCGATCGAATACGAGGTAACCGAAATTTGAAATCTCTTCATTTGTAATGGAAGAACGGAGTCTGAAGAATAAGTTTTATTTTTGTGATAGGAACTCTCTTGCCTGGACTTGTAGCTAGCTGCTACCTTAATCTAATAATAACCTTGCAATCGAATAAATTGATAGGACCTGCATATATTATTTGCAGTCAGATTCATTGATCTATCCATTAGTAGCACACCTTATTTATTTATTTGATGTATAATTATCTAGTGAACTTAATACTACAGGAGCAATCTCTTGCTGCCAACCAGGCTTACAAGGTATTTATAAAATTATAGAACATGTAAATAGCTAAAAGTGGTAATAACAAAATATGATAATTAATTTTTTGAGAAAACAAAAAAAAACATAATTTTAATACATAGGGAGGAGTTTTGCACTAGGATTGATGGGTAGAAAAAGAAAAGAAGAAGGATTAAAGGAGTTGTAGATGAAAGAAAATGGAATGCGAAAAGTAAAGTTGGGGGAGGTATGATTTTTTCAGATCACTTTAGAATACTTAAACGGACGGTAAAAGTCTGATTTCGGAAATGAATTTGTTCCATAACTTGGCACATGAACAGTAAAGGAATGATGAAACAAGAGGTTGTATATATGGGTAAAGAAGCGTGAAAGTATTATAAACGTTGATCCCCGCAATGGACAGAAAGGGCTGTAAAGCTTGCACCAAGATAATACGGTTTGTAACAATTTTTAAGACATTAAACAGCGGAATAATGTAGAAATTGTGCCCGTCGCGAATCGAGGTCCACCTGAGCCGTGACTTGAACTCAGAGATGTGATCAAATTTGCCGAGTCTGAAAATGTACCGAATTCATACGAGTAAATGTCGAAGTCGTCGAAGTTTGTTAATCAGTTGTTCCGAAAGATTAGGATACACGCACACGATATGACGGCACACGTCTCCGCAATCACTTACCTCAATTATGTTGAGAAACTCTGTAGGCACTTTAATGTTTAAATTAACATCAAATGATAAAACTGTACTTATGTTTTTATATATAACTTCGGTATTATGGATTCTTTCAAGTTATATTCATTTTGAGACAAATTTAACTTTTTGAGGGTCAGAATAATTTTCTCACGTCTGGAATTTGAAAATTCATCATTTTCCAATTCATCATTTTTCTTAATTATGAAATTAATTAGAAAACCATTTCCCAATAACCCTACGAAAATCATTTAATCAATTTCCAATAACGATTAGTAGTTAGTGAATACTTCTTCCCCTATATTTACTACAAATTTCTATTTAGATATTTCTCTCAAACTGTGTAGAAGCTACGAATGATGACAATGGGCCTATAATTCTTATAGTAATAAATTTTATTGTAACGGCACATCCAAGATGAGGAGAACGATCAGTCTTGTCGGTCTACAATCACCAGAAAATAACATAATTTCCAGCAAAGGGGAGTCTTCGTTCTTCCTCATTTATAATAATATTCTAATACAAATGAACCATTACTTATTAAAAAAAATTCAAGTCACAACCAGGCGAACTGTTCTAAGTTCTCAAATTAACATTCCTTTACAAAAAGTTGATCCATTCAAACATCGCAATTATGATAATGTTTTCCGGATTATCCGTTAATATTTATTTTAGGCATTATTCACGAATTTACACAAAGAAAAGCAGATATGCTTGTGACAGTAAAACAAAAAAAATGCAAAACAGTTCACTTTAGTTTTCGTTTCGATGGAAAAAAGATTGCTATATATTTGGAAAGTGATTATGAATGTAAATATCATTAAAACTTAGGACTTATAGAATCGTGATTTATTATTTATAATTATATTTTCTAATTTCAATATTAGAAGTTTAAAGAGAAGAGAAACTTTATGCAACACTATAATGTTTGATGAATCAGTTAATGTACCATTCATCAACATCAAGTTGGATGTTCGGATTATATTTATATTTTCTCAAATTAATAGTAAATTTCTTATGTTTTGTAGTATCGTAAATATTAATCAATAAAAAAAGTCATTCTATATGAAATCGTCTAATCGTTAAAACTGACAAATTTTAGATTTTGCTCAAACTTAGTGAGAATTTCTTTACGATCACAAAGAAGAAAATCCAGCGTCATTTAATTTTCACATGCGGCAATCCTCGCTTACCCGAATTAAAACATTCAAAAACGTCATTTTTATTCTTTAATATTTTTAGCTTTTAAAATCGAAAAAAAACCACAACTGATTCGATCTGCCCACTTTTTATAAAAAATCGGTTTGAAGTTCAGAAATTTTAAACAATTGCATTGTTTAGGCTATAATATTAATTTGTTGGCCACAAGATAAAAACATGAAACTTACATTATGTTTAGTCCCTATCTTAAATTTCAAAAATCTGTTACGGTCGTTTTGTTATTTTCATTTTTTGTACGAGTGCAGGTGGTTTAAAAGAAACAAAAATATAGTAATTTGTTTATTTTTAAAATATACTTAAGCAACACATGTTATGAAAAACAACACTGTTAACAAAAAGCGTTAGAAGTAGTAAAGCGTCAATACACTACTCTTTTTTCACAACGATAATAGCGTTAGAACAGGATCATTTTTGTATTTTCATACCGTCAGACGATCGTGAAATCTAATTCTAATATCTATAAAGATTTACCTATTAACAAAAGAAGAAACAACTACTTTACAAATATAGGAAACAACTACTTTACAAATATAGGTAAAAATATATAATAACGGGTTTAATTAGAATGGTGAATCCATTAGAAAATAAGCATTTACGAACATTTTAACGGCGTGTTTACATTTTTGACGAAAAATCTCCGTTTTAGCCAAGTTTGCTCTAAACTCTGGGAATATATAGTATAATGATTGGGATATAGAAAAATAGATCAAACCTTCATTTATAATTCACGTCGATTAATTTTATTGGTTTCATATATTTATTTAAAAAAAAATTGGCTTTTGCAACTTATTCCTCACCGATATCATTAAAGAGAAGCAAGTTTAGAGGATTCATCGCAAAGAATTATACTTAAATTTTAAATGCAAAAAAGCAGTAAATTGCTCATTTCCTCCTCTTTAATTTGTGTATAAAACAATTTAGATTAACGCAATAGTAAAAGAGAAAAAGAAAAAAAAATTGTTAATGAAAATATGGGTTCAACCTTTCCATACGAGCGGTATGTTATAACACATCGGTTAGTCATTATGCGCCGGGAAGTGGTCGGTTGCATACATCGGCCGCTCTGAATAAAAATATTTCGCGATATCGGCTACAGTATTAATGTAATTATAGTTAGATTGACCATACGTAACTAAGGTAAACATATTTATCTAGATTTATATATATTAACCCAATCAACTTCTGTTAATTTTGAAATTATCAATAGTGTAAAACCCCAAGCTGAGTTTTCGAACAAAATATAATATTTAACTTTATAGTTCTCAATGTTATTTTTTTTTATTATAGTAAGTAGTAAACATAATTTTAATATCAACATACTCATAATTATATTAAAATACTTTTTAATAAATTCTTCGTCTTTTTAATTTTATTCTTGCCTGCTCACAAAACATAAGAAAAAAACAGTAAAGATAATACATTAAATTACAATGTAAATGTAATACGAAGTTGTATAAAGATGTTCACATCAAACATAGTCAATTATGAATAAATTTATTTAATCTAAAAAATAAACAAATGCTTGTGCTTTTACTTCTTTTAATCCACCTGTGAATGCACAAAAGATAAAAGTAGCAAAATAATCATTAAATATTTTTTAATTCCAAGGTAAGGACTAAACATCATGTAAGTTTCATATTTTAATGTCGTAGCCAACACATTAATATTATAACCTAAACAATGCGATTTTTCAAAATTTCAAAATGAAAAGACAATTTTTTAGACTGTTTCATGTGGAATAACCCAAAACAGTAATCACAATAAACTTTGATGTACAAAGTATTATACTTCCTTATCAATATCAAACCCTTTGTATAAATGCATTTGTATTTCGCAAATTGTTTTTCAATATAAGAATTGGATTTGTCGATCTATCGAAGTTGGAACAAATACACTAGGCTATAAGTGCATGTGCCTGTGCGCGCGCACGCGCACGTGTGTGTGTGTTTGTATGGGCGTGCGTGCGTGTGTCTGTGTGTGTGCACGCGCGCGCGCGTGTGTGTGTGTGTGTATGTGCGTTTGCATATACATATAGGCTCCACTGATCGTTTAATAGTAACCATTTACGGGTTCTTGCGGTCTCTGTTGAAATTTTGGCGAAAATAGATATATTTTTTCTTAAAAAGGATATATATATATATATATATATACGTATACTTACAGGTTAAGATCTCGGAGCCTTTAAGAAATATTACTTTTTATCGTGATGCTCCGCACAGGGCCGTCATGGTCATAATATGGTACTGTCCGAGGCTGATGTAACCCACTACGATATTTCGCCATCTCTACTTGTCATCAGTCTGATGCACTCGTGCTACAGTAGATTTAATCCATCGCATGGGAGACCATCGAGGGACCTTGAAAGGCAAGACGATCTATAGAGCTATCGTTCATAAAACGTGGCTTAAAAGTGTCCTAGACTGTACTAAGGTCGTTAGGCACTGTGTAATGCGGTGTTCTGAAAGTAGGGAGATATTAGTTCGGAATTTACTTCAGGAAATTCCCGGTAGTTTTCTCTAGTGCGACATTTCCACAGTTTCTATTTTCTTCTTCTCGCTTCTGGTGCTTTTTTGTGTGGTTTGGATTCGCCCAACAAGTCCAACTTTGTTCTAAAGTCACCATAAGTTTCGAGTTGACCTTAACTTCAATTCTTCTATGTTTGTCAAGACTTCTAGCTGCTCTCTGATTAAGTTTCAACTTGAAAATAAGAAGATGGTGACGTCAATGTGTAAAGTCTTTGCGCGTTATACTGGAATTGATGTTGTATGCTATCACAAGAATATTTTCCGTTGTCTATTGTAGATTTTAGAGATAGTGTTTTCCAGATGGGAATAGAAATTGTTTAAAGGTTCTTCACTGATAGCACTTGTGGGGCATAGATCTATATTAGAATATGATTTACCGGCGACGGTTTAAGTTTAAAACTTAGTGTTATTTTATTTAGAGAAATATAAAAATGGAAAATATTAGGGATAATTAATGTGTGAAAGTAGATCAAAATAATGTATTACGATATCATCAGAATAGATTAAACGTTCGATGCCATGGATACTGGATAGGGCTGAATTTATCAATTTCTGAAATATATTTGAAATGCTTTTAAGTCCACGAGACATGCAAAGTGTCCTTTTGAAGAAAAAAAGGCAGTTTTTGGAGAATTATTAAGGAACAAGTTAACCTGATACAAACAAGAAACAAGGAACCCTAATACAAAATCCAAGATACTGAAATGTTTACTGTTTCTTATTTGAGTAAGGACTTTGTTGAATTATCATTGCGATGGTGGAACCGCGCGGGTGATTGATGAGATATTCCTTTATAAGGAATTCGGATAAATATCCACCACAAGTCTTTATGTTACCAAACAGAGAAAGAGGAAGTGACTGATTTGCGGTTTAAAAATGAAGATATTTAAAATATATTTTGGATACGGATTCGAATAGTTGTATATTTGATCTCGAATAGCTGTATATTTGAATTTTATTTAGTATCGTACGACCTGCGATATATAACCAGGTTCATCTTATATTTTTAATATTACACAAATTAAAAAGAACACTGATATTTCGAAGTGTTAATTATTCCTTGATTTAACATTTTATATTTTTTAATTATTGTTTTCCTTTTTGTGGAAATCCAGAAACCTATAGAATTTCGTATGAATATAGATATAGAAGGTGGTCTTGTTTCAATATATAGACAAAAATTATAAAAATGAAAAACATTAAAATATTCTACACCCTTTTCGTACAGAAAATTATATTTTCATAAATTTAAATGAGATATACTAGGAATCTTCTGAATACTAATACCACTGAGTTTTCTGAATTTTTAACAACTTCTAGACAATTGCGTTTAATTTTGATCATATACTTACAGAGTTCTATATCGGTATACTTGTTTATTTTAGTTTTATTTCTATAGAAGATATATTGAAAAAATATGTTTGTTTCCTTAATTTTAGTTTGAAATGTATACACATGAGCAATGCAAATACATCTAGAGTTATCTTTTATTTGTACAATTACTTCTACCAGCTATGAGTAATTACCCAATTGAATGTCAAGCCAATATAATTTTTCTTTCATCAGTTAAACTGTTCAATACAGAGTACTCACTCAGTGGTTTCTATTCGCAGAGGAAAGTGTTTCTAAAATGCTACGTTTTTTTTCTTCTCATTTTGATGCGATAACTAGTTACCGAGATATAATGGTTTGAAATTTAACATATTTAAATGAAGTGCTGGCAAGTTGATGAGTGGGTGAGACTAAGCGCTGACGTCACATGTACCTATACTGTCTTTGCTTCCTACGCCACAGTCGCTGCGGTTTTATGTAGGTACGTCTATACAATGAGTTTTAAAAATTATTTTGTTCTTTTGATTTCTATAATGTGGGATGGACTTGTTCGTCGTCAATCAGACAGCTTGCCAAAGGTCGACTCACTGACAAGTGCGAGTTTCTCCTTATAAACATTAAATATATAAGCCGCAATTAAATTAAACTACGTGATGTAGTATTATTTCTACTTTCTTTAAGTTCTTTACCACGATCTAGGTTTCGTTGTATTACATCTTCAGGTGGGCTATTAGCAATAACCACCTGAAGATGTAATACAACGAAACCTAGGACATGTGACATACATGTGATGGTACACCTGACGTCAGCGCTTAGTAAAGAACTTAAAGAAAGTAGAAAAAATACTACATCACGTAGTTTCATTTAATTGTGAATAATGAATTTCTACAAAATTCACGCCAAATATAGTCAATATTCAAATATATAAGGGTTAAAATTTGCAGCTCGAAAGTACTAATCACTCAAAATTTGTTTTATAATAAAACCAAAACAAAATTAAACATCGTAGAGTTATTTTCATAGATATCATTCTCGATTTAGTTAGGACTTGAAAATAGAAAAACGACTTCAAAATATTATAGTAAAAATTTATGGTCTTTCCATAGCATTGAAATAATTCATTACTGTAATTTTCTAAGCAACAAAGAACAAGAATTATGAAGAAAAATTTAAAAACATAAGTAATCACTTTCAAACGTAATAATCATTTTCAAAGTTCCAAATGAGAATTGTATTTTTATACTTTTTATTTTTTTGGTATTTTTTCGAAGATAACGCAAATAACGTAAAAACAAACAGTAAAACTTCGGATTAAGCTTGAACAAAAAGTTCGTCAAACGCCACGTTGTATGATTATAATTTGATGGATCTATAATATAGAATATTGAAATTCATGCTTGTCCTACCAGTGCTGGAAGCTGCAGTATGTCATGGTTGCATAGAAGGAGAGAAGAGCCAACTTTAATATAAAAAATGCTCATAAATAAAAAAATGGAGCAACAACGTCAACATAAAAACAACGTCAACATAAAAACAACGATAGAACTATAAGGTCAACATCTGTTAGCGATATAACGGAAAGGAAAGAAAAACAATTCAATTACAACTGAGCAAGTAACTTTATGATCCCTGCGTATTCAAGTTTCTTTCCGCTGATTAATTCACGGTTTTACAATGAAGTAACAGAGCAAACTCTCTCCAAACAGTTTCGGATACGAATAGTTTTCGGAAGTACTGTTTAGATATTAAGACTAATGGTATATGCAAAATCGTAGCGCCATTAACGAAAGATCAAGTTTCATTTTGGTATTAGTTGTATTTACTACGCTTTACTACTCACAGAACTTATCACGTAATACATTGTAAGACTCTGAATGGATCTTTGGTCGAAACTATTCTTAAATCATATAACCCGAAGGTTACTATAACTATCGAAAGAGGTAGATTGCCCGAGTCTATTATTTTAAGTGAAATCGCAAGGAGTAAAATCTTAAAAACGTGGTTTGTTATTTAAAAAACACCGGTATGTATATGACGCGAAGTACACGATGATTATAACCTCGAAATAAAATGTCTGCTGAATTGAAAAACATTTAAAACATACCTATATGTATTATAATAGCACCAAAACTTACAAGTTATTTTATTGGCGCATGTTTAATTGCAAATGAATTTTGATTTCAAAACTATTTTTGATATTCTTCATCCTAATTTTCCAAAAACAAAAAACATTAAAAACACTATACCTGATACGAATGACGCGCACCGTAAACAAGTTACTGAAGGGTATGTAAAATTTTGATGTATGACCGTTTGCAAAATAAAACTGTTGTAAAAAGAAAAGACCTTTACATCAATATATTTAAATTTTTTGAACCGAAATATATTTTTAAGTGCATTAAGGTTTGCATGTCATTGACTTCTCATCCTTAAACTACAATGATCCAAAGTATGGTACGTCTTATTATAATCAGTTTTAATAAAAAATAACTGTACAATTTCAGTTTTGTATCGATAATTGTAAATCTTGAGTGAACATGTGCAAGTTCTAAAATTATTGAGTACATTAAGGTTTATAATAGGTAACAGTTGTGGTATGCAACGCTTGCGAGGTTATTTTCTACATAAGTACCGCACTGTACTACAAAATATTATTATACTACAGATACGTACTATCGTTTCATTACATAAAAGAGGTAACAATAAGTATTGATAACTTCCAAATGATTTTCACAGCAAAGTCGAATGTTTACATTAGAACGCATAACCATCGACGTAACACGCTAAGGAGAGGATATACGCCCATATTTCAGATTTTAGATAGAGTTGGTTAAATTTGATACAATTTTTGTACGCATTTTAACGTCAGACGGACTGAGACAAAATGCTTAGCCTTTGTGAAATATATTTATTTCTTTGGAAAATGATTACGCGTGTCGTCAAGAAGTGCAAAAAATATAGCGGAAACGCGTGTGAACTTAAATACAATGTCACGTATGTCCACTTTTATTTGATTTTTGTAACACGTTTTAGTCTTATTATTTTACATTTAGTCTTATAATTAACCGCCATTTGAAATTAACAAAATTTTAAGTGACGTACTCTATCTCGATAATTTTGAATTAAAAATATGATATACTCGTAGTTTAGTATTCTGTATTGAATATTTCGATATTATAATTATTTATCACATTGATTTTAAGATAATAATTTTATCAGTCATATGATAATTGCAAACTTTAATGTTAATTCAGCGTGGTGAATTTTTTAAAGGTATGAACTTTTAGCGAATCGTACACAAAATTTTCATCTCATTCTTCCGTTATATTTCTAATTCAGAAAGACCACGATCGCTTTTGTTTATAAAATCCTGTAGATGAGATATATTTATATCAAGTAATTATTGGATTATTTTACGATTTTTTCAAAGTATCAAACGTCATAATGTACTCAGAAATACATGGAATTGAAACAAAAAAAAGGAAAACAGTACAAGCAGCTCAAATTATTGTATTGGCATATCTCTTACTCAACTGGACACTCCATTATTTAAACGCTATTATATATTTCTTTACACGACTCTGTTGTTGCCCTCCCCCCTTCCTGCGTTTTATAGGCGAGTTAGTTTTCCATATAAAATGTGTTTCCCTCTCAAAAGATTCTAACTTCCACGGGCCAAACACATTTTTGCTGTCCCTTTTCAGTGCATTACACCACTTTTTCGTAATTTGCCATCTGTTCGAATATTTATGAATATTTTTGTCTGCCGTAGTTAATGTAATATTGGAAAACCTAACTACAATACAGTACTCGTAATGTTCTTTTCATTCAGTATTTGATTTAAATAACTCGACTGAGTAACACGAGTAGAGACGCGGTGTGTCGGAACAAATGATATCACAAGACCGTTGACCTCACCTCCGGCACTATAAGGAAAAAAATCTGTCAAATGTGAGCTATATTTTTTACAATTAGTATTCCGTGCTATCAGCTCCTCACCTAAACTATTAATAGTACTGTACTCCAACTATGTGCAGCACTATTCTCCACCTCGGATACCAGCAATACAATCTAAGCATACAATTTAGCAGCATATGTCCTCTGGGTATGTGCCCCGTTCGGATTGCCATGTTTGCGATATCGCCTACTTCGTTTCTTGAACTCATGGGACGACTTCGACTAACTTCAGTCGTTCTTTATCTGTCCATCTGTATACTACCTGCTGCCAACGATACCAATGCTGTATAACATCGCATAAGCGTGAAGCTAATTGGGAAAATAGAATAATGGGAGATAAATTGAAAATTCAGAAAATACGTATATATGGACAGAAATCGTTTTTCTCTAAAACCAATGGTTCAGGGGTTATTTTAATTTAAATTGACAGTGCTCGTTTAACATAAAGTATTCAAGGATACTGCAGTTGATGAATTATTTTTACGCTAGTGGAACCACGTGGATGATTAATGAGACATTCCTTGTCGAGGAATCCGGACAAAGAGCCACCGCTATTATTAATATCACCTAATAAAGAAAAGAGAGAGTGCGGTGACGAAGTTGCAGTTTATGTGTCCTCCACTATAGACTATATGATAATATATAGAAAGGGGCGGCAATACAATAAACTAAAATACTCAACACTCCTCCTTAATTAGACCCTTCCTAGCAGATGAAAATGTTTTGTACTAATTACACTGTGAATCTAATTCTAACTTTATCTTATTTTCATCAAATCTTATTTTCCTTAACTAATATTTCACAATTCAAGTATTTCACAAGTCACTGAAATCCTTTTAACGTAATTGTATTGCATTAACACACAAGGATATGCAACCAACTTTACCTAAGCTTAAGCTTTACATGCACATTTTACACTTCACATTTACAATTGTACACAAGGGTACAATTGTAATCAATTTTACCTAAGCTTGACCTCTATCTATAAGTTTTACACTTTATATTTACAATAGTGCACGGGATACGAAAATAATCATAACAAAGTTTAGGCTTTACACACACATTTTACTTTTTATATTAACAATTGCAACCACTTTTACCTGTGCTTGAGTTTTACGTACAATTTTTGCATTTTACATTTTTCATTTTGCATTTTACACTTTACATTTTCTGCTTTACCTTTCTTTGTTTTTTCACACTTCATCTTACAATTTACATTTTACATTTTTAGCAAAGTGGCGTATCAATCTTAATTCTATCCTTACAAATTATAGAATTGTATTATATAAAACAATAGAATTGTACAGTACTCCTTATCTACATGAGTACGGTATGACTGTCCATGCCAATGAATTTACCTTTTATTCAAAACTTGTTGTTTATATCTATTTTTACAGTAAATTAAGGTGATGTTCAAGTTAAAGTTCAAATGAAGAGCTATATAGTACACATTTTAGTTTGCCAAATAGTTAACATTACTTTAGCAGATACTGCATTAATAAGATCATTCAGACATAAACAATTGTGTTACAATCTGTAATTTCTCTGACATTCCAATTTCTTCTTTCATCGATGTAAATTTTGTTCTAGGTTAATCTTTTCTAAGCATGTTTGCATTTTGATTGTCTGTACTCACATAAGTCAACTCTATATTGTTTTCATGCAGTTTTCCAGTTAAAAATTTGTATTTAATATCAACATGTTTGCATAATTTGTAAAATTCACCATTTTTATCACACTTCTAGCACTTTTTTATCTTTATTTAAACATAAAATCTTTTGATCAACCTCATTGAGGTCACACAATAACCGCTTCAATCATATTGCCTCTTTGGTAGCTGCATAGGTTGCTATGAACTCCGCTTCTGTGGTAGACGGGGCCAGTCTCCTATCGCTTACTGAACCGGGCGTGTGGTCAACCAAACTTTCATCATACATCGGACATAAGTAACTGTTTTTTGTGACTGTCTTAGATTATATCGGTTTGATTCTTGTTCTTATTGTTATGTTGAAAGGTGTTAGACTCTTAGTTTAAAGTTTGATGAATACAAGCTCTGACTTGACGATTACTCATTCGAAGGTGATACTTCTCCACCATATTCGTAGTCTGTAGTTGTTTCTGTCAACTCTAATGCCCTTCGGGAGTTAAACCCTGCTTGCACTTTGACTCTCTCAGAATCACTGTAACATGATTTCTTTTAATGGTGGATTTCAGTCTAGTCTAGACTTTATTAATGTTTTCGAGTTGGGTAGAACAAATTAATATTCTTTTGTATGTTCGTAGTATCTAACGAAGGTCGCCTTTCTTGCTCTGGGATTCTATTTTCTAGCCTTCTTTTTTGGACGATGGAGCATTGTTTTAGATCTAAATACTCTCAGGTGCCTGTTGTCTGGTTCCTTTCACGACCATACTTCCTCAGGAGTTTAACACACAAAAATGTCAGATTTATCAACATCCGCTATATATGCAACGTTACTATACCTAATTTATCTGTACATGTGGTAAACTAGCAGTAGCTACGGTTTCATTATTGTTGTTTATTGTGAAGCAACCCTTATCGTTGAATTTTACTTGTTTTTAATGAATTGGCTAACTGACGATATGTTCGTTTGTTAAATCAGGCATATGTAACAAATCACTTAAAATATCATAATTTTGTTGTACTGACCTTTATAACTACGGACGTCAAGGCTCACTTGACTAGAGCCCTTTAATAAAAGTGGCTTGTCGTCCTCCACGTTTATCGTCTTGACAGGTCCTTCCTGTTCCTGAGTTGTGGTGATTATTCGTGCTCTTGAGACAAATAGAGTTGTGCTTTGTCATTTGCATGGAATCACCCGAGGCTATGTACCATGTCTCAATGTCGTTGTTCGAGTGGAAAGAGGTAGCGCGACTTGTTATTTAAATTCTCCATTCTTTTCTCTGATCTAAATTCAACCCTTCTATGACCAAATTTGTTACTATTGAAACACAGGAGACCTTTCCGAGGACTGTTTCCATACATTGTTCTTTTAAATGTTTATTTGTTGCAAATGCCTTACTATCGTTGTCGTTTATTCTGACATCTTGTAGAATTTTAGCCTCAAACAAATCCGCAACTATTTTCATATCCGAGCCATTGATTACTATGATCATTAGCTAATATTATTTTGTAGACCAGAGAGTAGCACTCTTCCAAGCCATTCCTCATCTACTAAAAATCATATATTTTGAAGTTGGTGTGCTATGGTCATTATAATGTTAACACAGTCTTCTATATTTTGGCATTCCGCACGACTCGTTGTACACACATCTCTGAGTTACCCAACGCGGCGTGAAAGGTCAGTATCGTCGAAGGCACGTGCTACATTGTTTCAGACCTCTCTCGCTATCTAAGTTTCTTGAATATGAAAGTAAAGCGATGTATCAATTAACAAAATAATATTTGTTCTCGCCTTCAGATCGACTGTTTCACTACATTAGTCTCAGTTCCATAATTTTTCGTGCTGAAGGTTTGTTTTTACGGCAAACCTCCACGTGGAATAGTTATAGTGATTTCTCAATTAATGTTAATGAATTATTTGAAGATATTTTACCTCGCTTTCGATGTTGATAGTGTGACAATTTGTACATTCTTACGTTATAACTTTTTAACAGCTTACTTGTCAACAGCTTAAATGCTTAACAGCGTAAATGTTGCACTATTTCGACGCTAAGGCTATTGGGCCAATAACCTATTGGTAAGGGGCAACATTAATATAAACTAAAATATTAAACAAAAATATTAAATTGTTTATAATAATGAATCTTGCTAGAATTGTTCAATCACTATTATTTTGGTTCAATCTATAACTGATTCTCAACATTCATCATTTTTTTAGATTTTTCTGAGCAATCCTTTTGATTATAAGGGTGAAGGACAGCAAATTTTAAGCTTATTTTGCCAAAAATACTCAAGCAAACTCATAAAAAATACGTACCCTAAGTTTTCATCTGATTTATCCCCTGAGATTAACTCCCCGAACCAAAATTGAACCTTCTCTACTTCGTCTATAATTGGGCTCCCATACTAAATCGCTGCGCTAAATTTTGTATTTTTTACACTCGGATACGAGAAAATCGCCTGTGATAGACGAACAAACGTACACTGAAGTGATCTATAAGTGTTCCGCTTCGTCAATTTTACTACCGAACACTACAAAACGAGTGTGACCTAATTTTATTAAATCAGAATTTAATTCTGAAATAATTTCAAAGATTGAAAATTTCCAAAAAGACATTTATATTAAGGATGCATAGCGTTTTCAGATTCATTGATCCAATTGATTCAATATATTTCATTTCTAATTCAAAATTATTTAATAACAAAATATTCGCTTTATATCAGCGGGCTCGTAAAATAAATACAGATTAAATAGTTACAAATGTTTGGTATGTACGTACCGCTTTATAATAGTGTTTCCGTTGTCATTGGGAGACTTATTGTATCATGAGATCACCATTTTCATCCACTCTACATGGAAAGCGCCGCTAGTGAAGATAACTACAGTTGTACTACTCTTAACTATCCTTTTTGATGAAATAAAGTGTCAAAGTGCAATCAATCGAATAAGCTTAGTCGTAGGTAATCTTAAGTCGCCTAAGTAAAATGACCCACCGAATCTAAATCAGTGAAAACTTCACTTTAATGATTCAGTTACTCTAATGAATCAATAAAACTATGTTAATCGCATTGCACTGCAATTTATTTAACTCGGAATTAAATTTTATTAATTTCTATATATTTATTGTGTTGAAAAATTAATTTAAACTGGTTGATTTTCTATCGTATTTTGTAAGCTTAAGACTGACAAACAAATCCACGGCAACGTTAAGTGCAAATAATTAAATAATAAAAAAACTTAAATTTTCTTAGTTTTAACATTTGTTCTAATGAAACAAGGTTCGAGTACATTTGCAAAAACGATATATGTTACTCGCTAACTTTACGTAAGTAATTAAAAGAATTAAAAGTTATGCACCGATCTAATAATACACGATGAATTGGGCGCTTTTCACTCTCTCTCTGCGTTATTCATCATAAAATAGAGAAATATGTGAAAAATGAATGCATACCAAAAATAAGGAATTACTTCACTGAAGTGAATTCGCTCGAGTCAATGAGTCATTGAATCAACGCAATGAAAGTCACAATTCATCCATCTATTATTTTTACGCCAAAATTTTCCTGAATCGGAAAGTTAAATGAATCAGTCATTTTACTTAGTGAGTTAGTGTATGGTATCGCTTCTTTTGACTCGCTCACGCAACCATTACCCACGCCTATTCGGCGTTATAAATAAAACAAAACTTTAAAAAATATCTACGAGATAGATTATTACTAACATTTCGATATGTTACTTATTTTACAAATGCGTTAGTAGTAGATTTTCTATTCATTTCGGTAAATAGATTGTCTATTCATTTCGGTAGTTCATTATTTCTAATAATTATTC
This sequence comes from Druceiella hillmani, assembly GCA_039881145.1. Lineage (NCBI taxonomy): Eukaryota > Metazoa > Arthropoda > Insecta > Lepidoptera > Hepialidae > Druceiella > Druceiella hillmani. The sequence continues at coordinate 12,938,688 of JAYKKI010000008.1, read as the reverse complement.
CATCGTCAGGGAAGTTTAACCAACCTACATACGAAAGAGATTTAAGAATGTTACATGTCTAACATCGGAGTGTGGTCTGGTATGTGTATGCCATAAACATAACTACGTTATTTCTTACTATTCGTTAGGTATATGTACAGCCTTTTGTACTAAACTTGTAAATGCTGTATATTGATTAAAAAGTAATAGGAGTTTGGAAGAAATTAAAGTTTCCCAAACAGCATAGGTCAAGCATTTTTATTACTGGCATTATATGTTTGCTTCTTTTTAAGATTTCATGTCTGTGAAGGAAAAACTGAACCCATATCAAGTTCAGTGGTTTCGGAAATAAAAGAGACATACGCAATTTTTTGCACATTTTGGTGCGTGTCCCTGATTATATCTCACTTGCAACTCTGTAAAAAATATCCTTGGTTTCCTTTCAAAGGATATTCGGCTAAAATTTCGACTAAAAAAAATTATGGTACTTAATTTATCGTCTCTAAAATAACCACAAATATTTTAAAGTTGTAATTACTGCATTAATAGTATCTACCACCATGCCAAATTTTAGGTTCGTACGCCAAACTTTATCTGATAAAATCAACTGTGACAGACAGACAAACAGACACGTGAGTGATCTCAAGCGAAAGGGAACCCGCCTTCCAGGTTGAGGTACGAATCCCCAAAATTTATTTAAATTATGCCGTTGTAGAAGTGAGTCGTGAAAACCTGTTGAGTGGTTTAAAATAATGTCTATACGTAACAATTTTGCCCGCATGTTTGTGCTAGCAAAACTCGAAAAGTAACTGCTCGAAAATTCTGACACAACGTTGCATTCGAATTCGGGCGTGTCTTTGTTAAACAACATTTTTCATTACTTTCTTCCCATCTAATTTCTCCAACATCATGAATTCAAAAGAAGAATTAGTGGACAAAGTTTTCCAAAGCATCGAAACAAATTATAATTGAAATCACGCATGGTTGAGAGTAACAGTCATTTTATAAAAAAATGTCGACATACGCTAAATGAATAACATCATTCTAAGCAGAATCGCAGGTGAAACAATGACATACAAATCCATTAACTCCGTGATGAACCAAAGTGAAGAAGTAAATTTTCCAACAGAATTTCTTTAAACATCTTGATGTCCCCGAATTACCGTCACATATTCTAAATTTGAAAATAGGAGTTACAATTACCATACTCCGAAACATCAATCAGCCAAAGTTATGCAATGGCATAACTTTGGCTGATTGATGTTTCGGAGTTGGGTAAATGGGAATGGTTAGTAGTTAAAAATTGATTAAAAATCTAGTTAAAGCAACAATTCTGATTGGACGTCATAAAGGTATACTATTTCCACGAATACCACTAATTCCGATATACTACTTCCACGAATACCACTAATTCCTACACACTAATTCGCTATAACTATAATGAATGTGTTCGCTATAACTATAATGAATAAAGCGCAAGGGCGACTTTGCAAGTGTGTGGTTTGAATTTGGAAAACGATTACTTCTCTCATGGGCAATTGTACATCGCATGCTCCAGAGTCAGTAAACCATCTATATATTTATGCAGAAAATGGACAAACCATACATGTAGTCAATTGATATTGATTGAATGATGTGTTTTCTCGGTGAATTCGTGTTCAGTACTTTTATTTACTTTCCTATTCATTTAATATCAGACTGGGCCACAGCGAAGTGTGGCCGGATTTAGCTAGTCTTTAATAAAACATTTGCTTGTGCAATGCAAAATTTATTATATTTTGGCATATCTTTAGGAAAAAGTTACTTGGCAATTACTTATCTTTCCTTTGAATTTACTAACGAATCTTGTTACAATATTCGGACCAATTTTCTTCGCGGTCACTTTGAATCAAGCTTCATGATATAAGTGCATTAGTTCATTCAGGGGTAGATAATTCATTGGTTTTAAATAATAACAAAGAAGATGATTGTCAGTAGACGAATAGTTTTTAATAATATTACGTTACATTAATAATTATTTTCATTGTTTTTGTTTTCGAATGAGCATTTGCTTATTGTTTTCGAATGAGCATTATAAAATAAAGGCATATAATATAGTCAAATGACAGAAAAAACGGCAAAATGTGTTTCTTGGGTGGGCAAACATTTTTTTAGGTTGGTCAGGACTGTAACACCTGGGTTTCGAAGTGCTAAATTGCCACCCTCCCTACTAATACCTCTTAATTGTCTGTCAAGGTGTCTCTCTCCTTTTAACTGTCATTTAAAAAAGGGATGTAATTAGTTTTTTTCTTATACTTCAGTAATTGAAAGTGGCAAAAATTGTGTAGTTATACATCGTTATCAGATGTAAATGAAAGGTAAGTAACGCATATTTGCCGTAAAATATTTGTAATTTTATATTCATTAATTTATTAGATATTTTAAATTATTAATTCTTTTTATCTTAAATTATTAATTATTTTTATCTTAAATTATTAATAACAGCCATGAAAAAATAATTAGACTTTTTGTCAGACTTGTAGCTACCGAGATAAAAATAAAAAACTAATTTAACCTTTATTTTAAATGGTGACAAAATATTTATGACAGCTCCCAATCAATAATTGAAAATTCGGGGCTTAACATCCCGAAAACTCGCATTATATTCCTGACCACACAAAATATTAACAAAAAACACATGGAAAAAATCGCCGTGCACTCAAAATGCTTACTTGAATTACATATTAATATTACATAAAACGAATATAATTAAAGTATTAGTCCAGGAAGATTCTCTGAAAATCATGATTAAAGCATTAGTCCAGTAAATTGTAGACAATTTAGTAGTAAATAAAATGAAAATTGCATATTTTTGCTTTCGATAAATATCTTATGATATTTTTTCTTGTAAAATATTAATTTTACGAAATAGCGTTTACAGAAAATGTAACGCTCTACAAGATTGTTATTTGTAATATATAATCAGCAGTTTATTAGATAATTCGAGAAAAACAATTTATGTAAACTTTAACGCACTGTAACTCGACTTTACACTCCCAACTCTGTACGACCGTACAGTTCTATGAAAGTAATAATGGAAAATTTAATGATGTACAGACAATATTCCCCCATTTTTGTTATAGCATTAACGGTTTATTTTATAACATTTAGCTTCAAACTCTTCACAAGAATGAGATAGCGCATTTAGCATTCAGCTGGCAAGTTACCAGGACATGATCTTTAAAAATATTGTCAAAAAAATTTAGTTGGAGTAACCATATGTGCTTTAAATTCAGAATTGGATTTAATCAATGATTCAAATTTGGAATTGGAATAAATTTCCTTGTCAATGCACTGTATGGATATGAATCACTCACTGAATGTTAAAGCAACTTATAGATACCATGGATTATACTTAATTGTTATTGCTCTTGATATTGGTAAATTTTGGATCTTTATAAATACGTAATTGTAGTGTGAACATCATTAATTTTATTTTAAATTATTATTCTCAGAAATTTTGGGTCGCACCCGTAAAAAATGTTTCTTTTAACTTTAAAATATTCTTAGACAAATGCACCTAGTTTTAAAAGAAATCTTTATTGCTGCCACCAAAGTTTTACGCAAGAATTGTTTTTAAAAATCAATCGCCTTCAGTTTATTTAATTTGCTTTTTACTTTTACAGACATAAAAACTTTTTTGGTATTTTTAATGAAATTATAAAATACGACGGGGATGTAAATTTTTTGAGTTTCGTCACATCAATTTATAGTGGGAAATCCATGCAAGAAAAAAATCATGAAAGGGAACTCAACATTTCAAGGGAATAAATACAGCCCAATCTAGTTGATACTTAGTAAAAACAATTATATGAAACTACGTGATGTAGTATTATTTCTACTTTCTTTAATTTCTTTATCACGACCTAGGTTTCATTGTATTACAACATCTTCAGGTGGGATATTAGCAAAGAATGATTTCTTTTACTTAAGACTTAAAAGCCAAAATATATTGCTAATAATTGCCCACCTGAAGATGTTGTAATACAACGAAACCTAGGTCGTGGTAAAGAAATTAAAGAAAGTAGAAATAATACTACATCACGTAGTTTCATTTAATTGTCAATAATGAATTTCTACAAAATTAACGCCAAATACATTCAATACTTAGTAAAAACTTAATTGACGATTTTATGACGTAATAAACGGCATACGTATACAGGTAAATTTGAAAACGTTTTTTGCGTGCAAAATTTTTTTCTTCACCTAATGTCAATAGTTAAATGGAGAAAAAACGTTCGCATAACAAAAACGAAAATATGCATAGAACACAGGGATGATGATGCTCTACGCTAGCTACTTCGCCATATTTACATGAAATGTGACGTAATGTGAGAAATAGATAGCTGAAATCGGATTTAGCGCAGTATATAGAAGAAATGATGAAGCACTGTATAAGAAGCTTCCATTATTGTCATGGTATATGATAGTATATAGTAAGTACTGTTACACCTGCATTTGTTAATGCTTACGCAATACTGCACTCATGATTCTCACATTCATATAATGACACAGTCTGGCTTTTAGAGTATCACCTTCCCTTGATAAATTTCAATTCCCAAGCTCGTCAGCAAATTTTGCTCCCATATGCCTTAGCATTTCTTACTCTTTATAAACTACAGACGAAAGGTCCTCAGGGTTCTAATTATCTCAGTTCAGTTCTATCCCCAGTCCACGTTAGTCGTAATTCAAGTGTAACTAAATATTTAATTATAATTAAAAGTGATTTTAGATAACAGTACATTGAATTCAAGAATAAATCGTTGTTTAAAAAGTTACATTTTATAGATGTCAAAATAGAAAATGACGTAAGTTTGCAATTATTGACCAATTTACTCGCTTCGTTTTTATTTAATCCATTTATTATCAAAATAACTTATTTTTTGTAGTTGTTAAATTGTGTGTTAATTGGGCTACCATTAATTACAGCATTTTCGACAATTAATTACGGTCATTTGAACTTTTTCTAATTAGCACAGAATTATGACATTGGAAAAAGTAATTAAACAATTAACGATTTTTTCGTACCAGTCGGCCACTGTGCTATATCCTATAACAACTATCACGTACGACAAACGACCGATAACCAACCGCTGATATAGGAAAGCCGTTGGTGGACAAAAGGTCGCGCATATTAAATGGCATTCTATAGTACAAGGCCAATATTATAGGTCTAAGATGCTCGTCAGGAATTCACGGAAATACCGGCCGTAATTGACTCGAAAGATATCTTATCTAACCTTTCGATTAGATATTTTAACTTCTCATTTAACTAAATTTAGACGAAACCTATGGAATTTGAATTAAAATTATGTTAGTACGTATCTTCAATCATAACAGTTTTACTTATCATAACAATAATGTTTTATAGTATTACTCGAACAATTACCGAATCATTTACTGCCATTAACTTAATTTCTATATTAAAAAATAGTTTTTATAAATTTATCATCTATTATCAGTTAATTCTCTTCTTTCTTTGTGTCTTTCTTGTTTTGTTTCTCTGTTTAATAATTTTTTAATTTTCCGTAATACATACGGATAAAATATAGGAATGACGAAGGACATATCCAAAAAGGCCTCAACCTTTTATAAACCACAATTATTGGTGCCAATCGACAAACTGATTTCCTAGAAAGCGAGACCACCTATACTGTTCATATTGTAAAATAAAAATAATAACAAGAAGTAGGAAGAAATATTTGCAAATTAAATTATCCAAAAATTCCCTTTTGAATAGGCACTTTTGAGTTGCGAAAAAGAAATCATAAAAGGAAACTCAATATTTCTGGACAATAAATACAGCCACATCTAGTAAAAATTTAATTGACAATTGCATGACTTTACAATAAACATAACGTAATACCATTGAATAAATAAAAGACTTCACTTTTTTCTATAGGTGATGGAATAAAACTTTCAATGCAAATGTTGTAGTATTTTAAAGGGTATTTTTAAAAATTGTCAGTTTAAACATATTATGAATATTTTTTATATTTTGAACCACAGTCGTCTAACTTAGATTTTGACCTAAGCTTGTTTGTGCCAAGTTTCATCTGGATCCAAGAAAAAATTTGGTTTAAGAAAATATTCAATGTGTATGCATCATATATATATATATATATATATATATATATATATGTATGTATATGTATATATTTATGTATGTATATGTATATATGTATGTATGTATATATGGTTATATATATATATATATATATATATATATATATATATATATATACACACATGTAATAATTACATAAACATAAATGTATGGTATACATGTATTTATATAAAGGTGTAGTAAAATCACGTCAAGATCTCCATGATAGGTGCGAAAATTGACAAAATCACATGCATAGAATTATTTTTTTGACCTTGACTTGTTCTATTTACTTCTGAAATGTTTTTCTTCTCTTTTTTACCTCTGATATGTTTAGTTCGCCCGCAAGTTTACATTTGTATTTTATTCAGTTTTCTCAAAATCCCAAGCAACGGCTTGTCTGTTTGTAATGCGTATTAACGTGTTACCATACCGAAGAATTTGCTTTGATAATGCTCGAAACGGCATAAATTTTACTCATTTTATTAAAAAATTCAATAGAAATGCCTTATTAAAGAGATATTATCTTATTTTTAACATTACTGGCCTCATGACCACAAATATTAAGGTAAAAATTTTGGGTTTTTGAAGTTTTCAATTTATAAAGTATATATCGTAATTATATTGAAATATTATTATTATTACTATAAAAAAAGATTATAGAATAGAGGGAGTAATAAATGATATGTATTTGCGTTGAGATAATATCTTTTCCATAAGATATTTCCACTTAGTTTAATCACATAAATAAATAATCGAACCAAAACATGAAAATCAATCGCGTAATTGCGCTATTCGGGGCACTTTAGATACAAATCCTTTGATATGGTAACTTAAATATACTTGTATGTTTTTATAATAACTGTTTCAAGAAACGTAGGCCCAATCTAAAAAAATATTAAAACAAAGGCAGCAATGAATGAGCTTTGACATAGAAAAGGATGAAAGCTTTCGGTTTTTTGAAAGTTCCGGAAAAGTTAAATATATCGTTATCGAGTATACTTGCATTTGCCTATGATAAAAACGAATATTGTTATGAAATTGGTGATTATGGAGCACGCAAATAAAGTTTCAAAATGTATATTTTGCAATAACAATTACTTAGAAAGATAACCGTAATTCTTAATAAATAAATAAAACTACCGCTGTTTGGTATATTATCAAAACAAATCGTTTAAAATGGAAATACATTAGCACATTATATATTAAAATATATGAGCCGTTGCTTGAGGGTTTTGAGAAAATTTAAAGACGCATTGATTCCCACGCTAAATAAATATATAAGCTCATTTTGCGAGCGGATTACAAAAACTAGTGAGACATTCGCAAGAATTAAGTAGAAGAATCTGATAAGATCAAAAAGTCAATCAAAATAAGACGTCAGCTTTTCTGATCTCGCAACTTCACGAATTCTCGAACCGCAGCGAGTGTCGTGCGATGCGGCGCGGCGCCACAAGCATGCGGCCCGTCCTTGCTCAACACACGATAATTAATTTCACGTTGTCATTGGCCAATGTTGAGAAGAGGAATTGAAAATTAATGTCACGACAGCAACAATCGATTTTTAGCAATCGTTTCCCACCATTATGTCGCGTTACGTCAACGCTCTTATTCAACTATCGCGCGCACACACCTTGTGTTTCGTATAGCAGCTTCCATAAATATTAACCAACTTCTGAAAAGTGTTTTAACATTATCTACCACACTTACCAAACATATACTGAATATATTAATGACAAAAATGTATACATTTACGAATATTCTTTTCAGTAACTCATCTAGCTGATATAATTTAAAATATTTTTTTTTTATTAATTTTAAAAAAATTTGTAGAGATAATATATAAATCTACAACTACTAGTAATTCCAATAAAAAATGTATTTTTTTTTTCTAACGATCAAAAGTCATTGTCTTCAACGACCATCATCCGGTAGATAAAAAAAATTCTTTTTATTTCCATCACGAGGGGAAAGCCAAAATGGAGTCCGAATGGTGGTATGCACTTTCAATTTAAAACATTGCATTATCAATTTAGTATAGTATAATAATATAGTAATATTTTCTAACTAGTGCGCATGATAAAATAAAAATTATACAAATATTTTAGCTGACTTTGATATATTGTATTATAAAATTGTTTCAATAAATCAATATTTGCTCATAAAGAGATCTTTATTTTTATCCTGCGTGATTTCAGCGTCGTTGTGCTGGAAATTCGAACAGATCGCTTATACCGAACGGACGAAGTTATTTCATTTTTTTTTAAATCATCTGCAACCAAAAAATCCCTAAAATTCGAATTATAGCACGAGACATTTAGAAAAGGTTCAGCATGTCAAAAAATGTAATAACAAACAAATTATCTGCAAAGCATGTGAAAAAAGGTCAAAAGGAAAATTTCAACATATCGATGGATACGTTTTTGAGGTACCAAAATAAAAGAAGTACTATCCATTGTGCACAGTTATAGGTAGTGATATAAGAACAAAAGTCTTTACATTTTATGCGAGTTGAAAAGTGTAGGTATACTAGACATTTTTATCTACATAATAAAGAATACAGAAATGGTTAAGTGCAAATCAATTTTAGAAATTAAATTATTCCTGAGGTCCCAGAGAGATATTTTGAAAATAACTTGCGCTATGACATTGGTAAAAAGATTATCATTTACATTTTTCAGCTTCTGACCTTCACGCGACCAAAAGATGTTTAACGCCATAGGATATATACGCCACATCTTATTCAAAAACTATTCCATCTAGACTAATTAAATAAAAACTATTTGCTAGATAATATGTTGTTCTATATTATATATTTTTTCATAGAATTTTTGAACTCTTTCTACCGTTTAAAGAAAAGGGTTAAAAAATCATTCCAATTTTTTATTGTTCGCGTAAAAGTACAATCGCAGAAAAAATATATAATGTGGTTTATTATGTTTACTATTATTACTAAAAACTTCATTAGGTATAAATTAGTGCAACACTTCTTGACAAAACATAAGTCTCCACATGACCGCATTGGATTTCCCATATTACACATATATCTCTCGTATATATTTACTTATAACTGTGTAGATATATATATATATATATATATATATATATATATATATATAAGTAGTTACGCGTTTGTAACCTATGTTTATATAGTAAGTACTCTGACTTACATTTAATATTTACATTGAAAATACTACTAATAAATTGGTACTTGACCACATATTAGTTCACGTAATAATTACATAATTATTTCTCTTCATTTTAGTGTTCATATTTGTATTATATAATTCCTAATATTATTGAACACCATTTTCAGTCAGTATGAGGACTGTTTGTAGAATTGATATTGTCATGTCAAGCAAGATAGAGTAAAAGATTAACATTATCGCTTTCCGATTCGCCGTATGGTCCTTGTGAATGTTTACTTGACCAAATGCGCTGATTTTATTTTGCCATAGTGTGCGCATTGTCTTAGTGAATATTTTTTTGAGAAGCTGTGATTTATCGGAATTCAACTCATTAATCGTGATTAAATTATATGCGATAAATGTAAAAACTATAATATGTTTTTGTGGAACGGAAATAAACTCAAAAAAATATCAGAACTGAATATGATGCTTAAAAATACAATAATAGGTAATAAGTTTACTAAATATATCTCAGTAAATGACGTGATATGTAGTAAATGTTACCTTATTATCTGTAAGCAAGCTATTTCAACTTTGTCCGCCAGTTTTGAATCGGTTCATGTGGTGGATGATACCGACAGTGATAGTAACCTTATGGCAATGGAACATTCAGATACGAATATATGCGTCGTGTCAGATTCTGCACAGTATGTAAAGTGGAAACCAGACATCAAAAAATATGTTTTAAAAGGTGAAGTGAAGTTCTGCCATAAAAAGGTTTTCATACCTAGTGTTGACAGTTGCTGCAATGAACATCTAACGGGTAATGTAAGTAACGAAAAAGCATTCCCCTCTTACGTATTATTTGTAACATAAGTAGAATAGCTACTACAAACCGGAAATAGTTACTTTCCTGAAGAAATTTTCAGAAAATTCGATTGATCATAGGTCGGCAGATTTTGGAATATCAGAAATGATTGACAAGCCTTATTTGGGAAAACGTTATTAAGCTTAATTTGCACCGCAAACGGATACGTCATATATGTCGGATGACCTTTTACGGCACTTTATACAATGCCTCCTTACTACACCTTTCACATTCTTAACGTAAATATTAACAGTAAGTCAGAGCATTTACAACATTTGTTTACTTTGGAAACATCACATTTTTATACATTTATAAGCAAATATTTATGGAAGAGAGATGTGAAATGACAGGTAATCCAGCATGGTCTTATCGAGACTTTTTTTTTCCAGCAAGGTCTTATAGACGATTTTTTTAAGTAAATAGTGCCCCCATTCATATCTAATGAATTTTTTAGTAAGAGTAATATTCAAGACAATCCACATTATATATTTTTTATCTTTGTTAACTGTTTTTTAAAACCGTTTTTAAATAGTTGGAAAATTCTACAAATATAGAATAATATATCAAATAGCAAACAATTTTTGTTTCATTACTCTAGCTGGAATAGTTTTCAAATACAACGATTTTCAAATATACCCGCTCTGGCATGTAAATGGTCAATTATATCAAGGTCGCGTGAAGGCCAGAACCTGAAATTATGTAAACGGTAGTATTATTACTCACTAATATCATTTTACAAATTATTTTCACAATATCTTACGGGGTCCATTGACTGTATCTTATCTTGCTGGATCCTTTTATTAAAAATATAGTTGAAATTACTTCGATTAATTTATAATATTAAACATAACGAGAAAATAGTATCAGTTTTATAATATTCGTATATAAGTTGATTTATTGTGTTATTAAATAAAATATTTCACAATATCTTGTAGAAGTTTTTAATTATAAATAATCAGGAATTGAGTCTGTCTGTGATTATTGTAACGTTATAAATGCGAAGATGAGTTTGTTTACTTTTGCTATCAAACCTGAACTACTTAATTAATTTCTCTGAAATTTTGAACACATAGCATGTATCATAATAGATGAATATATGCACCGTAAACGGATATGTCGAATTTAATTAATTTTTTTCTGGTAACCTGGATATGTCCCAAAATTTATTCATTTTTTTCTGGTAATCTGGATATATCCCAAAATGTAATTCATTTTATTCTGGTAATCTGAATACGTCCCAAAATTTAATTAATTTTTTTCTGGTAATCAGAAAAATAATCTCGTTACGAATATATAAACACCACAGCAATATGTCAATATATCAACTTAAAACTATGTTCCTGCGCAAAGAGTTTTTCGCGCATTTCTTCGTTTCTATACATCCCCAACTACTCGGCTATATCCGACGCTATGATCCAATATTTTCACACGAGTATTTTTTTAAATTATTCACCACTGTTTTTTTCTTTTCTATGCGCTTAAGAACTAGTGTAACAATAAACTGTTAAGAATAAATATTTACGTAAAGGGATAGATTCAAATAAGTCGTGTTAAAGAATATGTAGGTTTAATGACATCACGTTATTATATATATATATATATATATATATATATATATATATATATATATATATGTGTGTAATTATCATTTTACTGTTTACTGTTTTCAAATAGCCATTTCTGAATGAAGTCTAGTAAAAGTTAACACGGGGGTGATATTTTTCCTATTCTACTCAAACGGTCAATTCATCAAGGACTGTCGGAAACGACGTTAAGGTATGTTTAAAATTTCCCTGAGTTTGTCAAAATTAGTCGTACCTCGAGACTCTTTGATAAGAATGAAAAATCCATTACTTTCCTTCACTAGCGAAACATAAAGCATTTAATATAATATGCATCCCATTTATTAACAGGCCTGATTTATGATAGAACTTTTACACTTAGTGACTTCCTTGTGCTTGATTTTCAATAATTCCTAACACAAATTTTGCTGGCGATGAATCACGTAAAATATTTTAAATTTCTAAAGCCTTTTTTTTCTTAACAGATCCTTTATTGCAATATCATTGAACTATAGAACTGATCAAGGCAAATAGTACTTTTGCTATAAATAATATTTCCACGAGGGTCCATACTAAATTAATTTGAATTTTCATCAAAATTATGAAAATATTGTATTCACATCCATAGGGTTAGTGAAAAGAAAGAAGGGTACTTTGAAAGGAAAATTAGTGGATAAGCACGTATTACATCATAGTTTGTGTATATGTATTTATGTGTACACAAACTACGATGTGATACGTGCTTATCCACTAATACCTGTTGCTTTCGGTTAAAATCGGTAAAGTATTTTCGGTTACCGTTTATGGTAGATTACATCCTACAGATTATTATTTTCTGTTATATACCTACTTAGGTAAGCTATAAGTATACCTACTTTATATACCTACTTAGGTAAGCTATAAGTATAACTACTTAGGTATGACAATTTCTTTCTTCTGGTCAAACAGTTAAGCTAATATCTTTTTATTTATATATTGAATTTATTGCATGAAATATCCGAAAACACGAAGGCTGCACTGATAGTTTTTGGAACTGGCCATTTGTAACAATGATAATAATTTCGAAAATCGAATTCTTTGGTGATCAATTGCGTTACTTCGCTTGAACTGTTATTTAAAAATTAGCGGCTATTTGTATTCATGTCAATATAAATTTAAAAGGAGAAAATTTTCGTTCGAAGTTTTCGATGATTTTCATTATGATCTCAATCAAAGATAAAGTTTGAATTCATTTTAATTGGCATTTTATGATGAAGCCCCATCCCGTGCTACTGATTACAACTAAATTAACGAGTTCAAGCGTTGTCGTATCAACCTCAGTGCTATGCGTGAGAGATATTCCTTAAAAGTTACAATTTATGATCAATTCTATGCATCTCATGATAAAGACTGACTAGGATATCAGTAGATTCGGACAAGTTTAGACATCGATATGAACATTCTACATGTTCATTGGAGCCTCAGGCAACTTTGTACTAGGTAATATAATCGCATTGATTGGTGTCGAAAATGTCAACGGAGAAGTCACTTAAATGCTGTATTCGACATCATCAAGGGTAATGGAAGATAAATATATTGTTACAAATCCAAAACTCAAAAAAACGTTTGCGCGGTAGATATTTTCTTTTGAAGAGTTGCCTACGAAGATAAAGAAAGGGAGAAGTACTGGAAAGAAGATACTCGACTCCTTCTTCGGAAGGACGAGTTATTACGCAACGATTTCTTCGAGAAATAAAAGGTCAGTTACCGCAGACCGGTAGACCAGCAATTATTCGGCTCTGATTTTGATAAAAGTTCCGCAGCAACGCCCTCACTCTAAAATTCTCCCTCATTATGACAATCCTTCTGCACACTCAGCCAGACTAACGACAGAACTATTAACTACGTCGGATGTTAAAATTATGAGTTATTTGCCATACATATATCATGTGATCGGTACCTATTTCCAAGAACAAATATTAAGTTCGATAATGCATTTTCCTGAAGAAGCGATGACAGCCTTCGAAAAGACTGTGGAAGAGACGCCCAAGGAAGTGTGCGCCGACTGCTCCTCTCATTGCTTCTATCGAATGAAACCATGTATAGAGTGCCACGGGAACTACTTTCAAAAGCAATAAATAAATTACAAACTTAAAACTCGTATATTCAATAACAATATTTCGGTGTTGCACTGCAAGTAATATAATATTTACGCGCCAGTTACACAGCGAATATTTAATAGATGGCAAATTTAATATTAATAACAGTTGACGCTACGTATGTCCTTGTACCAATATAAATTATAGGAATGAAGAAGAAATTCACGGAAGTTATTAATTAATGTTTCAAGTATGAGTTTAGATAATTGCTTCTAATAAATCATCCATACTGATTAGATTAAAAAAATTGGCCCTTCCCCGTTGACGAAAAGGTTTAATAAAAATATAAAGCCATTTTTAATGTAAAACGTGCTCCCAACTTTCATTTGTAAATCATAATTTTTTTGTGTTGGTAGGAAGAAACGAAGAACATTTTAATATATATTTATTACATAGTTTATTTTATAAATCAGTTAGGATTCAGAGGTATGCAAACAAGAGAAATTTTGAAAAAAAATCTGTACATTTGTGTAACACACACAGGCACGCACACACGCACGCGCGAACGCACGTACGCATACACGCACGCCCACCCGCCCGCACACACACACGCACGCAGATATATATACATATATAAATATATATATATATATATATATATATATATATATATATATATGTGTGTGTGCGTGTTTGTGTGTGTGTATGTGCCCAAAAGCAAATAAGAGTCAGTTGACTATTCAATCTCGTATTGAACGACAACAGCTTTAATGTTACAAGAGCCAAAGGATAAGCGTAGGTTTTTAAATATCGAAAGGCGTTCGAAACCGCAACCCATCTAAATTGGTAGTCGCGATATTAATATTTAATACTACTCGGTTCGTTTGTTTTAAACATGTGGGTACGATATTTTGAATATTTTTTTATTCTGCTTTTAAACTGTGACAATACTGACAACTGTCGCGTTCGACAATATTTAGCAAACAGTGCTGTGATACGATGGACTTAATATACTATGACATGACTTAATATACGATGACAAAGAAACCTTTTGTATGCAAATGTAAATTGCCTGATCGTCGGGTTATTGTTAAAAACACCCCTAGATAGTACGGCACATAAAATGTTTCCGCATGGTCTTGTAATAGTTTATAAAAAGGTAAAAATTACAAGTGACCTTTATGAACGTAGTCCACGTATAAATATTTTAAACTAGTTATATTTATAAAGAACCCGGCTGAACCTAAACTCTCGTAGAGTTTATGATAATGGTACCATCCTCAAATTTTAAATTTCTAAAATATCTGTATGCTTGATCGATTTTGTCGAATATTTCTTGTTTGTTAGTTTAGCACAAAAGTTCCTGGAATTAAAAATATCAAATTCGTCATTAACGAAGGTAATAAATAACACAGTGGCTTCCAAATTATCAAATTATGTTAAATTCAAAAAATCATGGCTATACTGAATGACTGTCGCAACAGACCTTGGATCATCATTTGAATTTTTTTTTTAAATAATTATATGCCTAAATGTTATTTTGTTCCCCAATTTCAGATCTTCCTTCATTTGAATATTGTGCAATTGCGTAATAAAGATAAATTAAATTTTTCTACCATTTTCGTCCATCAAATCTGTTTTATCACCGAACATATTTCTCACAAGTTTTAATAAATGACACGAATCGTCTAAAATATATGTTTTGCCTATGTATGTGAAATGTTGAGTATTTGGTTCGCTGTTTATTTTGCGCCAAGTAAACAGGACATGTTAAGATTTAAAGCTATTCCATCAAATGTAATTGGAATTACTACACGTGAAATTACTACACGTGCAATCTCATTAGGTAAATGAAGGCAAATTTTCAATAAATTTGCCTTTTGTGAAGCCGTAAAACTTCTTCTTGGAAAGAAACCAACTAGAAGTTTCCAAAAGCTATTCACAGCTACAACCATAAATATTGCAGAACTTGATTTGCAATTGCTGATTCGTCTCTGTGCTAATGATTGCCTATATTAATATCAGTACATTCCCTAAAGCTCATTTCATCCAAAGTGATGCTAACAAATAATATTTTTTTTAGCTATTTCTTTTATTATATTGAATGATTCGGCTGTAAAACCCGGTTCACAATTTACTCTCTGATATAATCTCCTAAGCGTGTTTTCTTAATTTTTCATGGATATAATTATAACAACTTGGAATATTTAATAGGAGAGTTAGTGTAAATTTTCTAAACTCTTGACTATATTCAGGAGAATGGGCTATTTTACCAACTTTTTTTTCATTTAACCTATCTACTAAAATTCCAACATTCCATTACTGCCTGATATGGTAAGTTCGTTCAAGTTATCTCAAAAATCTGGATGTTTTTTAAGTTATTCAAGCACCGATTGTAGTGTTATAATTTTTTCCTCCATTCTCTTAGATTTAGCCATCAAGTTCCTGGTATTCTGCTGCTTATATTTTAATTTTTTTCTAATTTATTACATTTTAAAATAAGCATTTTTTTTGGCGACAATGGTAGCCACCAACGTCCATGGCTTAGATGAAATATCTCAATATATAGATGGTGACATTAGTCTGTTTGGTCTGTCATCTCTTTTCCACTCTCAGTAATGTCATAAAGAATATGTTCTCGCTCGCACGCTTTGTTCGTCTATTCGTAGTATATTACAGTCTATGTGTGATGTCTATAATTAATTAGGAACTAGGTTATATCAATTATATTCAGCAACAAAAATAAATAAAACATTGCAGTTCAACAAAAGTTATGAAAATGGACTTAGAAAAATAATATATGTCACTTCGATAATTTCCCATTGACTATATTACTATGGTCACATTAACTATATTACTAGTATCAACATTTATTTAAACTATATTCAATACTATTTAATATTAATATTTCATATGTTAATAATTAATTTTAATATTTTAGTTAAAGCCAAAATACGAGACGAAGCCAAGATACGAGAGTTATAAAAAGGACAAATAGCCCCATAAATAGTAAAGAAAAAGAACTTTCTTATGAAGATCAGTGTCATTAATTTAAATAAGTGATACTGAAACGAAAATACTTCGAGAAGTGAAAGGAATTAATTGATACAAGAAATTCAACTAAGAAGTCTTTTATAACTCTAAAAGCCCCTGTGCCTTTAGGGCTTTTAAAGTTATAAGAGGATTTTGTTTAAATAATTTCACCCATCACTTTAGCGCTATTCCTTTTTCTGCTTATAAAAATATTTCTTATGCTCCTCGCAATTGAAAATTCATACATCCATTTTCGTTGCTGCATAATCTTATAAGATATTATTTGATAAAAGATAATACTCTGGAAATTATTCGGGAAAATCATAATATTCTTCTTTCTTTAACTTATCTCTAATTAAAGACTCGGTTAAAATTTAAACCTTTGCTTCCTTTTTCTGGCAGTACTTATATCTCCCATGACGCCTTTTTTTTCTTTTAGATACAGTTTCAGTTATTTATAAAATAGGTGAATCATTTACTATAGATTGGCATACTTAGCCTACAATTTTTCACACTTCCCCGTTAATATTACGCCCTACACGCGAATTTATCGATATCCATAATTGTGTATTTTAATCTCAGTAAATTATTTAAATTTAAATTCTAATGAAGTATCTATATGTTTATGATTCTATATTATTTTTACAATTGTTTATATGCAGGAAGTTTGTTTGTTTGTGCTGTAGACATCCACAGCATAAACAAACTAAAACTGACCTCTTAATAAAAATTAAGCAACAAAAACAATGTACCCGAACGCTCGAAATTAGACTCCGATATTATATGCGCGTTTTTCTTATTGTTCAACTTGTTTGAATGTATGAAACCGCGGTTATGGATCCTTCCTCTACCCTTAGTTTTTAGATTAACACAAAAAAGAAGAAATAAATATTTTTATTAAAAACACCTAAGTATTAAATTTCAGCCAGACGGCCATCGGTTTACTTTAAATTTATCTAACTGGTGATGTAAAGCCATGTTGTTTACTTAAAAAATGGGATTACCTGCATATACGCACGATGGCCTATTCGAACCATCCTTAAGCTCGACTATTACAGGAACTATGCAAAATGCTATTAGCAAATAAATAAAAACTTGGTTACAGTAATGTTATTTTTCCGTTTGAAATCTTCGTAGCGTACCTATTTCAATCAATGAAATTTATTTATAACGCCTAGACATCGTGTTGTGTGTTGTATAAAAATATTTAAATAATTCATTAAAACAATACAATGTTTAGTTTTTCAAAAATCTCTTTTCATATCCTTTAGTAACATAAACTCTTTCTAGATTGCTATTTTCTGTCACATACATAACATTTAAGTCTGTGTGTATGTCTGTTTGAAAGTTAGATTTTGTCACTTTAATTATATGGTGGAATTTAAGTTTTTTTTTCTTATCTTATTACTTATTGTACTTGTAACTGATACATCTAATTGTATCTTAAAAACAAAAATATTGCACTGCTATTTACAGACATATGTAATTTAGCTATGTAAGCCTATGTACTTTAACTGAACATGTTCACAGTACTATAAAAGATAGAAATAATATAATATAAGTTATATTATTTCTATCTCTTGTAATACTGTGAACATGGTTAGCTACATTTTTGTTGCGTGCACAAGGACCGTAAAAATACAATATGTCACAAAAATACAAGATGCCACAAAAAATACAATACGCCACAAAAAATACAAGATGCCTACGTCTATACTATACAATTTACAAGGAGCTCATCACATGTGGTATTTGAGGACACGCTAATGCCCATACGCAAGTACTTTGAACTTCTCAGATCTACGATAATTAATAAGCCTAAGATAATTAAATGTAAAATTCGCTATTTTATCTCTGACTGACACTTCAGCCATTAAAACTATAAGACACTTCCCACAGGTCTAATAATGGCTCTTTAGCATCAAAAAGTAATAAGATCTTATATAAAGCTAAGTTCATGTGTTATTATTACTATGACACTTCCATTAACAAATCTCTACACATTTTGTTAATAAACATTATATTGGTTAGTGATGGTTAATACTTACATTTAACGATGGAACAACCAATTCTGTCTAATATATATTCCTAACAAACATCACCTGACGACGATATATTTAGTCTACGAACTTAACAGTAGATTTATCAAATAAAAAATAACCTACATTTTGGTGATGGACATATCATCAAGTTCCCCATATCATATAAATATTATTTATCCAGTACCTTCTATAATAATATGATTTAAGCTTTACAGTTTTAAAACATTTAGTGTAGGTGGTAACATTATATTCTAGTACTAAAGAAATATCAAGTCAGGTAACGTACTTGTACAAAAGACATAGACTCATAGAGATTTTTGTATGAAAGTTACAGAGTTAATAAAAATACTATGAGCTTTATATGAAATTTCCTTGCTTTTTACGGCTCAATACTTTTGAGACTTGACTCTGTTTTTCATGCAATGTATTCTTGGTGCGATAAATAGTACATTTACATTGTGTTAAATGTTTAGTCCTGATGCGCAATTTTTAAATATATATAAATATTACTTTTATTCAGTACTTTCTACAACAATATGATTTAACCTTTACATTTTTAAATCATTTAGTGTAGGTAGTAACATTATATTCTACTAAGGAAATATTAAGTCAGGAAATGAACTTCTACAAAAGACATAGACTCATAGAGATTTTTCTATGAAAGTTACGAAGTTGACAAAAATTCTATGAACTTTACATGAAATTACATTGCGTTTTACGACCCAAGACTTACGAGACTTGACTCTGTTTTTCAGGCAATGTTTCCGTGATGTGATAAATAGTATATTTACATTGTGTTAAATGTATGGTCCTGATGCGCAATTTTTAAATATGTAAATATTGAAACCTAATACACATTTTCATCATCTTCCATGCGCCTGAAATGTTTTTTGACTAAATAATAAATCAAATACGAATCACATTTTCATTATTTTATATGCTTTTAATTGTTAAATGACGATAATCGAATCAACGGTTGATGGATTATACAAGTCAGATAACGAATACGGAACTATATCTGAATTTTTTTCTAGAAATCAATTCACTTGACGTTAATCAGTACTTTGTATTAAATAAAAATGTTAAAAATAACACAGTTAATGCCCTATCTACATATGAAGGCCACGGATACAATAATCAGACAAAAGGTGATAATATTAAATGCCATGAAAAGTGGTAACACCATTGCTTCAATAATTACGGAAAAATGTTAAGAAATATACGAATAAAAAGTTAAAATCTGTTTAGCTTATACAATCGTTTTACTGAATAAACATATTATAATTAATGAATCAAATATATTTTAATTTGAATTCAAGTAACCATTTAAAATACGCACTTTATTTGTGATTTTATTTAGTATTTCAATATCTAAGAATGTTTAGTTTTATCGTATGTTTTTCTATCAAAGATTAATTTCTTTGTTAATTAATGTATAACAAAAAGTTGTTTTGTTGGAAATTTATTTCTTTTTCTTTTCTAATATATATAAACTAACAATATATCTATATAATATTTATATAGCATATAATTAAGAGCAAAAAAGATTGATGTTTCAAAAATATTCTTGTTACGTCATTTTACTAGACACTAAAGTACAGTTTTGGCTTATCTTTTTATATATTTACTATTAACATAAATTTACAAAGAGGTTTTTGTTGTAAAATATTTTCATATTTGTTACTGTTATTCTTTCTTTATATAATAATAATTAACATAACACAGTTATAAAGTGGCATGTGAGTGATATTTATTAAAAAAATTCGAAATCCTATAAGCGTTTTGTAAACTTTTAAAAAAGGAGACATAATTACGAGTGTTAGCCAACAGTGGTTCGCTACTCATAGTTGTATTCAGTTAATTCTAGGGTCAGTCCTATATCGGGTTCTAACGTTAAATATCGATAATATTCTAAAATAATAAGAACAATATAAAAAAAAATCTAGGACGTTTTAATAAAGTCTTTTATTCAATACGAATATTTTTAAGTCTATTAAATAAGTCAAATATTTATGGTACGAAACACTTATGCACAAATTTGAGGTTCTGATCAGTCTTCATTTAACTAAAATACCGTGTAATCCAATTCTGTAAATTCTCGCATCAAAGCTGCATGTCAAATTTGACACTGTCTACAAAATATTATTGTCTGTATTAAATTCCATAGGTTTTCTAAACGATAAAATTATAGTTTACAACTACATATACAGTTATTCTCGATGTATGGAGTATTGTAACTCATTTCGTAGATTGCCGATGAGGATAAGGCAATAGCGTGTTTAATCACAAAAAAAATGAATATTAGGTCGGTGTTAAACAGCCGTCGAAATAATTCGGTGAGCTGTCCGCCTTGGCCTCGTGCGCTTGACATAAATAATCTCTTCCTAGAATGAGAGCCGGTACGCTGGTCTCCGCGCCGCTCTCCGCGTCACCGCCTCTGCCGGGAGCTGACCAGCCAGCGGAACCTTGGCGGCCCATTCATTAGTCACTAGTCGATCACGTCAAATGACAAATTCGTGCATAATACTAAACATACGGATCTATAATATGAATTTAATCTATCCTATTGTAATTGTATTATATTACTCATTGGTTCTAAAGAATTTTAGAATCCATCTTTTAAAGTTGTGTGAGCCTAAAGCGTAGCCAAATAAAATATTTGTAGTATGTATAGGAAATACGTTCCTGACATTCTTGTGTAATATGAGATTGTAAGTTTTTTTGTCAGGCTTCAGTTCACACTAAGACAGACATTGCTCTCATAAAATTTAATTTTAACTTATTAAATGGAAATACTTTGAAGCATAAATGAGAATATTAGTTCTTCGTACCCGATATGTTTCTTACCTTGTACAACATTTTGTAAAACCACCATAAGGCACCTAACCGCGACAGCTCCAGAATGTTATTTGTGACCGAAATGTGTTTTTCTTACTTTGTAGAATAATTGAAAACTTTTAATTTAGTAAACGTTACTAAAACATAAGTGTTCAATAGGCATGTTTCCGTAAGTGCACGCGAAGAAATAAATATATTATGCATTGGAAAATCGCACCAGCATGTCACATTTCCTGGTTCCAGATTTTCTGGTTGCAGAACAAATACGATATACTTTATGTATTTACCTTCACTTCCACGCAACAGTTAAAAATATCACTACATCACCGTGGAATCGATAAAAATAAACCAAATTAAAAAGGAGCCACATCAAATTGTTATAATTTTTCTTGTATTTTTTATTATCAATATGACAGCAAAAAGTTATAGATAATAACGAAAGTTGTAGATTGGATTACCTAAAAAAAGTTCTTAACAAATTAACAAAAAATTTATTAAACTCACGGTTACTGAGATATATAAAACAAAACCTATATGCACCCTTCTTTTTAATATGACAGCGGAACTGCAACTGTAAGCCAATTTTCGAATTTCAGCCTGCTCAAAATGCATTATTGGCCACTTTTTGAACACGCTTTTATTGGGTCGATATTTGTATGTATGCTCCTATGAAACTAAATTTAATGCACTTCTAATTGTTGTGTTATTATGAAAATTAGTACTTGTGTGTAGTTCTGATGACAATACAATAACTTCATAAAATAAAAAATATATTGTTTTTAATCTTAAAACAAAAAAGACTAAAAAAATAACAGAACTTTTATATTAAATTTTCACCCACTTCCAGATATTGGAATAATTTAAAATTTTGCACACGTACCACGAACCGAAGACGATACCATAATTTCATGAAACTGAAAAAATTAAACTTAGAAAAAGAAGACTAAACAAAAAATAATGAAATCATTAAATTAAATTTTCCCCCATTACCAGACGTCCGAATTATTTAACATTTTGCACACGTATCAAAGACAATACAATAATTTCATGGAACTGAAAAAAGTATGGCATTATAACAAAAATAAAAGACTAAAAGAAGTAAAAATAAATTAATGATCAAACAACTAAAAAAACACTCTGTCACAAAATACTGCACTAAAAAACAAAAAAATAATTATCGAACCTGTTTTCTCTGTCGGTAAGGCTTTAATGCAAGTCATGTTTGTTATTGAGTATAATATCTGAGTGCAAAAGCGTGGGGCGTGGGATGATACAGTCCATTCAAATGGTAATAAATTAACAGTTTTTTAAACTATAAATTTATTACCATCTGAGTAGGCCACATAAACTAAAAAAATTTTGACAGCGTTTAATTGGATTGTCTGGGTTAGATTTCTTGGACAGGTTATAATGATCTTAAATTTAACTTTGTTTTTCATTTGATTTTGCTTTGATTTGAGTTGGATTCCTTCATATTTTTTGTGGTTCTGTTCGATGTATTCGAATTATTAAGCTATGATTTGTTCGATGCATCGAATTATTAAGCTATGTTTGGAAATAAACTTGAAAAGTTTATTTCTATATACGATGAGCTGTGCTACGCTTGAGTTTACCTCCACTTGATTTTCTTACAATTTCAATAAATTTAACCTCAATAGGGTTGATTTGCAATTGGATTTAATTGAATATCAGTATGTATTTTACTTTTAATTTGTGTTGAATCCTATATGCCCAGTATGATTAGGCATTTACGTCGGATTGGATTGAGAATGAGTTTCATTACGATCAATTTGAACTGTTCACTTATATTTGGACTAAAGTCGATTTCGAACTTAGTAATTGCTTCAAAATACTATAATTTTAATTAGCGCTGGACTTGAGTTCATTTGTATATAGGTTGGGCGGGAATCAAAGTTTATCTGAAGGATAAGTTCCGGCATCATCATACACTTAAATTATTTATTAGGTTATTATGAAATGCAATACAGCTTTAATAGCGAGATAACCCGTGAATTTTCCAATCACCAAAACATTAAAGGAAGTGAATAGAATCGTGGCCACGACCTAGAACCTAGAAACGAAAATCTAATTTATCTTAGCTTATCTATCAAGTTTCATACGTGCGTAGTAAATTTCAAGCTCTCAAGGCTCTGTGGCTCTATCATATAGTTTAATAATGGCTATGATTTTATAAAATATTATATAACTGAATAAACCAGGTATTTTTAGGGTCAAAAATTCGCTCAGTACTTATTTCCAACCAGTATGGATGGCGCTGACTCCTTTTTAAAATTTGTTATGGTGTTGTTTTATATCGCTTCATTGTTTTTTTATTGCTTCATATATATCATATTGCTTCCATTTTTATATCAACCTTTATGTCATTTACGAATACTTCTAAACTGTGATAACAATTTGGTTTTAAAAATTAATACTTTTGCTTTGAGAAAGGAATTTTGTTTTGCGAGTAATTGGAAAATTGATGGTGTTATATAGTTTAATACCTACCTTTTCTGAGATGTTTTATTGAGGTAGAAACCAAACTTTTAGCTGTTGATATTTGTCAGCTGTGTGTCCATAGGATAAGTAACATTCCACGTGAATACTTCGTATTTATTCCATCATGATTACTTCGTATTTATTCTACATCTTCCGTAAACAGTACACTTTTAATGTGGTTCACTTTTAATGTGGTTCAATACACCGAGATCTAAAACTCTAAGTCTCTAGCAAACTCTACCTCTTTATCTCTATCCATACTTCTCTAGCAAATCTCTACAAAAAAGCTGTTTTTTCTCACTATTTTTAAAGCTAACTTCATAGAAATTTTCTTTTTTACACTAGTTTGCATTTGCCTTCATTCAGCCCATTAAAATAAATTGAATAAGAGAATGTAAACTGCATGTTTAATGGTTAAATAATATCTTAACGTGTTTGGAGCTCACATTCGCGAAAACTTCGATATTTGTGATAGAATCAAAATTGTGGTTAATTCAACCATTTAATCAATATATATATATATATATATATATATATATAAGTATATACACACATATATATACTTCGAAACGTAAAGCGTTTCGAAAATTACTAGAAAGTCCCAGAATGTCCTGGAATTTCGTAGATTTTTCTTATATTACGACTATGAAAAACATAACTATGACTATGTTTGAGTCTATGTTGATCTAAGTTATTTTGAAGTATTAGGTATTTTTTAAGAAAATTATATTGAATACACTGTGTACGTGAACAAAATGTTTGCTAAATTTATGATCAGATTTTGTTGCTCCTTAGAAACTCTAAATTTGGTGGCACAGAAATGTAGTTTGCAAAACCTCGAAAAGGAGAAATGGGGCAAAACTCTGATCTGCTTTTCATGAATAGGACTTTCGGATAAAATTCATCTCAGGTAATTGCGACCTCTCATTTCATACTATAAACCATACCTTTCTTAAATCCGACGCTTTGGTTAGTAATCAACAATTTAACTTAAAGAAATAATTCTAACTAATTACGTACAGCCAATGAAACTCAACACAATTGGCTTCCATCTTCGGTATTCTCATCGTATTTTGTGCTGTTCACTTCAAGGTTTGTGTTATCAAGATCTGCGTTAAATAACACATTCAGATTCCCTGCGATCTTATTTACGAGTAAACTGACCATTGTTGTTCATTATTGCAATTTTTTTACGGTTCCCCACTGATTCATTCCCTTCATCTATTTTTCACGCAGTCGGACGAGCGGAAATAAACATTGGGAAAATGGGGGTAAAACGGAACAAATTTTGTTTTTCTGAGGGGCGAACGTGAGGATTTTAAAACGAATTTACATTCACGCATTCTATTAAGTGGAATATCTTTGGTTTTTTTAAATGTAATTAGGGTTCCATTTATTTTTTTTATTTTGTATTATTCTTCACAATTATATGCAATGTATCCGCTCCCTCTATTTATTCAACAGTGAATTTGAGAAATCTAGAACATTCTAGGTGTTATAGGATTTTATTAGAACTTTTAATTTATCATAGTTCATTTAAATTGTGTTAACAATTACAAGAGATATTAAAAACGACCGCACCTTCCTATATACGGGTATCGACTCCCATTCGGCTGGTTTTTAAGTACATTTAATTAGTTAGGCCATATGCAGCGTTATTTAATATGACATCTCATGCATTTGCATAATGATGACCAAATACAACCTTGGTGAATATTCGTGATTTGTTCTATATTGAGTATGTGAACAAAGCCTACGCTAGGTTTGTAATAAGACTTTAAATATTCTATAAGTGAATATAGTTTAATAATAAGAACAATCTGAAAGTTAAATTAATTAACGGCTATGATATTTCGGTATACCTAAATTGAAACTAAACTTTAAACTTTTATATAAATGAAGAGTTTCAAATATTTATGAAAATTACCAAGAGAAATTTCTATTTAGAGTTAACGTTGGACCTCAAATTACCAAGTCGTTACCCTGTAATTCTTGTATTTTATACTTGTACTTTTATTTCACTCAAATAAAATATTAACTCAAATCTAAATGTGATAAACAATTGTATGAAAATTATCCTTCATACTGAGTGTCCAATGTAATATTTAAAAATTGAAGAAAAAATATTATTTTGTTTATAGGCGAATATATATAGTACCATTTAAAAATTTTTTTAAAGTAATTGGCGAACAATTTAAACAATTTGAATGGAAATAATTGGCGGTCTAAACAATGACAAATAAGTTTTAATGCTAAAAAATCTCAATACAAATAAAAGAAGGGAAATATTTCGTAAATTATGATGAAAAAACCTGTCAAGCGCGGGCAGAACTCGCACTACGTAGGTTTCTTG
The DNA here is from genome assembly GCA_039881145.1 of Druceiella hillmani. Taxonomy (NCBI): domain Eukaryota; kingdom Metazoa; phylum Arthropoda; class Insecta; order Lepidoptera; family Hepialidae; genus Druceiella; species Druceiella hillmani. The sequence goes on along the minus strand of JAYKKI010000008.1, from coordinate 12,912,163 downwards.
CATACATATGTACTCATAAATATTTAAGGGCACATTGAGTTTCTGTCAAATTATTTATAAATATAAAATTTTCACAACGTAACTATATTACCTACTATATATCTTTCACAGGTTTAAAGAATTATGACGTCTAGATTTATCGCTATAGTTTTCGTATAATATTTGCGTAGGCTTCCAAAAACTCTGTTTTTCTTCATAATTTTAAGTGGTGTCGAAAATTGGAGGGGATCATGATTTTTAGTATTTCTCTGAAGATATAATACCTAAAATTACAATACTTAATTTACCTTCCCTAAAAATTTCTTTTTCTGTATTAACAATTGAGATATGTCCGGGTTTAATGTTTTATTATTACGCCAAATTTCAAACTTCTACATCAAGCGGTTTCTAAAAAAACAGTTCAGATAGACTGATACATGAATAATCTTATAAGGATTCCGTTTTTCCTTTTAAGGTAGGCAACACTAATAGCCAATTTCTTAAACCATTCTGAACTGTATTTTTAATTCTTTTTTCGATTCGCTGTCAATAAATGTTCGGGCACACTATAACGTTTTCAAGATTTCTACTTTAAATGAAAACTATAAAACGTTCATATAAAACCAAACCATGTACGATTACTCATTGAATCTTATAAGTAAACGTCTCGAAGAGAATGTCGACATTAATTACAACCAAAGCACTCAAGCAGAAGCAAAGCTGTTTTATCCCGAAACTCATGTCTAACAATTAAGTTTAGTCTGGGTAATCTTTAATAAATTTTCTCTGTAATACGAATGAATCTTAACTTGTTAAAATTCTAATCCATCTAAATTATTCGATATTATATTATCAACGATTTATCTGTTTCTATAAACGGAAAATGAAATAAATTTTGGAACCAGGAAAAGGTGATTCATTTTTATATTTTAGGATAAAATATTTATAACTCAGCTATTTCTGATATTAAAAAACACTTAAAAACTTTTAAATGTTCGATACTGTGACAAAATACACATAACTGGGACTTTCATATAATGTTACTATAATTCAACCAATGTAACATAAAAACTCATAAACCCTTTCGTGATTTTGTAATAATATATCGTCGCACTAATTATAAACAAATAGCCTAAAATTGCAAAAATTAGCTTATCAAATACTCAGTCCACCAACACTTTCTTTCTAATCATTACATTATAATCATTACGCACAATACATTTAAATATAGACAAAAGGTTTGAAAATTCAACCTTACACAATCTTAGATTTAATGTTATTATAATTCAACCAATGTAACATAAAATAACTAACTCATAAACTCTTCCGTGATTTCGTAATAGTTCATATTCGCACTAATTATAAACAAATGGTCTAAAATTGCAAAATTTAACTTATCAATTACTCAATCCACCAGCCCTTTCTTTCTAATCATGAAATTATAACCATTACGCACAATACATTTAAATATAGACAAAAGGTTTGAAAATTCTACCTTACACAATCTTAGATTTAATGTTATTATAGTTCAATCTATGTAACATAAAATAACAAACTCATAAACTCTTCCGTGATTTCGTAATAGTCTATCGTCGCACTAATTATAAACAGATGGTCTAAAATTGCAAAAATTAGCTTATCAATAAACCAACTCAATACACCAACGCTTTCTTTCTAATCATTACATTATAACCATTACGCATAATACATTTAAATATAGACAAAAGGTTTGAAAATTCAACCTTACACAATGTATCTGTTCAATAGAAACAAATACTGATTAACGATGCACAAGAATTCTCGTAATTTATGTTTAAACGATTGCTTAACTACCCATGACGTTTAGAAAGGTACTGCAACAAGTGGTGATACCACACTGACTTATAGAAATCATGTCTTCGGTGGCCGATAAATATCACTGACAACACCCAGTATAAAATCCATGGCGTAATACTTCTTAACACACGCATCGGCATTTGTATGTTGTACGTACGAAGAGCGTATATTTTAATATTAATTGTTATCTTAAGTCGTAAAGTTATTTTTATCTTAAAGTAGTTATCGTTGTAATTTAAATATATGTTTACTTAATTCTTGACATGTACCTAGCGGTAGAAAAATTAAGATTCATTTTGGTTTTGTTAAGAATAAAAAAAATTTATTGAAAAATTCTTATCTACATATTAAATAATGTACTTTAATTTGTACACTATGTACGTGTTTAGTGTTCCACAGGGATAAAGGAGTAAATATTCCACAGGGCGTTTTATAAAAATTATTTTTCTAGACGTTGTTCCACGGTAAAAACTTGTATGTTACCGTTCACGACAAATGCTAAAGTTTTTATCTGAAAAAAATACTTTTATGGGAAAAAAATAAATTTTTTAACGTCGTCAGTTTTTTCGTAAACAATGTAGTTAAATAAAATTGAAGAGTCTGCAAATTTCGAATTTTCAGATTTTAAATACTTTTCCACATATTCGATTATTAAAACGAATCAAATTTCAAACAAAAAAATTGTCTGCCTGTCTGTCTCTCTCCCTCTAGAAGTGGATTTAATTCGAAAACTGCTAAAGCTATTGACATAAATTGTACAAGTTATAGATAGAAACCCTGGTACCAACTTCCTGTATGTTTTATCGTCATAATTCAAAGAATTCTGAAGGTATGATAATGTTGATATTGGAATTCGTGAAGCATGTCCGCGTTACGTAGCCCATACTGTATGCCTAATGCAGGTCAAATACACATTCAAAGACAGTAAAAGTTAGTACTATTCTTGTATAGAATCATATAATTACTTTACTCCTTTATCACATATTTTTAGACTTTATACCTAACATATTTTAGACGGTATCTAGATGGATAATAAAATAAAGTGCGCCATCTATGGTACAGTAGCAAAACCTTTGATTATCAAAAGTTTTTTCTATTAAATCCCGTAGGACACAACCTATAGTGAAGTAGCAAAACCCTTAATTAATTACTACTATTATGGAACCTATTATGGTCCAATAGTTTCCCTAGTAGTAGTAATTAATTAACCCTTAATTAATTACTACTACTATGGATACTATCGGACCTAATGTCCCATAGATGGCGCCCTTTGTGTTATTATCCATTTAGATACATTCATACTTTATTTCGATTTGTTTAACTAATCTGTCTAAACAAATGCAAACGTCCACGCGAACAAAGTAGCGAGCACAGCTAGTGGCTATATAATTTTGTAACGAAATTAAGTGCAATATTTTCAAAAATATTGTTATGATAAAATTTTGATGCGGATTTTTTATGCTTTGGCTCATCGATTACTAGACATTATAAATCCCTTACTGTAAATGTTTTAGCTTCAATTGATTTTTAAGATCTTTTTGGCCCTTTCGATAGAACGCTCCACCAAATTCAGCTGTCTATCGTCTTTGGTTGAAGCTCGCTTATATGAGTTGAATTCAGTCTGATCTGTTGCCATCATTATGAAATGCTTTCGACATTACTTTGTTCAGAAGTTTTTCTCTGCCTACTTCTATTCCTTTGACACTCTCTAGAATGATGTAATTCACAAAACACTTTAATTTTGGTTTCAGAATTAAGTTTATTACACTATAAAATATTTTAATACAACATGGAGGCAAAATATTCAAAATGGTAATGATTGTGATGAAATTTGAAGGTACTGAATCAATGGAAATTTTCTAGTTAATGCTTTCACAATGAAAATAATAAACGCTTTGAAATTGACACTAATTGTGTTCCTTATTGAAGGGTCTATAATGTTTTTCAAAGAGAACGAAGAATTCTTGGAGCGGGTCATTACTTGTTCTCATTACAAAATGATCTAGAAATATTTTTATTGCGAGTATAATTAATACCTGAAGCGTATCATTAATTTTTTTCATTACCTGTACATTAAGAGGCACTTTTAAAGAGGATAATAATAACCTGGAGCACGATACTAATTGTTCTCGTTGAAAAAAAATCCCGGGAACGCGAAAAATTACCTGGAATGCGTATAGTCCGCCTGAAATGCAAATACTCCCAATAGAGGAATTTCTTTCGCAGGTTATGACTTGTCAAAATTATGAAATTTTTAAATTTTTACACTTTTTACAGTTTAAATATCATAAAATCGAATAAGTATATTTTTGAAAAATAATTCTTTTTGACTCGTCTAGGTGTACAGATTACGACATTAGCATCTAAAATAGTCAATTAGGCTATACAGCAATACTGCAAGCATTTTAAGCGCATATAACATTAAATCAAGTATTTTCTAATTATTTATATTTAATAGTATTAGCTATAACATTTTTTTAAATTTAAAATAAACAAAGTCAGATCATGAAGTATTGGGTGCCGGGATCATATGTTTTACGCATATGCTATATACGAAGTAATGAATGTCGTCCCGTTGACATAAAAAGAATAAAAAACGTTACTAATCCTAACATCAGTTGCTTGTCAACATTTAAAATTCATAAAGAGGCAGATGCACCTTTCTTTTCACTTTTCATATCCGACGATACCAAAAATGAAAACCGACGGAAATATATGTTTATAGTATAATTTCCAAATAAATAAGGATTTCGATATTTTCATGTGGAAACCAAATGAGTAAGTTTCCGCATTGTTATGAATGAAAGCAACAAACAGATCAAAATTTGAATATAAGAACACGGATATAAATATTTTGTCTTACAAATATCAATGTCTTACAAGTATCAATCAAATTACAAACTAATATTGTCCATAACCACACCGAGGGACCTTACATCTTAAACACATATTACACAGGTATCTACCATTTCATACTTGCACGTGATTGGAGCCTTTTTAATTTTAATTTTTTATCTTATCGAGAGTCTGTCTATTTCTGTAAAGTTACAAAGAATATATGAACAACCAGTTCCTTTTCATAATCCTGACAAGATGAGTTATAGACTTCAGCTGTATTAAAATTTACTGTATTAAAGTTGCACGGAAATTCCATGTACTCGTCAATACTCCTCATTTTGTAGCAGGTAAGTATTTGAATTTTTTACTTGAGTTCTTATTATTCCAATTTCCAAGTAATATTATAAATGTAAAGGTGTGTTATTTTGTCCTTCATCCATGTCGCGACGGATTGACTTCATTTTTTTTCGCACAAAGATAGTTGATGGGTCGGGAAAAAACATAGCCTACTTTTTATCACTCTCAATCTCGTTCCTTTGAGAAAAGTCTTATTTGAAAAGAAAATGTCCGCAAACGGAATAAAGAAGCGATGTCGCAATAGGGCAACGGATCGACGTAATTTCTGAAATACTTCTTGTGTAATATAATGGAGCAACAGAATCACACCCTTATTTTCATTAACGTTAGTGCTATAAAGTTGCAAAATAAAGTCTTAATATTTAATATAGATCATGCTACATGCTTCCCACGTAACCTCGCCAGCGTAAAAACCGAGAGTAAAATCTAGTGCAAGAAAAATATCTTAGCTACGCAAATTAAAAGGGGATTTCTGAAAAGATTACAGATAAAAAAATATACTTCAAGATGGAGTATCTACTCCGCCTTAAAGTATATTTTCTAAAATATAATTCTCGTTTATAATAACATAATGAACACACGTAATGTAGACTAAAAAATAAAGTCGTGAAAAACTGAAAATAATAAAGGTCTATTAATTTCAAATGTTAAGAAGCAAATAAAAACTGAAATGATAGAAAAGCATATATAAAAAATTACCTACCGATATGATTTAGCTGACTGAAAGGCTATGTTAAGGTAAGGCCCCCAAAAATGCCCACGTGACTAGAATATTAAAGTTATGATCAAATGATATATTCTACAAAGAAAAGGCATGGATAAACTCCCAATTTAATAGAGCCCATAAAGAGGATAAAACAATTAAATCTTTTTCTCGGCTTGTAAATGACTAATATGTTCGATATTGTACAAAAAAAATATATACTTGTAATGAAATCAGCTAATTATGAATCATGTATTCAATGAAGTAATCATAAACGTATGAATAGTGATAGCTTATTTTGTCAACAATCATAACGTGACTTTAAAACCACGAGATAACCTATTAGAGAGTAACACGGTAAGTAGCAGTTTGTCAAAGGCATAGCAAAAGCCAAGTGGATGTATTACATATTTTGTCACAGAATCAATGTCCAATTAACATAAACTTGATAAATCAATTTTACGAAAGTAATTATATTCACAGATTGTATATATGAAAGTATTAATTATTGTATTTAATTATTTATATTATAATAAATATTTATTAATTTATTTTGACCTACAAGTAATATCTAATTAAGTGATGAAATATGGTACCTGCTTTTATTCATTTACCATGCAATGGTAAATAGCCTAAATATAGAAACACATTTCCCAAAAAAATTGTAACTTGCTATAAAGTTATATCACTTTTTAGAAGTTAGATATGAAATAAATTCTTTTTAATTATTCAAGAAAGGCCTAGGAAGCTTTAGAATTTTGACTTAAAGCAAATTTATTATTTTTTTAATAATTAATCTAAATTAAGCAGCATTTTTTTTCTCCCAAAATAATAAGTGCATTGATCAATTAGAAGATGAAAAACATTTTTAAATATTTTAAGACTTAAGAAGTTATTTTCCCCTTTTACGTGTGACTAATATTTTGTGCTGTTTATTTCCTTTCTCTAAAATACATCATTTGAAGATAGCTTTAACTTCCAAACTCTCATAACATTTTTGAAAGGGATTATCCTGCTACATCCCTTGATTTTACTCATCTGAAATGACATTTCACCATTGATGATTTTTGTCACTCAACATTCGCTTATAGCACAGTTCCAGGTATTGCTTATAAAACTGTCACTTTTTAATTATTGGATATTGTTTTTGACGGGTTTGGCAGTCATTAAAACAATTGAATTCAATAAAATAATTAGTTTAATAATTAGTTTAAAATTAACCTCATTAACAGCATTTCATTTGTTTAACTATTGCAGTTAATGATACAAGATAATGAACAAAAAATTACTCGTAATTATATTTCCGTAATAGTTTTAAGCTAATTGTTATGTTAATTCTAAACTTTCTCTGAATCGTGACTGATAAAATGTATCTCAATAACATTTACAATAGTTGTTATATGTACGCGTACGCTTGATGGGTTTACCTAAATAATTTCTTGATTACGATAAGTAATAGAGTCAGTAATACAACTGAATTCATGAAACAAATTATGTAATTGAATATTATATTTCAGTGTATAACTATTCCCATTATGAACATATAAAAGTATCAGCGGCAATACGGAGAGCAGAACCGCCCACGATAGCGTGACAGTCGAGCGGCGGCGCGCTAGCATTTCGGTTTGTCTTGCTTGTCGCATCATCTCTTGCTTGTGGCATTCTTTACGTAAAGTATGTAACGAGAGCAGAAATGGAAGTAAATGATAGATTCTCTTACACTAACAGAAAAATTATTGTGAGAACATCTTTCATTAATGTGGTATAAGAAAGATATATTACGAAAGGACTTGCCTAAAATTCAAAAATTTAATTAACCTTTTTATGCTATGTGTATATATATATATAAATATATATATATATATATATATATATATATATATACATATATATATATATATATATATATATATATATATGTATATGTATTACGTCAGTGACATTATTTAAACAACTTATATAACAGCAAACTACGCCAACAGTTAAAATCTGGGCATTGCCTAAATTTAACGTCTTTGTTAGTAAAATTCAATATTTCATTGTAATTTCCGAGTTAGCCGTTATTTATTTCACGGATGTTGAGTAAGTCACACATAACAATTTAATGTGTATTAAAGTCTGATTTCTTTTTTCAACCATCTCCTACAGAAATTTAATATCAAGTTTCAAATAGAACTTTGTAAAATATAATTATTTTAACTGTTATATTGAATCTTCTTCCATAATCATTATAAAATAAACTTTTTTAAGTAAGTTGGCTTTGTGTTGAACTGTCAGATTACCATATCATTTATAGGGATCCGATTCCGATTAGGAAGTACCATATCATTTATATTAGATGTAAAATAAAGTTACCTTAAGTCCTACTGAAGCAATTAGTTAAAACCCGATTAGAATATTTTCAGTGGTTCTTAAGTGATGCGTGAATAAATAAACAGACAAAGAGGCAAACATTTCAAAAACAATATTTTTACACTTTTACATTTATTTTGTCCTACGGGAATTATTGTTTGTAAATATATTCAATGAACATATGTGTCGATTTAACCATTTTATTGATTCAAAGATGTAATTGTAGACTAATTTAAAGATAAACAATGTATAAGTGGAATCACGACGGGCGCTTCTCAAAAAACAAAGACTTTCTTACTTAAAATTTTGATATTACCATGTGTGTCAAAAATTGAAAAAATACTTCCACAGCCTAATAGATTTTTTTTTTGCATTTCGAAGTGTTTTGTGCGATTTCCGTATGTGTATTTTTAAATTTTTCGTTTATATATTTAAATTACATGTTGTATGGTAGGAAATACTTATAGTTAATAACATATTAACTTGTAGTAGGAAATACTTAAAAGTACTTATAAGTTTTTTAGTAGTAGGTATGAAAATGTGATTTTGCATATCAAGGATGAAATTAAATTTATGCGATACCAAAATATATAGACCTCCAGTACGGTATTTTGCAGTTGCATGTTCACGATCTTTAATTTATTTTACATTAACTGTAGTTTAAAAAGCATACAAGCAAATTGCACACGCGCCTTGAGAGTCATAGCTGAGAACATGTGCACTAGGCCAGTGAAAGACTAGTTGCGGCAAAGTTTCGGTACACTGACTTATACCTACCTTTTAAACGCAAACTCATTTATTATTATACATGCGTGCTTATTTATTATATTACGTTAATTTTTAATTTTGCAAATTTTGTGGCAAATCGGTATTCCAAATGTTGTTACCCTCCTTTTATTATAAAATTTTGAGCAAATACTAATGCCTATAGCTGATACAGCACTCAAATCGGGGAGCAGATCCATGGAGTCTTCATTATCAATAACCAGAAGTGGAAATATATATATGTTCATTCTTATAATATCAAAATACCATAGTTCACTTAATATCTAAAAAAGTGCACATGGTGCGCCTAAAAAGAGGCGAGTTTACCCAATTCAGCGACACCGACGAATCACTTCCGCTTACTGCTAGAAAATTGCTCACCTAAAAAAGTTTTCACTTTAAGAAACATGTTTATGTGTATATACATATATATATATATATATATATATATATATATATATATATATATACTTTTTTAAATTGTTTCATTGTATATTTTATATATATATATATATATATATATATATATATATATAATATACAATGAAACAATTTAAAAAAAGTGCTACGTAATTGGAAATATAAATCCATTTCATGTGTATGAACCTAGATTACAACTAATAAGGCACGCTATAAGAACTTATCACTATTCTACAAATGCCGACGATATTATCAAACGTATTAACGAGAAGTGAGACGATTGTATATACAAAGTTTAAAAATTTTTTTATGCAAATAGAAAATTTTGTTATTTTAAAAATCTAAAACAAATATATCTTTAAAATTGGAATATAGTATGTTTTTGAAAGACGTAAAAATATCGTGAATTTCTCAAAAAAACTTTGGGTTTATTACTCCTTACTTATTTAAAATTGCATATTTATCTCTTTTTACTATTTGTTATTTTAATGCAATTTACTACATAATGGAATTTAAAATAAACCTAGCAAAAAAAGTGGGTCTAAAAATAGGAAATTTAGCTGAAAACTGAAAGCAAACTTTTTAATGTTACCCCACATACTTATGAAGAATTTTTTTCAACCCCTCTTTACACTTTTAGGTGGCCCAATTTATGAGAACAAAGTTTTAAATCATTTGAAATACTATTTGTAAGTAACGGACAGACAACCTAGTCACAAGGATTGGGTTCCATTGAAACATTTTGAGTACCGACACATAATTCTAAATATATGAATGTAACATTTATGAATAGTATTGAGAGCTTGACAGGGTAAATTGCTAAACATTGTTTTTATTCCATTTCAACTTAGTTTAAACTTGTTTCAAGAACTTTGTAATGCTAGCATGCAAAATATTGTATACATGATGTAAAAATAAAAAATAATGAAGAGATCTGATTTATGGGGTAAATATTTCCATAATTAACATGTGTTTACTATAAGCAACTCTCGATCAGCGTTATATAAATTTATGTGTTTATATTTTTTTATATTTTAATGTACCTTAAAGAAATCGAAACTTAACACAAAACATAAAATAAAATATCCATTAAAGTTATGTAGAGAATTAGATAGAGTTATTAGTTATTTATTTACAAATCTGTTATTTTTCTGTGTTGAAAAAATAATTCTCGCATTTTACAGATAATAGTAGCATTACTTCTGCAGCCTCTTCGTTTAGTCGTAAAATTATCATGAAATGAAATTCTGCAAGGACGGAGAAAATGACTTTCTCTTCGTTTTAATCCGTTTTTCCCTTTTACTTTCACATTGCCCACCAAATTTTCTTGAGTTAACAATTTAACTTGAATGATATTAATCAAGGTTCGCTTCTATCCTTAGTAGTCACCTTGTTATTCATAAGTATCTACGTTTAAAATTTTTTTAAAAATATCTGACTTTGAATAAATATTGTTTCTATACGCCAAGTAAAAAGAAATTGGTTTTATCTTTGTTGCTAAAATGCAGATTATTTTCCATCGGGTGCAATATTTACATATAAAATAAGTCCTAGGATACCGACAAAAACGATTTGACATGCACAGTCGCGATTTGACAATTAAGAATATATATTTGTCATTTCAATTACTACATCCGGGCGTCGATCCTACTTAACTCAACACCGAATGCGAATGCCTATTACTATTAATTTCCGCCCATGGTAATTTCCAGTGTTTCAATTTTTCATAACATTATTCAGCATTTCAATCAGGATAAAAGATATGTTGACATAATGAACGTAAGCACAACGTATTACAGCATAATAACAAATATTAACATGTAAATATCATAAAGATTTATTAAATCAAACGAAAATGAAAAAAACTAAAAAGAAAATAGTTCTGTACCGTAAATTGAACAACATAAGTATCAGAAAATTCTCGTTATCCATCTGCCTGTCATAGAAATATTATATTAATCCGTTTGACCTTAAAAAAGGATTCATTTCTATAAAGTTAAAAATTAACACGTTAATTAAAAATTAAATATCATGCTTTGGAATAAAATTTCATATTATATTTAAAGATATCAGAAATAGATATCCCATATAATATGAAATGTATTTTTCTGGAACTCTCAACGGTGTATTAATGTCTAAGAAACTTGAGCACTTGCATAACGTTAGAATATAAGTAGATACTTGGCCATATCGTCTGCAGGAATGCGGGTCATTGCCATCACTGCACCTTAGTGAGAGATGATGTGGGAATATAAACAAGTAATCTAAAGCTATAGATTAATTTATGATCATTAAAAAAAGTTATTTTAAGAGATCGCCTTAATATGTAGTTTTATTTTAAGAACATACAATATAGTCTTAAAAAGTTTATTTTCCATACTATAAATATAACTGCCTAATACGCCTATCCTAAATCAAAATTTATTATGCCTTTTAATCAATATATAAATTTATTCACAGCTTAGTTTTACGGCCTAAGTGAAGTAAAAATAATACAGAATCATTTAAATTATTATCTTCTTCAGAGCGCAAATAATTTTCCTAATTATTATAATTAAATTAAATAATTAACCTTTTCCAGGACGCAAACTAAAGCAACTCTATTCTTATAAATTATGATATTTATTTGTCATTAGTGTTTTAATTTTAGTTTTATCATAAGTCAACTTTTGCTAAGACTTTTATTTACGCCAAATTTATATCTGTAATTGCCGCCTCTCACCGTCTTACGCATATTTCTGCAATTATTTATTTAAATTTACTAACATACTATATAATATTTATACACTATGTTACTAAATTCGTTAGATAAATACTGTTACAACCGATTTGACACTGCATTTCATTGTATTAAATGGTAATTAAACAGGTCACAGTGCGACCTGGTTTAAATTTATACATGGCGTTAGGAAGGGCGGTTTCAATATTACACGCGATAGTGAAGAATCATAAGTATTCATCTAAACCGCATAGGTGTTTAGAGAAATTGGAAGAGTTTCTAATATATTTCAATATTTTAATATTTTCCAAAAAAATGTTCCACACAACTTTTTGCAACGGCTTTGCGAAAACTATGCTTAAAATGTTTTGATTAAAATTACTCAACACATAATTATATATATATATATATATATATATATATATATATATATATATATATATGTATATATATATATATATATATATATATATATATGTATAAATATATATATATATATATATATATATATATATATACAGGTACATATAAATATTTACATGGACATATATACATATACATATGAATAATTATTACAAAAGAGGCCTCTTCAATATCTGTCATTAATATGTGCATATCATCTGATCAAACGCCATTAATATAAAATTTGAGACCACTATACGTAAAAAAATATTTGGTTGAGCAACCGTACAATCTTACGTCATATCAGATGTTAAGAGAATCGATTAAAAAAATTCTTTGTGGTTTAGTAACAGACAATAAACAAACAAATAGGTAAAAAGAACTGGAATAAAACTGTATTTCAATTCGATGACTTTTCCATTATCTAATGAATTAACTAAAACACAGAAACCTTTATTCCGCAACTGAAACCCTTATCTCATCAATTTAAATTGTGGGTATTTATTAGTATTATTTAGAATGTGTATTCCAATAAGCACAAAGTGGGGTTCCGCTGTTATCTATATCTCTTAAAATTGTTGATGCGAGCTAACAGAAATAATTACGTTTAAAATTTCTAATAAACGCTGGTACCCAGAATTTTTCAGATTTTTCAAACCCACAGTGAAAAATTGTAGAGGAGATGTGTTGCACGTTACTTTGAAGCTTAATATTTCGCAATTTCAATTGAAAATGAAAAATGGTAAACGCAAGTCCAATTTCATTTTGAATGGGTTCCAATGATACCCACATATAGTGATATGGGAAAAAAATCACCCCAAATTTAGGGAGACATTAGTTTTTTTAAATATTTTTCTGCATATTTCTCATATCTCAAAAATGAAAAATGATAAACGGAACCACAACTTCATTTAAAGCCATGTGCGAAAAAAATTCGCCCCAAGTTTACAGAGGCGTATTCAATTTCTTTTTATATTTTTCTGCATATTAATTCATATCTCAAAAATAAAACATGATAAAGGGAACCACAGTTTCATTTATTCAACAACACCTCATTTCAATGATATCCTACTTAAAGCGATGAACAAAAAAACTCGTCCCAACTTTAGATAGGTACGTTCAATTTTTTTTAAATATTACTGCATATTAATTCATATCTCAAAAATGAAAAATTATAAGCGGAAACTCAATTTCATTTTAAAAGACCTACTCAATACTTAAAACCATGTTCAAAATAATTTGCCCCCCTTTATAAAAGTCCATTGATTTTTTTTATATTTTTCTGCATATAAATTCGTATCGCAAAAATGAATAATTACAAATCGGACCACAATTTCATTTTAAAAGACCTACTCAATGACATCCCAATTAAAGTGACGTCCAAAATAATTTGCCCCAACCTTAAAAAGGCTATTCAATTTATAATTCCATTTTTTTAATATTTTGCTGCATATAAATTCATATCTCAAAAATGAAAAATGATAAACGGAACTACAATTTTATTTTAAAGATCAACTCAATAATACTCCACTTAAAGCTATGAGCGAAAAAAATTCGCTCCAACTTTGGGGAAAGACGTTCAATTTTTTTATATTTTGCTGCTTTTTAATTCATATTTCAAAAAGAAAAATTATAAACGGATCCACAATTTTATTTTAAAGACCAACTCAATAATACTCCACTTAAAGCGATGTGCGAAAAAATTCGCCCCAACTTTGGAGATGCAGGTTCGATTTTATTAATATTTTGCTGCATATTAATTCATATCTCATAAATTAAAAATGATAAACGTAACCATAATTTCACTTTAAAAGACCTACTCAATGATATCTCAATTAAAGCTATTCGCGAAAAAATTCGAAACAACGTTAGAGAGGCACATAAAATTTTTATTTAATAATTTTGCTGCATTTTATATCTCAGAAACTAAAAATGATAAACGTAACCACAATTTTATTTTAAGAGAGCAACTCAATAAGACATCACTTAAAACGATCTACAAGAAAAAAATCGACCCAAATTTAGGGAGACAGATTCAAGTTTTTTTATATTTTGCTGCATATTAATTTTTGTCTCAAAAATTAAAAATAATACAAGTAACCCAATTTCATTTTAAGAGACCCATACAATGATATCCAACTGAAAGCGATGTCCGAAAAAAATTCGCTCCAACTTTAGGGATATTAAATTTTTTTAAATATTTTGCTGTATACTAATTTATGTCCCAAAACTGTAAAACGATAAAAGAAAACCCAAATTTCATTATTTAAGACCCATCGAGTGATACCTAACCTAAGCAATATACGAGAAAAATTCACTCACCTTTTGGGGAGGCACTTTTTTTTAAATATTTTGTTGAATATCAATTTAATTCTCAAAAAAGAAAAACAATGAAGGGAACCCCAATTTAATTTTAAAAGAGCCATCCAATTTGCCTGTATGTAGGGTGGCATATTACATTTTTAAACAATTTTTTTCTGCATATTAATTTATACCTCCATATTTAACATATGTTAATTAACGTTAGTCTGCAATTGTAGAGCTGTGAAGAAAGTTTTCGAAGTTGACGACAATCTGCTATTGATTCCTAACAATTCTTTGACAGGTGAGTGCATTCGTTTTATGTAGGTACTAATTTTATTTTTAGAGTTAATACAATTGTTTCATTAATTTTCTATTAAGTTTAAATAATTTAAAGATTATTCTTAATTCCCTTCATTCATTATCATTTTCTCATATTCTTCATAATTTTTAGTTAACTTTATTGTAACAAGCCCGTGACCCAACTTTCATAAAATGCAATTAACTTGAAATAGAAATTGATGATGTAATTAAATGATAATATTTTAATAATATTAATGACTCGAGTTTCAACATGGAATTTAGCTATAATAAGCACGATGCT
Source organism: Druceiella hillmani (assembly GCA_039881145.1). Lineage (NCBI taxonomy): Eukaryota > Metazoa > Arthropoda > Insecta > Lepidoptera > Hepialidae > Druceiella > Druceiella hillmani. The sequence goes on along the minus strand of JAYKKI010000008.1, from coordinate 12,896,887 downwards.
AATTATATAAACAGATTAACAGTCATAAACGATCGTTAGAAAAATAATTTAGTCCTTTATTTGTTTAATTGTTAAATTAACTCTATTTATATTTGAAAATTACCTGTCCTATTTACTCTAAAATTAATGAATTTTCAATTGTTTATGATTACATTTACGTGTTGTGGTTAAGACAAGTTTTAAGAAAAATTACTAAATTGACATTACCGAAACGTCCAATAATATAAATATTCATAAATTGAAAAAAAATTTACACATATTCTATTTAATCTTCTATAGTTCAACTGTTCGCTGAATGAATGGAGGATCCTAATAAATCCACCTACTAATTAAGAAAAATATATAAAAAATGACTAAAGAATCCAGCTGTTCAAAAGCTTCTAAATGTGCCATTATAATTATTACCGCCAACAGAAGTTTACGACAATTAAAAGATAAACTCATTCCTATAGAACTATTTCAACATAATTGAATAGAATTTGCATCAACTTAATTGTATTAATTTTGCTTATTATAAAAGCCGATAAAACTTTATATGACATCACTACAAATACAAGTATTGATTAAAAATTTAATTATATCCAAGAATAAGTTAATATATGAAGGTGGTTATTTTTCATAATTACCATCATCAATAATAACTGTAACCTCCGGAAATCGTCTCCAAAATTATATGTCAAAAATATGAAACAGACAATAAAATTAGCCGCTTATCAGCCAGCGGTCAATACATCTAGTGCAGTGATAAACATTTTCACGACGATATGACTAAGGAAAAAAATATTCTTCCGGTAATTGAAGTGTCTCTCTGTAATTTTGGAATTTTCAGCGTTTATTTACAGTTAGATCTAGATGTAACAAAATGTAATATGTAAAAAAAATGGTGTATCTATATTTCTGAACGGACGGATTTAACTCGAAAATGACTGAAGTTATTAATACAAATTTTATATTAATAAATAAATTATCTTCGTAAATGAATATATAGTACCTCTTGGATGAATTTGTTAGTTGTTTCCTCGTGATATATCAAACAGTTCGGAAGTTATGATGATCTTGGTATTTAATTCCACGAAGTAGGTCTACACACTTTTACTTTTTAAGGCTGTAGCATCTAGACGTACGCGTTGCGTAGTCCAAACAGTGGAATATAGAATCCTTTCTGCATAGATAAATTAACCACTGGTTAATTTAGCCATGCCTTCCTACATCGTGAACCGTGTAATTACTTTATTCTTTGATCGTTGATCTATACTCGTACCTATTATATTTTTAGACGTTATCAACATTTTCGGTTATATTTCATTGGGCACCATCTATGGCTATGTAGTAAAACTCTTGAATGATTAATTATGTATGTACATATATTTCATTTCGATTTTTATAATAATACGTCATATCAAATGTTAAGAGAATAGATTAAAAAAATTATATATATATATATATATATATATATATATATATATATATATATATATATATATATATAAATACGCAGCTAGTTTCAGAATATTCAGAATATAGGTTTAGTACATATGAAATAAAAATCATAATAATAAAGCAAGGAAACCTACAATTGTATTGGAAGGGAGTAAAATAATTAGTTAGATATAAAATAAGGGCGTGTTATTGACTATATACCTATACATGCTCGACATCCACGCATAAAGAAATTGTCTGATAATAGATGTGACATAATGAAGAAAAATACTCCGATCTCTGTTTTAGTTTATGTATATAATATTGCCTTGTTAGGTCCTAATCAGACATAAATAACGCTCAGTGATAAAAAAAAACAGTGACATAACAGGATTATATATCAAGTTGATGAATTGTTATATTGAAGGAGTTTCTCATTAAGAAATGAAAAGCTAGAAGGTGATGTAAATCTATGTGTATTTGTTGGAAAATGAGGAAATCGAGAAGTTTTTCAAAGAGGAGTATTATGTTACAGGCAGCTAAGACTAGAAAAGTTAATATAAGGTTGGCTGCAGATTTCTCAAAAATATTATAAAAAACTACAAATTAACCCAAATTTTATCAAGAATTTTGACTAACAATCTCGACTACTGAAAAGTCAAATATTTTGAAAAAAAGTAAAGGTATATATTAAAATTGGTAACACTTAACTTCACAGTCGCTAATTCACAAACCATTTCCATTATTTTCTCATAAAATGGAAAAGTTTACCACCGCAGAAGGATTCATTCGAACCTGTATCTTATGATTGAAATTTTCAAATCAAAAGAATACATCGTAATCGAATAACATATTTTAAAAATAAGATTCCTATTTAAACATCACCAGTTGATAAGGCGCGCGTGCGTAAAGATGGCGTCCTAATCATTGCTAAGTGTATCTCTGTAATGTATATCAAAAGTGTAATAATAAATGAAATCTAATTCAAGTCTAGTATTATTATTTATATAATACACACATACAATACATAAACTATTACCATACCAAATTTCATAAAAATCCGTCCAATAGATTTTGCGTGATTGATGCATAAAATAGCATACAGACGGATAGACAACAATTCTAAGAAACATTTTTCCGACTCTTATTATCTTTCTATACGATAAATCTATCATACTTTTAAAATATTTGCCATGTACGGAATTTACTCTTACAATTTTATTATATATATATATATATATATATATATATATATATATATATATATATATATATATATATATATATATAGATGCCTCCCTAAAGAGAGCACAAAAAGTAACAAACATTTGACATTTTTGGTTTCTTTCTATAGTAGTAAGTAGTAAATGTTCGAATTCCATGAATGGGGCAAACATTGAAATTTTCAAATCAAAAAATACATGGTAATCGAATAACACATTTTAAAAATAAGATTCCTATTTAGCAACCACGTAAAGATGAAATTTATATTCATAAATAGATAAATTTCTTACTCTTTATTACGTGCATTATCTGACCTTGCCTTATTTGTCATCTATCGTCTCATTAAAATCCAGTGTGTAAATGATTACGTTACGAGGTTGGCTAGTTGCGTGCCTATTTCGTACGTGAAGGTCAAAAGCAAATTGCCAAATCACAGAGCTTCCGTATGTTATTACAGCAGAAATGCTAACACTAAAAATCGTGTGAGCGATATGTTTGAAACATCAATTGAGGAATATAAGTTTTTTCCATACGCTTCTCAAGACAATTGTGATCTTGAAATACTAAGTGAAAATTTAGGGTAACTCATTAAATCTTCATTTTAAATTGTGCCTTTCTTTCAACGTACCGATAATAATACCAAAAGTATCATTCTCCCCTTCTCAGTTGACGTAAAAGTCAGAACAGGTATGAATATACAATTTTTATACTAATAAAAATTAAAATTTAAAAAGGATACTACTTGATTATTTACGTACCTAGTTTCATTTTGCGATATATATCATTTTTGAAATAAGACGAAATACAATTGTAAAATCATAAATCGTGTAACAATTTTCATTCCATAAATGAGGCCCCACTTGATTTATACTAGCTGTGCCCCAGAGTTTCACTCGCGTGAAATTCGAAATAAGAAAAAGGTTTTTTTTTCTCTCATATTTGCTCTTGATTATAAACTATTACGATATCAAATTTCATAAAAATCTGTCCAATAGATTTTGCGTGATTGATGCTCAAAATAACATGCAAATAGATAACAATTCTGAAAAGAGATTTTCCGGCTTCTATTATCATTCTATGCGATAAATCTATCACACTTTTAAACTATTTTCCATGTACGGAATTTACTCTGTTATAGTTTTATTATTTGTGTAGATGCGTCCATAACGAGAGCACAAAAAGTAACAAACGTTTGACATTTTTGGTTTTATTATAGGAGTAAACGTTTAATAAAAAATAATACTAAAAATCATCGCTTCTTCCTGCGACTTCTGTAAAGAGAAAATATCTAAAGTATATACAGATTCTGTATCGAAATCTTTTATTAGTTTGGATATCAGAACTGCATTAGTGTACCTCTGCACAAATACAGTTCTGGAAAATATTACAGACAACACGAAATTTTAATAAACATATACGTATTTTATTGATTTTTGAAAAACAATTGACTCTATTGAACAAACAAATTAATGAAAGACTCTGTATTAGATAGTAATTCTGAAACAGAATGCTCACCTATTATACCTATGAGAAAAATTCAGACCAATAATTAGAATTAAACATCTCTTCAATCCTAGTGTATTTATTTGATTTCAGAAAACATTACAAAAATTTCTGTAAGAAGTTGATTTGATGATTTACTAAATGAGACTCGATATACTAATGATACAAGCACAGGAAAAAAATAAAACAGCTTATAGGATGTTGCAAGAGTCTAGAGATCGGGTTAAAGGTCGACAGACAAACAAGATGACGATGTAACGTAATCATAATAATGATTCTGATAAATTACAATATCGTCAAAATTTACCTGTTTCTAGCATAAAATAGCTAAAATACACAAAGATTAAATGAAATTATTAAAATAAACTATCAATTATAAAGTATAATGTGAAGAATTTGCAACAATATTAATAAATTATAGAAGATGAAATATCCATGTTTGAAGAAAGGGAATGATATAAAATTGACGTTATATTAAACAAAGACTTTGTATTTGATGATCAAACATGATTTTGTTTATTTTTTGTTGTGACCCTTCATTATTTCAAATATATAATTGGACAAAGCGATCTATGTTGTATATAAATATCAAACGATTTAACAGAATTATTTTATTCAAAACCCCCCACCACCTCCGCTACTATAATTGGGTACGAAGCCATTTATATGTTCATCTGTTTATCTGAACAATCTCCTCCTGCCGGTGACCACGATACCTATATTTAAATTCATCATTTGACATGCAGTCAGTGATATTCAAATATGAAAACTGAAACACTTTGTCGGTAATAAACAAAATTATATTTATATGTACATTAACTTTATGGTATGAGTTCTCACTACATTAAGAAAAACTACATCCAATTAAATTTAGTTTTGCGGTTACAGCCCTTATTTAGTTTTGCGGAAACAATATTTGTTAACCAAAAAAATATTTTGTATGTAAACTAATTGTATACAGAGAAATTACAACAAAAGAGTTTTGAAATATCGGTAAAAAGTAAAAATAAAAGAATCTTGTGATACTTCAAATATCAAAAACGCTTATTTTTTGCTTTCGTGGTGGTTTAATCAACATCCGCCAGAGCAATTGCACTAAAAGTGATAATTAAAAGAAAAAACATTTCGTGAATAGATGGAAAAAAAACTAAGTGAAAGAGCTTCTAAAATAAAAAAAATATTTATCATAAAATTTTTAAAAAAATTCACAAGTCTTTTTTAGCGTAACCACTTGCGAAAATTTCTATAAATGTTTTACTATCACCTAAAGCTTTATTAAATTTTAAACAGTACAAAATATATTTTGAAAAAGAAAACAAAATGTAAAAACTATCACTGATTTAAATAGTGATGTTCAAGATGCTTAGTATATGTATTCCATATTATTGCTCTATTATGTAAATTGTGATAAATAATATGCTACTATGAAATAAAAAGTAATATGAAAATAAATTGGAAACACTTACCTTACACAATATATTGAAATGTTACACCATAAAATTCCATACCGCATTCACGTACAGGCTGTATTATTTCGACATTTACGACATTTTGTCACAGGTAATTCCGCCTATTATTCTAAATAATAAAAATAATTAAAGTAGAAAATACCTTTAGAATAATATGACTAATCAGATCTATGACGAAAATTATGGAAAAAACGTCATGTCAACACTTCCCAAATCGTCAGCTAATCTTATTAGTGCCATTTTATTTTAAAAAATGTTTTATGATCGTTTTTAAAGTATTTTTTGAGCTTACTAAGATATGATCCAATAAAGGTGCTGAAATAATTGTATTATAAAAAATTGGAATTTTTTTATGTCAAACATAAAAAAATTCCAATTTTTTATCTTTGAAAAAGATTATTTCGGAAATAGTTGAGTCTTTTTCATATGCATCAGAATGATGAGAGGAATCAGTCTTGCATGTCTCAAGGATATTACAGCTAATGTTAATCGCCATTGATATTGTTATTTTAATGTAATCACACATCTTCACATTTAGAGGGAATGCAAACATCGATTCAATCGATTATACAATTTTGTACATTTGAACATGTCAGACGGGCTTAATCACCTAAGTCAGGCTTAATAATAACCAGATCGAATAAAGTATTAAACAGAATTAATTTTCTGAACGTAATAACCTAATTGTTCAGGTGTTTACTGGGATATATTTCCATTTTTATATGTTTCATTGTTTAATACCTAATTATATCAATTATTCAATATGAGCATTATTCAATAAGTGCATAACGGTTTTTTAAAAAGTCATCCTAAGCGTTATAAAAGAAATAGTAATTCAGATTTACGATAGGAGCACAGTGCTTCTACCACAAAATTTCTTATTAACCCTGACCGAAACTCCGTTGCAATTATTCTCTTTAAACACACTAGGATATCTGAGACCCATGAACACAACAAAATGGAAAATTGTTATTTTATCATGCTTCAAGAAGAGTTTTTTTTAAAGAATACACATAAAAATTTATTAATCTTCAAATAAAAGATAAGGCCTTCAGATAAACCGGTATTTTTATGTCGCTAAGAAGATGTTACGTTGATCATTTGAAGGGTAAATACTTTGATGGTTTCGCCTCAAGGTATGTTAAACTGATACACTATCTCCGAATTCGCCATATTTTGAAAGCAAATATAAGACTTAAGATTTATCTCAGAAACAGTTTAACATTGAAGTTAATGATGTATTACTGGTGGCATATGGCACGTATATTTTTGTGATCATTATGGCATGTTTATTACCGCAAATGGGTGTGCACTAAATGTATTCGGTCCTTACTTTGTCGATACCACAAAAAATGATGCTAACATATTAGGTAATATTATGAAAAGCGATAACCACTCTATTCGGTATCGGCTCTCATTCAAAACCAATCAACTGAAGAAGCTAATTCGACAAGGCTTGTTGTAAAGATATGTTGGATAGATAAAACTATTAACGGACAAATTCTGAAAGGTTTGAAAATGTTATTACCCATGTGAGGTAAACGCTATATCACACTGTTTTGATGACCAGTTTACATCACCATCACCAGATATGACGAAGCTTTTGAATATCTTCTTTAAAATGTCGATTATTTTGTGATCAGTATGGCAAGTAGCACCACCTTATTAAAGGCGCATATTTCTGAGTTTTGTATTTCCAGTTGAGCTCAAAAATAATTGTAAAATTTTTACAATTCGATATTAACAGTCATAGATAGCCCTTCTTCGTTAGTCTAGGGAAAGACAAAGATTGATGATTCCGCCGAACCAAAGTTCATACATAACGGTAACTTTTTTGAGACGAAGTAAGATTCTTCAAACTCCATAGGTCACTCGCAATTTCAAATGCAGCAATTTCGTTTCATAAAAAACTTATTTTTCTTTCGGCGGAACGATTACGTACCCTGTATTTGTATATTGATTACGTACCTTGTATGTACTAATTTTAGGGAACCCACGAAAGTTTGGCGAACAGAACGCCCATTTTAGTAATAAGTTTTAATAATTTCTATATTTTGTAGCATCGTGTAACTTTTAATTGTGATTTATAAAGACTAAGTTCATTTCTCAACCCAACTCTATAAAGCAAATGAAAGTCAAAAAACAAATGGAGAATGGCAAAAGTAGTTTCATTCCAAAAACACCTTAACACTAATAACGTACACCGGTAATAAGATTATATTATTATGAAATTAAAAAATTATTATAATCGTATGTGTTCCAGAGGTGATTGAGGGAATCGCTCTAAAAGATATTACACATCCTAATTCGCCTCGATGGTAGACCATAATAGTGAAGAAATAAAAAATTCATGAAAGTATATATTAACGTTAACTCAATAGTGAGTAATATTGGGACTGAACTATATTATAGTCTTCGTGTTACTTCTAAGCAGTTAAATATATTTTCAATTTCTACATAAAAATGTCAATAAAATTAAACTATAAATATTTGGTAAATATATATATTATATATATATATATATATATATATATATATATATATATATATATATATATATATATATATATTATTTTACAGAAAATGAAACAAATATGGAAGGAAAGATTTTAAATCACTCGCATATTCGTAATGGTTTGAGGACTTTTTGATTCAGATAATTTAAAGATAATCTTAAATGGCGGTATAATTTCTGAATGGCCAAACAAAAAAAGAGTAGTTAAGTATTTTAAGTCCTTAACTCGTAGATGGATTATTTAACTTTTATTCAGTTTTCTTCTGTAAACATTTGATTAGCACGATATACGTAAATAATATCCATTTAAAAAATTGATCCCCAGTCTTGGGAATCGAATGTGATTTTATTCTAAATTACATTTGTTATTATATATTAATTAATTATAGGGATCATGTAAAAAAAAGAAAATAAATTTCTCCAAAAATTTAATATCAGGCTATTTAAATTTTTTACATTTGAATGAATGTATTTCAGTATAATTTTGAAAATTTACGTGTAGTATACTCCTGAAAAACTATTTCTTTCCTGAGACAGATATATTATTTATATTTATGTTACACTTGTCACTTTAGATGTGATATGAAGTCATTCATACATAATGATTTGCATCATTCCTCCATGGCGTACACTACCAACTCTTTTAAATATTTCTCAATCTGACCCACCTGTGTCTACACTTTGTACACTCACTTCTTCCATAAAAACTTCTTTGTGAATCTACCACTATCTATACGTTGAACAAAGTTAAACTTCTCAACATCTAGTCGAGGATCCTGCTTTCATCGAATACTAAATGAAGGATGGCCAACTTCTCAACTACTACTAAAATACTATTTTTTAAAATATCTTAGTATTGTTTTTTATAATACCACTAAATACTATTTTTAGAGTAACTCAGTCCTCTATACTTGTCATTGCAGTCTTGATAGACTTTTTATTTCAATATTTAATTTTTGATGGCAATTTACAGACTTTTTTTTAAAGTATAGTAAAATTTTATCGTATTAGTATATTTATTACTTACTCGTACTATTTTTAACGCATAGTTATATTTATTTCAAATATGATGAAAAGAATTATATGGTAAGATATTTAACAAGATTAGAAAATATTAAAACAAAAACAAATGCAATTAAGTGAAATTATGACACTTTAAAACAAGATGTTTAAATTTTTAAGAGCGGAAAGGTGAAATACGAAATATAACATAAAAAAATGTGCAGAAGTTTTCCGTTATATCGAGATACTAGAATGACGAATGTGTATATGTACGTAAGAGAAATTAAATAGAGTAGCTATTTAGAGTGTAGCCTTTATTTCACCAGGCTAGAAACGAGCTACTCTAAAAGTATATCCGATCAAACTTTAAACCCACGACGAGGTTCTAATATTAAAACATTTAAGTAACATCAGAAAAAAAGTTTTTCGATTTTCAATTATCTTTAGATTAATTTACAATTATCTTTAGATTAATTTACAAATATCTTTAGATTAATCAACAATACTTTGGTTCATTTCCACTTTCCCTGTTCATACTAAATTTTATAAAATAAATTTGAAGCAAAATCAAAAGAAATCTTATCAAAAAATTCCTCAGTGTTTATCTATATTGCCAGCATGGTATAAAATATGTTAATAATGATGGGTATATGATCGACCTTGCGAAGTAACATAGCATAGCGCGCCGCGCACGACGCACGCTTTGTCGAAACGTTCAACCCCTAAATGACGCGCATCTTCAAGCGGCGACGCGGAGGTACTTTCTCGCGCGCAGCGCAGCAGTGAGCGAGTGGCTACAGCGCGGGGGGAGAGGGGACGGATTGAGGCCACTATATAAAGCAGCCGACGGCCGGCGGTGGGACTTATTGTGCGACAATGGCGCGGTACGTCCATATCGTCACGTGCTTAGCTTTGTACCTTCTTTGTACCACCGGTGAGTCCAACTGTCTTCTATCTAATACGATAAATACTCGTTTCATAAATAATCACATCTTGCATCAAAATGTCACTCACACGTCCTATCATCCGCATCAAATTACAGTGATACCGTCAGCGTCGAGTTAGAGATCGATGCGATCGACGTTAAATTTGACCTGTGTGTTAATTTCATTGCAAAAGTATAATGTAAGCCGTTCAGTTAGTTAAAAGTGTTAATTACAAACAAGGCAAGAAATGTGAATATTTGTGAAAAGTTATACGATTATTGTTCATTTCGCTCGCAGCGATTTTAACTAGTGTGCGTGTTTGGCCGTAAGAAAATCGCATTGACGATTGCACTCGAATTTTTAGTCGTTGTCGTATATAATTTCAACCACGCTCAGTTTTTTTAAATTATTTATTTACGTCGAGAATTCGACTGGCCGTAATCAGGAATGAGATTTAACCAATTGGTCGTAATAATTCAATCGACTGTCGCAATAAGTCGTTGTGAATTCCAACCATTGTTTTGCAATAAATATCTGTGGTTGGAGTATGCCGCCGGGAACGATGCGGCGATCAGTTTACGCCTTCGTTTCCTCCTCCTCGCAACTTATTATATAACTGTCAATACATGCTCGACCTAAATGTGCACTCAATATGTTAAGCTAAAGAACGATAAAACTTACGAAACTCTTGCATTAAACAAACCCCTTTACTACCTCTTTTCTTCATTTCCTTCTTCGACTATTTCAGAACGTCTATCGAAATATTAAATTATGTTTTTGCAAAGAGCTGTAAATTATTTTACAATAATTCAATGTGAGCAACGTGTCGTTTGCACATACGAGCACATTGACTTTTACGTAACGAAGTACCGTATAGATAAAGCTTCCGTAAAAAGCTAATGGCTTCGATTGACCTCGCGTACCTATTGTTTCCTTAACCTTTTTGATATTAAATGAACTACAGTTGTTTCAAAGTTAATTATAACTGTTTACATATTTTGTTCGATGGTCGACGTTGCAATTGTTTCCTTAAAGAAAATCAACGTAAAATATTGAAATGAAACGACTGCCATCATAAAATTCAATAGCCACATCGCTTATAGACAATTAAATTTACATTTAGTAATTCGTCGATTCAATATCAATCTACCAACTTTAGGCGTATCAAGTGTTTTGTTATTCCGCGGCCGGTGTTCCACATCACGTACGCGGATTTGACACCGCGGTCGCCCTCCAAACTTGTCCTATATAAAACTAGTTTTTTGTCTTGCGTCAATAATAAATACTTTTTGTCAATATATCACGTGGAAAATAATAATTAAACGTTCCACTTTCTCGATACGTGCTCTTGCATACACCAGTAGACCGCTTATCTCGGTGATATCGAACTTTGTATTTGCCCTGTATCATCTCTTGCTACAAATTTTCCCAACATCTCCAAACTTAGTCTATCTTTTATCACTGCAAAATAGTCTCCTTTTCTGCCACAAGGGAAACGTTAGTACGCGGAAACTTTCCGCTTATTATTTAGAGAACGATATTCATAAACGGTGCAAAATACAATTTGACATCTTCCAATAAAAAAATAATCCGAAAAAAGCTAGTATACTTTAGATCTTGGTTAACTATTGGCGACGAATACGAATCTGTATATATATAACAAAATTGTGATTTTTGTCTGTCAGTCTATATGTTACTTCGTGCGTCAACGCAAAACGTACTAGATGGATTTAATTAAATTTGGTATGGTAATAGTTTTTAATCAAGAGAAACATAGGAGAGAAAAAAAGTTTTCTTAATCCGAATTTAACGCGAGTGAAACCGTGGGGCACAACTAGTCAATAATAAATCAATAAAGAGTTTTTGCAAGAAATAAACTGTTTAGCAGAAGAAGTTTTACGCCTTCCCTGTATTATTTCGTAAGCGGCATACTCTAAGTCACAGAAGTGGCATTTCACCACACACGAATAATTTACTAATTAGTGAAGCACATCATCGCTTGTTCTTGACATTTACGTAAAATTTGTAATGATTTCATAAATTAAACGGCATTCCACGCCTATTTGCAATGAAACACGTTACTTAAATATTCCACCAAAATTAATACAGTCTAATGGTTTCATAATTATTATCCCTCGTTTATTTCTAATTGTTTGTTGTTTATTGGTAAATAATGTTAAGAAGGAAATGAAAGTATGAATAAAACTCGTTTAAAATGACACTAAGAAATTCACTTGTTTCGAATATGATAAAAAGGATAAAAAGGAAGATGAATATTTATTTCTTTTCATCGATTTTTTTAATAAATCCTCTACCAACTTCCTTTCCCTTACACAGTAAACAGTGTTGCTTAGCTAGCGTTTTTTTTATCGCTCTTATAAATTAAAGTACACTTTGTATGTATCTATCGATCTAAAGATTCTATTACTCTTTTTAAAAATATAATTTAATGTGTGAATTCAATTTCACACTTTCAGGGTTTAGTTGAAGAGAAAGAAAATTAAAATTCGTAACAACCGGTTCAAATCTACATCACATTAGCATCATCGTTCACGAAAATTTAGATAAGAAATATATTCGTAGAGACGCTCCGTGTCTTCATTTGATATCGATAAACGCGAAATGCAATCGTCCGACTCTTTGAAAAACATAAAACATAATTTTTTACCGTTTACTTTTACCTCGTGCGACTAATGCGATTTAACATTAACATGTTGTATAAAATTTATATCTTATTATACGCGCTCGCCTTGTGAGCTGAACGTGCAAAATACCTAAACGGATTACGAAATAGTTAGCCTTTCGAACCTACCTACCCGCCGCCGACAGTCGTTCCTTTTTCAATTTAATCACACTTTCAAGCATCCCACACGACGTTTTTTTACTACTCCCATACACAGTGAATACTAAACGACTTTTATTACGCATTGGCAATCCTTTAAAAGTTCCGATGTTGGCATGTTATTTAAAAAAAAAATAAAGGTCCTACTTTCGAAATATATCAAATATGTTGCGATTATTTAGGTAGCCGCTTCCTATTCGTGAGAGCTCATACATATAGGTAGATATATACAATTCACTTCACTATCTAAACAAGACTTCATTTAACTTCCTTTCAATTCAGCTGATGCATTCGTTTTGTAATATAGATTGAGATTTTTAATGATGCAAACTTAATCAAATTGTTGGTTTTCCTTATTTCCAATAAAATTAAGAAATATATTTATTAGCAAGCTTTAAATTGTGTGTAGTAATGTGACCGGAGTATAGTAGAGGCCGAACATGTTGAAGTGCTAATAAAATTAAGTAGAGTTAAGTAAATTAAGAAGCAATTAATTGAATCCCCACTTGGGGGTATAATTGCACTTCGGGGTATAATTATGAATCGATATGCGAGATACACGCAGCATTCATAAATGCGCGGACCACATTTCGATTTCTGTTTGATTCTAATAAATTATAGACAAGAAAACTGTCAAAAAATATAGGTTCTTAATGTTTTATTTGATTAAATAAATTTTTTGACAAGAATAAGCGTCAATTCTTAAATAATTTGCCAAGTCGGCGCGATCCGAGTGTTTATATTAAATTTACCAATTTTCGAAAACTTCATTGATTCTCTGAAAAAAACGCACACCTTTTTTATAGAGCCTTGATTTTGTTTACATTTTGGAGAGCTATTTTCGTATAGACCTACGGCTCACAAGTTATAATTGTTAAGAGCAAATTACTCAATAGTATGTAAAAAAAATGACAGCCAAATCACTGAAAAAAGAATCTGGTAAAAAAATGAGTAAGCAAATTATTCGATATAATTGCTTCTTTATATATATATAATGTTTTTAAAAAAGATCATTTAAAAACACTCAAGTATAGCATATCACCAATTCAATAAATGAGGTCTAGGTATGCGCCGCATATTTTAGAGTTCTGAACTCAGAATCGGGACGTTATTTGAATTTAAAGGTGAAACGTGCCATAGTCGTTCACGGCGACACAATATCCGGAACGCACGCTAACACGTAGTTGTGTGTATATATATATATATATATATATATATATATATATATATATATATATATACACACATACATATTAATCATCGCTTCGTTCATCTATCCATGAAAAATATCTAAAAATACCTTGAAGTCCGTCATTCGTCATTCATACAAAGAATTCAGCGTATCTGACTTATTAAACTAATTTGAATGATGAATATTATTATGAACTCTTCCATTATCTACCTACACATTTAACTAAATTTACCAACCGATTAATGTGTATAAAGTTTTTAGTTTGATCACGGATATCAGATCGATCATCGCTTCGTTCATCTATCGATTAAAAATATCTAAAAAAAACCTTGGAATTTGTCATTCATACAAATAATTCAGCGTATCTGACCTATTACACTAATTTGAATGATGAATATTATTATGAACCCTTCCCTTATCTACCTACACATTTAACTAAATTTACCAACCGATTAATGTGTATAAAGTTTTTAGTTTGATCACGGATATCAGATCGATTACTGACATCATAAAACAAGGGCGCATTCAAAATGTGGATGTGACATTTTGTAAAACATTGAGATATTTGAAAATAATTGTTTCAGATAAATACATCATTTATCCTTAACACAGCAAAGAATTTTAATATAGATTGCAATACAAAAGATTATTTACTTTTTACAATTTTCATAAAGTCAATCGGAACGCGAATCACTACAGAAAAGGAAAATTTATTAATTTTAAACGGCAAAAGCTTAATTGTTATTATGAATAGTCGTAATTTAGAAAGTGATCGGCTTTGCTTCGCTCGTTGTGCAACAAGATGTATGCTCTCTACTAAATTTGCCATTGCATTGTAAAACATCGCTAAGGAACACAAATAATAAGTTTGGCCGTAGCGTCGTGAGTTCGAAAGCCACTGGCAATATAACAACGTGAAACGACGATTGCCTCGGCTGGCTTAGATAATTTAACGCTCGCTCGACGGAAATGCAGCGCGTGGTTGTATGCAGCGTCACAAATATGTCAACTGACGTTTATTAATTTTTGCTTCGATGTACTTGTTAATTAGAATGGTCTAAATATTCTTGTGTGAAATCGAGACTTGAAGCAAGCGACTTGATGTTTTTAAACCTCAATAAATGTAACATATATGATTGCAGCGGAAGCGCACAGATGGCGGCGACAAGCGGAGGACTCATCCAAGAAGGAGGAGAACTTTGAAGCGGAATTGTGCAAGGACAAGGACGCTGGCGAGTGGTTCCGACTGGTGGCGGGCGAGGGCGACGCATGCCGCGACGTTATCCAGTGCACTTCCTCGGTTAGAAATTCCAATATATGCCTTTAAGTTCTATATTCACGAAAAACTTCAGTAAGAATTTATTGAATATTACAATATCATTGTAATCTCAAATTTAAATACGAGATAGTTTTTGTTACACCTGTACCTTCTTCTCGCTCAATAATATTTTTAGATCTATAGAAAAGCGTGAGTTCTGGGTGCTATGATGTATTTTTTAAAGTGACAACATACGTGAATCGAAATTTTGACATAAATGTCAAAATTACTTCGTCTGAAAATGTTTCAAATTCAACACATAACAGTAATGAAAAATAAACAGTAGTTCCGCCATTACACTTACTTTGTAAAGGAATTACACTTACTATGTACACCTTCATAGCGATTAGAGTGAATAATTTAATTCTTTATTATTGGGTTTTCCAAGTTTTTTGACTTCATAAAATTTTAACAACAAGAATTGTATGCGGGCTAATGCCGCCGTCATAAAATTCTTATATAATCAATATCTAATAACGAATTAATATTATTATGCAGTTACAAGATTATTTAATAACAATTTACTTATAACCGCTCTCGATACAATCCCTTGGGCGGATATTCCGCCCAACAAGAGTGAAAACTTATCATGTTTTGTAAACATGATTTTTTTTCTAAAATAAATATAACTTTTCAATATAATCTTTTTTTATATAATATCAGCCATAAGAGGCGATAAATTAGTCAATAAAACTGTTATATTCTCACTCTGTAATGGGTAATTACTCAATTAACGTTCAGTTCATCACGATTCACTCTTTAGACGTGGTAACCTTTAAGTGCGATCGCAACGCTCGTCGCGCGCCTCGCCGAGCATTCCGAGCACTCGCTCCGAACCTGTTTCTTGAACTTTAAACGACGATTCACGAATTCGTGTCGAAAGTCGAAGGTCGGAGCATTTTATACTTTCGAATGTAACAATTAATGCGAACATTAGTATGCTCGTTTACGTTAAAACTGAGGTCGACGCTTAGTGAAAATATTTCATTTCACTCATAGTGTTTGTATAACATCTTCTCGTCTTCGTCTGTCATTAAAGTTCAACTTTTCTTTTGCAATAAAAATCTAGATAATCATTCAAGAAAATCTAACTATTCACACAGTTTTTGTTATCTCAAATACTTTCCTTCTTAATTTAAACCATTTTGACGGTAAAACTTGCCGTAAAACATTGCCGGAAATCCATCACATAATAATTTAATGAATGCGAGACATTTTGCCGTTCTATCAATTTTACTTTAATATTTGCCTTGTTTAGTTATTACCATTCCAGTTTAATTTTTCCACCACGGTAATTCTTTGCACGAAATTTCAAAACTCTTTTGTGTGGTACGGGTCGTGGAATTATTTTGCTTATAAATAAGGTCGTCATTTACCACAGTGATTGAATTATTGACACAAAAAAATGTTTACCGCAAAGAATTATTGGAAATTCAAGAACTATATTTTTGGTAATTTGCCACAGTGATTGAAACAGTGATACAAAAAAAATATTTACCGCAAAGAATTATTGGAAATTCAAGAAATATATTTTTGTACATCTTACATTGAGACACGATTAAGGGATAATTATAATAACAACTTACTGCAACTGAAGTTGACCTTTATTTCGTACATAAATATATTCTGAACGTCGACACTCACGGTCCGTTTCTTTGTCAGTGTACCACCCTGGCACTTACAGAACACGTTCACCTCGAATTCTATTATTAATTATGATTGTGTTTCTTGTTCTAATAGGTCCATTTTAATGTATGTTTTTTTTTCAAATTGCCGTCAACACGGTATCAGTCGTACTTGAAACAAAAAGCTCATGTTGTTATTTGAATTTCCTGACTTTTTTTACTTGACATAAGTTAGATGTGGCAAATAATTATTACAATAGGGTCTTCAAGCACTTCGATGCCCGGCGGGTCTCTTCTTCGACATTGAAAAGCAGACTTGTGACTGGAAGGACGCTGTGAAGAACTGCAAATTAAAGAACAAGGAGCGTAAGGTCAAACCGCTGTTGTACACGGATGAACCTCTCTGCCAGGACGGTTTCCTCGCATGCGGTGACGCCAGTTGCGTCGAACGCGGTCTCTTCTGTAACGGAGAAAAGGACTGCGCAGATGGCTCCGACGAGAACTCCTGCGGTAAGTTCTCATTTTTTTTAAATCTATTTTATGTGAACGGAACTCAGTTCAACACTTTGTCAAAGTTCAATCGATCTAAGTATTAGGAAACAATTGTGATTCTTTAAATTGTCTGCGCATATATTAAAAGGCAAAGATATAATTTGATGTCGACCTAACAGGATCGAACAAAGATAAATTGGTTTCAATGCGAAAAGGGAATATATAATTTTAATATTTTCTTCTCGCAAAAGAGAACGTTGAAACGAGTGGAGTCGAAAACGCGTAACGGTTGCAGACGACTTTCGAAGGTTCTCCCGGCAGAGGAGCGCGGCGCGCCTCGCGTCAAATGTCTCCGAGCCAAGGCCACTTGCAGCATTTGCGCTTGTGTCACGCGCGCACTTCTGGGCCCGCCGCTCTCATTTGCATAAGAACGAGTCCAATGGCTCATTCTGTCACACAAGCGCAGCCTGCCGCCGATTGAATTGAACATAATTAGATAACAAACTGGTCAAAATTCCGCTCTCATTTCAACACGTTTCACCGTGTAGGTGTTACCTACACGTGTCTGTAAACTGTTTTATTTCAATGGTCATTTTTATTACCCACCATAAAATATGCATATGTCTATAATAAACTCGCTTTTGGCTAATCACGTATCGATATAAAAATCTCAGTAATGATAACCAATTACAACAAGCGTAACTGCCACTCAGTAAACATACATCAATTACTTTGTAGTCGCTGTTGTAACTTCATAGAGTTTACTCATTTTCGGCGTTAATTTAGTATAGTAGACATTGAATATATTTCAAGTATGAATATATAGCATAGTAGAATATAATTTATAGCAAAGATTCTTCTATCTTGATAAAAGAATCTCTGCTAATAGCCCACCTGAAGATGTTGTAAAACAATGAAACCTAGGTCGTGGTAAAGAACTTAAAAGAAAGTAGAAATAATACTACATCACGTAGTTTCATTTAATTGTGTAGCATAGTAGAGTTAAATAAGCAATAAATTCAATTGTTCGATGCAACGTTAGGATAAAAATGATATTATTTAAAGCACGTTAGATTGCCGTTAGTTAAACTTGCAGACAAACCGCCGTTGCTAAATATGGGACCAAATTCGATTTTCACTATTTAATTACGGCTACTGAGATTATTTAAGTTATTACATTACCATCACCACTAAATTTGCAAATTACTTGTAGATGTTAAAAATACGCATATATAAACATATTTACGACGTATTTACAATATAAAAGCGGTCATCTAGAAAGTGATAAGTAATGGTCGACTTGCATTAGAAAAAAATATAGAGTAAACACAACAATAAAAAAGTTGCGAATAACCCCAAGTATCAAAGTTGCGACTCGTCGATAAACATAATGTAAAGTTAACGTAACAACATAGTGCATAATGTACGCGTACGATTTCATAAAAATAAATTAAATAATAACTTTTGTAATTTAAGTAGGCGTTGTGAAACATTCAAATGTAAATTTGCTTTAACACGCGCGAGAAACAAACACCCGCTGTAATAGTTGTGCCGCTCCATATAGCGTGTGTAAGCGCTTATATGCACTTAATTATTTATCTAAACTCGGAAAAAAATGGTTGTGAAAACTATTTATAGTCGTATATATGGTGCATATGTACATATAAGTATACGGGTGTATATCATTACCGCTTTTTTATTTGGCCACTTGGCACAAAACAAACTTATTAGTTATCTCTTAAAATACACTAAACCGGTTTAATTAATTTCCTGTTAAATATGAGGACAGTTAAATAGCCTAGAAATCTCATTTTCGACATTTAAATATTCATTACCTGGTTTGTTATTAAATTTGTCCAATTAATGACATTAATATTCCGCAATGAAATTAACAGTTAAATTGTTGTTAACTTTCGAAGCGCATTCCACTTTGAAAATTTAGTTAGAAATTTAATATTTTTCGGAACCAACTATATATTTAATTCAAAAAGAATCAGAATGAAATAAGTGAAACTAAAAAGCATTAAATTTGCACAATGTAAGCAAATATATAGCCAAACCATTAACTTGCAATCGAAATCAACAAGTTTTACCGAATAGTGCTAACAGTGAAAGCATTATTGTCTCGCTCCTTCTTAAATACCTACATTATTATTCCGCGCACATACCAACATCATTTCGCTTTGCTTCTTGTTTACGTGTACGTCATTGTACAGTTTAGTTTATGTACGAGTACATAACTAAACTTGGTTAAAAGAAAGGTGTATAAATTAATATATTATGTGTGCCCACGGGTTTTGTTTGTGAATTGGTCTATAATAATAATAAAGTAAATTCCATAATAAACATAAGCCAAAAATCAACAGAAACGCTGAGTCTGTATAAACACCTGGTGTGCACAACTTACATTACAACACATTGTAGATCTGATCCTAATTGATTACTATCGTAGTGATGCGAAAATTATGATTAAAAAAACCTTGCATGCATAAAACTATATGGTAAAGTAATTTTTCATCTTTAGGTAAATTTACATTTAATTAACCATATACCACACCGTGCTACACATCTACCGATCACGATGTACCTTTTTATTGACTCTTGGAACATTTCCGTGACCTAGTCGACTCGCTCACTTCTTAATTTTTTTTAGTACATGCAGGCTATGACAGCTGATGACATAGAATTACGGTGCTAATAAGTCTGTAAAATACAGATGCAAATTTGAGAAAACTTAAGCCAGTTAAACAACTACCGCCACGCTACTACGCGAGGGAGAAAATACGATTTTGTAACACTCTCTCGCGCATCCGGTATATTGAGCGAGCACTCGATGTGGCACGATCTAGCGAATGTGTTTGTTGACTAACCGGTAGTTTCACTTTTACCCCGACATACGCGAATACATTTCGATAAATAATATATTGTAGAGTTACGTTAATGATATTATAGCCAATTTATACAGACGCATGTTAAATGCCGTTACTCACACCGACCAAAACACGATACACCTGCGCGATATTAAAAGAAATAACACATACCCGCTTGCCTACAAACAATACGATTCGTATTCAAATTGAAGAAATAAAGAAACGAAGTATTTGCAGTGAAACTGTGTATTTAAATTCATTCAACGCGTGGGTATAACGTGAAAGAATTTACAATCGACTTGTATGTGATTCGGCTCGCGACATGTCTAGTCAATCGCGGCTGTCAAAAATGAACACTTTCTCCGAATGTGGCGAGTATACGGACCGTTAATTTGACAGTTTCACCTAAGTACTGCAAGACATAAAAATTCCCGCAAAGGCTATTGAATTCTAAACAGGGTTTTACCTTTTATATCCTATTCTCTGAGTTGTTGATTATTATGATATTTCAAAACTCTCCTTGATTTCAGACATTGACAATGATCCAAACCGTGCCCCGCCCTGCGATTCAACCCAATGCGTCTTGCCGGACTGCTTCTGCTCTGAGGATGGTACGACCATCCCTGGAGACTTGCGCACCAAAGATGTCCCCCAGATGATTACCATCACCTTTGACGATGCTATCAACAATAACAACATTGATCTGTATAAAGAAATATTCAACGGCAAGCGAAAGAATCCCAACGGCTGTGATATTAAATCTACTTTCTTCGTCTCCCACAAGTACACCAATTATTCGGCAGTCCAAGAAACACATCGCAAGGGACACGAGATTGCTGTTCATTCCATCACGTGAGTATTTATCTGTCGCTCATACAGAATTTACCTTCATTTTTATGTTTTAAACGCGATGTTGTAATTATATATCGATACTAATTAACAAATTTAACACAGGCACAATGACGATGAACGCTTCTGGAGCAACGCTACGGTCGATGACTGGGGAAAGGAAATGGCTGGTATGCGAGTAATCATCGAAAAGTATGCCAACATCACTGATAATAGCGTGGTGGGTGTACGGGCGCCGTATTTGCGTGTCGGTGGCAACAATCAATTCACCATGATGGAAGAGCAGGCCTTCCTCTATGACAGCACCATTACAGCACCACTCTCTAACCCACCGCTGTGGCCTTACACAATGTACTTCCGCATGCCACACCGCTGCCATGGCAATCTGCAGAGCTGCCCCACTCGAAGCCACGCCGTCTGGGAGATGGTCATGAACGAGCTCGACCGTCGCGAGGATCCAACCAACGATGAGTATCTACCCGGCTGCGCCATGGTAGACTCTTGCTCCAATATAATGACGGGTGACCAGTTCTACAACTTCCTCAATCACAACTTCGACCGGCACTATGAGCAGAACCGTGCACCGCTCGGCCTCTACTTCCACGCGGCCTGGTTACGCAACAATCCGGAGTTCCTCGATGCGTTCCTTTACTGGATCGACGAGATTCTTTCAAACCATGACGACGTTTATTTCGTGACAATGACCCAAGTGATCCAATGGATCCAAAACCCGCGCACAATATCCGAGTCGAAGAACTTCGAGCCGTGGAGAGAGCGATGCGCAGTAGAGGGTGTGCAGGCATGCTGGGTGCCGCACTCGTGCAAGCTGACCTCTAAGGAAGTGCCCGGCGAGACCATCAACTTACAAACCTGCGTACGCTGTCCCGCCAACTACCCCTGGCTCAACGATCCTACGGGCGACGGCCACTACTAAACTGAGCTGATCTCCCGCCTAGCCGCGCTGTGGTATTAATTAAATTATGTACCGGGTAACAATCCCGTCCGTAGTGTAAGTACTATGTAATATAACACACATGAATTTTAGTAAGCGTATTGGATAGTTTATGTGATTTTTTTACTCTAAGATTGTTTGAAAATAAAATTAAAATTAAAAAAACTTGAACAAATGGCTATCATTTTTAAAAAGTAAAATTTTTAGTAAGTATTAATTATTAGGATTTATTTAATTATCCTATCACAATAAACAAAACATTAAAAAATGTTTGACCTTATATTGTTATTGAAGTATTAATTAAACTAATTTATATGAATCAATAACAGAATGTGTCACTGTAAGTAAAAAATTCTTGAAACTGCAACTTATTGCAAAATAACATTCTGCTGGGCGACTGCTCGAACAGGTTAATGCGAACTTGGGCGCAAATAAAACAATTTTCGTAGCCGACCGCTTCTGCTTCCAAGGTCAGCCAACGACTCCAACATAAATACTTTCAATAAATTTTATTGTTTATTCATTCACTCACTTTCAATTTAATTTTCAAACAACACTTCCTCATATTTACATACTACGCTCAGTGACCGCTTCACCGTAGCAAATTTTTGTTGCGTCGAACTCTATTATTCCGCTATTTGCCATTGTTTCCTATATCCTTTACGTAACATACTTAATGACGCGTCTATTGTTCCTTGTAAACTCTCGATGTCCAGAATTGAAGATTTAAAAGTATAAATGGACTATAGGTTTATCTATATAAAATTATAATCAACGCTACATAATTAGTGACATATTCATGACTTTAAATTTTCACTTTTTGATCCTAAGATATTTCATAAAATATCATGTCTTCGGACGTGTACTTGAACTGGTCGGCAAGATATATACACGTATCTTAAAAACAAATTTGCAAACTCATACATTTAAATAATACGCCATTAACCATTAGTTAATTGTGAATAAAACAGAAAGTCACTACGCCGTATTGAAGTCATGAAAACTTATTTCAACTTAGACACGATACTTCTTCTTCTTCGAAGAAATGGAATATATTTTAAATTGTGTCAGGTAACGAAATTTAAAGGTCTTCTGATTTAAGTATTCGCATAAATAGCATCACAGATGAACTCGAATGACCTTTAGCTTATAAATAATCAACAAATAATCAGCGTGACAAAATGTAACACGTAAGTAATATAAAAAAATAAAGGTACATTTAAAAATTTATTGCTAGACTAAAAGACAATCGATCTATTTTCATCCCTCAGATTAAAGTTTAAAAACATATCTATTTTAAATATTCGGATATACTAGAAGTTTCTAGTATAAGTACTTATGTTTTCTCAATGAATTCATGGCACTCAAGTGCAAATATTATATACTGTAAGATATTAGTTGTATTTTACGATTTTTCACTTTAGTTTCAAATATATTAAAATTAATAACGACAAACATATATAAACTAAGCAAAATATAAAAGTTTTCCTATTTTCACTTATCTCTGTGCGATAAAAAAAATATAAATTATTTAAAAAGTTTGTCTATTAAGAAGGGATGATTCTTAGAAATTATACAAACGTACGTATTATAATGCCGTAGTTCCTATTAAGTGGCACCTTAAACATTGACAGTCGCGTGCAAAAATAAAAATGCAGCCGCGACAATTGCGCAAATCGGTTACGAAAGCGTCGGCTGGACGGGCGGCTTGCGCAACACGTCTAAGATGCGTTATATGACATGAATTATGAGTGAGATGCATAGTAGGTGGGTCGCAGACAATTACTGTTAGAGGCTGCGTTACGTGGCGCGTCTAGATGCGGCGCGCGGAGGTTGAGCAAGGCGTGAGGCGCGACATTTGCGCGCGACCTTTGCGACTCGCGGCGGGGGTCACGATACGAGCCGAGCGCACCCGATCCCAATTATTCATCTGGCCCACGTATATACAACTTTATATATATATATATATATATATATATATATATATATATATATGCATATACATATAAATTTATATTACAACGAATCAATATTAAAATTTATCAAAAAAATTGCATAACATCCAATTTATGCTAGAACGTTTCAGTTCAAAATAAGAAATGTTAGAGACATCACGCGAAAGATTAATTCATTCTAAAAAGTAAACATTTAAAGCGAAATTGTTAAGTATCCACTTTGTTTTTGTAATCATTAACATTTAAAAAAGAAGATAACTCACGTTCTTGACACAGAAGACGTAATAACGTTACTAAGTAAGTATTCGTGAAAAAACGCTTTATGACAAGTATATTACACCACTGCATCGAAAGTATCTGTCAAAGAGGATCTGCCTTATGTGCGGATTTAAAAATCAATTTACCTTTCGCTTCTCGAATAATTATATGTTACGTACGAGCATTTGCTGTTTTATAATTATTACCTCGTATAGGTTCAACATAGGCCAATGAAATAATTCTATTCTAATGTACAATCCTGATAAAATCCAAGACCTGAAGTGCTTTATATACAAAATGAGGATATTTAAACATAATAAATCAGGACCTAATCATCCCTATATCAAGACCTAATCAAAAGTGTAGCTGACGATATGTAGAAGCTAAAAGATAGTTGGATACAATGAGACTAAATGACAATATCAGAAAGCCTTAAAAAAGTTTCGTAAGTTCGAAAGTAATTCTTGAAGTAAGGCTAGAAGAATATGTTACTAGCTTGAAATAAACCTTCAAGTTGCTTAGATACAAATTCACTCGAACTAAAACTCCATAACTTGACACAAAAAAAGGAATGGCGTCCATTCCACTTTTTCGAAAAGACGTAGTTTTCGAAAATATAAACGACGTTGTGACTTAGTATAAATTAAATGTATATAGACAGTTTATTATTATTAAATAGTTTATATTAATATATCATTTTTTTGTAAAGGTAATAGCTACCGTCGTAATAAAGATACCACAACACAGTTTTAGCAAAAAAGAAACAGAAAACTTTATCGTTTAAGTTGCCAAGTACACACCGTGATCTAATACAATGCATAAGATACAATGATAAAAGGCACATAGAGACGATAAATTTTATTTAAATTGAGCATGACATAGCAAGTAAGGAAATTGCCTTTACATATTGCAATTGATATACAAGCAATACAGGCAATGTATATTACACAAAGTGCTGTTAGATTACGATCAATATTTCCGAACAATGAATACATCAGCATCGTTAGTACGTATCGATTGAAATAATATAAGCGTTCAAGGTTTTTCTTCTATTAAAATAAGTAAAAATTATCAATACATTTCGTTTTTACTATGGTAGGTGTAATATCATTCGTGAGGACGTCAAGATGGCCATTTAAATTTTTATCGCTGACCAAGTCAGGTGCGCACTCCCACATATTATATAATGACCATTATAATGGTCACAGACACGATAAACTAACTTTATGATAATTTTGATTATTATTATGAAAGAATATAACTAATCGTTTCGGTAATTTTTTTTATCGTTGTACTTTTTAGTCGAAATTATGCCTTCTAAAGTTATAAAGCTAACTTCATGTAATATTATTTCTTACGTAACATTATTTTTTACACAATTTTGTTTTCCAGTAATATCGAGCACAGAAATAATTAACATTGAACTAGTGCTTTCGAAGAAGTGGTAATTAGTAGCTGATAATTAGCACTCATGTACGAAATAGCATTCTGCTCAATCACATAGGTCATCTTTCCGTGGTAATAAAGATGGGGTGTGAAACTACGGTGAAAAGGATTTATTCAAAAGAAAGTCTGAATGTGTGAAATTCGAGCGTTCTATTTTTGTCTTTTGCTTGTGACATGGTGAAACGCAAGTGCTACGTGTTGATGTGAATTTTGTAAAAATAATTAATTGGGGCGATGAAAAAACTTTATTGTCCTATACTAGCAAGCAATAATTTTCGTTAAATATAACTTTATCACTTTACAAAAAATAAAATTGCAAGGCAAAAGAAATACTAAGGTGTATTAGAATTTATGAACGATGAAAATTTAAATGAAAAATGTATCAAACAAATCAAAAATTTTTAGAATGCCAGGGGCCGATAACTTATGAGTATGTAATACCCCATATCATTAAACTCGTGTCTTGGTTTGAAGAAATCAAAAATAATCGGTATAATAATTCGGTCAAATATGTGTACATTAACGCAAACACTCTTTTCAAAAAATACTCAAGGAAGAAGTATATAACTATAAATTAGTACATTAAACGATATCAAATCTGCAATATTTTATAATGTTATGTTTATTAGCCTTTTATATATTACAGGTATATATATATATATATATATATATATATATATATATATATATATATATATATATATATATTGCACACATATGAATGGATTAATCATGCCCGAGACATTCTATCTTGCCGCGGTACTACCACAGAGTAATAACAAATTAAGCTTTTTAAATAA
The DNA here is from genome assembly GCA_039881145.1 of Druceiella hillmani. Taxonomy (NCBI): domain Eukaryota; kingdom Metazoa; phylum Arthropoda; class Insecta; order Lepidoptera; family Hepialidae; genus Druceiella; species Druceiella hillmani. Next base: position 12,870,230 of record JAYKKI010000008.1, on the reverse strand, counting down.
TAACGCCTCTCTAGATGCACGATTAGGTAGTATCATTGGCAAACATTATGCAAAGTTCAACGCATATGCTGCCTTCATGATTCCGGAATCACATCACTTATTCACATATATCCAAAATCAATACACATTAGTGATAAATATATATGGCAAATTTTTTTATACCAATTATGCAGCGAATTATCTGCCATTATAATATGGTTTCAACTTCTTCCGATGCAAATATTTCATTAATTTAAAAAACTCAAAATGTAAATAGAATAACCACAAATATGTTTTTATAACGCGTACAGTTCTCTATAAATTGTAGCTATATATTTTTTTCTTTTTCTGTCAGTGTTACTGAATATGGTTTTATTAGATGGGGCTTGAGGAAAGGCAGCATCTCTTACTATTACAGCATTTTCTGGTAGATATAACCTATTTATTTGAGACACTTTTCCTAATCTCCTTTTTTCAAATATGTCAATGGTTTTTTAATGAATCCTATGTCTGCTTAAAATAGGTGACAATCATCTTGCAGCAATGCATCAATGTTAGGAATGTGACAATGTTCATAATTAAAATAAGTCTGACGTTTTATCACAAACTATTGTTGAATATATTTGGCGTTAATTTTGTAGAAATTCATTATTCACAATTAAATAAAACTACGTGATGTAGTATTATTTCTACTTTCTTTAATTTCTTTACCACGACCTAGGTTTCGTTGTATTACAACATCTTCAGGTGGGATATTAGCAAAGATTCATCGAATCGCATAGAATCTTTGCTAATATTCCACCTGAAGATGTTTTAATACAACGAAACCTAGGTTGTGGTAAAGAAATTAAAGAAAGTAGAAATAATACTACATCACGTAGTTTCATTTAATTGTGACAAACTATTGTATTTACGACTTCCAAAATAATCTGAAATGTTTTATGTTTGAATCGATATTAATTCGCTTCCACCCACTTCTTAAATAAATTTGAAAAGATAATATATTATTTACATAAACATATTTTTGGTTAAAAGAATTACAAGCAATATCAACAAAAAACTCAGAATTTATATTGATATAAGAATCACTAATGAACCATTCGATTAATATTAAAATAAATATTTGAAATTTCAAATAATAGTACACTGTACATGGCAAACAAGCAATTTACGACATGAGAACAACAAATTAATCATATTAAAAAAAACCAAAGAACATATTTAATGTGGTAACAATACAATAATGAAAGGTATATAGAGAAGATGAATATTATTTAAACTGATCATAACATAGCAAGTAACGAAATTACCTTTACATACTGCTATTAATATACAAGCTAATATACAAAGTGCGGCTACATTACGATCACATTTCAATACATCAGTACATATCGATTGAAATAATATAAACGTTCAAGGTTTATCTTCAATTGAAATAGGTAAAAATAATACGTCTTCAAATATACTCAATACTGCTATAGCTAAGACACAGCAATAATCTGTCCTTGTAGACTCACAACAAAAAACCACTTACAATATTAAAATGTTTATTTCCACTTGAAAATAATTATCTTTAAAATAGGTACCTAAAAATAAATACTTAACCTGGTGACAAATTAATAATTATCCAACTGGTTGTTAGTTTTAATTACTTTAATATTGTCTTTTAACCTACAGATTTAACATCACAAACTTTAAATACAAATTATTATTTTGCAGATCTTCTAATTGTAAATAATGTTTCAAAGCGGCATACGAATCAACGGAGTCCAAAAATCTTTAAGTCAGTTCCAACTTCGTTTCAGTTTGAAAAGCATCTCTAATCTAAATGTCACATTTCGTTACATATTCATCAAATTTGATAGCATTCGCAAATTACGTTTGTAATCACAAACGTTTTTTCGCCGCATTTCGATTGGTAAAGAATTGCTTGTTATTGGATCAGAATCAGAAACCTGCTAAGTTAATTCACATCCAGATTTTCTGCATCCGTCTCTTGTTTATCTTTCTTAGATAACATTCCTGATCAAATGCGCTGCAAACAATAGAGCATAATTTTGCAAACGAGACACGTCTGTTTTGGCTGCGTTAAGTATAAATAAGCACAGCACATGTATCTCGTGCTTAATATAGAATAAATGTTCTTAACAATCAGACCTCGAGCGGTGATTGGTCACAAGCAAATGTATACAGAGAGGGAGCATGATATAAACATGCTCTCTAATAACATACAAAGACACTTTTTGACTAGCATGTTTATCCCAGTATATGGTTGAATTCGGTACAAAGCAAGTTTTAGTCATTATCTGTATTCCTGACCAAATTTCCCAATAATTAATTTTTAATATGAATTAATCCCGGTACATTAAAAATTGATATTTATATCATAATATTCCTTAAATATTATTATTTGCTTCTTAATTTCTCATTTATAGAGTCAATAGACTATGATAAATATTTTTCTACGTATAGTCATTGTATATACTTGAGGAAGACAAAATAAAAAAATACATCCTATTCGTCTGCTCAGATACGTTGTGATGAGTTATCTTACTGCTTTCAATCCAGCATTGTTTATCTTTTCTGCCATTATGCTCATTCCGTGAAAAGCACTAACAACTTTGCTTATACAAGTATGATTATCAAACAATCGAGCGCATAATGCGAGTGAAAGCCTGCTTGATTCCGTCGTACGTATAGCGTACGTACCATATTTTTTATGTGATGAGTTCGTTTCTATACCACTATGTGTCATCTTCGTCGCTTCAGATGGTAAATTTTACTTGTAATATAAGTCAATATTCTTAGAAGAGCTTAATATGAAAAATCATTCAGCGTATCAACTAAAGATCTGACCATCGGTATCAGAATTATAAAGCGAACGGCCGAATTTGAAAGGTATTATTTTTTGAAGTCCATGTTATTAATATGTAGAATAAGAAGTGTTAATATAGTTATTAAAAAGTAAAATGTATAATTTAAGAAAAAAACTAAAAAAACACGCCTTTCCAACCAAAGGACTCATTGATATAATCTAAACGAAACTAAACTTGATTGGTTTACCATTGAAAAATTTCCATGATCACCACCCTCCTCCGTCATTAGACCCTCCGAGTTATAATATGTAACAAACGGACTCATTAAGATAAGTCAAACGAGCCATTGAAAAGGTTCTATAACAACTTCCGTTAAGAAGTTTCTATAACAACATCCTTTCTCCATAATAACATCAACTTGATGATATTATATTTTTGCATTATCACCAAAATTGCATAAATTTACAAACTTTCAAGTCGATGTGACAATTAGAAGTGAATGAAAAGAGAGTTGTAAGTTTTGTTTACGATGTTAAAAAGATAGATTTCGAGCTAATAAAAAAGTGTGAAAAAATTTTACTATCAAGCTTATTGTAATATTACCTCGTGTTAGGTTGTCTATTTTTAAAATACTTCTATCCATGCTTACTCACAATAAATTAATGCTGTGACAAGACGTCATCTAGGGTATAAATTATGTCCAATGGCAATGAAACCTTCATGTATATATAACCAGTATTCGAATCATTAAAGAAAAACATTTCCTTATAAAAATAATAGCCTTAATAGGAATTTTGTTTACTTCTCCTTATATATTATACTAATTATACATTCTCCATTCGTACGCAACTTGCTTCTGTAAATATAAAATTAGTACCGCTATTTTGTACTCGATCTGCGAAGGCAAGTTTACTAAATCTACTCAATGCAATACTTAATAGCTCGGTTGGTATAAATAAATCATTTACGTCACGACACTACATAACAACACATATTGCGTGTTCCGTCAAAGCCTTTGTACTTTATTTATTCGCAAGCTTATACGTATATACGTAGTACTTTAATATATTGTGTACTTTGTTTCAAAATACGTACGTAATATAATTTAAAGCTGACCCTGTTTCCACGACTACAAAACCAAACAAAGTTTCATTCACAGAGTTTTAAAGAATAACCCAATCTTGATTCAAATATATGTCGTAAGAATAAATATTTTATTCGAGTATTTCTTTTCACTAAACTCAAGCATCGTTAAGACAATGAAATAAGTAAAAATGAAAAATTAACAAATAATATTCACATGCCTACATACTCCGGATATATTTCAAATTAGTCCACAATAGTCTTATTGTAGTGAAAATTGTAGTAAATTTTTAAAATTATTCATTTCTTTGCCAAATATTTAAAACATTATTTTTGTGTACTGGACCTTTATATTTGTTTATATCTGTATGTAAATAATTTTTAATGCTTGTTTCAACATGTTATATTATTGTCATAATGCATAAATTATTGAAATTTTTTGAGCGCTAAATTAAAATTTTATCCCAATGTTTCTTACACGTAATATTATTTTTTACTTCACTATCTTTATTCCTCACTATGGTTTTTACTCCGTAATTTTTCACTTCTTCCTTTCAATAATAAAGTTTTCTTATTTATCCGTGTTATAACTTCCTATATGATAAGCATAATTTTTCATTATTTATTATTTTTTCGGAGGACTATAACCAACACCAAATTTAACAACAATTATGTTAACATGAAATATCTAATAAAATAGACTCCGTACATCTACAATCAATCTATATATATATATATATATATATATATATATATATATATACATAACAGTTATAACTGTATATGTATATAACAGTTTTTACTTTTCAACGAGTCAGTTGGACGAGACGCACAATGGCCACGTTCCGAGAGCCGCTAGCCACAACAACACCCGCCGCGCAGTTATACTCTAATTAATCTTACCTTTGCTTCATTTTCATTCGGCAATATCGATTTCAACAGGTGTCCCTCACGCTAAACTTATGTAAACTTAACTGGAGTTGTATTCGAACGTGACCTGTTCATTGCCATTAACTTCAACTGTTAAGAAAACTATATCTTTTCCGTTTCATTTATTTTTATTTATAATATAACTGTATTATTTTTATTTTTAACATTAATTTACTCAGATACATGAGGCAAAGTTATTGCTTCAAGAGCAATTTATTATGATTAACCGGATCAAAGAAGATATATATATATATATACAACGAATAGTATATATGGTCTTACACCGAGAAAACCAAATATTCGGCAAAACTTCTCGACCGGATTCGAGGCCTACATGCATATCTGAAAGTATTCCATATGTTGTCACTACAAGCGGTACTGTGGCAAGGTCAATGAATCAGATGTTACACACAAGATAAAGTCTACAACAAGGGTACAAAGCACGGTTTTTTTAAAGCTTGATGAGGATAAACTGTTTTTGTAAAGGGAATAATGCGATTAATATATTTCAATCATGCTATAAAATAAGCTGTGACCATAAGACAAGCTCGTCCCTGTTTGAATCAAATTAAACATGACCAATAATCTAAAAAAAACTCATACGTCGATGCAGCATTGCAGTGGGCAGTGATGGAGTAGACTTTTCACAATTTCTGCTGACGCTTCAGAAAAACATTTACTCGCGCGTAGAAGTAACGTTTACTTGAAAACACTAGTATTCGAAACTGATACTGACAAGATAAAAAGAAATACACTTCGTCCCAGTAATTTTGAAAAAATATTATTATGCATTACAACCTGCTACTTTCTTTATGCTGATATATAATACTTAATATTTTTTTAAGAATAGTAATACAAGTATCATATTACACACACACACACACACACATATATATATATGTGTGTGTGTGTGTGTGTGTGTTTGTGTGTGTGTAAGAAATTTATTTGTATTCGCTTTTTGAATTATATGTTTATATTCACTTTTTCATTTTTATTAAAACGTTTTCTAATTAACTACTTGTATTTTATTGTAATTATATCAACTGGATCTTCTCCAATATTTCTTTTAAGTTAATACACTGGAGTAGTAGAGAAACCTTGAATCTAATGTGGAATGAAGGAAAAAGTGTAAGGGTCCAGTCACGCTAGCCGCGTAAAACGCTCACGCCTCAGCTGTAACTCTCCGACGACGAAAGCAAAAGTTACCGACCAGGAGTCTCGGCAAACAGGAAATGAAAAGTGGTAAGAGTTCCGCCGGCGAGGTCGACTACACCGCGCCGCCGGTCCGCCATAGTCTCGCGCCGACCGCTCGCTCTTGTTTAGGTCTACGAGTAGCACGGGTAGCATGTACTTGGCCTTACGCGGAGAAGACCTTACTTTCGATAACTTTGAATATTGTTTACTAATTTATTATGTTGATCTACGCTTTCTGATGTGTGATACTTCCTATAGCGTCAGGTACTTGGTTGTAGTAAGCTGTATCCACACGTCGAGATTAAGAGTGTATTAAGTATAATAAACTTGATTGAATAAAATTGTTGTGTTTCTTTGAACTGTATTCGCTTAATTTCGTCAAAACACAATTATTCATATACATAGTGAGAATACAAAGAGAAAATAATAAATACCTTTTTTTCAGTCCAACCACTTTAAATTATTTTTTATGCATTTAAACATTTCGTTATTACAAAGAAAACACCATTAAAAATCCTAGGAAAAACATGAAATAGCCAGTATAATCAATTTCTGTTTCTGTGAAATAACCATTCAAGAAGGGGTTCGCCGCGTCATGTCGTTTTGCTACGATGTTGCTGCGCGGTATCTTGGGAACGGGATGAGTTACAAGAAAATTTTATTGATTATAATAGTCTTACATTCTCCACAATAGATGTCATCCTCGTTCTCAGGAAATCACTGATGCCGGTTCGATGTACCTATTTAACAACGTGTTACTCTGACAAAGTTAAAATATTGATAAAAATCGTCTTCGTCTTCAAAAAAAAGCTGTAAGCTATAAGTTTTAAAGGGGGTAAAAAGACGAAGGATGTTGTTATTAATTCTAAACATGACTTATATTAGAAACTGCTTGCCACGGCAGAAATGAACGTTTCAGAAGGAATCCACGATAAAGGCACACCAAATGTATTCAGATGACAGCATCGACTCACAGCTTTAATTAATTGTGGCGATTACTAAAGCTTGCGTTCAACCATGTATAAAGTGTTGTGTATTGTTGAACGAAGTGACCTTCAGAAATTAGTAAATAAAGTCGCGCGGTCTGCATTCCTTGACAGCACTCGCTCCGCTCGTCCAGTGGTCGTTTTGCATTTTGATTATGCAAGCACTTTTTATTATCGTGTTGCCAAAACCATACTCGCTTGACCCTGTATAAGATATTCAAATGTCAATACGATATCTACATGTTTGTATTGTATAAAATAAATGTTAGAATATAACACGCATTCAAATTATCGTCATTAGCTTCTTTTGGTTTGTTCAATTTCAGATGATCATTACGTCAAAAGTATATATTATAGATAGCGGTCGTCAATAAATAATTGTGGTGCAATTCGTTTGTGATGTAAGAAATCAACTTACATGTTTGTCCATATTCAAATGAAGAAAGATTTCGACAATAACGCGTTTAAATGGGAATAAGTATGTGAATGTATAAACACTTGCACAAGGGAAGAATACGATATTTTCACTGTAACTTTAATTAATAACTCTCATCTGAATGTTACATTTTGAATATATTAAGAGATAGGGCAAATAACAATTGATTTCGGATCGTAGGCTCGTGTCTACATCAATTTTCTTTCAGTCTGTTCTGCGTTACTCTCTTTTATGTTGAAAATTGTTTAAACATTTGCGTTTTCAATATCAAAATAATTTTTTAAATCATACTTAAACTATTTTCTCATCACCTTTTGAAGTACTCATTATTACTTGAGTATTATGTGTGTAATTAGTTTAGGAGTAGCTAATTGCCATTTAAATAGCCGAATATTAGTTTATTAAAATGGTTAAACTTTAAAAAGAAGATTACCAAGAGTCTACATAGTGTTGTGCACGAGTGTTATAATAAACATGTGCACAAGTGTTACAATAAAAACAATAAAAATTACACATTCATACAGATAAAGTGAAAAAATAAGATCCTTAAAAGTTTTTTTTAAAACTTCATCAGACAAATGTCATGTTATTTTTCATGAAACGAGTAGCTTATCTATCGAATTTTTTAAACCAGCAAGATGAAACAGAGTGCATATTACATCTTGTCGTATCCTCTAAATGTAGATGTGATATTCTAATCCGCAAAAATTGCAGGCCCCGCAGAATTGTCTTCAAAAATCATGTACTCGCATAACTCGAAAAAGTGAAAAGTAATATTCATTTTGAAAAGAATAAAATGAATGTCAATGTCACTTAACAGTTTATTTTTAGTTAATTTAAGCTATGGCTACAAATTAAAACAGACAATTTATGTTTTGCAATCATTTTTAAAAAACTATTGCGTGCTTGATTAGATTTTTATTGTTAACCATATTTCTTATTAATTTCTTGATATATTACGAAATAACGTATGCGCGTTTAAGAAGATATATTTTTGTTCCATATTACGATTACAAAATGTATTTTATTTTTTGCCATTTCCTTATAGTCAATCGTTGAATTATTTGCTTATTTATATTCTAAAAAATACCAACCCTTTCAAAAACTATATTATATTTCTGTAACATCAGGTAGATTTTCACCGATCTCCTTTCCGCTACAAAGTGGAAGTCGGTAATTTTTCTCGCCACGGCAGAAACTAGTTTACGAAATTCGAGTGTATGATTTCAACAATTAAAAATTTGTTTAAACTATTATTAATTTTGGGTCCTTCGCTAAGAATAATGCTAATAAGATAAAATGGCGACAGTGGCAGCGGCATTCCAGGGAACCGGTCGACACATCGCGACACAACGAGGGCCCCGCCGTGTCCTTCTCGCCCGCAAGTAGTCCGCAATGAAGGCGCGCTCAATGAAATACACCTCTCTACATATTTATTTAACTAGCTCACCTTTTATTGCAACTAGCTCCGCGGGTGTTTTAACCAGCGTGAGGCTTGTTAACTCAATCGACAAAATGCACTTAGAGTATTTTCGTCGGATATTATTATCACATAAGGTAAAATCTATGAACTAACACTTCCATCGTGCTATCTTTAGTTTCCTGGTTCTAATGATACTTTTTAGTGCTCCGTGGCAAAATTACCAAAATGGAACGCTTGTACAAACATTTCGGTATCCGTCTGTCTATCACAGGCGATTTGTTCGAAAACTATTCGACGTAAATTTTGATGTTTAACACAGAGATAAAGTATTGTGAGCCAATTATAGACGTGAAGTATTAAAGGTGCGATTTTGCTCCTGGGGCTTAATTTCAGAACGTGAATTGAAAATATTAAAAAAATTCAGAGAGGGAACGAAAGATGTCAAATGACGACTTATGTAAACATGAATTCAAAAATTCAGGTGACGTATATTCTTGGGGGGAAAACGCTTTAAAATGTCTGTACTTAACCATTATTATCAAAAGGATCGCTCAGAAAAATCTGGAAAAAAATCATGAACATTAAGTATTGCATTAACCAAAATTATTAGGATTGAAAAATTCTAGAGCGATTCAGTGTTATAAATAATCTGTTTATTTTCTTATAACCGCTAAACCATTGGCTTTGGAGAAAAAGTTTTTCGACAAATAACATTTCTCACGATACAAGAAACAACCTTAATTCTTACACTTGATTTAATTCGTTTTATAATTAGTACGTACGCCGAGTACGTGTAACGCTACCATCCTTTTTGGATGCTGATTTTTACTTTTACTGACCTCCAAAGTCGAGAGCAGTGCTGCACATAAACGTAGTGCATTACTGTTAATAATTTAAATGGAGGGTTGATGGCACGGTTAGCTAATTGTGCAAGTATAGCTAGCACTTGACCAAATTTTTTAAAGTGAGGTCTCTTAAATTTACAGAATTGGTTGAACCCATATTGTTCACATTAAAAGTGACCAATTTCGTCTCATGTTGTTTTCCACCGTCTACGTAAACCCAAAATGGTGAAATTACAAATAACAAATTAAGTTAAATATTACATTCTTAAGTCAAATATTAGCCAAAATTCGATTAATTTTTTAAAGGGTTCTGATGTTAGAAGCAGACAAAGAAATGTTTATGTTACTGTCTAATTGGGAATATCGTAAAAGCGAAAAGCTTACAAAAAAGCAGCTCCACGGTGCAACAAAAAAAGTTATTTAAGAAAAGTGTCTAATCAAATCTTTTGAATATAGCATTCATTATATATTTGTGACGTTTAATTAACAAAGCCTTAATTCCTCCAAAAAATTCTCGTTTATTAGATACATTCTATAATCGTTTTTAAATTGCACTTGCACTCGTTATTTCAATGTCACAATGACTAAACACACTGGAGCTAATGTTGCCCTCCCTTCGAAGATATTACATCATCAATTACATTAGTCATGTATTTCTGAAAATGATTCAGAAAATTAATGCCGACGCGCGAGGCTTGCAGATTGCGGCGGCCGCGCCCGCGAAGCCGAACGTAGCTAAGAGTGTGTCGCAACGCGGAGCTCCGACCGCCAACACAAACACTTTGTGAAATTGTAAAGTAACGAATACGTCACTTTATTCCATAATTTCAGGCATTGTTTTCTTACAACAATTAAGCAACACTGTCAATTACTATATTGTTTAATCGTTTGGTATTTTAAATATTCCATTTCTACGTCAAGCTAACGACTCAGTGTCGTTTACAAGTAATTTACTCCATTGATTTTTTAATGAATATAAATATGAATGATAGAGTAGAGATTAAATAAACGATAGTTTTAAAATTCGACACCTGAAATTGGCAACTAACGGCTATCGATATCCTTCGCTTCGCAATCTTCACTTACTGAGCTCAAAAATGTTATTTGTGTACGTGAATTGATCTGTAAAAGCAGGTTTGTCATAAATGTTCATATATCAAAATGTTTTGAAGAAAAATGCTCTATATTTGAAATATAAGTGCCTTCTAGTGGTACCGAAAAAATGTCATCGATAAAATATAATGTATCTTCTAAAAAATGGTCATCGATAAAATGTAATGTCTAGACACACACACTGAACTCGAAACATGAATGAAGATGCCCTATTTGTATTAATATCGGCCATCGACCTCAATCGTAGAGATATTTGTTGATAAACTATTGGAGCGTATCGGGCAGGTAAGTATTGACGGCACGGAAGGCGTCTATCGGAACACCTTTCGCCGAATCCGACACCGCGTTTGCAATCGGTAAGAAATGCAGTTCGACAGACCGAAAGAGAAATACATTACACGAAGAGACGCAAAAACTAGTAACAACGAGAGAAATTTGTATGTGAACGTGAAATTAAGGCTGTACTTTCACGGTGCAACTTTGTAATATGAATATTACTAACTTCTAACTCAATGTATGAATATTTGCAAGTAAAGGAACTATTGGCTTAATGTGAGAGCATCATTAAAAAGTCATCATAACATTAGAACCTTCATTCGATTAGCACCTAATGCCGATCACAATAGTATCGAACTAAATATTGTATGTGCTCGACTGGAGTGAAGATTTTTATTTCTCAACACTTCCATGGTTCAAAATGTCATATTGAAATACATAACGCAAATTGACTCCAAATTTTCCACATACGGCATTTAAATTGGCTTATTAAAAACAATTCGCAGAAATAAATCGATAAAGAAACTCTCGGTTTACCTCCTTCAAATTACTGCATTCGTTATATATTCCTTAGCACCGACAAAAATTCATACATGACTTAACATTAGTAACCGTCATATAATTACATAAGATAAATAAGAGTATATAATATAAAAAATCAATTCATATTAAAACTTAGCAACAATGAATTTGTTATCTGCTATTACTCGTATTTCTAATTGCCGACAATCGAATGACGACAATATGGCAATTGCTTCGAAAAGGCCTTATCGTTGTAATTGTTATTGCTGTAAGGTTATACAGCTAGTTCTGTAGATTGTTGTTCTTAAGCAGTACTACTGAGTTTAGTTTTAAATTATTTCGGCAGTTAAAGGTAATCAAGAAAGAGAAAGTGCCAAGTGGCCCTAATACGCTGATGCAGTGCGAAATTTTAGGTTTTAAGTTGGGCTTGCATACTGCTCTACTATAATTTTTATCTAACTGTTTATATACTATTTGTTAAGTCAATTTATTTCACTCAGTTTTATTGATCTAATAAGTTCAAAGCCCGATAAACATTACTAAACAAACTTTTCGAAGACCTTAATTTATACGACATGCGAAATATGTGTAGATATAAAGAACGAAGTATTTCAATGCAGTGTGTTATTTACGGAGCAATAAGTTCTGTTAAGAAAGTATTTGAGGAACTGTAAATAAATATTCAAATTTGATGCTATGTATTTTAAATAAATTTAGTCGTTAGGATTCGGTCCCTCAAAATGAAAAAAAACTGAACCCTTCTAGGATCACCTGGTTGTCCGTCCGTCTGTCTGTCAAAGCTTTTTTCTTAAAAACGGATTGAGATATGAAGTTGATTACATCGTATACTGAGATCTATTGCCTTACATTGTTGTAAAAATTTCACGCAACAAAAAAATGTGGCCTTTTAAAGCATATTTCTTTTAATCATACAATAGTCTTATTGACTGATCATCGAAAGCTATGAGGTACTTCCGGTCGACTTAAAATCAAGAAAGTCAACATAATGGAATGTATTATAGTAAAATAAAGGGAAAAATATCATTATCAATGATTTCTAATTCTATGTGGAATTATACATAATTATAATTAGTTCGCTGTGAAAGACATAGCAGGCAATATATTTCCGTTGTGAAAAAATAATATTTGTAAATAGTTTAATTAAAAGTATTGTGTGTCCTTAAACATCTATAAGTGCCTAAATTTGTATGAAACCTTATAGTGCAAGTTTTGCTGGTGCTTGACAGGTTTTTAAATAAAAATGTCATAAAATTCTAAAATCGCTTCAATAAATATGACGAAATGTTTCCTCTGTAACCATAAAGCGTTTAAGCCCATTTAATTCTAGAACAATCAGTTATTTAATAGTAAAAACCATATTAAAATAAATTTAGAAGATTTTACCTAACACAGAAACAATTATTCTAAAAAATAACATTTTCGTTGACAATTTCTTATCTTGTGATTGTTGTGCACAGAAATAAATATTCTAAAAAATATAGGTGGTATTTTTGCATTATATATCTTTCAAATGGTGGAAGGAAATAATTGTTTAATTCTTCAAATAATGGACGGAAATCATTTTTTAAATTTTGTTTTATCAGCAGGACTTTATTATTTATGTAGACGCTGTATGATTTATCAATAGTAATCAGCATTAATTATTACAATCAAAATCACATGAATTGTTAATGAAATGCAATCATTTCACTTATCGATATTCAATTTCAGGTAACATGAAATGAGACAAGCAAGCCGGTATGTTTAAATCATTTCTGTGGGCGTTTATACAAAAAAATCGATAAGCTCAAAGAGTTTTAGATATCATTCTCAATCAAAAAATTTCAGATATCATTCTCAATCAATTCCGTTCAATTCATGAAGAACTAACTGATTGAAGTCAATGGACCGAATCAAATTAACGAAACTATATGAATCAATGAAACAAAAATCGATAAGCAATATGGCGACTACGAAATATAGCTATTAGAAGAAAATTTCTCACATTAAGAAACAATTTCTGTCGAATGTTTCAGCAAGAGAATCTACCGGGGAACTTACTTAATATCCTTTTAAAATGCAATTACTAAAATGTTCTGTGATTGCACATTGAAAACCTATTTGGATAGGATTTCCTGCTTAGATCTCTCTTTCGTATCGCAGGTGAAACTCAACGAGGGAAGGGCGCTTTTGCATCCGGACACATTTAATCAATTCGTTATTAAAACGACAAGACGTTCATTTAATTTATCCGATATTTTTATTAAGATACCCAACTGGAAGTTTATAATCAAACGATAGTAGAAAAAACTACTATAACCGTCCAAAAAAGAATACTGAATGTATTGAAGCCGGGCTTCAAAAGAATACTATCGAAATGAACGTTTCTTTTTCTTTTTGATTTCCACAGGAATTGAATATTTTTTTATTAACAAGACTATAGTAATTAAGTTAAGTAAAAAAGGAACAGTGCGATTTTCCGCCACGCCACTGTGGTAACATGCAATTAGAGAAATTATAAAAAGGCTTCTATAAACCACGATCCTGCGCTGAAATATGATATGAATATGAAGGGATTCACGTCATCTATCCTTGAATAAAGTTTAGCAACAAAATGTGGGCTGCGACTTAGTGGCTTCAAAAACCTTCTTTCTTTGTCTTTACGGAGCGGTGTGGGCTATCGACATACTATCTGAGTTTGAATACACTGTTTGTGCAAACTGTGCGGATTATTCATTTTGAAAAGCGAACATTAAATTGATAGAACTATATAAAATAAAACCTATATCTAATGTTATTAAAGTTAATGAAAACAATGTGAACACCTTATATGTAAGGGGCGATATATATTTATAACTGAAACTTAATAAATAGAGACACGCGAATCCACAAAATTCAAGTGGGTGTGTTTGCGCGCAAATTACATCTTTAAAAGCGTCCAAGCTTAGACTCAAGTGAGTAGGGAGGAAAAAGGCAAGAATCAACTTCAAAGTCATCATTGTTGCCGTAAAAAAATAAATTTGACAAGATTTTTATATAAAAATACTGTGTAAGTGAATTTTCCTCCGATTCATAAAAACTTCAAAGGTGAGATGTGGCGTAGTTGTGAATATAGTTTGAAAAATTGGTTACATCGACGTAAAAACGTTTCATCGATACATTGAATGCTGGCAAACCAACTCTAGTTTTAGTCAAATTACCTTTATTTTCATAGCCTTAATTTCGAAGTATATTAAGTCTATACTTTTATTAGCCATATTAAAGAATAAATTATTTTTTCATGGTACTTAAAAATGATCAATGCGTACGTTATTATGCAATGAAATATATGTATGTAATATTTTGCAATTTATCAAGAGTAAATACGAGTAAATATTAATATAAGATCTTCAAAATTACCACGATGTAAAAGAAGAGAAAAAGAACAAAATATCTAATTAATCTAGTAAATGAGATAATGCGAAGTGACTAAAAACATAATAAAGATAAATAAAACTGAAGAGCTCGTCTATAACCTCCGAATTTTCAGCTTTTAAATACTTTTTTCGAATCGATTTAACTACGTAACTACTGATACTATTGACATGAATTTTATACAAGTTTATAGGTAGAACCCGGCAACCAATTCAGTTTTTCTCAAACGAAATTTATAACGATAAAAGTTTATGTACAAAATGAAACAAAATCTCCGTCATGTGTGTGAACAGCGGCGGGATTCAAGCTCAACTAATTATTTGTAGTCAATATACATAAAAATTATAAAAAAAAACATAAAAAACACTGCACTTGCATTTCGGAATTCCATGCAGACGAAGTTGTAAGGTACCGTCAGTGTTAAATATAACGGAGGATTTTTTCTGACTTTATGAATGTAACTTATTGAAATACAGTGTAAAGTATTTAAGCACGGCTTTCATTGTATTGCATCAAGAAAAAAATTCTGAATATTATACTAAAATTGCCCATATGGTAGAATATTGATTAGAATAGTGGCTGAAACGGGAAACAAAATGTATATTTTTCACGGCTTTTCTTAATTAAGTCACAACTACCAATAATATCTGGTATAGCGTTATGAGATGTATTATTTCGTTACTACTGATTTCTACACTGATTCAGAATTCTATAAAAATAGGTGAAGTACGTGAAGCTAAATTTCTACATGTGAATGTGGGATATTTTAAATCTAAACAAATATTTTAGTAAAAAGAAAAATTAAGGTAACTTTATTGTCTAACGGAACTCTAGAACGAGTCATAAATGTACATATTTGAAAAAGTTCTGTAAAGGAGAGGAAAAGCGGTACGCCATAGGGTACTTTGGAGTTCAGTAATATACAAAGGTTGAATGCAAGTAATGTGCGATTCTTTAGATATATTGTAGCAACGATACATTATGGTAGACAAATACATTTAAATTGAATGTAAGATCATACTTTAACGTTTCATCTGTTATCCACATTTTTACGCTTCAATCTTCCTTGTCATTTCTTATCTACTTTTTTCTAAATTTCTGATAGACATTGCAGTGACATTTTGTTGATTAGAAACAGAGCCTGTATTTCCGTACGTTAATTAACAAAAAGTACTGATCTGTACGGTGCATCTCAGAAAAGGCTCTTAAAATCTTGTTTCTAATCAGAACTGGCCAATATCTTTTTTATCAATACAAAAGGATGAGTGCAAGGAATCACGAATATGCCTTTAATATTTTGGGAGAAAATTAATATTAAATTTAAATTTCGAATAAAACATATTTAATTTTAATAGTGTCCTTCCAGCATACATCGTTACAGTTACATTGTTACAATATTGATCAATTGTCATAATTTTATTTACATACTGCTCCAAAATTGTTTGTCATAACTATGGTTCTTCAGCTTTATTAATGTAGATAAATTTCACTTGCTGGTTCTTGTGGGGATAAAATTGAAGTTAAGTATAGTGTAACCTAGGCGTATTCTTTCTTATAAGTAATAAAATTATTATTATATAAGTGCTATCAATACATACACAGCAAATGTATACAGGCCTAATTGCCATCAATACCAGATGTTAAAAATAACCCTGTAATGTAATAATTAGGTTTCGATATATCCCAAAATTAATATTGAAATGTATTAACAATTTATATTGAAATGTATTGACATATTTGCTGCCATTGTTCGGCATTTATAAGTTTTATCATTAAACGAATTATTTTACGAAAAGTTATCTTAATATATGTTATGGAATTATTTTTTACTAAAGTTCAAACGAACAAATTACAAACTTTTAAAAAAATGTTAACTTTTTTGAAAACTATAAACTTAATATCCGATATATTAATAACAGCGCCACGTACTAAGGAAATTATCAGTGTTGTTAAGTAAAATATACGTAAATAAATCATTGAAAAAATTTTTAAAATTCCATTATTTCATCTATTCATCTCAATTGAAAGTCCCCCTTACATTGTAAAAAATCACCAATTTAATTCAAAACACTATAAATACAAAATATACACTTTATATAAAATACAAAATAGTATTTTCAACAATTATAAAAAAGTTTTTAGTATTTTTAGTAGTTATATAGGTATAAAACTCATCGCCTTCGTCTTAATATCTTAACTGACTTAGGAAGAGTGAATAAGCGAATGGAAAAAAAACATTTAAGTACTTGAACTCATAAACTGGAGATTGAGATAGAGAAAAAAAAATTATTGTGTAATACAAAATAAGCAAAAGTATACCATTCATTTAGTGTGACCAGATCGCATATCGAAAGAAATAGATGAAATATTAAAATATATATTTTTATTCTTACTAACAAACTATATAAGTGAAGAGATAATTCATTTCAGGCTAATTTTTTTTTTACGTAAAATCATATCTTATTTTGTAAATATTAATAGGGTAATAAAAATTATGGAAAAATTAAATATGAGTAAAAGCTTTTCCTTAATTCCAGTTAAACTTTATTATTCCTTTACATATTTTTAACACCTTTAGATTTACACACCTGACACGTTTTTATTATAATACATCGGTTTTATCCTCGACTTTGCACATTTGAAATTCGAAATGTTTTTAAACATACTTAGAGGACTCTCTCTTCATGAATGAGCGAAAAACCAGCGAAGCATCACGCAGTATATACACAGCGATTGGGTGTAGATATGCCCTCTTACGAAACAGCTAAGCACTGGTTCCAAAGATTCAAAGAAGGGAATGTTGACCTGTCAGAAAAAACTCATCCAAGGCAACCTCCTACAATTGATTTAGAAAAATTTAAAGGCCTTATTAAAACAAATCCCAGATTAAGTTCGCGTTGTTTGACAGGGCTATTTTCATGATCTTTTAATGCAATGGAATAACAACTTTATGCTTTGTGAAGGAAGTGAAAATATTCCGTTTGGCTACCACATGAACCTTTGAACCTTTCAACTTCAGAGGAGAGCTGACGTGTGCTTGGAGCTACTGAATTCCCATCGTACTAACGGAAGGCTAAAAAATCTGGTTACTAGAGTAAAAAGTGGGTGGCTTATGTTAATTTTTAGCGTAAACGCCAGTGGCTAGGAGCTGGAGAAAAAGGTGTACCTAGACCAAAATATAATATTGAACAAAAGATACTTTTGAATGCATGGTGGGGTATAAATGGAGTTATTCATTCTCTTTCAAGCTAACAGGACAATTACAACTAAGATTTATTGTAAAGAATTGAATAAAGTCTTCCTTCAAATCCAAGCAAAGTTTATTTTTACATGACAATGCTCGACCCCACGTAGCAGAAGTAATGCGTGAAAAACTACTTTCACTTGGACGGAGTATGCTACTTCACCCACCGTATTCTCCAGATCTTTCGCCATGTAATTAGCATCTGTTCCGCTCTCTGTCTAATAATTTACGTGATAGAAAATTTAATGACGAAAGTCATATCAAAATCGAACTTCACCGGTTTTTCAGTCGAAGGCCCAAAAATTTTTACAAGGAAACAGAACTTTAGCTCTGCCTACACGTTTGCGACAAGTATTAGATACCGACGGTGCTTATATAATTAACGATTGATTTTATTGACTACATATAAGAAATTTAAAAGTTTGTGCATAGAGATGGCGAGTTTATACCTAATAATAAAAACATAAACACCAACCTAATAACAAAAAGGTATTCAAAACGCGAATTATACTTCTTTCAGACTCATAATTATACTTCATTCATACTCGTACAATAATTTCTTTTAGCTAAAACTCTCTACAAAATATGTGATCTTCATCTTAGCTATATATTACCGAACAATGGAATAATATTAAACTTTTACGTGTTTAAGTTAATGGTAAAAACTGAATAAAAGCACTTAAGTAATTTTTGTTTATCGCGTTTTTAAATAATATTTATACTGAAATTTCTTATTGTTTTGAGATTTATAATCGTCTTTGCATTTCATCCATTATTTGATTTTTTTAGAATCGGAATCGCACAAGTGCATTAGAACTGGGATAGGCTACACGGGGCCACGTACATATAATGACATCGCTCACGTTAACTTTCGCAAAGGCAAAGTGACATAAAGATGGCGCAGCTCCACCAATCCGGTCGGCAAATCGTTCTCGACGACGGCGCGGCGGCGGAGACGCGGCCTTGGCGCTGCCCACATCCGGGTCGCGACGCCGCGCTCCACGCTTAGGCTTTTCTCACATTTCAATTATGTTAATACAATCAAGTAACAACGCCCATAGGCGGGTGGCATTAAACATTCTAGAGACAACCTGATATGTATTATTCACATAACAACTGAGTATGTCTGCAATTTATACGACTATAAATGTTTAAATACTCAAAGAATGCGAGCTTTATCGTTATGCGACTAATATAAAGCTGGAATAGATCTCCGCTTAATATTTCCATTTTGTTTTGCTTATTGATCATAAATTCATATTTTCCATCAAATTAACGAAACGATTAACGAAAATTTCATATTTATTATTTATTACCTGCTTCCTTAACGTAAATTAATCTATTCTTTATTAATTAAACATAATCGATGAATTGAATACCATCATCAATCTTGTAACCGAGTGTATTGTAACCAATACAACACTACGAACGTGACATCTAATTACTTTAAGCTCTTATGCACAGTTCGAGAACTACGATGTTCAATATGTCAAGGTCAGCGAGACAACTTTATGAATTGTAAAATATACATTTAAAAGTTACGAAAAATTTTCTATTCGACATTCATGAAACTTGTTTTGAAGCGCGATCAAATGTAATGAAATATTCAACTTTCGCTTAAGTCTTCCATCACAATTCTACATTATCGAGTGTGGTAAGGTAATAATATGCAAAACGCTACAATTGTGTGATTAGGATTCTTTAATTTGGCATCTTCCACGATGTTGATAACTTCATAATTAAGGGTTATACGTTACTCAAATAGTTAAGTTTTTAATGTAATCATTAATATAACAACGGCTAACTTTTACGCATAACTTAATATAGTGCAAAAAATTAACATAGTACTTAATGTTTTCTCTTTTCAGAGAACTGTCCAGAAAACTTAGAAATAAGCAAGTTTGTAATGTGTATAGGCAGAGATAGCAATACATAAAGAAAACAATTTTGTCTGCCATCGGTTATTCTTGTACAATTTGAATTGTCATAATATAGAGATAGACACAAACTTTATGTAAATACATGTATATATAAGAATAAAGAATCAATATAAGAATAATAAGAATGAATATAAGAATAAAGAATCAATGGGTAATACACTAAGAACATGCTAATATGCAACTACATCGTCTCATACACCAGCATCATCATAACAACTGTGTGGTAACTTTAAACAATCGTGGCCTATTTAAACTAAAATCAACCAATTCTACAATTTCTATTCATAAAGAGGTCTCTAAAGATATCGTTGTGTAATGAAAAGTAATGATGAGATTCATGCCTACTCATTGAACAGCCATTCGTTCTGACGATATTCTCATCGCTCTCAATTATTAAACATCGTTTTTTTTTTTGCTTAACAATTATCAACATATTACATACTTGGACCAATGTTTACACACTTGTATTTATAACAAAACAACATATTATACTATTATTAAATATTTTCTACGTACAAATATATCTATTACTAAGGAACAACGAAAAAATCCACAACTACTTCAATTTCTAAATTTTAATAAAATTATTTTTCAGGTGTTAGATACGCTTTTAAATATCATATTTAAAAAGTAAATCAACTCACAAATTCGAGTTACTTACGAGAGTGGGTCAAAAGGTTCGCAGAATGGAGAAGATGGCAAGGTGTGGGGGTTGCTTCCTCACATAATGAGAAGCTCGTTACGAGTACATACCAAATTTCAACTTAATTGTGTCATTAACTCATATCATTATTCAAGCAACTCATTTTGGAAGAAATAATCGACTTCGCAGAAAACAGAATATTTAGCTGTCACCAAGTTCCTGACAAAGCAAGGAAAAACGCCATAAATCACATTGAATGAGATGTCATGAGTTACAGAGACTCTTGCCCTAGTGGCGATTAATGAAAAATGCTTGATTTGCAAGTTGTATAATCTTTTCAAACGACACAGAGATTCGAGCGAAGACGACCCGCGCTCAGGATGACCAATCGAGGCCAACCTCTCGGATATTGTTGAAAAATTTGAAATCTTGTATTAGAAGATACCCGATTACAGAACAAGCAATTAGGAGAAATTATTGGAGTATCTTCTATAATCATTTTGAATATTCTTCATGACCATCTTGGCATATCGAGTCAACGCAAGATTTGGTGCCGAGAATATTCACGCCGCGGGTGCCGCCGAGATTCAAAAAGTCGCATGAACATTCGACGGGTTTTTCAAGGTCCCTAAAAGTTCAAGGCATTGCAATCGGTCGAAAAAGTCGGGGCGGCGTTTTCCTCGAACCCAGAGGATTCTCATGCTCACAACATTTACATTTCTCATTAACCTCAAAATAAGGGTGTTTGTATAACGGGAGAGTACTACGCTGGCCTATTGGAGCAGCTTAAAGAAGTACTGGAGGAAAAAAGGCGAGGAAAGTTAGTGAAAAACGTGCTACTTTTGCATGATAATGCACCTGTAAACGAGCCATGTTACGATGGCTGCCCTTCACAAGTGCGGCTTTTAAGTATTGCAACACCCACTTACAGCCAAGGAGAAAAAGACCTTCGTGGAAAATAACTTAGCGACGATGAAGAGATGAAGTTTGTAATTTCATCTCAATTTCAATGTAAAGAGAAAACATTTTTTTGAGGGACCAAATAAATTAATGAACAGATCTGACAAATGTATTAGGGCTAAAAAGAATATACTGAAAAGGAAAAATAGCACAATTTTAAACTTTTTTCCACCCCATTCATCGAACTTTTTGACCTCCCTTCGTATTTAGAGGTGACTCATATCATTAAATCACATAATAAAAGCGAATATCAATATCATCGTTTCACAGAAAAATACGGGGCAAAAGCTTAATATCGTTGAATATTTGAATTACGTATTGTAGTGGTGGACAATTTAAGTAAAATAAGATTTAATCAACAAGTTCGTAAAATTATTATTTCTAGATGATTTATTTTAACCGACATTTTCCTTAATATAAGTATTTATATAAACAATTATGACAACTTTATTTTACGTATTAGATGATAGTTTAAAAATCTGGAAGAGATCATAAAAAACACCATTTGAAAAATATATCCATAGCTATTAAACCATCTGTTTGTCCATATTAATTGTCGTACATTTCCATAGATAAATTTCAGTTATGAGAAGCTTAATATTGTAAAAGTTAAAACCGACCTGCCCTAGTTAAAACCTTATATTTATTCTTCCAGTTTTGTCTTTAAAAAATTCAAAAAAGACTGACCATTAAACTAATTTACCACGTTTAGTTAATTATATAATCGTGTTTGCGGAGCTTTTTCCAAGAGGTACCGATTTTTTTTAATATATGTGGAACCATTCGACGAATTACCTGAGCTAGATTGGTATAAAACGTGCAAAATAAATACACACTGTATAAGTAGATATAAATACCTACAATCGCAGCGGGCGTCATTCGCCATTAACATTATACAGACTTATGCAAGCGGCGTGACCCACATTCGCTCGGCAAACAGGTCCAGAGGTGACTTCTTCGCGGAATGTGCCACGTCGATTCTAGTTATATGTTTACATTATTGGTATTAAGGCTGTAATGAAAGTAGCTTCGTGAATTTTAGCGAAACTTCTTTAAAATCGGCCTTCTAGACCGACCGACACGTGATTTATTATCAAATTAAGTTCTTGGCATTAATAAAATAAATATAATTAAATCTATCGGTGGTTAATGAAACCTGCCGATTTCGACATATTTCTTTCATTTTCAAATGCTTGGAATCTTACTGGAAAAAAACGTGAAATAACTTATTTATACCTAATATTAAATTTGGACATCCAAATGCATGTCATAATAATATATAAATCTCACCACCTTCTTTCTGTAATCAACAAACCAAATGACGTTCGTTTACAAATCAATAAATATCATTAAGTCCATTTAATAATCTGCAAATCTCGACACGTTAGTTTAAAAGTCCACAAATCTCATCAGGTTCATTTAATGATCTGCAAATCTTACCACATTTGTTTAATAATCACCAAATCCCACCAATTTCAATTAATAATCTAAAAATCTCAACATGTTAGTTTAATAATTAACAAATCACATCAATTTAATTTCATAATCTACAAATCTCAAGCAAGTTTGTTTAATAATCAACAAATTTAATTTAATATTCTACAAATCTCAAGCAAGTTCGTTTAATAATCAACAAATCTCACCTATTTCATTTAATAATCTGAAAATTTCACCACGTTCGTTTAGTAATATAAAATCTCGCCATGTTCATCAAAAAATCTCACAGCGTCATTATTTTAATTTACAAATTTTTGGAATCTTTCTGGAAAAAAGCATGAAATAGTTGATTTAAATATTATTAAATTTGGAATGTCCAACCACGTCATAGTAATATATAAATCTCAACACCTTCTTTCCATAATCAACAAACCACATCACACTCATTTAATAATCAACAAATCTCATCAAGTTCATTTAATAATCTACAAATCTCATCAAGTTCATTTAATAATCAACAAATCTCATCAAGTTCGTTTAATAATCAACAAATCTCACCTATTTCATTTAATAATCTGAAAATTTCACCACGTTCGTTTAGTAATCTAAAATCTCGCCATGTTCATCAAAAAGTCTCACTACGTCATCATTATTTTAATTTACAAATTTTTGGAATCTTTCTAAAAAAAAACATGAAATAGTTGATTTAAATATTATTAAATTTGTAATGTCCAACCATGTCATAATAATATATAAATCTCAACACCTTCTTTCCATAATCAACAAACCACATCACGCTCATTTAATAATCAACAAATCTCATCAAGTTCATTTAATAATCTACAAATCTCATCAAGTTCATTTAATAATCTAAAAATCTCAGAATGTTCGTTTAAAAATCAACTAATCTCACAAATTTAATTTAATAATCTACAAATCTCAAGCAAGTTCGTTTAATAATCAAAAAATCTCACTACGTCGTCATTACTTAAAATGAAAAATTAAGACGCATTCTTACGGTTAAATTTCATCACCGCCCATCGAACACGCATTCTGCAAAAAATACAGAAATAACAGACTATACTTCTGCAATGATGTTTGCATTTAAAATCTGCACGATGCGATTATATACAATCTGCGTATTGATTACACAAATATTATCTAATGAAAAGTATAGAAAGTTCCGTAGGCAGAATGCCATCAACCAACGTATAGTAGGCCGATAGACGTTAAAATGGATGTGTTGTAAGAACATAGACATAAAGGATACACATGAATAATCAATTTATATAATTCGAGAGTTCTTCTCCAAATGCACTCTTGCATTATATAACGATCGATCACACTAAATTCTGCAAAACATCATTTAGTATATGACTGTAGTAAAAATATATGGGTAACTTTAAATAATTTTACCATCTACTTTTGAATATCGTTTTAGGGTTCTATAGCCAAAATAAGACGGCTTATAGTATCGTCATATCCATCTGTCTTTCGCCGTATGTCACGGCTATTTTACTCGTAGGCTATTAATGTTATAAAACTAAAATTTGGTATGGTTACACATATTTATAAAATGTATAAAGTTATGGAATAAAATGTTTAAAAAAAACAATTTTTAGATCATCTCTTCTATTCTTAAAGTTACGTGTCCCCGTCCCCTGCCAGCTAAACTGCTCTTTTTTAACAGAGAACAGAGACTATTAAGAAGTATTAACAAAAGTAGTATATTTAAAAAAATTAAAAGAAACATTTTAAAAATTAAAAGAAAAATACTCTACCAACTTATGACATGTAGCTGAGTCTGTAAAAAGTTCATAGTACAAATGACTTAATTGAACGCAAAAATAATTTTGTATCTTAAAATATATATTTATTACGTTTGGTAAAGATATACCAGGCAATATATTATATATTTACATAGCGAGAAATAATATCGATATTTATAAATAGTTTAATAAGAATACTATGTACGGTGAAATATTTATAAGGGCCTAAGTATGTACGAAACCCTTGTAATGCGAGTCCTATTAATACTTAACAAATTTATTAATTGTGTACAATTAAATGAAACTACGTGATGTAGTATTATTTCTACTTTCTTTAAGTTATTTACCACGACCTTGGTTTCATTGTATTACAACATCTTCAGGTGGGCTATTAGCAAAGATATCAATATTAATATTAATTGTGTCTGAATTAAAATTATTTGGCTATTTAACTAAAGGAGCTCTGAATTATTGGCCTTGGGACAGAAATGTTTAGAACATCATGACTGTAAGCTTATTATATGCTGTTACACCGTTATTCAGCTTCAGTTGTGTATTTCTATAAAAGTCTGTATTGAAAAAATAAAGAATCATGTATTTATCCAAGTATAGAACCTCTGCACACAAGTTGCAACCTACTTGTGATAAATAATAACTGAAAAGTGAACTTCACGAAATTATTATCTGTAATTTAAAAAAATTAAAATTAAACCAGTGGTGGGTGTATATGTTTTAGTCATAATGTACCGAAGTGTTCTCTAAGTATGTTACCAAATATTTTATTACTATAAGAGCTGTTTTTTCGTTTTTTATGAGATATAATATTTCATTAATATAATATTTCATTATACACGTTAATAAATACGTACATATAAAAACGTTAGAACTAAACCTGGTTTCAAACAGATATTATCATGATGGATGTATGATTACGTTATTTGGAGTCAATGCTCCTAGCTATTCTCATGTGAGTAACATTATCACATTTACAAGAATATAAATTTTTATTTGACGAGACCAGTCGCTCGGTTCGGTGTGTTAGCGTGTCAGCGTGACATAACGCGCGTTGAAAGCGTCCGGACGCCACTCTGCCGTGATAGTCTCGGCTGCTCGCCGCCCCCGCCCGCCACCCGCCGCCCGCTGCACTTTCACTTCCTACGACATCTTGCGCTTCGCTCGATGCGCGTACCGACGCCCTTTTCCTGCGCTATTAACGCTTATAATATTCTATATGTAGCTAAAGTCAATTATTAACATTATTTAATTATGACTACTTTCATTAATACACGTCACAATTAGATCTCTTGTACTTTCATCCCTTTAAGCCATATTTGAAATAGGTATAGAAATTATGCCATTATAATTACATTACAAAATTAGTGCTTCGCTTGAATAAGTCTTCATCGTTTTCATAAATTATTATATTTACCTTTACGTAACCTACATTCAAAATTAGTTTTCATCCATAACTTTGCTCCGGTTTCCAAGTTTCCTGATTATTTTCCAGTGGAATCACTAACGTAACGCCATCTTGCAATAGTAGAACGGCAATAACACAGATAAAGAAATAGTTATGTATAGAAAAATGAAAAAACGCGCTTTCATCGAAGGGACAACAGAAAGTTATGATGCACTTTTCCAAGCTGATATTATTGTACAACATATTGGTGAACAAAGTACTATGCCATAGAAAAGCATACTTTCGTTATCAATGCCTACTGCAATTTATTGAGAAAATTTGCGAAAATATATAAGTAAGTAGAAAAAATAATCATGATTCGTATAAAAATGAAACTCCCTGATAATGTTATAAATAACTCAATCTACGCATTAGTAACAATGAAAAATAAATAAAAAGTGAAACATAGTTAACATGCAACGTGCATTTTAAAACATAGAAATCGCTTCAGTTTCTATTGAATGTTTTCCAATTTACGGGCGAAGGTAATCTCATTGATATTTTATACTTGACTCGAGTTCAATGCATTTTAACTGACAAAACGCATTACGCATGAGAAATACATTTTATTGGTCTACTTGTAGATTTATGATATAAAATGATATAAATATTATGGAATTTAATTAGTAACATTGATGGCATTGTTAACTAGGTTAGCGGAAATGATTGGGTCATAGTATCGATAATTTGAGTCAACCACTGTTCGAACCTACACAAATTTTGGATTTCTCGACGCTATGTAAACAGTTCCAGTTTCAAAATACTTTTATTTATTCTGTAACATTTAATTCCAGACAAAAAATAAGAAATCGTTTTACACTAATGGAGTGTACGTCAACAAGTTTGAATACAGCTATGCAGAAGCAATAGAAGCGACAACTATGGTTTGCTAAATGATGGCGCTTTTTAATAGCACGAAACGACTCGCTATCGTGATTTATAACGTGTTGACTTATCCGACGAGCGTCGTAAATCTCCACACAACAACAAATGTGGCCGCCTACCAACTTTGTCAGTTGATCCATAGCTGATTTCCTAGCCCACATACGACATGTACTTTACTGTCATTCAGTAAGCAACGGCTGTCGATTTCAACATTTCTTATATTAATTGGACCAAATATTACGGTTTCCAAATACTTAGCCAGTTTAGAAGATTATTTCAAAATATGTTTAACGGATTTCTAAGCGTACATACTTTTTCATCTTTTAAACTTTCTTCAAGTAAACTTTGTATTTTATTTAACCTTACATATTTATATTTACTTTACTAGCAGATAATTTGTTCTCAGTATTTACTAGAGAGAGATTTTACCGTACAAAGCCCGCTGCAATCTTTCAACACGACCTTACGATTCAAACGGAAGTCGGTTCTACATTATTACATTCCTCTTTCGCGAATTTAATAATAAGTACTTATGAAATAATCACATGAGAGAGTTTTTGACAATCGAGACAAATAAGAGAGACTTCGACAATCAAAAGAAGACCAGACAACTATGATACTTGAATTTTTTAACATTTTCACTTTTCACGCCCTTTCTCCAACCCCAGATAAGCAACAGGTTTGGAGAAATTTGAAGAAACAACTTAATTAGATCTCTTCAATCTTGAATTAAACTTCGAAGGTCTCCTTAAATTTTTTTGCGGCTTTTTATGCGGCAGAGCGCCGATATTTTTGCTACGAGGAAAGGTTGGTAATTTAGGATTTACAAGTATGACGATTTACAATTTTTTCAAGCAATTTTACAATTTTTATCTTTCCTGAAACTTTTATTTTTCCTGAGCTTTCAGTTTAAAATGAAGAAGTGTTATAAGTATTTGATTCGGTGTTCTTGGAGCTACTCAGAAACTCCCTAAACGAATAGAGACGATGATATTTTCTCTATGAATAAATATTTTTATTATTTACGATTTTATCAATCAATGTTACGATTCGTAATTCACATCTTTTCACATTATATTAAAGTAAAGGAGCATTACAAGTATTTGAATCGGTTATCCTGGACAGGTCGGC
The DNA here is from genome assembly GCA_039881145.1 of Druceiella hillmani. Classification (NCBI taxonomy): domain Eukaryota; kingdom Metazoa; phylum Arthropoda; class Insecta; order Lepidoptera; family Hepialidae; genus Druceiella; species Druceiella hillmani. The sequence goes on along the minus strand of JAYKKI010000008.1, from coordinate 12,841,745 downwards.
GCCTCCCTATGCTGCAGAGAGCCGGTGTTTTCTCTACGAGGAAAAGTCGACAATCTGTGATATGCAAGTTTTATGATTTAAGAGTTTTTCAATCAATGTTACTATTCGTAATTCGCATCTTTTCACATTATATTAAAGTAAAGGAGCATTACAAGTATTTGACTCGGTTATCCTGGACCGGCTCGGCGCCTCCCTATGCGGCAGAGAGCCGGTGTTTTCGCTACGAGGAAACGTTGACCCGACGGCCGTAACGGAGGCACGCGCGTGCTTCGCATACTGCGCGCAGCCACTACTCGCCGTGCATCTTTAATCATTTGTAACCTTCATTCAAACACCATCCAGTCAACGCCGATTCCAACTAGGAATGTATATGTTTCGATATTACGGATGACCGAGGACTCTAAACTTCCAAGGCACTTTTCATTGGAATTAAATTCTACCTACACACAAAAGTGAAAACAATAAATTATCAAAACTAACATAAGTTATTTTATATTATTTTTTAACTTTATTTAGCGCTTTTGCGCTTTTATACAGATGCGGGATAATACAACAAATCATTGAGATTAACGAAAGGTATATACGTATATTAATCGAGAGCCACTTTACACACTTCTTCCTCATGATTAGATAACGTTTATAAATTTATAGTTAATGAAAGTAAGAAATTGACCAGGTTAAACGTGTGACTTATGTTATCTTAGTATAAAAGTAAAACCGCATATGTTTAGTAATTATTCCTATTGATTTGTTTTTATATTGAATACGCGAGTTGTTTTGAATTATATTTATGACTGGAAACTTATTAATAAAAAAGAATAAATTTTAAGTAAAAAAGTACCTAAAGAGAGTATTGACTTTTTTATGTACATTTCATGATATAACACGTAATATGATAAATATACATTTTATGTTATCCAAAATTACTGTATATTTAATTGTGTTGATAGCACTCAATGACTAATAGTATTTTAACAATTCGTTTTGATACTATAACATAAAAAGTATTGGTGAATAGCGTTAATATTCTTTATGAATATTTTGTTGATGTAAAAATAATTAAACTAAACGTTTAATGTTTTCAAAACGTTTACAGAATTTAAATGAATAATTATTTAAAGTGAAACTGAAACGGTTTTCCACGAACTTATTGTACAAAACAGAATCCTTTCTTGCATTATTTTAATAATTCTGGCATAGTCTACAACGCAAACTTACTTAATAAAGATACATGACCCTGTGTGGGTCATTTTCCTTGACTTATTTCATTTTTACCATTAACTCCTAGCTTATTTTAATAAGTCGTCATGAGACATGGACTTAAGTCCATCAGTGAACGATTGACAATAATGTAGGTCAAAAAACTTTTGTATAAAAATTATCTCCATAGAATGAATAATTTTTTAGTAAATGTAAACTACTTTTTATGTTAAATACATTAGTACAAATAAAGATATTACTGTCATAAAACGGCTCGTATAATTCTCATGCAGCGAAAATATCTATTTCTTAAAAAAAAACGGTAATTGTAACGTGGATTATGGAGTAAAGCAATCAAATAAAAACAAATTTGTATCTCACCTGGTTAAGGTTTTTTGCGTTACGTATGTGTGATACAAGTTTAACATTAAAATTTGAAGTCTATACACACCCAACAAATATTTAAAAAAAAATAATTTATAAAAATTTTATATTTATACAACTATACATCCTTGTAAAAGCAAATTCTCTTATGGAGGGTAAAAAAAGTTGCTTTTGTAACAATGTACCCTCTGTGAAAAGCGAGGAAACATGATAAAAAATTTCAGGAAGCACGAATCCCTCACATAATATAATTAAAGTGTGTTCCGTCTACATAATGTATTACGACTTTTTTTTCTTTCTCAGAAGTTGATGATCGCAAGAACAGAACACAAATACCAACAGCGTTGAGCTTTGCATAGGGCGATTGACGGTCGTCGCGGTTATTGGCTACAAAGTTGACCGGCGAGTCTGGTTTCGGGCGTTTACATACTACCTCTCTACGTATCTTACCGCTTATACTTGTAAACAGGCCAATTGTAAAGTTTAAGATACGGGCACCACATATTTTTCTATATTTCAATTACTTACCGATCAAATATCACAGTAGAAAATCACAAAATTATTTTAATATATAATTTAATAAATGGACACCGTATATTAATGGTAAAACACATCCACAAAAATGATATGCGGATAAACATGATGTATTATCAACTTGCATCTTCACGCCGTGTCGCCGAGATGGACACACTTAGCTACAATAAGGTCCCTAAAATGTAACTGTACATCTTTTTGGAAATTCAAATAATTGAAACTATTTTATAGTAAATTACATCCACTAAATTAATTTTCTAGATTTTTTAATTAATTTTCAATTAAATTTCTTTGTGTTTTTCCTTTCTTAATTTAATATTTATTAATTTAAACTTTTTTTTCAATTATACTTTACTTATTATGAGTAAAAATATAAACCAAAATCCACGTGTTGCTAAAATACTAAAACACAGTGATGGCACTAACCATAACTTATACGACAATTCATTAGTATGATAAATTCTCCTTACTTTCTTACCTGGTGTAAAACAAAAATTCAAATATTACACGATCCGAGACATATTCTCTGTTTATTGACAACCAATTCTGAAAATGCATATTAGATAATTTAACAAACAATATACTTTATGACACGGCCATCTTCATCTAATGTCACTTTATTTAATAATAGCGAACAACCTAAATTTTTTTTAAATTGCAACACCTTATCACATCCTTTAATCTTGTGTGAGCAGAGTTTTATGAACTGGCCTGCGTTTTAAACCGGATATTTTTTGTGCTTCATACAATGCTGAGGTATGAGGAAAAGAGCAGCTATTGCGACGTCGCTAAAAGTTTAAAAATGAATCGGTCGAATGCCCACGGCGAGAAGATGGCCTCGTCCGCGTTCCCGCTCCGTTGACGGCTGCGATCAATCATAGCTAAATATGCAAAGCTAAGCCAAAGGTCGAATTCGGTGGATGTTTCATGTTGAGCATACACCTAAAACCGTATATATATATATATATATATATATATATATATATATATATATATTATTATATATATATATATATATATATATATATATACATATATACATAATGAGTTAAATACTATTGTTGATATTATTGATTACGAGATATGGTATCTTACCAAATAAGTGCATTAAACATCATTACACAACCTAACAATTAAGTAAATTTATGAAAGCAGGTATAACCGTAAAACCTACCAAATTGAAATTATTTTAATGCAAACTCTTTTTTTAATTCGAAAAAAATGAAGAGCCACTACGTCACAAACATTCATCAGTTAAATTGTATTTATTGCAAAAATTGAGAAAATATCAGTAAACATAGAGGTCGTTCAAATTTTCACAATTGCGTTTATGAAAATATATCGGTTAATACATAATTACAGTCACGTATGCTTTATTTAAAGTATTACTTAAGATGAACTGCATTATGCAAGTAAATATCCGATTTTTATATTTTACTGTACCTGATCATTATAATATGCACTAATGACTGGAGTCCCGCAAAAATTCCAATACTCGTCATATTGTATATTAATAAAATACCGCAAATAGGGAACACGGACATATATCTATACATATAAAAATATTGTTCGCGGGACATATTATCATCTTCGTCGTACATTGAATTAACGAAAAAACTTAACAAAACTCGTCTCTAGAATTGAAACCAGTCAAATGGGTTGATGAACGCCTTCGTGATGACGTTTCTGAAGGAAGCTTTAATCATAAAATTTTAATTCTAACATTTCTTTCCATAATTATAGATTACTATAATTATATGTGTATTGAAAATGTCAATGTAGCTATAGATGTCTTAAAAATAAACTTGGTAAGTACAATTAGAACTGGCACCACGAGCACACGACGAATTTCCACGTTGGTGCATGTAAATACTTCAGGATCAGGGTAAATGGTATTTCTATTAAACAACTCACAAATATTTTCATTTGTCACCTTGTAAATATATCGCCTTGTATATCGTTTACAGACGTAAAATAATAATAAAAACCATGAAATTTGGAATCATTGCCATAGTTTTGCGATACATTTTAAGTAAGCTCCTGGCAACGGTTGGTTTTCTATAATTTTACCTTAATAATTTTGGGGACAAGAAGTAGAACATATTTTTTCTTGATATTTTTAAAAATATCTCTAAAACCATCTTTCCTAAAATTCTAAAGTATAGAATTTTGAGATCGGTAAGTTACTATTCAAATTAATCCTTAAAATAAAAAAACAAGTTTTCGTTTGCAATATTTATCCGGTCAAAAGTTTCCGTAGAAATATTATTTGAGAATTAACTATATATATTTTATTAATATAATTTATAAGTTCCAAATTTCAAATTTCAAACTACTTTCTAACTTCTTTCTAACTTCTACTATCAAACATAAATTTTACAGAAATTTAGGTGATTAGATAAACTCAAGTTCTAAAAAAAGTTGAATTGAAAACTCATTGGTAATAACAGTGAGTCTAAAATAAATATCTAGTTTAATTCTTTATTTTAAATGCCCAAAAAAACTTTATGCATAAAGTTTTTAGGAAGTTTTTACAAAACTCTATAAAATATAAAACAATAAAATTTAACGCATTTCATATTTTAAGTTTCCGATATTACCACGCATTAAGTATTGCGTGTTTCACTGTATTTGAATGATTTTCAATACTATAGGATTCATTTTGTGCAAAAAGAAAAATACGCTGATAAAATGTAATTGTATTAGTTATTGAATTAAGTATTTAAAACTTCATCACGCACAAATTTTGCAGAAAACTATTGGGATAACAAACAAACGTTCTAAATAATAAAACCCGAATCGGATATAAGAGCGTCTGACCTTATTTCAATTAAGTGTCGATTTAATGGAGTCGTCGATATAATGAATGTAATAGAATATTTTCGAAATCGACAACGCCATAATAATTAAATTATCACAGAGTTAAAAGTAAATTTTAATTACGTGGTTAGTTTTTAAAATAAAAACTGTTAGTAAAATTCAGTGGGTTTATAATCAATTTCTATTATCTGAAATGTGTCAAGATTATATCAAGTGTATGAGAAGTCTAATAAATACACAACATAAAATTATAGTAAATAAGTATGTCACATTTTAATCTTCAGGTATTACCATGCATTAAGTATCTTTTGGTTTAATATACTTCAAATTCACCAATTAATTATAGATTTTTTTAAATTAATTTAGTATACACGTGGTCCTAAGTTTTATCAGTAATCATGAATCTGTCCAAAATTGCTTCTGAACAGATTTAAACTACCCGAAACATTTGTGGGAAATTGTGAGGCGCGTGCTTCTTCTGAAAGGAGCCTCGGTACCTATCTGGCAGACATCCTAGAAAATCGCAGTTCATTGTTAATAATATTTCGAATTCACTTCGAAAAGACGCCCATAATCTCACTCTAATTTTCAATCTCCCATAACCAAACTGCAGACTTTTGCAACGTTTTCTTCGATAGTCAAAATTAACGGTCATCTAGTTCGAGGATCATATTTAATTACCTGTCGACCGCGTTTTAATTTAGCTGAACACTTTCTACCGAGTGTATACAACGAAGCAGATTCTTCTGGCATCGCCACCGTAGCTTCATCCATCTGCTTCGATGTAAATATTTTCCTCCACAGGTACTTAATAAAGACGTGATGTCTAATTCTGACCGTATCCAAAAATCAGTCACTTATTGCCAATTAAATTTGTCACACTCGGAACCAAAAGAACCAATGAAACTTTGCACAGTAACAACAAAAGAATTAGTAAATATAATAAGACTACAACATTATAATTATATCTGTGTGAGGCGGACTTTATAATTCACCCTCGACTTTGTTTCCCTCTTAGAAAGGCAATATCAATTTATTTTAGTTTTCTTATTTGAATTTAAATATGAAAAAAAGGGAAAATCGAAAAACTCTACGCACATAACTACTCGACGAAGCGGTAATGTAATTCAAAAATACACAAAAAATTGAATATTGTGTTTACATAAAATCGCTAACTAATACGTGATGTGCGTGACGCATGTATATAAATAGACACGTAATGTTAACTGCGAAATTAATAATTTTATTTTATTCAATCACTTAGATAGTTCAATTAGATGAATGTTCGTGCAAAAGGTAACAGATAAAGAGATCTTCTTATTGAAATATTGTGTGGTTTGAAAACTATCAAAACAAATATACAAAATTCGTCGGTGGTACTCTAAGATAAATAGGGCTATAAGACTATTGGACAATTATGATTACTAGACAAGAATAAATTTTCTACAGTGTAATTTTTTGACAACTTTATACCTAATTGCTGTCATCTAAGATATAAACGTTCTTCAATATAAATTATGGTAATAATAGCAAAATTGTCCGTACAATCTAAGGAGGACAATCCTATATTACTCATGTGTCAAATTATTACAAAAGCATTTCTCCATACTTCGATAAGAATTTTTATAAATTTACTATCCAAATGACAAGCTCCGCCGCAATGTAACATATATGTGACAACTCATTAGCATTTCAGATAATTACATTTGTAAATAATCTTTTTGGCGTCAATTGTTTTGTTGATTGCCAAATTAAGTTAAATTACTAAAGTATCGAAGCAGACATTAATCGCTATAACTGAAGAAAGTATTTAAATTATAACAGATCGGTCGTTAAATACCAATGAGGATTTAAGAAATTTTGCATTTAATGACATTGCAATTATATACCATTATTATTTTTGCAGAACTAATTTAGTGAGTTTTCTCTAATTAAATACACATAAGAAGCAATTTGCAGTAACAATCAACTTTAAGCAACTAACTGTCGCATTAAGATTTTTTGCTGATTTTCGCTTTAAAATTTGCAATCAATAAGGCTGTTGATTTATGAATACTCCGATATCAAGATAAATAAACATACTTGTCTATTCCAAAACAATGTTTCGTGAATTTTACAAAATAGGTACAGCAAATGGACTAACAGAATACCCATCCATGAAACCAGGAAAACGTAAATAAATTGAGTAGGACATCAAACAATATTAGAAAACTGAGGAATATCCCTATTTTCTTATAAGCTTCAGCAAAATGACGGAACAGTACAAAAAGACAAATAAAATTTTCGTTTATTTATATAAATTGCTTATACGGCGTATATTTTTTTGTACATTGTAAGGTTTCAACAAAAACTTTTAATGACTAATTAAAAACATGCTTAATATTTTGTTTATGTGCTCAATGGCGCTCAACCGGCATGGATATTGAATGTACTAGGAGTTAAGTACTGTGCGACATTTAATGAATAGGCCATCATAAGCAAATTCTCAAATCGTAAGTTTATGATATAACAGGAGCTGGGAAGGAATGAGCTTAATATATTCGCTATCGAATTTAATGAAATTTAAAGAGTGCTTAGAATTGAAGTTTAGTGATGTTACGTATTTACGTTTATCATTTAAATGCTGCATTAATTTAACAAACTATCATGAGCCTGAAAACATATTCAGTAAAATTTGAATTACTTGCGCACTCTTTCGGTCACTATCCGAGTATTCACATAGCTATGCTAAAGCGTTTAATGACATGCAATAGCTGAAATTTTATATTATGCGTCAATACAACAAACAGTTCTGAAGCAAATAAACTTAATATTTTGTTATTGTCTATGTTTCTATGGGAGAAACTTCAAACAAAAAGATATTTATTTAATAGTTTACAATAATTTATAGTCACTAGCATAAAGTAATAATAGGCTTCTATAACCATTTCTTTGGGATTTATTATTACTTTATAGTAACGTTTACGATAAATTAATTACTTGGTAACATTTGCAACGAGTCTTATTTAATATTACTTGAAACAGTTAATCAACAAGGCTGATCATAATGGAGAACAATAAATTTCTCTCTCAATAGGCACAGAATTAATAAATTAGGAATGGGATAAAATCACACGTGTATCATACAAAGCACAGCATAACGAATAATACCATTAAAAATTAACTTAATGCTAATATTATTTTTCACTGATTTCTTACAGAATAAGATATTAAGGTGTGTTGGCTCTGGCGGAGCGATACATAATCTTTCAAGCATAGTTGCTTTTGGAATGCCCGATTTGTGATTACAATATAATATAGCTGGAATTTTCTAAGTAAATATCTAATAACTTATTTGTGAATATTAAATATGACTATTTCCTAAAACTACTTCACCAATTTACGAGACTTGCTTAGTTCAACAACATAATAATGAAGATAATGTTATCATGGTTTTTAAATTATGTTAAGGAAAAATTTGATGCAAAAAATACAAATTGATTTAATATCTGATCATATTTTTTACGAAATTTATATAAAGGAACACAAATTTAACATTGAGCAGAACTAGAATATAATTCAATAAATAAATAAACTATTATTTTCAAACTACTATGTTTCGTCTCTCGACTTTTATCAACCGTCAATATGTACGTAATTACATTTATGACTAACGGATAAGCCTAAAGACCTTCACGCAAAAATTTATTACAATTTTAATTAAAACTTCTTCACTCAATCACACGGTTAACGAATTAATATCAATTTCCCGGCAATTTTAAGCGTGATGATAGCAAAAACTTCATGGTTAAGTTTTGCCAAATAAAAAACCAAATCCCTTAATTTCGATTTGAAAAACTTAAAAACCATATATAATATACAAGAGATATTGTATTACACTAACTTGAAAATATTATAAGTAATAATTACCATTTTCATGTTAGGAATAGTTAATAGTTATATTCCTAATATATAAAGAAATGTTTAATTCTTTCGGCATATATGCAAAAAAGAGCTTATTGAGAAATATATCCGAAGTCAAGCTCTCCTTACTGCTCTTCTATATTTAGTTCAATTATTGCCATCAGGATAACCACAAAACCAGGTCCAGTAACCTACTCATCCAAATCTGATTTTGAATCAGGACATTCGCAAGTTTTGCTGTGGCTAATTATAATATCAAATTTCAACATTGAATTTAAATCACATGCTAATAAAAATGTAAATATCATTCATTCTTTCATGTAATTAATGAATTTTAGCATAAAGATGTCTATCTTCTATTCTTCGTCTCAGAAAAATATTTCAGTATTCGCTACGAAGGACGTACAATCGATACGAGTATACACATAAGAAATTACATATAAAATAGGCCCTTAAAAACCTATTTCCCTAATTTCATTTAATAGATATCAATAGGTGTAAAATAGAGTTATAGTAATTTTTACTTTTATACTTAGAGGAGCAATACTTGTATAAATTGAACGACCCAATCTGTTACAAAAATTATAATATGAAATAAAATGCTTGTGTACTTTACAAGTTTTTTCCATTCCACGTTTTAAGCAATCATAGTCATATTTTCTGGGCGCCCGCGTTCACTGTATCATGACAGGGCGAGTGCAAAGCGCTAAGCTAACTGCGCGCACATTTGTAATTCGGCAGCGGCGACGGGCCTCTTCTCCCCGCCCGCCCCGTGAAAGTGCACAGCCCTCGTCGTGATTGGTCAGAGCTAACGGCAAACAACCTTATATAAATATATATTGTCGAGGAGGGGCGGCAGTCACTTCTTGTGCCGTCGACGTCCGCTCACTCGACAGTGCAACACCGAGTGCCATGGCTAATAGGACGCTCTTTTGTCTTTGTGCCTTACTCTTCGCGGCAGCCGGTGAGTTTGTAGCTTTTATTTATTGCTTATTGACGTTGTTTATTTTTCAGTTCATCGTCAACAATTACTCTGATATTTTACAATGTACGTAGTTCATGCGTCTCAGGAAAATAAAAACAATTACTATGTTTTCCAAAAATATCCTCTTCGTTATTTAAATTTTAAAATATTTTTTTAACTTTTAAAATTTGTGTGGCCTTTTTTTAAATTACAAAAGTATTATTAAATATTGTGCGCAAAACATTACTGTCATTATTTGATTAGAACTCACTTCCTACGCTCGTGAAACTTTCAATTTCTAGAAAGTCGACAGAATATGACGTCAATGGCGGGAACAACCGCCACGACTGGCACTTATATGTTGAACCAAATGAGTAACATGGCCTTTGTGATATTTTTATTGATACATTTCTATGACTTCCACATTTCAATAATCGATGTGGCTAACGCTGTAAAGTGAAAATAATGTTTGTTAATGTTTTCCGGATACGTAAATTAAATATAACATTGTTCAAGGAATAATAAGTACGTATTCAGTATTTCTCTTAATTACATTATTTAATTTAATGAATATCTGGTTCATATCGAATCAACCCTCCATCACGCCATACATTATTACACAAATTGAAGAATAAAGATAGAAAAAGGAGAGGGAGGCGCGCGGCAGCGCTCGCAGCCGCGGCGTCTCGGTGCCGCGACGGCAGTGCGACGGAACCTTGGCGCGACGTGGCACGGCGCCGCTCGCGGTGACCCCGATTCGACCGCTCTTGCTAAACTTCAACTTTTACCCGGCAGCCGCCGATGAGAACCGCGCGGTATGCGCTTGCCGCTAGCGAGCTCTTTGCCACACGGCATTCCACCTCTTCCATATCCACTACATGAATAAATCATGCAATAAACTACAAATAAACTTTGTCATTTGGCTGACTTGTTAGTTTTGAACCGCATCATAACTCTTCGGCTTCTTTGATAAATTCACACGCCCGTAGATGTGAGTGTAGGTGTATGTAATATATACACATAAATATACATGTATATCGATATCGCATGTAGTTTTTGCGCTTAAATTGACTTATTCCGCGTACCCGTGTCTTACGTAACTTTCAATCTCGGCAAACATTGACCTTGAGTACATACAACCTTTAATTATCCCCCTTTCTCATACAAAGGTAGCATTCGGGTATTAAACTGTACATATTTGTAAGAATTGCTTATACACTTTGTCCGGTATTAATTTGCATCGTGCTTTCATTAAATTTACATAAATGTTACAATTTGACTTACGGAATAGGAGTTTCTGATATAACCGCTAGTACTACTTTCACTAAAAGTGACGCTTGTGTCGTGGTAATGTTGCGGAAGCAGAGTTTCCACACTTCTTAAGTTACACGCCGCTACCGGCATATTTTCTATAGACCGGCTAAGTCCATTACTAGTCTCTCCTAATACGTCATAGATGAACACATTTCAGTACTAACCATTTCTACTGGTACATATTTTCCTGCAATATATATATATATATATATATATATATATATAAGCTTATCCAATTTAAGCAACAAAAAAGAATCATGTATTATTTTATAATTTGACTTTAAATAATCTGTGATTCACGTAAACACCAGCTAATTATCTTTATTGTTAGTATTCTATTAAACTGATACAAAAGATGTGCCACAATTAATTAAAAATAAATTTCCATAAAACCAGTTACACGCGTTAATTTGGATGGAAACTTTCTATTGTTACGCATTTATTAGATGCTGCTAGCTCATACATTAAAATATAAAATGACTTACATAATTAAGTCTGACTATTACTGAACTTATCCGATAGTGTTCCTCTGATATGTATATTAATATTCTCTCCCAAAAACTCGGTTTATATGATCAAATGATTATTAAAGAGTATGCGAGTTTAAACAGTAACTAGCATTTACGTAATACGCTATAATACAATAAAATTAGTTAATATTGCAATCAAACTTAACTTCAGAGGATACCCTTTATTCGTAATCGCTAGGTTTACAGTAACCTTCAATCCTCTGCTTTTTAATGCAAATTACTCCCTTTGCCAAATATATATTTAATTAACCTTTAAGCGATAGCTCGAGTACTCAAATGTCAACTTCATCTTACGGTTGTTTAACAAGAAGGACTGGCATATGATTTGCTCTCTGTTGTACCATTTAACCTGTATATGATTACGAAATAATATTTTATACCTGAATTATGTTAAATAAAGTAGCACGATAGGACTAAAAGATATATTTTCATTTTGCAGCGTTGGGCGAGGTACGCGTGAAGCGACAGGACGACGGCGAGGGTGGAGATGCGACGCCTGAGGAGCTCTGTGACAACAGACCCGCTGACGAATACTTCCGCCTGACTACCGAGGGTGACTGCCGAGATGTCGTGAGGTAACGAGGACAATAGCTTTCCTCCCAAAGAATAAAAACCTGATCGAAATGCACTTAAGACATGGAAAAAAACATTAAAATAGATGGTAGTTCAGAAATCTCATCTTTTCCGAATCGATGATATCTGATACTTAATGATCCATGATATTAGCAATCGAAATGTATATTTCTGTAAAACGTTAAATAGTTTACGAATCTATTATTTATCATCGAGACACGTTAATCAATAGATATAATACATTCTTTCTGTCCCTTCACTCATTTTCCTTATAAAATAGGAATTATAATTTCTAAATAATTTCAATTATCTTGGGAATATTGAAAAATAACTTATAATATCCTGCATTAATCCAAGCCAATTTCTTACCTACATCGAAACAATTATTTTTGGATAAATTTAATATTCTATTTTATTTCAAAACTATTCATATGGCGTAATAATTTCCTTACTGACGAACCCATATTTTATAAAAAAAATCAAAACAGTCAAATATTAACCGAGTCGATTCACTACCATCTGGGAGCGAAACCTTCGAAGATATGCAGTACGATATACAATAACAATAATGTAATCGGTATGAGGAAGTCATAGTTAAAGTAATCACGAAATCTCCAATCTCATGCATAATAAAAATATAATTTGTACTTGTTACAAAGATAGTAAACACGCACGAAATAGTTTGTCATGTGGCAAAATCCTGGAGAAAAAATTACATGCAACACAAATCCATTTAATACTATAAATACTTCTGAGTCATAATCTTTCAGTATTATTAACTCTCTCTTTATTCTTGTATTGGTAGTTTCGAATCTAGCTAAACTTCTATTTAAAAATTTATGAAAAAAATACTGTCCATATAAAACTGACCGTTAGTAAATATATGTAATATGCCTTTCTTTCTTACAGGAATATTATCTATGATATTGTTTGTTGTATCTACAACGCGTGTAGTATTTAAGACAAATTTGTTTTATATGTTGTATTGTATCTGCTATAAGCCGCAAAGTTGGGTCAATGCGCATTGAAGCAAATTTCATAACAAATCTTGCGACACGAACTCTAAAGCGTGAAGCGTTTACTTGACAAAACCGGCCAATTTAGCAACTTGCTTTAATAATAAACAAAATTGTCAAACATTATTAATAGGTCCTCCGCTACAAACACAGCTATTATGACGCGGAGGTCATATCGGAAAACGTAAGGACTAGAAGCGGCATCGCAACCTCCTCGCTTCAAATAGAAAGTTGTTATCCTTGTCTTTAGTCGCACTGTTGTCGTCGACACATTGTAATGTTGTCCGGCTATATCTGGACCAGTTGTACTTAAAGCATATAGCATTGTATTTTTGTAATTTCTAAACAATATGCTTAAATAATTACGAAACGTTGTTCAAATTATGCTTAAAGGCTTGCATTCACATAATTCTGGTTTACTTGTTTAATTATTTTTGCTTACACACTCATCTAACCGCAGGTAAGTGTTATCACTGTCCACGATAAGCACTTATCGCTCCAATATTATGTCCCCTTTCAATAACTATTGATTATTACAGTCTCAAATATTTTCTGCTCTAACTTTGCAATCTCTATCACTGTGGGACATAATAAATGAAATATTAAAGATATAATATTTAAAACGTAATGTGCAGGTGCGATAAAGGTGCTGAAAATGGAGTGACGAGGCTCGCTTCAGTGCGTTGTCCCGGTGGTCTTGCTTTTGATATCGATCGCCAGACGTGCGACTGGAAAACTAATGTTAAAAATTGCGACCAAGTTGAAAGTAAGTTGTTAAGAAACGTCGAAAACGGCAAAGTGGTAAACGATTGTATCAGCGCCACCGCTCGTGTCGCGTCATCCTTACGCAAGAGAAAAACTTTGCATTATAAAAGCGGATCCCACGCGCGTCACGTCGTTTACCATTTCGCCTCTTTTAAATTGTTTACTCATTATCTGTATTTTATTGTCTGTCAACCAGGTGTACTAGGTCAGGTCTTAAACAGATCACTTGCCCGTCCGGCTTGGCATTCGATGTCGATAAACAAACGTGCGACTGGAAGGGTAAAGTGAACAACTGTGACAAGCTGGAGAGTAAGTTCTGAACCAAACAGCTCATTGAGTAGTGATTACACGGGAGCGGTTGTAGACGACGGGCACAATGCATACATAGTTCATAGTGATTATTGCATGGCAGCTCTTTAGAGCTGCTTATACACAGATTGCCTCGCACGGCCTTGCCCGGCTGCACTAGCGTGCAATGTCTCCATTTGTTGATGTTAATAATTGTATAAATACCCAATTTCCTTTTTCATTCTATGACAATCTCTAATCTAACGCTGTCTCATTAACCTTGCATGCTTGCTCACATTATATTTTATTAACACGCTTGTTATCTTTACTTCAAGTCGATTAGTTATCTATTATTTCACATACGTATGTTTGCTTTTATTCTAAAATATTTCTATGTACTAATACTTTTCAATTCATTTAATAATATAACATTCGATATGGTGAATGGTTACTTTCTCTTATTATTATTTGACTTCGACGTGAACTCTCTTTTTTCATTAATTCTGAATGTAAAATATAAATACTTGATTATACGTTTACCAATTTTCATATTTAAATAAATCTTTTCTTCTACATTCCAATTTTCTACCCTTAAAGTCCTTTTTTAACAAAACCTTACATTTCATTCATTTGTCTCTAATATCGCATTTATTTCCACATATTTTCTATTTTGTCACTCTCCCTACGACACATCGAGCTCGAATATTACATTTTAATAAATGCATAACATTAATTCATGATTATTTTGCAGAGCCTCGCAAAATTTTGCCGATTTTGAAAACAGATGAACCCGTTTGCCCGGAAGGAAAACTCTCATGTGGAAACGGAGAGTGTGTTGAGAAAGAACTCTTCTGCAATGGAAAACCCGATTGTAAAGACGAATCTGACGAAAACGCTTGCAGTAAGTATCATTAACTTACATAAATATATTTACAGTAATGAAAGAAAAGTAAACTTATCGTTATGATTTTATTATTCGCAGCCGTTGACGTCGATCCCAACCGAGCCCCTGACTGCGATCTTAATCAGTGCACTTTACCAGACTGCTTCTGTTCCGCCGATGGAACACGCATTCCAGGAGCAATTGAACCCGGTCAAGTCCCACAAATGATCACCATCACATTCAACGGCGCAGTGAACGTAGATAACATAGACTTGTACGACGAGATCTTCAATGGCGCTCGATTAAATCCTAATGGTTGCCAAATACGAGGTACCTTTTTCGTCTCACACAAATACACAAATTACGCAGCGGTACAAGAACTTCATCGCAAGGGTCACGAAATCGCAGTATTTTCGTTAACACACAAGGACGATCCACAATACTGGACTGGCGGCAGCTACGACGATTGGCTGGCAGAAATGGCCGGCGCTCGTCTCATCATCGAACGGTTTGCCAACATCACTGACGGTACCATCGCCGGCATACGTGCTCCGTATCTTCGCGTAGGTGGAAACAAACAGTTCGAAATGATGGCCGATCAATTCTTTGTTTATGACGCTTCAATCACTGCACCTCTTGGTCGAGTACCCATTTGGCCTTACACACTCTACTTCCGCATGCCACATAAGTGTAACGGAAATGCTCATAATTGTCCCTCAAGAAGCCATCCAGTCTGGGAGATGGTAGTAAATGAACTCGATCGCAGAGACGATCCAACCTTTGATGAGTCTTTGCCCGGTTGTCACGTCGTAGACTCGTGCTCAAACATCCAGACGGGCGATCAATTTGCACGTCTCCTTAGACACAACTTCAACCGCCATTTCAGTACCAACAGGGCTCCTCTGGGTTTACACTTCCACGCCTCCTGGTTGAAATCAAAGAAAGAATTTAAGGATGAACTCATCAAGTTCATCGAAGAAATGTCAGAACGTAACGAAGTTTACTTCACAACCATGCTTCAGGTTATTCAGTGGATGCAGAACCCCACCGAGACGACTGCGCTGAGAGATTTCCAAGATTGGAAGGAGAAATGCGACGTCAAGGGACAGCCTTTCTGCTCCCTACCCAATGCATGTCCTTTGACTACGAGGGAATTACCGGGAGAAACCCTTCGACTTTTTACTTGTATGGAATGTCCCAATAACTATCCTTGGATTTTAGATCCAACAGGTGAAGGTTTTAACGTGAAAAAATAAGTTTAAGAAAGCTTTAAAAGACTGTACAATTTAATAACTTGTAAATATCTGATGTTGCAAAGATAACAATAAACATTGTTGTGTTGGATGGGCGGAGAATAAGGCGCTGTAACATGTTGACGATGTTTGTCTCAAATTCGCCTTGGTGTGTAGTATTATATGTTCACGTGTTGTCCTTTAAGATATTTTTTAATTTTATAATAAATGTTTTATAATAAACTATTTACTTTCTTTCTTTACCTTTAAAATTATATGTAATGTCTATCAATGGCCTTTTCAATTGATAACCGACAATCTAAAATATGGCTATGCACATGAGCTTCAAAATATTTCCTTAACACATATTACACGAAGTAACTCAAAATGCAAATTGTTTATTTATTTTCTAATTGAATACCAGTGTGTATTTCGAATATTACATAGCTTCTCCACCTTCTAAAGTCAGGCTACATATATTTTATTATCAAACTTCATCCAATTGTTTCAAGGAAGGCCACATTTAAAAATTGTTTTTAGATATCCTTTGCACAATAAACTAGAGTAATTCAATCATCTCAAACGAACAAAGATGGCGGTTTAAAAAGCTATTAAAAATTAACTTGGCAAATAATAAACCCTTGTAATTAAAATCGGTATAAGCTTATAAACAGTTTTTTTCTCAAGAGAATGTAACGTAAGTTTAAACATATATTCGCATCTTGACTTTAAACAATTTGGCTTTAGCTTGAAATATTTTTTTCGAAAAGTTACATCCAATACTGTTGTTACATCCAATACTCCAAGCTCCAAAAATAATAGATTTTAACAACCATAGATAATTTTATGTAGAGATTTATGATGTATTATTTTCACATTTAAAAAAAATCGATTCTATATATATTAGTACTTATTATATTAATATTTTTTTCGAAAAGTTACATCCAATACTGTTGTTACATCCAATACTCCAAACTCCAAAAATAATAGATTTTAACAACCATAGATAATTTTATGTAGAGATTTATGATGTATTATTTTCACATTTAAAAAAAATCGATTCTATATATATTAGTACTTATTATTTTTAACCATAAGCACGATATATAATTAAATTTTAACGATATGTAAAAAAAAATAATTTAATTTTCAATCGTTTTAACCTATAGGACTTCTAACTCGATAGCCTCCGTCATTATTATCAATCAAATAGAGCGCCAAAGAAGATAATTAAAAACATTATTTAAACCGATAAATAAAGATACAATTATTTATTGACTTATTTTTTTTCCACATTTGACATATACCTATTTATACTATACTAGTTAGCAGCACGTAACGATAAAAAAGAAAACAAAAATGTTTACGGTAAATGTATTGTTAAATACGGTTTTTGAATATTTCTCTTTGATATAACTCGAACATTTTCTCTTTTACTATAAATATATCACACTCTCGTGACTAAACCCTGTTAATGATAAAGAAAATGCTTAAACTTAAGTTATACTACTCTTATTCTCGGAATACTTATACCGTTTATGATATAACGAAGATATTAATTACAACTAATAAACTCAGGAAAATTTAGAATAGTAATTCCAAAGTTAGTTCAACAATTCAATGTGAGAACGTCACGTTTCATAGACATACGTTGTGAATATGATTGTGAATACAACGTCAGATCTCAGATTATATGCTAAGCATCATGACACCGTTAGAGCATCATTCAAATTTATGAAAACTTCAATCATTCATAAGCTACGTAAAATAATACGTAAAATTAAATTTTTTTTTAAATAAACGAGAATGTTACTTGAATTTTATTTCATTTAGTAATGTTCATCGGTAAATATTGCTCTTGGTGCAACTACACGCAATAATTTAAATAACACTCTCCGCCATAGTTACGATCGTACGAATTGAATTACATAAAGCTGTTTCCATTAAAATAATTATAAACACAACCGAATTGCAAAAAGTGATGCGCTGTTAAAATACGTACTTTCCGAAATGTCAACTTTTTTAAAGTAATATCAAAGTTCAACTTAAGTCGAGATCGAAATAATGTTTGACAGATTCAATTACGACGAGCTAGTCCTATACTGAGTACATTAATAGCATTTTTATATATTCTCTACTTATGCAAGGCATAGCTTTCTACTCCAAGTATATTAGTAATAGAGACAGTACCACAATGCAATGGCGTGCCCGAACACAATCAGTTCGAGATAGAAGTAACTTAAAATAAAATAAATAATAAACTTAAAATAATAAATAATTTTTGCTGACTACAAAATTGGAAAAAAATGTCTTTTAAATTTCTTTTACCTAAGCATCTCAAAACAATTTTTTTTAAATTTAGATGACATTTAAAGCTTCATATACATATATTTAAATTAAAATTTACCAAAAGACTATTTAAAAAGAATCATCGGTAGTATGATAACAATAAAGATCATTCCGCGTAATTTAAAAACTTTATACATGAGCTAATCAATTTAATGTTATTTTAGACAATTAATCACAAACAAAAACAAGATTAAACTTAAAAACACATTCAAGTTTAATCCTGATTCGTTATTTGTTAAAAATTCGACTGTATTATTTATTACTACAATAAGAGAACTTAAATGGTTCAATTGGCATATAATCACAAAAATTGCATATATAATTAGACGTATGTTATTCTAAAAAAGAGTGAATCTAGATACAAGCCAAGGAAATAAGCAAGTAATTATATAAAAATAATTAAAATTATTTAAAAATTGTAATTTTATTTGGTGGCAAAATTTAAATACAAGAATAATGTAAATGAGTGTCTGTTTTCTTTTGACGTCGTTAGTAAATATAGGTGAACAACATAATTAGACGAATCCACTAATTTTCTAAAATTATTAATTACCTTCAAATAGTTCTAACAGCTTAGTATTTTGTTAAAGTGGAAATTAGAAGAACTTCGTATAAAGTGGAAATTAAAACTTAATTAATTACCTAAAAAGTAGAGAAAATGGTGTCTACCAAAAGTGAAAAACATCATTATGGTTTGAGATGAGAAATAAATTATTTAAATTTATCAAAAATATTTAAAAGACCTCTAAATCTATTAATATTTTTAATACTAGTATGCATTTCGCAATATGTAAAAATTTTAAAATGTTAAAAGAACACATGCTCTTATTGCTATTAAACCAGCTAATTAATCAGTGAAAGTTATTGATAATGAAATGAACAATTTATTATTCATGGAAATTCTTTGTTCTGAAGAAAATAGTTTTTTTTTGGCGAAGACCCGAATTATTTATTAGTAAAATATAGGTAAAAAAATGTTTTTAATTAAAAATATAAGTAAACAATATGCAAATTAAAAGGAGAATCATTGCACGCCATACAATTGTCGAAACACGAAATGTGACTCGACATAGCATAAATACTTTTGCTAGATTCTAGAAAATCAAATCATAAACATTATTAACGGAAGTATTAATAAAATTTAAACACAAGCTTCTATCTTGTGTTTAAATTTTATTAATACTCCCGTTAATAATGTTAATAATTTTATAAAAAAATGTGAATAATTACGACAATTATCAGAGACATTAATAAATACTAAAGCAAACAACCAAAACAATCGGAAACATTACATTGTTAATAGCCTACCGCACGATTAATACAATCTCAAAACATATACCGTCGTCGTTAGTTATTACTCAACTTAAACACGAAGAACTAAATACATTTCGGTAGTAATATTCTGTGTATAACACCCGGAATATTATTCCGCAACTAAATTAAATTACACAGGGTTATCAAACAAAAGAATTGCTACGAATGGTCGATCATTTGGCCTATCGCACGATTAATATCATCTCAAAATACATATCATTGTCGTTAGTTGTTAATCGACTTGAACAAGAAGAAATAAACATATTCCGGGAATAATATTCCGGGTATAAGACCCGGAATATTATTCACGCAAATAAATTAAATTACACGTGGGATATCAAACAATAGAATTACCACGAACGAGTCCATCACTGGTCTACGTCAGTCGAATCCGATACCGGCGCCAAGCCGTGGCCGTCAGCCGTGAGATATTCGTAGCAAGCGAATTCAGATACGCAACGATGTTGGTACAATAATGCAAACGAAGCTGTTAGACGACTGCAACACAAGTAATACAATAATCAAGCGAATATGTACAGGAAACCGAAATCCGATGTAACAATGAGGACAGTAGATAATCAAATGCTACAAAATGTTTACCCACGCCGTAATAATAATAACATAATCATAGAAAAATTTAATAACGTGGAATTTCCGGATTGAACAATTCGGAAAATTTTTAGCGGGATTTAGAGGATTTGGTCTATTTTTTTAATCCTGCTAAATAATTTTAGTATGTATGTTATACCAAAACATGTAAACCAAAATTATTAAAACGAACTACATCTTCCCTATAGAGAATTAAAAGGGTTAGGTGGAAAAGCGGTTCCACGAACTCTAGTTAAAATTTACATTTGCTTATAATAATATTAGAAATAATATTAGATTTTAACCATTTGTTATTAAGTTAAAGAATGCTAAATCATATTATAATGAAGTCGTTAATTTAAATTATATATTGATCAAAATGTAAAGCATGAATTTTTACTATTTAATTTTGTTGGGTATATGCTGAGATAATAAGGTGCGAATTAAAATAAAATAAAGTTAGATAAAAGATAGATTTTGAAAGATGCTTTTGAGACACGTAAAGGATCATACAAAATAAAGTTTCATTTTCCAGCTAAACTCTTGAAAATCTAACCTCATACTGAGAATGTCGCGAGAATTAAATGTAGATCTAAGGATGAAGATTAAATTCTGAAGCAAAAAAAATGATTAAATTTTATACTTATTCCAACTGTATTTGTGAAGGTTGCAAACCGAGCATACCTAACAATAATAAAAAATAAATAAATTAATTGAAATATTTTAGAAATTATCTACAAAATAAATTAAGTAGTCGCGATATAAGTACAATAATTTGTAATAATATGTCAACTCTTTCAAAATCTAACTTAGAAATTAGAACAGATAACGTGAATGAAAAGGAAAAACGTAAAATATTAAAATTACGCCAACAGTATAGATATTCGTTTTATCGAGAAAACTCGTAATTGTCTCTCACCCACGATTTTAAGCGTAAACTTAGAATTAAACGAAACGACGCGGTTTACATACGCAATCATAGGACACCAATTTAAATGGAAGAAGAAATTCGAAATGAAGTTAAAGATCTCTTGAATAAACGTCTTGTAATCAAACTAATTGTGGAATTGCCCAGAACACATTAAACCGAAGTAATTGCTGCTTCAGGAATGAGTAAATCAGGTTAAACGTTTATGGATTATACGCGTTTTAATAGATAAACTATTGAATGTTTATATCCCTTACCCAATATCTAAGATATACTATATAGGCTGGATAAAGCTCAATATTTTACTACCCTTAATCAAGCAAGTCAGTTCTAATAATATCGGGAAAAAACTAAATTCACAAATAGACATGGTCACCGGGAATATTTATATGCCACTGGGCTTCGAATGTACTCACAATCTTTTGGAGAGTAATTAGATTGAATACAGAGTTTGTTTTTTACCGATACGTGTTTAGTATACTTAGATGATATAATTGCACTACATAATACTGGCATCATTATACGGTACGTGTTTAGAATACTTAAATGATTATGACTTATTATGTTTAAATATGATGTTGTATTAGGTATTAGGTATTATGGGTTGTATTAGGTATTATGAGTTTTATATGAAGTATTAGGTTAGGAGTGTATAATTAAACTCCAAGAAGTATATGAAAGATTAACCCAAAAATACAACCTAACGAGCAGAATTTTTAGAAACGCAAATCAAATGCTCAAGACATGAATTAATTCCAAAAGAGCTTAAACCTAACCGTAGACATGTTGTCACCATAATAAATTTCCTAGTTCCTAAAACTCAGAAAGAAATCGAATCCTTTCTCGGACTGAAAACTTACTACCTAAATTCCGAAGTAACTGCCCTAAAACATTAATACCATTAACGATGTAATTAAAGATGAATGCATTTTAAAATTACTCAACCTTATAGATAAAATAAGAGAAATTATTAACAATGGACACAGAAACTAATCTATTGATGTATTTATTTTATGTAAATCTGGATATCCAGATTTATATAAAATATACCTGGGTATCCAGATTTATATAAAATAAATACATCAATAGATTAGTTTCTGTTTCCATTTCCTATCCTAATTGTCCTCTGAAATGTTTGTTGAAGTTTTAAAAATGAACTAGACAAAGTGCTTCGAACTATCATGACTATTACCGGTGATAGTACTTGCATGTTTAGGATAATATCCTAAAGTTTATTGGATACTAAAGTCATGTCCAGAGAGATGCGGGAGACGATAAAAGCCCATCTCGATCCACCATCTGGATTCGAATGACCTTGTCATTTTATCTTTTGACAGACATGGTAATAACTGTAATAGCTCGATCCATATCACGGATGTGTAGATAAATATCTCTCATTTTTTATAGTTTGTGCAAATTATTTGTGTATGTGTTTGAAGTCTACGAAAATGGAAAGCCCTATGAATCTAAGTAAAGAAATCGTAAATAGACTTCTGAAGAGAATCTCGTAAATTATCCTGCGTTTTAGTTCTTTACACGATCTTCGTAATGAGCATTCCCATTTTTCCCTGCCTTATGAAGTTATGCTTGCTAGTTTTGGGAAACTTTCTAAGCATGAACATACCCCTAGTTCTAAGAAATCTACCGCGCATCAGCCGGCTGGATTTATTGATTCATTAATAAACAGCTCAAAAATGCTGCCATTTTAATTTTTACTTATTAGCCAACAAAGCTATAGGTTATACTTAGAAGGTGTTTCCAAGAACGAACGAAATCATGCAAGAGGACGATCAGAAAAGCGATCATTTCCATGAAAGATTGAGCTTTGTCTGCGATTATATGTGATCCTGAAGTTGTTTATGAATTTTGATAAAACTGTTGCTCTGATTACTCTGAAGGACATATATTGTCATGCACATATCGAATGATCATGTTGTCATATCATTCAGTGGAAATAAAAATAAGTTCCTGATACGTGCTTCAACGGTGATAAGATACAACTTCCAGCATTTGAACTTTTGCCTGAGCTTTCCCGTTATCTTCATCCAGAGCACAAGTACATTATAATAGCTGTATTATATAATAGATACATAAATGCCTTTTGTTTGGTAATCTACTTTCTTTGTTTCTACGAAACCTTCAATTTTTACAATTTTTTATAATGGCGAAATGAAAGAGAGGCATACTTGACAAGAGAGGCATGCAGGCATGCTTGATTGTAACAGTATCCCTTGAGTGAAACCAAACCTAGTCAAACAATTACAAGCGACCTAATGTTGCACAATAATAATACGTATATAAGGGACTTTAAAATGGCTCTTGAAAAAGTCTTCCAAAACTGCAAAAATTTGAAAGTCGTTATCCATGATGACAGAAAACCAATCAAAATTTACAGAGAATACTTTAACGCCATTACAAAAAATGAAATTTCTCTAACTATAATTGGACTACACTTTCAAAAACAAAATATCGTGTTACAAAGTCATGACAACAGTTTTTGCAACGCTATACTACCATTCTCTTTTCAGTCAAAATAGAACGATAAATATTACATTATATTACAAACAACTAGCCACAGCCCAGAGAAGACATTTAAATACGTCTTAAAGAAGCAATAAAAAGACAGGGTAACAGTGACAGCTTTGCTGCCCGATCAAGAGACCCTCGACTGTCATAACGTAATAGCCACTTAAAAGTTAAAGCAATAATGGGACTGCTGACAAAGGAGAATCTACATGAAAAAGTACATTGCTTTTTGTATTCTGTTAAGTAACAGAAGCGATATTTTTTTCATATCCACACTTTGTAATGATTAGATCAGCACATTTTCTGTTATAAAAAATAGATCCATGTAAAGATTCCAGACCCTGAGGAAGATCATAACCTTTTTGAAATGATCAAAGCAAAATGTTCTACGTGTCATGCGACATAGTGTGTAGATAGAAATAGCTGCAGTAAAATATCCTCGAACCCACCTCAAAGCAACTTAAATATGAAATGACCTAAACTCTCAACCAAGAGATCCAGCTGACGATGTTTTGCTGAGTGGTACAACATATTCCTATTCTTTTACGAACTGCTACCCATATCAACATAATGTATACAGAATACGAAGATCTTCTCTAAAATCTATAAAGTGCATTTATAAATATATCAATAAAGGAAGTATAAGGCATAATTTAATTTATGAAATGGTAAGAATGAAGTCAATTTTTATGAAAATTACCGATATATTAGAGACTTCTAGAGAATTCTGGCATCTGCCACACATGAAAGATTTGTCGCCTTTCTCATCTCGCAGTGTATTTTAAAAATTTCTAGGGCATCTATATAATCCTAATAACTTCAATTCAGCAGGCAAAATTAACAAACCGCAGGAAACGACTTTTCTTTCAGCATAATTTGATCTACAAAAAATGAATGATTGTACAAAATATTTCAATGTTGCTATCAACTTCGCCTTCTGCTTCATGAAGGTCTAGATCCAATGTTATTGTATGTAGGTATGAATCAATAAAGCAAAATAGTGACTAACTCAAAAAATTCAACCACGGCACAAATTTCTTAGCAAAAGTAGAAACTAATAACAAAATTTCGTTGATTTAAGAACAGTTTACAAACAAATTTTAGAAATATTTAGAATGAAACTGGGCAAAGATTTTTCTTGATTTTTCTTAGACGTACTGATAAAAAGATAGTCTTACATTTATATTTATGTCTATCAACTATACTAGTACTGCTGCCACATTACTTGATGAATACAGATTAAGTTAATTCAGTCTGCTTTGATTCATATTGCCTTAAATCTAATAAATATGGACATACCTTCAAGCTTCGAATTAGAATAATATAGCATGGATCCTGAAAGATTTTTAGTATGGGATGAATTTACTATAGCTCAAATAGGAAGTGTAGAAGCTTTCAATAGGAAGCTGAGAGATGTAAAAGAAAATAACGCTAACGGAATTGTTGGAAACTTTCGGCAAATCTTACCCGACATATCGGGGGAACACGAGCCTATAACAGTGAGATCAAGTTTATCATCGTCGATAGGTGGCATCATATTCAGAAGTGAACTAGAGATTTTTTAGAAATTTTACTTAATATAGGGATAGAGATTATAATACAATTTATAGTAAGATTATAATTTTGCCGAAGTTGGCCACGGTGGTAAATTTGTTTACAGAACTGGCTTCCAAGGTATACCCCGATATCGCTATCATCAAGTCAAGCTATGCGAATGCATAATTTTGAATTTAAATTTTACCAAGCACCTCTTATACCTTTTGTTTAAGTTATTCGAATGAGAATAAATTCAATGTAATTAATATCAACCTAATAATTGCTTAATAAGAAAAAAACTACATTGACATTCATTTTTGAAGAGCAAATTCCTTCGGGCAGGTAGATGTCAAGTCTAGTGCAGACTAGAAGAGCTATGTGATACCCAATGCCATTTGCCTAATAAAGCTGCTTTAATGCCATCTGTTGGCTCTGCTAACAAATAACATAGAAAAAATCGGTAAAATAGGGTGTTAGGGTAACAAAATTGTTGCACTTTACGTATGCTGTCATCTATTATAATCTATGTGACTATGCGTACCATTCTTTGTGTTTATGCTAAAAATTGTAATTAAGTTCTATTGTAAATAAAAGTGCAATGTTTTAATTAAATACTACAATATGCTATCAATTTTAAAGTTAATATATGAAGTATTTGTAGGTTTGTTCAGCAGAAAAAAACCTTATCTAATATGGAAGTTGAAGTGACATGGATGCGTTTAAATCATAGGTAGTGCTAATGTTAAATTTATACCTAATGTTTATTTCATATTCCATGACCTGAAAAAAAATTAACTCTGGTGGACACAATCGTTAACGGTTTACAAATGTTTCCATTACCTGAAACTTTTGGTTAAATGTCTCTGTTTAACACATTCTTTGATAAAAGAAATTAAAAACATGTTATTTATTTTATATTAAATTCCCATTTTAATTTTGAACCATTTCTATAATTAAATTCTCGGAGGTTCTCCGTTTCATTCCAATTATAGAATCTAAATCAGTAGGTACATTCTATCTATATATAATAACTAAAGAAGTCTTCAATTAAAAAGGCAAACACAACAACGTTATATTTTTTTAAATATCTACTCGTCCGACTGTCTATCCAAATTAAAGCGCATCACGTAAAAACTATTGCACGAATTTTGATGTCTTTTCGCTAGATGATAGACATAATATATATGAAAGCGTTTTGCAAGTATTTTAAAGTATGTTTTATCAGATTAATCATAATACGAAGCCTAGGGATAGGAATGGGAAAAAATAACAAAAACTGTGAATTCACTTAAAATTCACGCAAACAAAGTGATACCTAAAAATTTAACAATTTGGTAGTTGCATGTGCTATTAGTACAGGTATTCAGTATGATAATTAGGATTTAAACACTTCCATAACAAAATTTCATTTATAAAAAATAGATTCGAAAGTTCTAAATTCCAAATAATTTTTTAATTTCTAAATTATTAAACTTTTGCAGTTAACTGTTATCCAAAAAAAATTAAGGAAGCTTCACAAGATTCTAAAAAAGGCAAATAAGTATTAAATTGCAAAAGGCAAATAACTACCAAAAGCTTGTTCTCAATCCGATCTGTCAACTGCATCATTATAAAATAATGACATTTTTACAGTATCATATACTGCTGTTGAAATTTCAATTCCTCAAATGTTGTCCAATATACCCATATGCTTCGTTATAACTTTTAAAAGACCAGTAATTAAAACTATTAAATGATTTGATTATGATACTCAGAACAATGAATTTTACCAAATGCCTTCTTCTTTATCATTATCACCTTCGAAACTCTTTAAGGTAATTAAGAATAAAAAAGACTTATTAGGCCTGGACAAGGTTGAATAAAATGTAAAAAGAAACTAACATAATAATGAATTTCAGCAAACTTGAGGTTTAATAAAAGCTTTTTCCGGACCAAATATTCCGCAAACCGCGTCGCTTTTTCAATTCATGATTAGATTTTTATTCTGAAAACATATTTTTGAACTGAAAACTAATAGAAAGAGTTACAAAAGCGAGTTGCTACTTCGCTCGTCTTCTACAGGTTAATTCTTCGAAAATAATTGCTGGGGAAACATCGTCAACATTCATAAAGTCAATAGATTTTAGCAGGAATAGGAAAGTTATCAAAGGAATAGTTATCGAAATCATTGAAAAAATTTGTAATAATAGCAATTTTTTTCATATTTAACAAGTCGACTAGGTCTATGCTTACGAAAAGTTTTGAGCAAATTCACGATGAGTGTTCTTACTGCTTTATGACAGGTAATGAGACAAAAGGAGGGCTCGCTTTACGAGATACAATCGAATAATTTGACTCATATCGTAATGATTTTTTTTAGATCTTTGGAACTTTTAAATCAATTTGACCGTATTCTAGTAGTTCGCATAACGAGATATAGAAATTCATAAATATGAGCTGTTTCCAGCTCATATTTATTCAAAACCTGTAAAAAAACTAATTTTGTTAATAGCGCAAAAAGTCCGTCAGGAAATTAAAACACAGATAAAAGCTTTTAGATATTTCAGTGTATCGGTCAACTCTACACCGAATTCAGCACCCGTTTCGTCCACGTGTGCTGAATTCGGTTCTCAGCGTGTTTATTTGGTATGTAAAAAATGGACACTCAATGTTGTCGAACATTTCTAAAGTTAATAACGCATCACATAAGGAACGAACTGGCAAAACCAACATTACAATATATACGAGAAGAAGTTTTTTAATCCGATACTCGTAAAATAATGCTACAAATAGTCCAGGTATTATAACGAAGTTAAAATAACATTATAGGCAAAAATGTGGCCCTCTATATATCGAATGCCAACCATTCACTCTACGTAATAAGTTAAAATGCTGTTGATTGCCCATATGTGGTTTTTTTTATTTGTTCAATCACTAAATAATACTTTTTTATTCGACGAATAGATGGAAGATGTTTGTAACTTCATTTAAAAAATACACATGTGCTAAAATTGCTATCGGAGATGCGAAGTGAAAAACATAAATCAAAGCGATTTCTGCTATTTAATCATTAAATTCACAAGTACAAAATTTTCATTTCAGAGATTAACAATATTTAAATTAGAGATAAATGAATATATCTACACTTCTTTTAATATAGGTATATAAGTTATAATGTAGATATATTCTTTAATTTTATAATCGATAGAGAGTAAAATTTATATTCAAACTAAACCATACTTGTAAAACTAAACTTGAATGCAACTAACTGTTTATTTCTACTACACTTGGAGTTAATTTCTATTAATATTCCGCTAAATATATTACATACGAATAGTAATTAAAGAAGGGAAAAAACAGAAGAAAATATTAAGAGGAATAATGTAATCAGTGTACGGAAGTATTCACTGCTAATAGAATAGAGTGTGCTCTTCACCACAGATCATACTCTACTTAAAATCTATTATAATACAAAACGGAAGTGACAATACCAAGTGGTGCCTGTCGATCTGTGGTGCTGTCAAGCAAACTGTCAATATATGTTGTCAAAATAACCTTTTGGTCGTATCTATTTTGTTATGTGTTTATAAATATAGTTTAATAAAATAAGTTAATAAAACAAAAAAATACAATCATGAGTTCTGATATTATGGAAAAAGTTAAACGTTTTGACGCCTATCCTAAAACTCTAGAAGATTTTAGAGTAAAAACTATGTCCGGTGCAGTTAGTAAGTACAATTATTCAATAATTTTCTAATATAGATATATTAAATGGACATATCAAATTTTATTAATAAAAATTTCATATTGTGTTTAATTTTCAGTCACACTCCTGGGGACTGTCACTATCATCTTACTTTTCTATTCAGAATTTAACTTATATTTATTGCCCAATATATCGGAGGAATTATTCGTTGACACATCAAGAGGGCCTAAATTAAGAATTAATTTGGATATAGTAGTACCCAAAATAGCATGTAGTTGTAAGTATTACTTTAAAGAAAATATATTACCTCAAATAAATACGTAAGCTGTGAAGTTTTTATCATTTTAAAAAATATTTATTTTGGTTAATTGATCCATAGGAAACATCACCAACGCATTTTTGTCAACCAATTGCCATTTTAATAAAAATGAATAAAAATGTGTGCTGAAAGAAAATTCTGCTGATATACTCTTTGAAATTGTATTTTTAAATAAGTGGAAATCAAATTGCAAATATCTCTGTCAGTACAATGGGTGACTAAAGGTTTCCCTCTGTAGCTGGTACATTGTTAAAACAGTTCAATTGTACCATATGCGATGCCGCATTCTTATACAGTTGCAATGAGAAAAAACAATTAACTAGTCTCAGTTGCTTTATTTTGCCTATTTTGTACTTTTGATATTTATATTTTACGTGCATAAAGTTTAAAATAATATGTTGTATAGGAAAATGTAATTATAAATATATATTTATAGATATATGAAATAATGGGTGCACAACAAAATTTGTCCATTGGTGGGAACTCAGCAGTTCATAATTCTTGTATGAAGTATAAAAACCAAATGTTTTTAAAATGTTGTATTAAAAATGATATTCTCTAATAAATTAATTAATAACCTAAAAAATTATTAAAAAACAATCAAATTGAGTCTAAAAAAGTGTGATTTTAGATTCATGATTTTAATTTTTTTTTATTACGAAAGAAAAGAAAAAACTTTTTTTGGAATTTTTTTACTTCATCAGCAGCGTGTACTAATAACTTGAAGAAAAAATTAAGAACGAAATAAATCGCTCAATTTTTTTTTGTCTTAGCAACTCCAGAAAAAATAGTTTTGAAAATAACACAATTAAAGTTTTTGGTAAAGCAAAGGCACACATACTGTACAGTACTCCATCACCCATGTTATTTAAATATTTTACACCAAATATGATCAGATCGTGAAAATTTTTCTCTTATAACGTCCACCTCTCTCTTCCTACAGATCTCTCATAAGTTATCAAGAATTCTTCATGATTTTCAAGCAATTCTACAGACTCATCAAATACCTTCTTTTTTACTCCAGAAAACGAAAGATTGATAATAACTACTTTTAAAAATTACAATATTGCCTGTTTTAAATATACAATATTGTCGCTAGGGAGCTAGGTATTCTACGACATTGCCATATTAGATCATAACCGTGCTGTTACCATTACCGAGAAATTCAAAATACCTTTACATAATTCCACACATTTAAATTCCCTGTTAAGTCATAATATCATGCATCATTACCGTGCAAAACATCCATTGAGTCATTGTTGATAGTGGTCTTGATAACAACTATGAAATGTATTGATTTCCTCTTGTTTAATACATAAAAATCTCATTATGAAAACTATTCTTCGATTAACTTCTTAAACAGTATTAATAAATGGTCCAGAATTTCTCCCAGAAGTTTTTTTTCCCACATTAACATGTAACCATTAATTTATAACTTAACCTGCTATAACAAGACTCGACAAATTTTAAACTTTGTTTACACTGCTCACATGTTACAAATTCTGCCAGTGATGTAAAAGCCTAAGGAATTTCCGTAATTAAATATATTCTGTTATTCAATAACAGTTCAAAAGATTTAAAAAGACATCATCACTAAGAGCACTTGTACTCTCAATCAATTCTGCATTATATTCAGTTCCCATAAATCTGTTCGTCGCGGAGTGATTAATTTTTTAGGCGTAGTTATGTTTTATATATATATGTATATATATATATATATATATATATATATATATATATATATATATATATATATATATATGTATGTATATGTATATATGTATATATATATATATACAGTCAAAATCTGTTATAACGACATCAAAGGAACCACTCATATTTAGTCGTAAAAACTGATAGTCGTAATAAGCGATGATGTTTTCGAGAAAGTATTTATGGTATTATTGAATGTGTATTCTGTAAGTACCTATATATTAATCCATAGGTATTAATAGGAAAAATATATTTATGTACAAAATTAAACTACATTTTGTTTATTTCACATAAAACGTATAATATAAAAGAACAATGTGTATATTACTTTTCTGTATGCATAAAATCTGTAATTTTAGTCTGTTTGGAACACTTCTGTCGTGCATACATATTTTGTAATTTACGTTGGATTTTAATCAGCTTATCGTCATAATTGGCCCGAATGTGGAACTGTTCATTAAGAAGAACAATCTTTCGTAAAAAACTAACAGCATTGGGACTATCATTTAAAGTTGGCACTGTAAATTGTTTTTCAGTCTTCCTGTTCATCATCTTCCTCTTGAACTTCTCGTACAATATCATCCTCCGTAGCTGGTGCATAAATTGCAATAGAGTTATCTATATCAATGAACTCCTCTGCTTCAGTAGTAGATAAAGCAGGGCGTAAATTTTGGTTTAATTGAGCAAAAGAAATATCGTCCTCTTCATCATCATCAATCACTTTATCTGAGGATATTGTTACGAGGTCTTTAGAACCAGCATGTCTAAAGCAGTTAGCTATAGTGTTTTGTGTAACTTTTTCCTATGCTTCTGATATCATCAAAATGGCATCAAGAACCGTAAAGCTTTTCTGGTCGTTACTGTCAAAGTTTTGTTACTTAACTTTAACACTTTTCTATAATGATATTTTAAACATCTTATTACACCTTGGTTCATAGGTTGCAGTACAGATGTAACATTTGGTGGTAAGAACACAAGTTTAATGCATTTCAGATTAGTAACAGCCGGATGAGCAGGACATTTATCAACCAAAAGTAGAATTTTCTTTTTGTTTGCTTTTAATTCAGCGTCCCAGTTTCGTAACCATCTTTCAAAAATTTCCAGTGACATCCATAACTTCATATTATTTTCATAGGTTACCGGTAGTGAACGTATCTTTTTAAAGCATCTTGGTTTCTTAGATTTGCCAATAACTAATAGCTTTCTCTTACACGATCCTGTCATATTTGATACAACCATGATCGTTAGTCTTGTCTTGGACATTTTTCCTCCAGAACAATTCTCTCCTTTGAACTTTAAAGTCTTATCTGGTGTCATATTGTAAAAAAGTCCGGTTTCGTCTGCATTAAAAATGTCATCTGGTCCGTAGCCTACGTATAATGTAGGCCACTTTTGCGTCATCCATTCTCCTACAGCATTTTTATCAACATTGGCAGCTTCACCACTCATTTTCCCGCCAACAATACCATGCCGAGCCCGGAAACGTTGAATCCAACTAGACGAGCAAACGAAATCTTCACCAAAACGTTGAGCAAAATCGTTAGCTTTTTGTTGAAGAATTGGTCCGTTTATTGGCACATTATTAGTCCTTTGATATTTCAACCACTTTAACGAAGCTTCCTCAATCTTCGTATGCTACGTTGTTCTGGCTCGTTTCATTTTCAAAAAATTGTTGCCATAAAGCGTTTGAATTTTTTCCCTCTTTTTCCAAATGGTTGAAATTGTCGAGTGTGGTACACCATATTCCTTCGCTAAGTCTTTTTTGGAATTTCACTTTCTAGCTTTGTACAATACACGATTCTTCTTCGATATTAATTTATTTTCTTTTTCTTTGCGACATATTAAAAATAGCGTCTTGTGTACAGATAAGTAACAAAGACATGAAGAAGCGGGCTTTTATTACTATTACTACTCTACTGCATGCACGTGTTTTGTTTCTAAGAATTACAAAAGATCCTACACGTTTACTTTTGCGATTGACCATTATGTGTGCCAGATGTGGATACCTATTCAAATTGTTTACAATACAGCTTAGTAGAAACTCAGCTGGTCGTTCTAACAGCATATTTCTCCAAAAATACTAGTTAAATGTAGTCGCTTAAAAAGGTATGTCGTAATAAGCAATGTCGTAAAAAGCAATGTTTTTGATGCGGCGATCGTATAGCATTCAGCCGGGACCTTTGATTTTGGTCAATACAACCGGTATGTTGTTCTAAACGATGTCGCCATAATCGGTTTTGACTGTATATATATATATATATATATATATATATATATATATATATATTTTAATTTATAACTTAACCTGCTATGACAAGATTCCACAAATTTTAAACTTTCTTTACACTGTTCACATGTTACAAATTCTGCCAGTGATGTAAAAACCTAAGGAATTTCTGTAATTAAATATATTCTGTGAATATATGTTATTCAATAACAGTTTGATAGATTTAAAAAGACATTATCACTAAGAGCACTTGTACTCTCAGTCAATTCTGCGTTGTATTCAGTTCCCATAAATCTGTTCATCTCGGAATTATTATTGGGAACCGAATACAACGAAGAATATAAGTGCTCTCAGTCAATTCTTAATAATGATGCACATTTTGGACTTTCTTTACTCATTTTTTCCATGGTGAAAATGCCTTCAATACTTCTTCAGTTGCAAAAATCTTGTTAACGACTGATCTTTATTTACAAAAATTGCATTATAACTGTAAAATAGATACAGCCAGGTACACTGGTATTCCTAAATAATAAAAGTAGATATAAAGTATAAAAGGGAACAATTACAATCCTTGATACTCCCACAATACTCGTATATACATAAAGGTGCTACAGAGCATACTAAAACTATTGTAAAGACCGTGATAAAGATTCTTTCGTGACGTGGCAATCTGCCTGCATGACATTTTCTTAAAATTATAACTGAAAAATTATAACTGGAATTTTGGTGTAAAATTGTAAAGAGAATCTGATGCATTTTTAGATTCTCCTTCAAATGATATCTGTTATGATTTTAGATTTTGATTATTTATTTTAGATTTAGTACTGGATGCAATGGATACATCAGGTGAACAACATCTTCAAATTGATCATAATATTTATAAGAGACGATTAGATTTAGAAGGACGTCCAATTGAAGAACCAAAGAAAGAAGAAATCATGACCTCGACTACTATTAGGGTGGGAATTTTCAATCATTTAATATATTGAATGAGAGATTTGTACACTTATTCTTGCACTTTGGATGTCTTAATACAAAGCTAGAAATTTGTTATTATACCTATTAATTAACATTTGTTTTAATATTTGCTTATTTCTTGTATTTGTAAATGAAATTATTTGCCGACGAGGACTTTTTTATGTGTCATACAATTATAACGAGCAACAACTTGTAAATATTGACGCAATGGAAAGGAATATTGAAATAGCTTTTAGAAAGAAATTATTTTCAATCTCTACTCAAGAGCTATTACTGTACAAACCATTGAAAATTGCTTTGTCAAATTTAAAACCTAATGATTTGGCACGGAATTTGAAACTGAATTTAGTCCATAGAATAAGAGGTAATTCTGGTTCACTCAGGTTTAGAAGTAGCTGTGATAAATGGTATGTGTATTACTGTTCCCCAAGTCGGACCTTTTTTTAAGTATGTGAGCTTCTGACCACTTTTTAAAGTTAAGAAAGAGTTATGTATTTTTGTGATCTAGAAAAGTCAATTAATTACAGAAGTTAGTTCCACAGTATGGTATAAATATACACATGGTTTAAGCCTCGTCTTATGAAACTTACTTTCCTCTGCTTAAAATTTTTTTGAACAATTAGCTTCGAATACGTATTTAATACTGTACAATCATTTATTGAGTATGGAATCTTAAACTACTAACTTGTCATTTTATATAACAAAATTCAAAGTTATCAAGTTCTCATTAAAAGTCCATACTGTCGATACCCTTACAATTTTAATTATGAATGAACAAGTTCATTGACGGCTGCTTTCACCATCTCTTTAAAATAGAGTGTCTAAGTATAGCTGTTGCAACTTTGAAGCGGCCTGGTGTGCCATATGTCATTGCATCTTATTGTGTAGTATCAATACAGATTTAAAAGTCACAGTGGTTTGTTAGCGTGTTTTTTTACCAAATTTGCAATCCATACATGACTACTGTAACTGTCCTAACAGAAAGCAAGACATTTCAAAATCTTGTCATTTTTTAATCAGATCGCTCATCTTTAAACAAATTAAAATTCTATACCACCCTAATGATAATGTTGGACAGCTTGAAAATTTTAACTACAAAGTGTAAACACACCGATTAGAAATAGTTATATGACAACTTAATGAAGAAAAAATAATCAGACTTGTTCTTTATGATTAATCAAACAGATTATAAATGAAATAAAACAGATTAATAAAGAGTTTTCGAAAACTGAATTTTATCAGCAAGCAAAATGTGGTAAATATATAAAAGTTAGTTGTTACTTTACGGAAATTGTACAAGACAAGTTCAGATTAATGTGAGCAAATTGTATTGTGATTTTTTTTTCAGACTAAAGTAAATATAACAGAAGTAGCAAAAGTGACTTGTGGTAGCTGTTATGGAGCCAACCTTAATGCGTCCCAGTAAGTATTTAACTTTCAATGCAAATTAGTATGTAAACTATTTTTATCAATTTGCAGTACAAACCCAACATATATAAATCTTGCTATGTTAACAAGGCAATTATAAATCATAATAAAAACTTAAATTTTTGCGAGACAGTTATATTACATATGTAGAAGTGAAATGTATTGTAGTACTTACTGACACTCTTATACATATGTTAAGATGACAAGGGGTTTTTAAAGATATCATCGTTGAACATAGAGATCTGTGCATGTAGATATCAATAAAAACTAAGTAATGCATATGACTTTGAAACAATTGGTCTAAACACTTCACACTTTGCAAACATGTTAGAACATACACAGCTTTATCCCTTTTTGTTTTAATATTATGTGTATTTAACTTAGTGAGGGAAGAAAAAGCATGGTGTTCGCTCCTGGTAGTTATATAAATTAAAAACAAGATCTATGAAAAAGTTTGATAATATAATATGAAACTAGTTTACGATAATGAATGACTAATGCGCTAAATGAAATGTTGTGAGCATAATTATTCTCGGAAAGGAATAGACACAACTTGTTCAGAAATATTATCTTTAGAGAAAATATCTAGAGGAATTAAAATATTTTACTGATCTTATTTGCACCATATGAAGTCTCGTCTAAAATGAAAAAAATCTTGAAAGAATTTGACAAAGCTGTTTTTCCTTACACAGATATTTGATCAGATTAACAGGGGTTTCTTTGCTATCTTTAACTTGTCACGACATGATAGTTTTGCATGCAAATGTTCTTGAGGATCGTCACACAGGTGCTAATATTTCCGAAACATTCAAATTTATGCTTCAAAAGTGGGAAATTTTAAAGGATGTATACTGTATTGTAAGTGATGATGAAGCGAATATAAAACTAGCATGCAATTTAGGTGAATTTAAAAGTACTAACTACACATCTCATAAACTACATCTTACAGTAAGCATCTATTAAGAATATAGATACAATTTTTACATTACTTGCAAAATGCAAAAAATGTTGCCGGTTATTTCAGTCACTCAAGGCAATACAAGTTTTAAAAAACATACAAATTCATTACAACCAAAATATTTTAGAAGTTTTTTGATATTCTCTAATAATTTGTTGCCATTTTATACCACTACAAATAAAATTGAAAAACACTAAAGATTAGACTCCCCTTCAAGAATTGATTAAAATCTTTGTCTTTAAAAAAAACAACCAAGAAATTAATCTCATCACATACATGTGTATCAAACGTAATTCTACTTACAAAAGTGTTGAATAAATTATATGATGAAGCGATTTCTTCAGAGTATATATTTTGCGAATTAAATTTTCCCTATTAGTCATGATATAACTAATTTCTGGAAGAATGGTAAATTTGTCATCCGATTCTAGAAATTTCCCCCTTCGTATCTTTAGCAACATGGTTAAAAATTGAGAACCGAAAATATAACCCCTTAAAAGAATTGTCATATTTTTTATGTTTCTGAATTCGGTTACTTATGACAGCGACAAAATCTTGTAAAACATGCTTTCACTTCATCTGCTCAGGTTTCTCTGGACTTTACTAAAGAAGTTTGATAAAACATTTCCTCCCAACAACACTGTAACTGCCCATTACCTTATTATTATCATTGTTGGGTTGACATTGGCAGGCTTTCACTCAGAACTTCAATACCTCCTTCAAGTGCCACAGTACTGTTATCCTAAGCAATAAACTTAGTATGTCGCAACATTTTGCCATGTTATTTTGCTTATAACTATTACATAAACACTTAATTCTTTTCAACCTTACTTCCTTTCAACCTATCATTCATATATCTCTGAATATCAGGGTGAAAGAAGGTCTAAAAGTAGCATGTGCAATTTTTCCCCCTTTTAGGAGTGTAGCAGCAGTCCCAAAAGATTGAAAAGCTAAAGGTAGCTCTTAACCATTTCTGAGAACAAGTTTATCAAAAAAGTCTTATCAGGTCCACTAGGATTAATTAGAAAAAAAGATTGTTCTAAACCTGTTGCAACTCTAATGGAATAAGCTATTTGTTCATCATTATTCTTCATCCGACATTTATCAACCAATTTAAATATTATATACATTTATACACACACACACACACAGATATATATATTTATATATATTGCATTTATAAGTATTATATTCATTTATTCATCAATTGGTTTTATATACTGATAAAAATTGCTCCCTTTTGCGGTATAAAAGTATAAAAATTAATATTTTATTGATAGATGTTGTAATACCTGTGAAGAAGTACGGGAAGCATACCGTCTTCGAAGATGGGCGATGCCTGAGCTGAGCACCATTGAGCAATGCAAGGATGAAAAACCGGATGATAAAAAAACTGCTGCTTTTGACGAAGGTTGTCAAATATATGGATATATGGAAGTAAATCGGGTATGTGACCAAATTATAGACTATTCTCTTTCATATTTTTAGTTGGTAAAAGCAATATAACAAGATTTTTATTAACTTTTACATGTCTGAGCTATATTTCTCAATCATCCTATTAAGGTATCTATGATTGGGACTAATGAGTAGGACTATAAATAGAGTGATGATTTCATTCATTTTGATGTCATGATACTTTATTATTTACAATCAGAGAATAATATAGCTGTGAAATGCATCTTCAGTCAATACTACAAATGTCTATTGGATATTCACACAGGCTGCGAAATGCATCTTCAGTCACTACTACAAATGTCTATTTGGATATTTACCAATATGCTTTATACAAAGTTACCTTACATGAAAACCACATTCTATGCTATTCTGAATGGTTTTAATCAGCAAGTGAGAGAATATTATTATTCACTACCACGCACTCAGTTACTTATATACCTTTTTTTGAGGGCATTTTCTATAGGGTCCATACAAATTACTCTCAGCGTCATCTGGTGGTAAATCAACAAACAAATATACTTCATATTCATTTGTAACCTAACCTCTTTGACATTACTCTTTTCTATCCCATGTATCAAAGTCTGTAGTTTAATATAAATGTTGCTGTGCTCTCTTTGAAAGTAAAACCTTTTCCCAAAAATTTTAAATGATTTAGACTTGATTCCAACAAAGCTTTTATTTTGACGTTAACACTATTTGGTAAAACATTTTTATCACTATTTTTTAATTAAATTGCATCACATTAATGATATTTTCTATTATATTATATCCATAGTTCAATTAGTGAAAATAAGAGGGCAATAACTCTTCTTTTTTGCTAATATCTTTTACTTCTTAAAACCAAAGTCACTGATATTGACACATAAGCATCCAAAAGTTCTTATTTCCATTTATCGGTTATGCCGTGTGAATGTTTTTAGCAATATTTATGTTTCTTGCACAGTCCTTATATAGTTGATTAAAATCTGATCTCTTTCTTTATATTAATTATTATTTTTAAATTTGTTTATTAGATAGAAAGCAAATGCAACTGTTATATGTAAAAAGAACCATATTTTTAAAATGTATATTAAATAATAAAAATTACTTCAGTGTCTTCTTTTGATCATAAATGTTACTACACATTATTTTTAGAGGTTACTACACATAATTTTTTTGACATGAGGATAATATTCGGTATTATGTACATATTAGAAACTAATTGTGCCCACGACTTCGTATGTTCAGACTACTGAAATACATAAAGATGCTTTTATGTGATATGTGCACAAACACATAAACTAACAAAAATTCCAGAAACGATCTTAAATCTTTATCCCCTCAATTATTATTTTTTCAAAGTACAAACATGCCAATTTACAAACTTATTATATGTACAAACCGTTTTTATTATATGTACCAATTAATTTATAGGCAGATATGCAGTTAATATTTTTATAGTCAATTTAAAAGTAAATTAAAGATATTTTAAATGAAAAGATATTGTTATATGTGTGTCCTTTCCTAGTTAACATTACTAATAGATACTGTGTTTAAATAGGCAAATTAAAAATTTGCATTGAAATGTTTGTGAGCTAGCAATTTATACTAGATTTACTTGCAAGTTGTACTATAGTTAAGACAATTTTGAATCTTTGACTGATTAAAATTATGAATACCTGGTAAATATATTATGAATATTTAATTTTTTTGAAATTTAACTTTATGTAAATGAGAAAAGTAGTAATCTATTATGTATTTAATTATGTCTATATTTCCTTCATCTTCTATGAGAACAAATCTAATTCAAAACAATATTTTCAAATAACAGGTTGGAGGTAGTTTTCATGTAGCACCAGGTCAAAGTTTCTCCATAAATCATGTGCATGTGCATGATGTGCAACCATACTCGTCATCAGCGTTCAACACAACACATACAGTCAGGCATCTATCTTTTGGCACTAATATCAAGAGCGGCAACACAAGTCCCCTGGATGGGATTACTGGCTTAGCGACTGAAGGTAATTTAATTAAACCTCACTATTAAATCCAATTGACCATTAAATAGCAAATTAAGTCTTGTTTTTAATATCTAGCGTATGTGGTACTTATATGAAAGGATGCGAGAATATAATTTAAATATAATGCAGTAGAAACGAGATTGCTAAGAATTTTATGAAGGATATATATATGTATATATATATATATATATATATATATATATATATATATATATATATATATATATATATATATGTGTATATGTAATGTATATGTATATGTAATGTATATGTATATATATGTGTATGTATATATATATATATGTGTATGTATATATATATATGTGTATATATATATGTATGTGTATATATATATGTATATATATATATATATATATATATATATATATATATATATATATATATAGTTTAGATAATATTTTTCTGTATATGATCTTGAATTATATTCAAAAGCTTTAATAAACTTCTCAGGTTTGTCTCAAAAACCAATTAAAACAATATTTTATTTTATATGTCCATAATAAGCAATTTTGCAATAAACTTGAGAGTATAAATAAAGTGGTACATCCAAAAAAGGGGCTCTTACAACAGTGTATAAATATAAGTTAACCAAATAACTATGCGCTGTATTTACTGTATTTTAGTGCAATACATTTTTAAATTTTATCATGATTTGACAGATCTATTTATTTATGCATAGTAAATAGTACCAACATATGTCACTCAAGTGATAAAAATTAACATAGCAGAACATTTCGGTTCACAATTACTGAATTCTTGAAAATGCATGTTGAATCAAGTATAATTTACTTATATTTACATAATGAATCTAAACTCGGCTAAAACAACAGCTGTGCAGAAATGTTTTAAAGAATTACTTCTGGAGATGAATCACTCCAACATGTACCTCAGGTGAACCTCCTTTAATGACAATAAGAGATATGATTCACTAACAAGTCAAATCCACCTGAAACTTATGAAGAACTTGGCAATATATTCATAATTAGTGATAAAACAATTTGCATTTGCATTAACTGGGAAAGTTACGGAAGCTGTGTAAATATGTTCCTCGTAAGATAGATAATAAATTTTAAGGATTAAAAATGTGGCCTTCTCTTCTTACACGCCGTGAATACACACCATTTTTTATTATTTGCTAACTCCTAATATAGATGACTTATTTTACTATAACACAAAACAAACTTATCATGGTGATCTCCAAATTGTCAGTGAAATAAATGGTGCTATTGTGGTGTCAGATGTTGACACCACAATAGCACCATTTCTAAAAGCAATATTTGGTTTTGCATGTAGTGGCCTACATCTGGTATTGTCCAATTGTAAGAAGAGTTTCTCAATACAGGTGAAATACTCATAAATTCAGCTGAAATCTGTGTAATAAACTAATTACATTAATTTTTCCTTTATTTATAACCAAAATATGTGAATTTTAGGAAAATATTTTTCTTGTATGTTTACGCAATCTCAACTCAAAATATTACTACAGAGGAAAAGAAATTTTAAATTGGGAAAAAAAATTTCACCCCAAACATATATTCTCCCAACATTTCTTCAAGCATTTATTACCTTTTTTTGGTGTTAGACAATCGCAAGCGAAATAAACAGTTTCATAACTTCTACAATAACAGGATTTACAAATTTGCAACACGATGGTAACTTGTCATTGATTATGAAGATGATTATTATAATAAACAAAATTGTTTCTGAAAAATTGCATTAAAAAATAATAAACACATTTAATTTAAGCCCATATTTAATTTTTTGTAAACAAACTTTTTTAGAGACCTGATTTATAAAAGGGAATACAAATATAAAGAAAGTATTTGTTCTGTAGAAAGGATGAAATTTATGTTTATCGTCACTCATATATTACATTATATGCCTTGCGTCCTTATACATTTACATTAATATTACAAATGATAAATTTCTTTCCCTTTACACTGTTTTCCAGGCCAAACTTAAAGACATAGAAATCATCAAAACTATTTATATATATTTATAAAGTAAGATTTTAAATAAAAAAATCAGGACGCGTGACCTATATTCGCCACTACTCTCAAGTAAAAAATTATTTTCAAGTTTCTAATCCAGCAGCCTCAGAGTTTATC
The DNA here is from genome assembly GCA_039881145.1 of Druceiella hillmani. Taxonomy (NCBI): domain Eukaryota; kingdom Metazoa; phylum Arthropoda; class Insecta; order Lepidoptera; family Hepialidae; genus Druceiella; species Druceiella hillmani. The sequence goes on along the minus strand of JAYKKI010000008.1, from coordinate 12,799,206 downwards.
ATTTAAAATGACCTTTAAAAAGGCATAGTAGAACCTACATGCAGTATTTATTTTTGGTTACCAAGACTACGAATCTGTTTTAGACTCAAACCTAGAGGAACAAAAAAGTAACATAATGGTTTATATTTATTTATTTATTCATGACTATTTTATATTTCTGTACCAATTGCGAATTTACTATTGTGATGGAAATATGTCTTGTGGAGAGTTTAATACAGTTCTTCTAATACGCATTAATTTCATCATATTTATATTTTTTATAATATACTCTATAATAACTGACAAGGGATAATTACAAAATGATAAGGAATAATTACAAAAGAGAAAAAAAACTTGTTTCACCACAGTGGACTAAAAAATACTTTGCAGAGTATGAATAGACGAAACTTATTAATTTACAGTTACTTATAATTCTGAACCAGTTTTTGATATTGCAATTCGTATCTCGGATTCTTTAGATTATTTTTGTTCTTTACTTTAACAATCTCAGTGCTTTGAGGCAGAGTGGTCACCTCAGAAATTCTTTGGGTCACTGTATTACTATTATTGATTATAAAACTTCATTTATTCAAAGGATTCAAAAGTCACAATTAAAACTGCAATTTAATATTTCGGTGCTTATTATTGAATTTAAAACGCACAGAGATAAGCAGCCGTGCGCAACGTTGCCTAGAGCATGGGTAATCTTGATATAATTAAGTGAAATAAATCCAAAATAATTGAATTGGAATCGGTAAAAAGAATTGATTCACCTCACTTCAAATGAATCAGTAGAATTGTATCAATCGAGATACATTGCAATTTGCTTGACTCTGAATCAAATAGCTCTCGATTACATTCTACATATATCGAGTTGAAAAATTGATTGTAAATAATTGATTTTTTTCATGCTTTGAAACTTTGGAATACTTATCAAATGCATGCATGTCTTTGTGTGATAGATTTACGCTTTTAGGTTTTAGTACTTTTATTATATAATTATTAACACTTTGTTGATTGTATCTATACACTTTGACTGAAAACTTTGTCAAGTGTAACTATAGTGAAATGTGAAAATTGTTTACTAGTGGATTTTCACACTAAATATTCGACAAGGATAAGTTAATGAGCCCCAATATAATTTACATCTTATTTTCAAAACTAATACGTGAAAAATATATAATATGAAAGTGCATACAACTTGTATTTTATATTTTTTTGTGCATTAGCTATGTCAATAAGTAAGTAAATTAGCTTGCCACTCTAGCCTTAACCTACCTACTTATGTCAAGTGGGAAGCCCACTAGCTTTATAGGTGTTGTCATACAATGAAAGTTAAATCATGGAAAAGATTCATAATAAAGTAGTAATACTTTTACTTTAAAAAAATATAACGTTATAAAGATTTTTTATAAACTAAAACCAAAAAATATATTTGATAAATAATATCACGAAGAAAATATGAAGGTGATCAATTCCAATGTACGGTTAAAAAAAATCAAACGAAGAGAATTTAAATGTACAAAACGATGCTAGTAGACAAATGTGCAACTAATATTAGGTCACAAATATCTACATTGAATATCTCTGTAAAAGGCAAATCATTTTAAAAAATGGTGCAATATTGTCATCATTGTAAATGAAGACAATATTGTACCATTACATTAATATGAATATACCAACATTTGGTACAATTATGATTAATTATAAGTAATTTAACACTAGTTCCTAATAAAACCAGGTTTGAGGTTTACAAATAAATTGTATGTTACTCAATAACTCTACATAATACTTTATAATTCTTATTCTCGTCACAGTAGTGTGTTGGGTTGATCACAAGGCATACGGCCTTTGGAAGCGTGATGCAAAGTGAGAACCCGGGTTCGATTCCCGGCCGCTCACCGAGCGGGGCTGGACTAGTGTTCTGGTTGGCTATAAGAGATTGCTCTCATAATAATAAGTCCGCCATATGTATCAATTAAATACATTAAAGTAGAAAAATAAAATAAAATAAATAAATTATTTCGTTACTCATTCGCTCTACATAATTCCATATTACGAACTATGTTCTGTGACACCACCAGCTTCAGTTTTTTTAAGGGAAACTTCTCTAAACGACTTCTGACACATTCTGTTACATTAAAATTATGTAATGTTTGAGAAAACAAATGCTTAACGCATCTACCAGTGGTGGAACCACCCGAACGCTAGTAACATGGCAGTTGAGTGTGTCGAAAAGTTTATCCAAACACTAACCTGTCGATGAATCAGCAATCAATTTTCATGCCTTTGGCGTTGCATTTAGTTTTGTGTGCGTTTATTATGCAGAAATTATAAGCGAAATGCCATATCAAATTATTGAATAAATTACATGCCATGGTGGATTATTATTGTTTTCTCTATGTAAAGAAGTATGACTAAACTATGTTTCTTAGATTTGTTGGTTTTGTTGTCGCATGTGAATGTTTTTGTTTTATATATGTTGAGAATAACAAATAAGAATCAATGTTCATTTATAATTAATTTTTGGGACAAGTACATAGTCCGTACACTTTAGCGTATGTATATATATGCATATGAAAGACAAGAATAGAGTAGAATCAATAAATCAATAAACGAATATGTGTGTTCTCTACTATTAACACTCAACACCTAAAGCATTGCTTACGCGTAAGCATTCGATGAATGCGTAAAATTTTGACTGATGTCTTCATGTTAGTTGCAGTGAGGAGCTTTAAAGCAAACGTATCGGCCATATGTATTATCATTTAATCAATAGCTTCGAACAAAATTTATTAACCATCTAACACCCAGGCGCTAATTAATGAATAGATACAGAATGCGCCAACCAAGCTTGGTTTAAGTATATTATTATAAATTAGTGAAAATATACATACTTCTAGATAAATAATGATTATTATAAATTAATAACTAACGTGAACTATTACAGTAGCTTCACTTCATCCTGGGTGAGGGTCATACCTTTTTTATTTTTTGCTCATTAAAAAATATAATAAGAATTAAAATTTGAATATATTTGGCGTTAATTTTGTAGAAATTCATTATTCACAATTAAATGAAACTATGTGATGTAGTATTAGCAAAGTCTTGCTAATAGCCCACCTGAAGATGTTGTAATACAACGAAACCTAGGTCGTGGTAAAGAACTTCAAGAAAATAGAAATAATACTACATCACGTAGTTTCATTTAATTGTGAATAATTAAATTCTTATGCAAGTATTAGAAAATAATCATTATCTTTTAATCGTTATTTAACAATTAACATTACTTATTTAATCGATTTATTTAACCCTTGGAACACTATAATTTAGATAAAAACTTATTCTTTGCTAAATAAAAGAGGCCAGGAGTTTTTGTTGTCATGAAACAATCATGCATGGTAATGATATTGGCTTATATATTACGTACCTTTCCCCTTATATCCCCACTTACAGTGGGGACATAAGGGGAAAGATACAATTCACTCCATTTGACACAGTATAGTCGTGCTCAGTTACTTAAAATACATGAAAGTCATGTAACATGTTGTATTATATATTATTTACCGAAAACAATTTTAAGTACTGCAAAATACACATAGTTTATATACATTTATGCATGTGTATTACACACATAATATACATACATTTTTATGACATGTAATTAGACTTGATCTATGTAAAATTACAGTATGTCAGCAAACACATTGCCGATTGCTTAATTATGTTGTACGAGTTAGTTTAAACAAGTGGCTCAGCAATACCCGTATTTATCCAGCTTCAGATCACTTCAATAGTTTTCACGAAGCAATATACTTTGATGTTTATAATGTCAATACTATCTTGATATAAAGACCTTTGATATAATTATTATGCTTTTAGTATAAAGTGAGATATCTAGGACTGCACAAAAGTGGACATGTGTATTTAACAAAATAATTACAATTTTCAGACCAATATTTAGTTTAGTTTTGCGAAGATGTCGTATCTTTATAACTTCCTTACGGTTACAAACACAAATAGAAAAACTAAAGGAAATTAGTTTGTAGAAATCATTGAAAATTACTTTTTAAAGAAAGATTTTAAAATGTTTGAAAATTTAGTCATTTTTAAAAATAAGTTATTTCAATTATTATTAATTCACAATTATATCTTACGTTAACATATTATTGTAAAATGAAAATAATATTTTAGAGTACTTATATACGTTGAAAATAATAGTATTCTCCCTTTTGTTACGTCAATCAGTGTTTTTCCTGCAATACGGGACTGAACAATAAACCATTTTGACAATTTAAAATGGTAAAAAAAATAAAATAGTGAAGATATTTACTCGGTGTCCACGAAATCAAACTAATGTCTCAGTCGCATGTGGTCATCTTGCACACACTGAGACACACTTTTTGTTATCGAAAAAAGTATGCCTTTTTGTTCAACTCCTTTTTATAGCTTCATGTTTCTAGGTTATCTTGTAGGATATCAAATAAAACCTTATTGATACACAAATTCATCCTTTTATATGATGTTTTTAAATATTTTTTTGGAAAAAAATACTTAAAAGTTGCTGTCCCGCACCCTTTTCACTAGAAAGGTCACTCACAAAAATTATCAGGACTAATAAAGTCCATGATTAATTTTTATACACAATTTAATTGTTTATTTCTTTATAAAGCAGAACATTGGTTTCAGAGAAAGTTTTCTACAAAAAATATTTAATGTCACATTCACAATGTAAGGAACACCATTTTTTAATTGGGCTTAGTTGTAACATACCCATTCCACTCCGTGCATACACTATATGGAAAGGCATTGTTGCAGTCAGCAGCAGGTAGCACATCAGATGGGCCCCTTGTAAGCACAAAGTCGGATTGCAGTAGTTTTAATATTTATGTGGAGAACTGATAGCATGGAACATTAATTATGCAAATATAGCTTGCACTTGACTAATTTTTCTACATTTAATAACCCAATTCCTTACCTGGCCTGTTTATATTAAATGCAACAACATTTCCTACTATGAAATATAGAGGCAAACTCTTTATTATTTGTAAAGAGCACAAAATTTATGATTAAAGGTTAAATCACATGTTAATATCGAAAGTCTTTATAGATATCTATTAGGTTCAGCAAAACTAAGCAATCCAAAAATTTCTTGTAAACCTAAATATGTTTGCCAAAAAACTTACATTTCTAGTGATCCTATGTGAAATCATGACACAAACACAAAAGTTTTGATGTGTTGAGATAATTTTTTCATCCAAAAAATTAAAAAACACTCAGGTTCCATATTAAATTTATATTTTCTACCACAATTCTAGAAATTAAATCATCAATAGATTGAATTTCCCACACAAATGTCATCGAGGACTCATTGATATGCGATGGCTTAACATGTCCTTGGTTCAAAAAGGAAGCCTCTAACTATAATCATGACTTCAAAATTTAATAGTAGGAAACAAAACCTAATAGAAGAAGAGAGAATCGCTAAACTTTATTTTGTTTATTTTACAATATAAAGAAAGCTGATTATGTTACAGGCAGCATATTTATTAAATTGTGGCAATGCATCAACAATATTGGCAATCGGGCGACAGATTTATTAACATATTGCTGATCATCTCACATTATCGAACAATTCATTGATATCATCATATCGTCAGCAATGCGATCGTAAAATGTAGTGAAGTGTCTGGGTAAAAATTCTCTATGTGACCTGACAACTCGGCTATAAGCTTGCCATCTCAATGACATTCAGCCACAAACTGTTTGACACCCTCTCACAGTTATGAGGTTAACTGCATCTGCCATAATGGCTGCAACAGAATCTGTAAGATCTGCGTGGCTGTTGCTGCATCAAATGTTTCAGATTGAATAAGTCATAAACATATCTAAGCAGCCAGCACCATTTACATCCATTAGTAGAACTATAAGCAATAAACTAGAGTAAAGGATGTTATCATAAACAATTTTATAAATTTTAAAAAGAATGTTTATTGAATGTATGATTAAAAGTACCTATATAAAATACCTACTACATACCATTTTGATTTCTTTTCCACTTTCTTCGTACGAGTCTTATGAATCATTAGAAATAACATTTCCTTTTAAAGTAGTTCATCGCTAATTTTTATCGGCTCACAATTCTATGCTCAACACTAATAATATATCAGATATCTATATTGTAGACGTAACCCGTAGATATATATCACGTTTCTGTGTTATGTTTCAAAAGCTAGCCTTAAACTAAATCTTTTTAGTTCATTAAAAGATAATAATAGAAAGTAAATTTATTATTAATTACTTATTATTTAAAATAAATATTATATTACAAAATTATTTTTCAAAAAATTATGATACCAGAATGATAATTTTTTCATCCAAAATGTTAGACCACGGCATATTAAAAACAGTAATGAATCCAATTATAAAAAACCTGGCCGAAGATCTGCAAGGAAAACTTCCTCAAAAAATTGCACTGAAATTTTATCAGCTCATTACAAATAAGTTGAGTAAAATGTCGTTATCAATCCACCACTGAAATCCTAATTCCCCAATTTAAAAAGTTTAATAAATGTTTACTGACTTGTGATTAGTATTGTACCACGTCTCAGTTTTTTTTAATAACCATAATGATTTATTTGCTTATACTCTCTTCTTGTTTGTGGTTTTTTCATGATGAATATCTTCTTTCAGTCTTCTTATTATAGTCAGCTATGTAAAATAGCTTTAGTACCCTTTTTGATATTTTCTTTGTAAACGATGTTTCAAGGAAATTTATACCTTTCCCTTTCCAGGAATCATTTTACCATCATTACATTTCACTTATTCATAAATTATTGTACTACTAAACTTTTTGACATTACTTTCAATTTACTAAACCATCAAAATATTCCCCATCCTAAAAAAACAAAAACGTGCATAGTGCAAGTAGATATGTAGTAGAGAGAACACGGTTTTGTTTATTAAAAATGTAACGCTCCTGAAATTATCGCTTTAAGGTCACATGCACTAGTATATAAGAGCTGTAAGCCATATCTGTTAATGCAAATCTTGAAACCAAAAATCCATGTGTGTGTGTATATATTTGTGGATCTAGCTTTTCAATAATCAGACACTCCACTACTTGACGCAAATATCCTGTGACATAGACAAAGCAAAAATACTAGCAACATCAAAAAAGATATTTAAATATCCATGGAAAAGACCAGTGACATAGTTTACTGCAATGTTTCATCGTAATTGTGATTGAAATATTGCATTGAAGATAATTATTTTGGCTGGTTTATTACTTGTTTTATTTATTTATATGACTCTTAAATGAATCTTATTATTTATAATTAACTAATCTTAACTAATATTTTAAATGCAAAAGTGAGGTTGTTTGTTTTTTTATTTTGCTTTCACACCTCAACTACTCAACCAACTTACATGAAATGTTGCATACATGTTAGCCTGTGTGTTATGTAGATAACATGTACTTTTGTCCTGGAAAATAATATTTTGTGGTAATGAGAGATGTCACCCCTTTAAGGATAAAAGTGTGACCATAACATAATTTATACTAGCTTTATATAACACTACGATAAATTATAAAATTAAAACAGTCAATTTTAAAATAAAATTCATTACATTTAATGTTTTCTCAAAAAGTACATATGTAAATGCAACAGGAAAAAAGTATAATAGCTATTGTGAAGTAAAAAACTACATTGTACCACATAAGGAACTTGAAAAAACTGATATTATTTCATTGAAAAAGTGTATACAATATGTTGTACCTATATGTAATATTTAAAATACTAAATTTTGAAAGAGAAATTAAAGTAACAGAAAAATTATTCTACTACAAAAGAAATGAGAAATCATGTGATTAAAATTATGTGCGTACAATTAACGCTTAAAACATAATGTGTTTCTCCTTTGATAGGACACATTAAATAAAACATTTCCACTTTCAAAAATAATATCAATTAAAGGTTGTAAACCATACTACCCTATTGCTTATTGAATTTTACACAGCCCTGTTATTGCAGGTATCAAATCAATCGTTGCATGGAGTATCAGAAAAATGCAACTAGATAATGGAATGTCATTATTTTTCCTTGGAATCTTCCCAGGTTATATGGTATGCAAAGACAATATAATATTTTTTATTGTACTTACAGCCTTCAAATTTACCTTCTTCTGTGCCTCATTTCCCATATTTTTTGAGATTGACCGTCCTAATCTTAATGCTTCATTCTTGACGTAATTAAGTCATGTCCAGATGTAGTCCCATCATCTTCATGTCCCTTTCCACTTTTGCCATCCAGGTTGTTGATGGCCTGCCACGGTTGTTGGTATCCTGCCACCTCTTTTCGGTTATTCTAACTCCATTACAGATCTCGTCATGTCATCATTTTTACGGCACATAACATGCCCATACCAGCGCAAGCAGTTTTCGGCAATTTTATCTTGAATTTTTGCCGCTTTAAACGGTCCACAGATCAGTTCATTTCTAATTTTATCGTTGATCCATAGAGTAGAATTGAGTCTTATTGCCCTTTTATACATGTTGCTTTTGATCTTTATAGGCATTCTTGCATCGCACATAACTCCTATTAGAGACATCTCCACTTCAACCAGCCAACATTTATGTGACTTTCAATATCATTCTCGATGTAGGTATTTAAAATTGCTGACTGTTTATCAGTGACTGTGAAGCACCAGTGAATTCGGCTAGCTTACATTGCATATATTCGGTTTTGGCTCTACTTACTCGAAGTCCTTTGCGCTCGAATGTGGAGCACCACATTTTCAAGTCATTCTGTATTAATTGCAGTGTCTCTGCTATTAGTATTATATAATTCTGCTTGTAGATTCCATGGAGCTCGTTTTTGTAGGTGCTCTGTGACATGGTTCATGACTTGAACATGACATGAACCTTGGTGAACTTGGGATTTTCACTTAGTTTTTTTTATATTTTTGTACATGTCTTGAAAAATAAGGATTTATTACTCCAGAACAGTTTTTGTGCGCATTGCTTCCCATATAAGTTTCTGTGGCACCCTGTCAAATGCCTTTTCTATGAATACAAAGTGCAGGTACTTTTTGCAAGCTTTATATTTTTCCATTAAAATTCGTACTTTATGAATGGTATCTATGGTACCTACTCCTTTAGTGAAACTGCATTGATTGGATGTTATACTGATGATTTTAGATAGTTTTCCCAGATGACCAAGGTATGTAAAGTAACTTTGATCGCACTGTAGTAACTGCATTCGGCTACATCAGCCTTGTTTTTATAGAAAGAGATTAAGTAGCTTTTTCTTCATCCATCATTTTTCCTTGCATTAGTATAAGAATGAGTAGTGTAGTGAGCCACAAAATTCCAGTTGTATTGTTCATCTTCAGGAGCTCTGATGGTATTTCATTGGGTCCTGTAGAATACCCATTTTCCATTTTGGATTGAGCAATTCCTGGTGTTACCTTTTCTACAATTCGCTGGACTGCGGGCATGTTTTTCAAGGTTTCTTGCGGAAATTCTTCATACAGTAGGTTGTTATAGTACTCATGCCATCTTTTATTAATAGAATCATCTGACGTCAAGTGTTCCGGAAGAATCCTTTGTATATTTATAATATTTTATGTCTTTACTTTGTTTACTCTTAATTTTTGCAATTTTGAATATTTCTCTTTCAGTTACTGCATTCTCAAATCTGTGGCAGATATCCTCGGTGACTAATGCTCCTGATTTTGCAACAATTCTTTTCGCTTCTTTTTTTGCTTGAACATATTTCTGCCGGTCTGATTTCTCTATAAACTCTTGCCAGATCTTAAAAGTAGCATAAATATAAAAAAACTGAAAAAATAATACTTTTTATTTATTTACAATTTAAAAAACAGGTTTAAACTCAAACATAAAATTGAGTGGCAGTTAGGAGCTTTACTTACTATACTTGGAACGATAAAACCATAAACAAACTCGCATGTAAGTTAGTACTGAATCTCTCAACCTCATTATCTTACTCAAAAACCTGTCATGTGAAGTCCTTTAAAAGGGGATTACCTCCTTAGAACGTATGTAAAATTGTTCACTATCTCCGATTCCCGTATTTTATATTACACTTTGTTTACTTATTGTAAGTTAGTACTGAATCTCTCAACCTCATTATCTTACTCAAAAACCTGTCATGTGAAGTCCTTTAAACCTATAGTAAGGGGATTGCCTCCTTAGAACGTATATAAAATTCTTCACTATCTCCGATTCCCATATTTTATATTACACTTTGTTTACTTATATGTATAAATGTGTATATATAAAATTAAAAAATTAGGTGAATAATTATTTTTAAAAACAAAACGGCATTTTATAATTTTTATAAAACAATTATTTATTAACATATTCTCAGAAACATTTTCCTAACAAAACAGAGTTTAAATAAATTTACTCTTAGTCCTAACAACGAATGCCTGTTCCAATTGCCATGAATGTGCCAAATGTCCCACCTCCTTGAAGCATCACTTTGCCGACAGAATGTACCAGTTCTCGTCCCCTCGCACCATACCTATGCAGTATATATGTATGCATATACATCAAGAAATATCAAATAAAAATGAATAATGTGAACTATAATATCGCTTACATTAACTGATTATATGCCAAAAAACTTTTGTGAAAGGAATATACAGCTTAGCCAATATTCAGTCAGAACTAATCTAGTAACGCACATGCTATCTTCAAACAAATAAATAGATAAAAAAATATGTTTTTTATCCATTCATGATAAAAAAAGTCTAAATTGCAAGCAGAAAAAAATTTTATAATTTATTAAACTTCTATATCATAAAACTTAATAGCTTTTACAATAATTACTCTAGATTTTTTCAATATTATTTTTACTTTGTCAAATATGATCGTTTGATGAGGCAAAAAATATTCAAATTAAGTATAGTTTCACATATATAACCAAAGTAATGTTTCACATATATAACCAGTCAAAGTACTCAAAATTAAAGTTGAGGCTTATTTAATGTCACCGGTAAAAATAAAAATTCCTATTTGGTAAGCAAAATACAAAATATTTTGGTATCATATATGTTTATAAGATATGGCTGATCAGATGCTTGGATATTGGTCAAACATAGCCGAGATGACGGTAACCAATACCGTCGTCAACTGAACACATTACCATACCTTTCTTTGTCTAACTAGCTATAGCTATTTGACTGTCGCCTATGAAACATAGGCCACAACATAAACTTTCTCGCTCTTCTATATCTAAAACTTATACGAAATAAAGGACAAACCAAATACCGGAATACTCATACTTTATATAACATAATATCTATTACGTTAAGTATTTGTTTTTTTCTCAAGTTTTGCAGTTTGCGAACAAATATTTTGAGATACCTTCTTAATACAATGAGTATAAGTATTATAAAAGAAGTACATTAAGTGTGTAATGCTCCTTCGTACAAAATTGTTTGTTTTTCCATATGAATAGTGAACTAAATACTGCAAATATTGCATACAAATGCTGCATTTAAATATTTTAATGTTAATCAGGTAAAATTCGAACTTCGCCATCATGTTCACGAAAAAGTCCGGTGTCATATGGGCATATCACTTAGGTACCAGTCTTAACCTAGCCTACAATCGTAAGTATTTATGACGGCATGAAGAAAAAATGAAGCTAAGACATTTTAAAAATATCTCCTTTACTAATATTGGCTGTAAAAAATAAGAAACATCAGCATTGAACCATTCATATTAAATATCACTTAAGAATTACTGTACATCTCTAAATATTGTGGCCATGAGTCCTTATCATGTGGCATAATTCTTTTACAAAAGGATTATGCTACACTTGTGCAGTATTTTGTCACTGATATCTGTCACCAATATTTTATAACACTCATACTCATTGTACTGTGTATCTTAAAATATTTGTATTGCCCAACTCTAGTTTGAATTATAACTCATGTACATAGTCTGTGGATAAGTATAACTTTATATACAAATGTTTCTCATCTTGAAATTGTTATTTTTAAAATTAAGTATGACATATCCTAATACGACTGTCCAAAATTAGCGTGAAACTGATCATCAGTCTTTCTCTATATTTGCCTTAAAAGTTTTAATTGGTTTCTTTTAAATACACTTGAAATATATTTTACAATAATAAATTAAAATAAAATTACAGTTGAACTTCCATCCAAATCTCACATTGATTTTTTGATGTTAGTTTGCGCTTTCCAATTCAACTTTTTAAAGAATATTATAATTTATAATAAAAAAATTATGAGGAATAATATATAAGTTATTCTCGGCCATTTTCAATCCGGAAGCTTTTGCACTTAAGACCTCATTATATGGTAACATTATTAAAACCACGTGACATTGAAAATTATTAAACAGTGAATACCCTTTAGTAAATGGATAAACTATATAAAGCAATTAAACATTTATAGTCCTTTTTGAATGTTCAAATATATTATAAATTTACATTGAAAAAATTTGATAATATAATTCAATTCACAATTAAATGAAACTAATGTGGTATTATTTCTACTTTCTTCAATTTCTTTACCACGACCTAGGTTTCGTTGTATTACAACATCTTCAGGTGGGATATTAAGCAAAGATACTATAGAGAATATCTTTGCTAATATCCCACCTGAAGATGTTGTAATACAACGAAACTTAGGTCGTGGTAAAGAAATTAAAGAAAGTAGAAATAATACTACATCACATAGCTTCATTTAATTGTGAATAATGAATTTCTACAAAATTAACGCTAAATATATTCAATATAATTCAACTTTATCTGATCTTAAAACTTTAAAATAATATGTGGAATAACTGTGGTTTAGCACCAATGACAATTTAGATTTCTTCCTTTGTTCAAATTCTGGTCGCAGTTATTTTAATAAAAAAAATCAAATTCTACTTGTTTTTGCTACGAAGAAATGGCTGTCAATTGGGAGTCAAACATAAAACGGGTAAATTCTCTTTACGCGAACTTTCTCTTTTATTTAAATTTTTGGATTTTTTAGTATTAATGCGTTTTCGTATTTATTCAGTGGCTTATTCAGTGTTTAGGATGGCAGTTAAATCGAAAAACTGTGACAACTTATTCTTTGAAAAAACGGACTTTGTACGGGTACTATTTTTCTAAACAATTTATTGAAATAAAATAATAGCGACCGGCATAGCTTTTAATATATATTGTTTCGTTTAGTAACCAATAAACAGTAAAATTTCCATTGGTGCTTAAAATTCATTCGTTCCTAATATACTATGTTAAAGCAAACCACCTACCCTCTGTAACTATACTTTGCCTTCACATTTTTAAAATTTGTATTCCTCAAGGCTATATCATTTAAACTTCTGGTTAAAACATAAATAACATTCGTAACTCACAGGTTAAAAAATAATAGTATCAATTTACTGACCGTAACGCCGAAAATCCTCCAAACAAAGCACCACTCGCCATTCCAACGCAAAACCCAATCATGAAACCCATTTTCATTTTGTCAAAGCATGATGGACCCTGGCTTTGATACATCCCACCCGGTACAGGCATTTTTAATTATAATTTATTTTAGTTTAATACTGCGAAAATTCCAACTAATATTAAATTATAAATGCAGGGAACCACAGGTAACTTGGTTAGGAATTTGACAGATGTCTTTTTTATCGTCTATGTCTCGAATTATTTTTTAAAAGCTGTCTCATTTTTTATGCCTGCATCAGTGATGAAAAAATGATATTACTGAACGAAGTCTCTCAAGAAGAAACTCAGGTGACGAAGATTACTGAATCTTTAATGAACATATTATCGCTTGTAAATAATTTTCAGGTGCTACAATGTTTCAGTACTACATTAAAATTGTACCAACGATGTATGAAAAATTAGATGGATCTGTCCTGCACACGAATCAGTTTTCTGTAACGAGACATCAGAAATCTGTATCATTCTTCACAGGAGAGTCAGGAATGCCTGGAGCATTTTTCAGTTATGAATTATCCCCATTAATGGTGAAATATACAGAAAGAGCAAGGTAACATATTGTATAATTCACAAAAATATTATATGCGCAAAAACATTATATTTGTGCTACTCATGCTATCATTCTTAACTTGCTGTTTTCTTTCAGATCATTTGGTCATTTTGCCACTAGCATATGCGCAATAATAGGAGGAGTATTTACTGTAGCCGGAATTTTGGATACATTACTTTATCACTCGCTTAATGCAATTCAGAAAAAAATTGAATTGGGAAAAGCCAGTTAACTATGCTAGAGAATTGTTAGAGTTAAGTTAATTTCGTCCGTACACTATCCGACTACTTCCAAAGACAACAAATTCGATCAGCATACTAAATCTGGTAATTGTGGGACGTATAATTTTAATTTTTGCTGTGAAATATTTTTACCTATTAATAATATATGCTTGTGGTGTTGTCATAATATTATGTATATATTGAAATCTGAAATAAACTTGAATTCATTTGATCTGAAATAAACTTGAATACAAATTTAAATTGTGTTTTATTATTGAAAAAATATGTTTTCTAAAGCATTAAAACGAGTTAGATTGCTTTCAATTATTATTTTAAAAATTACTTTCAAATATTTCTAAAGAAATAAAACCCCTCCACTTTTAATAGCGTATTGTGTGTATTATTTTTACTCCATGTTCTAAATGAGTTCTCATTCGGTTCTTTTTCTAGCTATGATAAATTGTTCTAGCTCTAAGTACATACCAAGTCAACGGGCCAGGACTTAATATTTCTATAGATTCTTTGTTATGCTTATATTTTCTTTGTAATATATAGTTATATTTTCATATAGTGAAATGGAACGCATTAATTTATCGCTTTTATCTAAAAATACGCAGGGAATACCTGAATATTGATGCTATGCCACTTAATAAAACATTGGCCATCTTATCCAATCGCAGTGGTTATGTGGCCCCATATTCAACTCCCGCTTCACTTATTAATTTGAATTCATTTTGAGGTTGTATTACCGAAGGGTGACTATATTTAATGAAAAAAAGAAAAGCAGAAAAGTACCATAATTCTCAAAACTAAAACCATAATAACCTATACATAAATGGTTAAAAAATTCTGGATGGTGAGAAATTTTGACTTAAAAGTATTTCATTTATTTTTTTTTAATAAATAAAGGTTGCAAAATATTCAACCATGTGCAAAATATTCAACCATCTCATATTCCGATTTAGAAAATATTTATTTATGCCAATTCTTGGTACATTCCTGCGATATATATAATCTAAAATGAAACATTGCCAAAATAAAAATGATATTATGAAGGTGAAATAAAAAAGTCTGAAGATGAAGTGGTAACTTTTATCTGTCTTAACTGTTGATTAAATTAAGTTACTTAATTGCTGTGACAAAACAAAAGTCATACGTTTACAACTTATTTTCACTTAATTTTATCATGCAACTGCGGTTTAAGTATGTTAAAAACGAATTAAGATACAAACATATTTTTTGATAATACTGGAAAAATATCGAAAAATATAAACGAATTTTTTTGAAGAAAAAAATCTCGATGAATATGAAAATTTAAAGATTAATATCAAGTAAAGTATCAAAATGTCAAATAAATAATGTAAGGAAAACTGTTTTCACCAACAAGGTTCTTAAATAAAGTTAATGAACATATAACTAATACATTTTTGTTTTACTCGGTCTTAAACCTAATCTATCTAAAATACATTTTAAGTTCAAGAAATTAAAGAAAGATAATTTGGATGATACTATTCAATATTTAAAATTTTGAAGATGATTTTCTGTCCACTCCTGTTTGACCTATACTTTTCAATTCCCTGGTATTATATATGACATCTTTCCTAATGATTTTGCGATTTAGAAGGTTTTTTTGTTGGCTTAAGGTAATAAATGTACACTAATATTATATATAGGTAAAATTTGTAAGTTTTGATGTAGGGGGTAATCTCCGAAACTACTCATCCGATTTAAAAAATTCTTTCAACAATATTTAGAATGAACCTTCAGGGTGGACATTATCCTGTTAAAATAAAAGGGCTTTTCGTATTTTGCAACGTAAGTCAACGAAAACACCCGAGCGAACGCGTTACTTACGAGCGCTGCCTTAACAGTTAGAGATATATGAATGCTTTCTATAGAAAAGTTGTAGAGCTTAAAAAGGCATGTCAAAGATCAATTAAAGGCGTTTGATACAATAATTAACAGCGTGACGAATAATAGACAAAGTATTTTTTAGACGTCCCAGGAGGCACGGGAAAAATAATTTGGAAAACTATAAGTTGATAGATACAGTCGCCGATATTAAGAATACAGTCCAATATCCGCAAGAATTTTTAATTCACTTAATCCTTCTGGCTTGCCATCTCACGAACTACCGTTAAAAGTCGGTACGCCTATCATGCTTTTAAGAAATTTAAGCCCTCCGAATACGTGCGATGGCACAAGGCTACTAATTAAAAACTTAAAAGACAATCCTCACCGCCCCTGCAGCCGGCCAGGTTGACCATCGCGCATGGTTATTCAATTAAGTTTTTCTTTTAAATTAGTAAAATCACTAAAATTACAGCGGAAGCCTTAGATGAGATATGGCTTTGATGAATGTTTCTTTAGTCTTGTTCAACACGACACTTTCGTATAGGTAGCAAATGTGACACCTTAGGTCTAAACCGTCTCTATATTATAGATTTTTTCATTTCTTTTTAAGATTAATTAGCCTCTTCGAGCTTGCTATTATGTTATTTAAGTACTGATTAGCGAGAAGGAAACAGGGAAGTACGTCATAAATTTCTATCTGCTTGATCGAAATTTTGAAGAAAAATATTCGGGCGAGGGTAATAACGATATCTTGAGGCAGCCAGCTAGCCCAGTTATTCAGATTCAAAATATGAACCAAGAAAAGATCAATCTCTTCTTCAGTAATTACGTGGCAGATATACTAAGTGGTATCACAAAAGATTGTTGATCCACCTTTGACCTCTGATGTTGATAAAAGTTCTGTAATTCCTCAAGGTCGAAAACCATTTTATTACTTCTCAGATTATTTCAGCGCATCGTTCTTTAAAAAAGTCCTGTATCTTCAAAATGGCTTACTTAGCAAGAACTGGCAAAGAACTAGATACGGTGAAAAAGGAATTTAAAAATTTGTTGGATATAGTGATTGTTTAATCGGTTTTCCAAAAACGCGAATAGCTTGAGAGGCTAGATCTCGATATCTTTTAATGTGTAACACGAATACACGACACCAATTCTATCACCTTAATACTTAAAGAATCTATGATATTAATACGTCTAATCCTAATATACTGTGGCCGACGGGCGACCGGGCTTAGGATCGCGGTCTGGCTGCACCTTACGGAGGGCGCAAGCCTCCTGTCGCTTGAGGGTTACGCGGGCTGCAGCGCGTCGGTTCGCCTTGCTGCCAACACGCCTTGCGCCAACGCACCTCGCGTGCGCGCCCGAAGATCGCTCACGAGCGACGCGCAGAGGCGCTGGGGTGTTCTACGCCTCGGGGCTTCGGCAAAAATTAAACTCGAAATTTCCGCTCCCGAAACGGCGCGCGACTTACATTCCACCACCCGGTTTTTATTTGCCGGAGAGAGACGTAGAGATAGAGAACCGATCCCGCGATTTCGCCAGAGCGTGGATGACTTCCAGTTCGGTTCTGCTTAGCTACTGAAGACACACTGAACGTTCTGGATCCCCTGTTCCTACTACTTGCTTCCCACGATTATGGCTGCCTCGTTCCTGAAGCTTGCTTCCGGCGATTGTGGCTGCCTTATTCCTGAAGACTTCAGTTTCTTGTAGTGGCTTATTCTTCTAGTTGTTCCGATGATTATTGAAGACTTCCCGATGACACACTAATTATAATCTGCACTGGGTGGTTCTTTTATTTGCTGTATCCCGACGCAATGTGGTTTCTGATTTCCCCCTCTCTTCACACCTTAGTTTCTTTTGTCTTGCACTCTCTTTACCCCTCTCTCTCTCTCTCTAACCCGGCTCTTAGATAGGTTTGTATGCCGCACGCGTTGCGCCTCATTGTTATTTTAAACAGTACATAATATTAAAAAATATAAAACAAAAATAAAAATAAAAATGATCACAATATAAAGTATTAATTAATGTAAATCAGTTTTGTGTAAATTGTGCTCTCCGTGTCCGTGTGACCTCGGTCGGATTCGAGGTGATACGCCATCACGGTTGTGTCGCGTTGCCAAGGTTTCCCCCCTCCCCGTGCGGAAAATCGGCCTTTCCGCACCCTCCTGTCTCATAGGCAGCACGACGATCTTCGCGGCTGAGCTTCGAAGCGTACTTGTCCATCCTTCCTCGGAAACACAGCTTTGATTAAGCCACGAGGCCAGGTGTTACAGGGCGGCGTGTTGTCCACCACCATTACGACGTCTACAACTCGCAGGTCCCGTTCTACGTGCGTGGGTCGTCGCGGTAGCAAAGTTGGCAGGCATTCGCGTACCCAGCGGTTCCAGAAGTTCGCGGCTATCAACGGAGACGTATGTGAGCGGTCTGCTGTTGATACTGTGTTCCATCTCGGCCAACAGGGTCAGCAACACTTCCTCCCTAGGTGCTCGTTCCTTCAGTGTGACTTGCAGTGCCACCTTTACGCTTCTCACTAGTCTCTCCCAGCAGCCTCTTATGTGTGACGAAGCGGGTGATATGAAGAGCCATTCGACTCACTTGTTAGCCAGGTCTTGGAAGATGTAGCGATGATCCACTTCCGCGAGGGCCCGACGTAATTCCTTGTCGGGCCCACGTAAGTTCGTCCCGTTGTCCATGAACAGCGATGTGGGGCAGCCTCGTCGGGCCATTAATCGGCGGATGGTCATGATAGCGAAGTCGGTCCAAGTGAACTATTACCGTGGTGAGGCACGTAGACAGCATTCCGTAGCGTTTTTCATGGCGGCGCCCGATCGTGACGTCTATTAATCCAAAGTAATTCAGGCCGCAGAAGGTAAAATAAAATAATGCGCTACCATTGCGGCTGGTAGGTCGGTAGTGTTTGCGGGCGGGCTCTGCTGACGTGACGCAACTGACATTCGTGTGCGACGCGTCTCACTGTGGATCGTAATGCAGTAATACAGTAACGCTGTCGTAGCTCATTTACCGCAGTCTCCGTGATAGCGTGTCTAGCTAGCCTGTAATGGTGGAGTACCAGTAGGTACTCCACCATCACCCAATAGGTCACCTAATCAGTACCAATAGGTGTGTAGGGGTGTCGGCCGTCCAGTATAACTGGCCTAGTCGTGATGCGGTCAATTCCCTCCACGGCGTCAGCTCTTCCGCATAATCGCATTAGCCCCCTCCTCGTGGAGTATGGGGCTCAGGAGACGAAGGCGGCTGCATCTATCGGCTTCCCGTCGTGTAGGGCAGCAATTTCGTCGGGAAAGCTCTGCCTTTGCACTTCACACGTCCACAGTTGCTCAGCGCGCTACAGGTGCCGGACATCAAGTTCGTGTTCGACGCAGCTGGCGCGTTCCTGCCCGCATGACAGATTTCTGATGCCACTAGAAGTTTCCGATTGTCCTGCCCAATAAGCACGGATGGCCGGGGGTCATCGCAACACACTTCTATCAGATCAAAAAGATGTCCGTTACGAGTCACTTCCGACTGATCAATGGTCTGGCTCGTCAGTTGCATACGTTCAAATGTTTGACCGACAAAATCACACTCACTATTGTTTGTTCCACTTATTTTTAACTTCACTGTTTTGCTATCACTGAAAGTAGCGCCACCAACTCCCTGCACACACAAACTATCGTCTGTTGCACTAGTCCCAATACTGTGGAGGCGGGCTGCGTCAATTATCGATACAGTCGATCAGTCGTCGAGCAAGGCATACGTCGAGACACTTCCGCTGAGCCCGGTTAGAGTCACCGGCGCGATCTTCAGGTACGTCTTCCCTTGCATCGCAGTCCATGTATTGGCGATAAAGGCCTCTTGCGCCGCAACGGACATCGGCTCAAGGGACTGCGCTTTTTCAGGTGATCTCGGTGTGTCTATGTGGAGTAGGCGATGGTGAGGACGGCGACATCCATGTGTGCCGCACCGCAAAGCCTTGCATCTCTCACGGCGATGCCAACTTGCCAGGCATTTAAAACACCACCGACCGGACTTGGCCCAGTTCCATCGCTCATCTACGGTTTTCGGTAGAAAATTTTCGCATCGTGCGATTCTGTGCTCGCCACTAAACACTGGGCAGTCAGGAGGAGCTTCTTCCGGTGCAGGTGTAGCGATGTGAAAGGCGTGTTGCTGGCCATACTGTCGCTGCTGCCGATACTGCGGTCGCTGAACTCGTTCAGGCCCAGTGTTGTGAAAAAAAAATTAAGGTGACTGGTGCCGCGGGCGCGATCTGCATATCGCGAGGTGCAAATGCGATTACTTTGTCAGCGTCCAGCCTCAGGGCTCTCGACACAACTAGGGGTGGCTCGGCCTTGTTCTCTTTGCTGTATGCACATTCAACGCAAGTCAATGTGATGAAAATAGATGTGTTTGCAAGCAGATGTGGTGTTAGTTTCTTCTTAAGCACGTTCATGAGGGCCAGACGTAACATATATGCTTCATTCTTCAGCGCAATTATGATCGCGACGCAATTGACAACTCTGCACGCAAACACGTTTATGTCCGATGCGTTGTGTCTGTCAAGCGTGACAGTGCGCTGATTACGTTGATCTCTCCGCACACGATGTCTTCTGGCAGCCCGAAGCGGCTTTACAGGGTGCTTATGATCGATGGCGGGCCCAGTGAGCTGATAAGGAGATCGGTAACGGCTTCCTGGCCCTCTTAAACACGTTCGCAGGCGGCCATATTATGGCGGGTCATGAATGCGAAGAGTTCCATTGTCTCTTCGTATGCAGCTTTGAACGGAATTCTGTCGCGCAGATCGCCGCTGAATATTAGCAAATCTCGCGAGCTTGCTAGCTGGGACACCGCGGTTGGTGGGTCTTTGTGGTCGACAGCTCTTTCAATTACAATAGGCAATCATGTCCGAGATCACCGGTTGGACTGGTTGCTGGCTTGGTGCGGTCGGTGGTTCTGCAGATGTTTCTGCTGGTTCAATGATGCATAGGGTGCTGCTTCCAACGCCTCAGGTGTCCATCTTCTTCTTTGGAAGAAAGGGCGTCCTATTCTTTCGCTTCCAAGTTCGCCAGCTCCACTTCTAGGCTTTTCTTGCGTAGTTCTTTCTCCATTTCAAGTCGTTCTTTGTCCATCTCGAGTTGTTGTTTGTCGAGGTCCTCAATCTCCTCTTGAGCACGCAACTCGGCTGTTGCTTGCCAAACCTTCATACTGGCGATCGAGTGATATAATCGATGCAAGTGAGTTGGTAATCGCGTAGTTCTTTGGACGACAGTAGCCGTCGACATGTCCGTACTGTTCGTCGACCGGGGCTGTGCTGTCGTGGCTGTGATTTCTTCTCTCGTTTGATGCGATGGCGGAGAACACGGCGGCTCCGCGAAGATGCGTCTCCCGAGACGACGCGCGGCGTACATTCCACCACCCGGTTTTTATTTGCCGTAGAGAGACCTAAAGAGAGATAAAGACAAAGCCCATCCCGAATCGAGTGTAGACGACTCCGAGGCAACACACCATCATGATCGTGTCCGGTTGCAAACATATACGTATAGTGAATAACAAGTCGACGTCGAAACAAGAAAACAAAAGACATCGTTTTTGGATGGTGAAACTAGTGTACGCTCAAATACGCAAAACATATTAGTAACATGATCATTCTAAAACTATAAGTATTAATGATCAGATGATACCATTCAAAGGACCCACTGCTGTGAACAAATAGCACGAAATGAAACCAATACTCTCTATATTAATAATTTCTTTATTATTTCAATTTACGATGATCTCCTGGGTTTTATTCTTTAGGCAAAGACCTCGATTAATATAAAATAAAACTTCAATTCACGAAAAACATAACAAAGGAGGTAATGCCACTCTTTACCTGAAAAAAACTATAATTTATGTGGACCTTTATTTCATTACTCTAAATCGGAATGAAACTCTTTTAAAAGATGATAGCATTGTTGCTACCGGAACAGTAAGACAAATCAAGTAATTGTTGCTGCAAAATTCAAGAAAGATAATGAATTGAAGAAACAAAATGAATGACACGATCAGCTCGTGAGAAATTATGGTGCAACAGTTGTGGTAAAATGTTTTGATAAAAAAACAATATATTTTGTTTTAAGCGCTCATGGTGCTTAAATAAATGAAAAAGTATACGCAGAAGGCAAGACGCAAAATATATTAAAATTCCACATCCAAATGTAATAAAAGATTACAACGGAAGTATGGATTAGCCCTCCCGGACAAAGTGATTGACAAATATTTTAAGAGAGGTCCTGCTAAGAAATGGATAATTCAAATTACCGGTGCGAAAGTCAGCTCAATGAATGGCACAGAAAATATATATTAAAATACTACTTCCCCTGGTTTGACATGGCAGAAAATTTAATCTACAATTATTTGAATACTGAAAATCCGAATACATCAGCCTTGCCGAGTGATAATTACCTTTCTACAAAAAGACAATTATGGGAGCAGTTCGTGGCCCTTGATGTTGCCCAAAAGATACGTTATATGCTTAACCGGCCCCAGAACAACAATGAAACTAGTCAAAGGCTCATGCTGTATAGACGATTCTCCCGCCGCTGGAACTCGCTTGCAAACTGTTGCGGACACAATTTAACATAACTTTATATGATACATACTACACAAAATGGTTTCCCGCCGGGGTGCCCGGGGTGGGAGCATATCGATCGCCTCGTGTAGCATCAAACCGCAACTGATAACCGCTCGTTCAAACTACACGAGGGCGATTTCTCGTGAATGCGTCATTCTGCACAAGAGTTTCTGCGAGTACAGTGGTCATGACACGTATTACAACATATTTGAGATATATATATATATATATATATATATATATATATATATATATATATATATATATTATATATATATATATATATATATATACATATATATATATATATATATATATATATATAAATATATATTTTTTTTTTAATTACATACATTTATCTATAAACGAAATCGCGACAAGGTACATACAAATTGTAAAACACAAAAGGCAAACTTTGAAACTGGTTGATGGGTAGACTTTTTAACAGCTACAATCAAGAAGAATTTTTTACGTTTTGCTTTTCGTTATGTTACAATCTATAGAAAAAAATTAAACACAAAACCTGCGATACTTGCTTTGTATGAATTTTATTTTAATACACAAATCCCTTACTGTAATGCCACTAAATCGGCTTACAACTGCCTGGACTTCGACGAATTCTTCCATATCATATTGAATTGTGTCTTCAATCGATCTGTGTCTTACAAAGTTTTGTAGCACACGCATATGATGGGAATGGCACTTGATGGATTGATTATGAATGAATTTTTTTTTTCACAAGAATACCAAATACACATTCCACAAAACGAGGAATTCTAGATAATCGAAAATTATAAATTTTCTAAGCCGTAGCTGTGTTTCATAAAGAAAATGGTCTCATTATATTTTTATATACCTATAAACACCAAAGCCGCGGGAAGTTCTTCCGTATTTTTAGGAAGATGAGCTGGCTCTGGTAAATTTATATGAGAAGGTAGGTATCTAAATTTTAAATCTTGCATATTAATAAGTCACTTTCCTGAGAGCACCGATGTCGATGACTGTAAGACAGTAGTCCGTATCCACTAACCCTAATGTATAATAGAATGATATTTTTTGTAGTTATAATATTGAGATTCAGTATTCGGAGAGCAAATAATTCTAATATGTTTGTCCCCGATGATTTCCTACACACACAATTAGGGAATTTCGCTTCTTGGTAAAACTTGTTACCAGTATTCATCCACCTTCTTTATTTATTTTGACATGCTTGCCAAATAGCTGGGACAGGTTCCTTTTACATTAAATGATATGGTTTTTAGTAAAATTTGAAAATCATTTTCCAAATCGGCGAATGTTCGTCCGAAAAAATAAATAGATATGTAGTAAATATATTACTTTTTTTATAGTAAAAGATTTCACAAACAAGTACAAGAGCATCAGAGATAGTTATATGAAGGAAGTAAAATCGGGAACTGCCGCAGTGTTGACACAATTAGCACCAAAAAAACACCGACAGGCGCAGTTCGGGTCCGCCCCGTAGATTTTTCGTGGAAACGTCCGAATAAAATCATAGCAATTGTTTCCTATTAATACTTAATTTAATTACCAATCTCTCTGGAAAGCGTGTTCGCTTGCACTTGAGTTTGCCGTGCCCGATAGATTCGTTTGCAGTGCGTCTTTCAAAGGGAGTCCGGAAGAACTGTAGCATATCAAGCGTATATTGCACGTATGGTTTCGTGCTCAATAACATCACAGTCTACCGAAGTAATGGAGGGCCGTTGAGGTACGCACTCGACGATGACAATACGATGATATTTGGTGATCGCAATGCAGACTCGTCGGGCGCTGTCACGTTGCCATCGATCTCTATAGTGTCTTATGTATTGCCCTCCAATGACGCCTGCACGTGATCCGTGAACGTTTAGACTGTCGTCGGACGCCATATGCCTGTATGTCTAATGGGCCAGCTACATAATCGCTACGCATCGTTTTGTAGGTGCCGTACCTCAAAGAGGAAAAAGGAACCCTTATAGGATCACTTCGTTATCTGTTTTCTGTCAAGACTCTTTTTCTCAGGAACACGTGGAGGGGTCAAGTTGAGATTAATATCAAATATTTAAGTCTACGGTCCTATGAACTGTAAAAAAATGAAGCTTCTAAGTCAACGCAATAAAAAATACGCCCATTTATGCCGCATATTTTGACACTGGCAAATAAATCAAAACCTATAGGGTACTTGTAATCAAAACCTATAGGGTACTTGTCCTAGAATCATGAAATTTGGTAAGAAGCAAGGTCTCACAGAACAAGTAAAGGAAAAAATCCGAAAATCGTTAATTATATCAGAAAAGAAATATTTTTTTTTAAATAGGCGCCTGTGAAAGATATAATAGGCACACATAGTTTTTTCAAGCAGATCTTTTCTTCACCTTTGTAGGCAACCCTTCGAAGTAGGTTCAAATGAAATAAGTTCACACGTAGTTTTTCCAGCACATCTATTCTTCACCTTTATAGACAATCCTTTGATTTGACTACAAACGTGATGAAAAGGAGAAGTGTGGAAAAAAGATGGTCGTTTCGTTATTGGTTCTTTACATTATATATAGCTCCCATCGCCCGTAATAATATCGAGTAAAGCATTTGTGTGACTATCATCAATTTGTTTGTTAACATTTCAAAATACCACTTAAAGTGGTGATGTTTCCGAGTTTTCGTTAAAATAGAGAGATATCTATCTAGCACAAAATGTCCTAACGCCCACATGTTCATGTAGCATTTTGTAAACTTGACTTATACCAATGCCTAATCTGCTGGTAAGTTACTCTCTTGTCGATCTCCATCACGAGTCGCAGAGCATTGGTGTCATCTTCAGTTATCGCTTTTGTGGGATGTCTGTCATGTAGATCATCACTGAGATTGGTATGACCACGCTTGAACTCGTTAATCAGTTGCAGTGTAAGATACGATTTTATGCCAATCGAAATCGATCGAAACTTTGTTATTGTCTTAATAATACAATGAAAGTCAGAAAAAATATTCTCGTCGTCATTACGTAAAACCAAAATTTTCTCGTGTTGAACTCCTCTTGATTTTGATGTACATACACAGTTACAAAATTGCCGCCAATTTGTAAAAACAAATGACAAATCCCGGCAAAGTACCTCAACAGATTACAAAAAAAAATTTCGAAATTTGGATTAAAATTTTAACCCTTAAATGCATCATGATGTAGTTCTGCACCATTACTTTTTTAGCTCATTTCTCAATAATTATCAACATTGGCGCAATATATTTTTATTTCTTAATTACCAAAAATATTTTCGTTTAATTTCTGAATGCATCCATAAAATTTTGACAGCTAGTTTGTTTCTAATTGCCATAAGTTTAGACAGTCACGCGCTTTCTCATTACATTGATTTTGCAAGTGTTCCAAATGTGGATTCTGTGAATAAAAATAAATGAAATTAAGAATAAAATTATATTTTGAAGATAAATAAGGTAAGTGGGTAAGTGTAATATAAAACGCTAATAGTTTGGTAAATTTTGTAAGATTTATGCGAAAATTTTTCTTTTTATATGTGGTGTAGAAATACATCACTATGCAAAATCAGTACCTACTTGAATTCATTTCTTTGTGTTACTGATTTGAAATTTCGGTGAATTGAAATTACTATTACCATTATAGATTAGGGCCTGTCAAATATGCTATACAAAAACTGTATATTTTCTAAAGCAATATTTGCTAAATAAGCCCCACATGTGGGGCTACAAACTGTTCGTTCTATGCAATCTTATGGGATATGCATATCGTTTTGAAGTAGAGCCAGACTTGAGAAAGACAATCAATATCGTCCTACGTTTGGCTAGAATGATACCGAGGATGGCGAATCACATTATCTTTTTCGACAATTTTACGTGTTCTTATGATAGGGATATGTAAAAATTCAGGGATATGTAAAAATTATTTAAACAAAGTATGCATTGTGTCGGTACAGTGCAGCAAAACAGGCTGCATAATTGTTGGCTCCTGGATAAAAAGGCGTTCATGAATTCTGCTGTTCCTAGAGGAACATACAAAGAACACGTTTCTCATCATGACGGAGTAGACTTTTCAGAAATTGTCTGGAAGGACAACAAAATTGTTACACTTTTGTCAACTTACGTTGGTGCCGAGTAAGTAGGTACGACAAAAAGGTGAAACAAAAGATAGACATCCCTTGCTCTAAGATTGTACAAGAGTACATTATGCACTGGGGGAATGGACCTTATGGATAGTTACCTTGGGCTTAGCGCGTACAAGTAAAGAGCCGAAAGTGGTATTTGCACCTCTTTTACCGCTTACTAGATCTCGCCGTAATAAATTAGAGGATAGTAATGAAAATAAACTGCATTGTTAAGGGTATCCCCAAAAAGCAACTGCCAACTCTTGTATAGTTTCGGAATGATTTGGCAGACGCACTTTGCTATGTTGGTTCAATTAATGGCAAGGAAAGAGGGCGCCCTAGCAATGGATTTTTAGAACAAGATCTACAAACCAAGAAACAAAAAGGTCCTCATCATCCATCCCCCTGCAGGGATGTACGGATATACGGCAATGAACATTGGCCTGTATGTACCAATCGATTACTATGCAAGATGCCACAATGCAAAGGCACCACACAATGATCGTGTACAAAATGTTACATACCATTGAGTCTAAATGCACGAAATAACTATTTTAGGGATTTCCACACACAATAATACGCCTATTATAGTTAAAAACCACTTTTAATAGGTGCAAGTAGTTATTTCAATAAGTTTTTTTTGTATAAATATATTTTTTTTTAAATAATATATTTTTTCTTTATTTTTCCCGTAATTTGCCTATTTTTTCCCATCCATTTAAATTTATTAAGTTTGGAAATAGAAAATCATGCATTTAAGGGATAATTACCGTTGTTTAAAATAGTTTTTCCGGTGTTATCCTCCTAAATACCGATGAATTGACTGAACATAAATATTTTTAAAAATAGTAACGATGGTTTAGTGAAAATTTTCGAATTTATGTTTTAAAAATGATTTACAATTTATATTAAATCATTTGATAGCCCTATGCCCCAACATCCCTTTAGCATTATACCATTGCTAATAATGCTAAAAACAATAGCGAGCACAGAAATTACTTACTCCAAATTAACACTGCTAAAAAATTACCTGCGCTCAGTATTTCACAAACAAAAAAGCAAGAGAAACTTAATAAAATAATTATTTTTATACGCAGTAGTATTACATATATTTTTTTCATTATTTTATATCAATTACCGTGACGAAATAACACATATAACTGAAGTGTTTTTCAGAAAAATTAACGACTTATGTTATTGTGTTCAAAGTGCTTGTATGATTTTTCCATATGACGTTATAAAATGTAATAATATTATTCATCTTCCAAAATCTTAACACACAATTGTAGAGAATGTAAAATAATGAAAATATAAACCTACTATTAAAAAAATATGATTCATGTCAAATCTCCGTCGATAGACTCTTTGTTGTCATCCTATGCAACAAAAAATTAAAAAACCAATTGCGCTAGTGGTATTAACCTTGAGAGCGTGATAGCAGAATGAGTTCCGCCTACCACCTCAATCCCCAGTCTGTGTTTATTTGCAAGGCCAATCAAACCGTGTGCCCAAAAGTCTTCAAAGAAGGTTAATGTGTGTTTTCGGTCTCGTAAGTTATTATTTGATAATATACTTATTGCTTAATAATAGATTGATGCGCCTTATTAACAGATTACACGAAAGATTAACTTTCGTGTAATCTGTTAATACTTTGATTTTGTATATCAGTAAATGGAGGAGAATCTTAAATACTGATATTTTATAGACAGTGTCCTATATTCTACAAATGATTCTATACAAAATAGATACTTCAAGAGCAACATTATTTTTTATGTTAAAAATCAGTCCACATATTATTTTTTTTTAATGCGACGGAGAGATGTCAATAGAATATAAGTTAATGTAGTAAACAGATAGCAATGGAGTATTCAAAGTAAGTGAAGATTTGGAATGACACCATGCCCGAAAAGTTGTGTATAGATTACAGCTAGTATTATATATGTACAATACCACAAAGTGACTTAATCATCCCTATTTAGAGTGTTGCAATCACAGCAATTTCGGGGTCGAGGGGTTGCGATGGGAGATAACACTTCATACGACAATAATATATCAGCGGCCTTTTGTAAAATATAAATATATTATTTCCGACGCAGTGTATTTCTAAGAGTCTTGTTAAGTACGAGCAAAAATCGCTCTACGAGGGTTTCGCATACACTTAAACACATATAAACACTTGATTTTTTTGAGGATTGAAGGATCAAGGTTCTTTAGAACTATCTTACATAAAATTCTAAAATTTTGGGATAATTATAATTCAATTTTTCAAATTTTGTGTGAGGTAAATACGAAGGAAAATTAAAAAATGGAAAATGCCCATGTTTATATTTTTTGAGTTTTGACTATTGATTTAAATGCTTTACCACTATGCCAAATTTAAATTTCTATATCAAATAGTTCCTGAGAAAATGTAAGTGGATGACAGTCGGACGGACACATGAGTTCCTTTTTTTCTTTTGTCGTACATAATACTAAAAATGAATTTTTATCAAATGTTAACCAGTTTCTTTAAGGAAATGAGAGTTTCAAAATATTACCTGGAATTTCTTTGAATGAAGTGATGGCAAAGATGCAGTAGATGGGTTTTTAAAACACAAACAAAGTATTTCGGTTGCTAACGAACTTAACATTATTGATGTATCTCAATTTTCTTTTTTTGGCATTGATAGATAGTACCAACACACAACTTTTTTGTTACTAAAGAGGACATTGCAGAGAGTTCACCAAATATCCCAAATCGAATTATGTCTTCGAAGGAGACAATACAAGAGAACTTCAAGGCGTTGAATTATTAGATGTTACGTTGTTTCCGAAACAAGTTTTGTTCTTGCAAAACGTCAAAACTTATCGCCTTGTGCCTGAGACAGATAAAATTTGTTTTGAAAGATTCATTTTTAGGATATTGAGAGACCACTAGCTGACACAATAATTTCTATTACAACTTCTCGAAAGCGATTTTACAACTTTACATGTACCTCCAGTTAAGTATCCAATGAAAAAATGGATGTGTCTAATTTAAAAAATAATTCTACAATTCCTAGTAATTCATATGAGCTATTGATGGATGATATTAATTCGACGATAAGAAAGATGACGTAAATCTTTTAGCAAAAGTAATAGTATTTAAATAATAGCACTTTTGAAGATGTTTTAAAATTATATTCTGCAGAAAAATTGATAAAAATGGAAAACTATTTTCATTGATAAAAACAGATGTGTTAGGAATATAAAATCTGTATAAAGCTTTACTAGATTGCCCTGATAGAAATGTTTCTATGAAAAAGTGTTGGTTATTCAGAAAAAATTTTAATAAATCATTGAATGTCAAATTTCTTAAATTATTTCGGACTCTTATAGAAAATATATCTATATATTATAAATAATATTATTAAGACTCTTCTAGAAAATATTTCTTTTAGAGTTATTAAGAAAATCGCCTCGCAAGTTCTCTTCAAAATATTTTAATAACTCTAAATAATTTTTTTGGAATGACACTTTTTCAGAGTTTTCCAGAATTTTTGCAGAAATATTTCGTACAGCTCATCGGACCTTCATGGTGCAATAGTCCAGCTCATTTAGTAATCCACTCATAATGCACGAAACAGTTTTTACTCAGCTGACATAAAAATCTCATAGCAAATTTGTTTTCAACATATTATGTCATTTTTTTCGCCTAAAGGTTTTCCCTAATCAATATTTTTTTAATAGAGTTGCGTGATCATAAGTCCGTAAAATACGTAGATTTACTCTTTTCCTACGAATAATCATAAATGTCCAGTATTTTGTGCTAAGCTCAAGCTCTCTCCTCCAATTTACGTTGCTAATGAAGGGACTCGGCTTTCTTAACTTATTTGTATATGTTTCCAGATTGCTCCATTTTCTTCAATCGGCTCTTTATATTTTGATCTTGGCTTTCTGTATTAAACTCGGGAATTAAAATTTCAGCGCTAGTTACCATTTTAGCGACTCGTATATTTTGGTTTCCGACGTACGTTTTTACAGTATGTCTACTGTATCAATTATTAACTAGCGTAAAATTTAATTAGGATGCATAGAATCACTTTGGTTTACTTCGTCTTTTATCACCTCTAATTCACTCTTCGTAGCTGTTCGAGTCCGCGGCAATTGCGTGTAGTCTTCATTCTGATGAATTATACTAATTAGCAACAGCAAACTAGTCTACTATATCTAATTTTTCAAACAGTTTTTAACCTGAAAACAGATTTATCTATACCCCGATGAGATACAAAATCTTTCGTTAATAAACACATTCTCTCCTATCGTTCTATCTGTTCTATGTCATTTTCACATAACTAGATATTGGCCATCAATTTGGTACATAATCTATGAACGCTGCTGCAAGACTGATGAGGCGGCGATGAACATGAAAAGGGAATTGTCTGGTAAAACAAATGATCTCGTAAAAATACACTCAAAAAAAACTTATTCGATGTTCCAGTGCTTGACATAGAATTCTAGGGTTAAAAAACAAATTAATGTTAAATTTAGAATTCTAGGGTTAAAGAACAAATTAACGCTGCTAATAAACACTTGTTTTCCCAATTCGAATGTATGAAAGGCAATGTATGTTCGAAAGACTTTCCGTCCAAAATTCAAAAGGAATAAGTGTGATCTATAGAACATTTTTATGCTCTTAGTGCATCGGAGTTGTCCGATTCTGAAAATGAATTCGGAAATCAAATTCGGAAAATATGTGATCCTGACCTCAACTAACCTTGAGCATAATATCTATAAGTGTTATCTTTAATGTATTCCGCCGCGTCATATGTTATTTTTTATTTAACTTTCGCCATAAATCATTAAACGCCCACGAATAATAAAACATTTAACGAGGAAGGTCGAGGAGATGAATTAAATTAATGCTTATTAAATAACAGCTGATTAACTAATCAATTTTGAAACAATTCAATGATGAACTATGTAATTTCATATCTTGATCGTTTTACATAATTTTATTAAAACGAATATTAACATAATGGGTCTGACGATACAAATGATGCGACCTAAAATCAATGGAAATGGTGAAGGCTATGTATTGATTTTCCGATAAAATATTTTTGCATCTGGCAATTATTTTATATTTTTCACCTAACGTGAAGAGCAGAGATGGCCTATAGATGTAGAAATAAACCTAGTAACCTAAATTACGCAATACGTCAGTAGCGACATCTTAACTTTATTTCAAGTAATGATAAATATTGTTTGAGGAACAGTATGAAGTACTAGCACATTATTGTAAATTATATAGTAACTTGTCATTGCTGATATTCCATTTCGAATTAATTTTCTTTTACTTTTACATCTTGCCTTTACTCTATCAACGAAAGTAATTCATGATTAAACATTGTCTTGTTTTTTAATGATAATCATGAAGGATTTAGTTATAAATGGTTATACCTGTGGATTTAATATGAATATGGGACTCTAAAGCTCAATTTTATAATAAAAATGCTTGCAACAAATAATTAACAATTTGTAACACGGATCCTTTATTATTTTTGTAGATTTTTGTATTGTCACAATTTCAACTAGATAAATCAGAAGTAATCAGAAATGTGTTTTACAGACTGAGGACTTTCTTTAATGAAAAAAAGGCAAATACACACATATAAACAACCAAAAATTTATATCCTCTTGGAATATGCATGTTCGTCTGACAGCAAGACTTGAAACTATATGGAACAAATGACAGATGGCGCAAAATAGTTAACAAATTTTTAAAAGTAGCATCACCTGACTCTATTTTGCTTGACTGATGGTTCGTTGTTTCGATTTTGAATTGTGGCTGATGTGATATTTCTAGTCTATCGTAATCTAACCTATGAACTTCAAATGGATCTTGTTAGAAATATGAATTTTAATTAATGTTCGTCATTGTATCGTAATTAAGTTTTGTTAATATAATAAGAAATAATTTCACAATATGAAAAAACGCCACCCACATAAACCTTCCAGTCTTAATTCTGTAATACCTGATAGTTTTAGTGCAATTAATGAACGACCTGTGGATGATATATCTTTACAATTTTTCTATAAACCACATACAATAACACTTTTAGCTGTATCAATTGCCGCTGTGATTTATTTTGCATTTGTCAGGTATGTTATCATTTTTATGAAAAATACTTTATCAATTATAACAATTTTTATTGACACTTCCAGCTAATGCTTTGTATTCTCAAAAATTATGTAAAGAAACTCGATGAATCATGATCGATCGGGAGTTTACGAAATATTTTAAAATATTGATTAAGATGAAGTTTCGTAATCACAAATGTATAACGTATTTGACGATTTCAATCTATTATTTATTTGTTGTTATTTAATTTCTTTCCTTTTATAAAAATTAAAACAAACACTCAAAAACATTGATTTTTTTTTAAATGTGAGATTTTTTACTGAAATACTTGAATAAACATAAATTTAAAAAATTAAATTTATGCACCTGTATTAATGTTTATTTCTAATGATTGCTTGAAAATATTTTATTTTAGAAATGAAACAAATACTCAGGACAACATATGGGCAGGAATCTGCTGTGTGGTATTTTTTTTTCTGATAATATCTGTGCTGACGTTCCCAAATGGCCCTTTTACACGACCACATCCTGCATTTTGGAGAATTGTTTTTGGAATGTCTGTATTATATTTATTGGCATTACTTTTCTTATTATTCCAAAGTTACTCTACTGTCAATTCAATACTCTATTGGATTGATCCTAGTCTCAGGAATTTTCACATTGATATGGACAAGGTAAGTTCACCAAATCTGCTAATAAGTTTTATGTATAACTACATTACATGTTAGGGATAATATATATGAGAACTTCAAATATGTTATATAACTAATTTGTTCCGCTCATAAGACTCAAAGAAACATTCCATCATCTCTTTATAACATTGTCATCAATATCTTATCACAATTTTTTTTATTTATCACCATTGCCAAATTGTTTAAACAAGCAATCTTGGGTTCAAAACTATGTCATAAAAATATATCCATTGTTGAAATTTATATGAATTAAAAATTCTACAATTATTAGGTATACTGGTATAACTGTATTTTGATAAGGAGTCAATTTTAACAAGGATGTGTATTTTATTATAAAAATATGTCTCAGTGGTAGAAAAATGTAGGTAACCGAAAGTAAAATAGTTATTTGTTGCAAATCATGCATTTATAGGTAACATTATTTCATAAATAAGACCACCGCTAGCGTAAACACTATTCATGAGAGCTCATTGTTATTGTGTTTATACTTTTAAGATTCACTCAATTCCTAATTTAAATAATTGACCGAAAATTATACGAATCAAGGTAACTGAAAAATTCTTTATAAGACATTAGATTGTTATCTAATGTCTATAATAAACATTTAATTTGTATAATGACACGGCAGATAATAAACAACTTCTGATTTTATTGTCATCATAGTTAAATATAGTATATTAATGATCTAAAGATATACAACGCTATTTATCCGATGAACATAAGGTTTACAACATACATAAGTATCATCACCTATGTGTTTAATTTTTATTTATTTAATTACGGCAAATTGTTAGATTTATTTAAAATATAGTGTTGTATAAATATGATATTTATATAATGCTTGCATTCTGCTAAGTCCACATTTGAAAATAAACTATAATTTAATCTTATCAAATTGTTCAATAGAAGTTTGCTCGTAACTTACTAAAATAACATTTCAATACAAAAAGTAACATTTCATTCAAATTCTTTGTATTTATTATATTATAGGAATATGGTGTCAACTGCTCAGACATTTCATTCACAAAAATCTGGTCTCACGTAGATGTGTTTGCCTGGGGTCACTTCTTTGGATGGATGTTTAAGGCTATTCTCATACGGCATATGGGAATACTTTGGGCCATATCCATAATGTGGGAGTTCACTGAGATTGCCTTCGCTCACCTTTTGCCTAATTTTATTGAGTGCTGGTGGGATGCTCTCATATTAGACGTGATAATTTGCAATGGTTTCGGCATTTGGTGTGGGCTTAAAATATGTAAAGCGCTTGAAATGCGCGAGTATAAATGGGTTAGTATAAGGTGAGAAAGTAATACTATTAATATAATCTTTTTTACAATATAACGAATGTAATGTTATAATTTTTCTTGATATCAACTTAATGTTTGCTTTTATATATAAATAAATGTGATCCACGTAAATTTTAATGTCCTTATCAATAAGTTCAAACAATTTAAAATTGAAATCTGCAGTAAAAAGAAGGTTGGAAGTGTGTTTTTTATCACCTACCTCATATAACTAAAAGATAGACTTGAATTTTTCAAAACAAATAGTAGTAGTAAAAGAATTTTTTAAGTAATTTCACTCCCAAAATAAACAATATTAAAACTTTTATATTGTGTATTTGCAAGCCCACATTGTTAAAATTTATATGCACAAGTATAATTTCTATAAAGTCGACATTGATTAAAAAGCTGTTAATTCCTTTTTAAGAGATATTTCATCAACGACGGGCAAAATAAAACGTGCGATGCTCCAATTCACCCCATTAAGCTGGACACCGGTTCGCTGGCTGGACCCGACTTGCACATATATGCGTTTCTTTGCACTCAGCCAACTTGTTGTCTTCTGGCAAATCTCTGAACTCAATACCTTTTTCCTGAAGCACATTTATGAAATGCCACCTTCACATCCACTCGTCATAGCTAGGTTGTGCCTCATTGGTGTTATTGTGGCTCCCTCTGTACGGTAAGTGTTAAAAAGTTAAAACATATTAGATTTAACAGTACACCATATTATTTTGAAAATATTCCTAGCTATAACTTACTTTTGAACATTGATGTTTATTGGTGCCATATTTGGTGATTCTATAAACATTTTTTAAGCTTATAACTTTCGTGCTTTTAAAAAGGCTAAATTATTTCTTAAATAAAGAGGAAGATAATAACTGTGTAGCTACACCTGCATATAATAAAAAGCTCAAGTTAATTTACTTATATAAAATATGAATATAATATATTGAGTTTCACTGTTCTGCAGCATGTTGCAGGACAAGGTTATACTAAACATAGGTATTTATTTAGAATTATTTATAAATTTGTTGGTATGTATTCTGCGCGAGTCCTATTTACTAATGATATTTTTTTAAATTTTAGAACTTATTCAATTTTTTAGTAAAAATCTATAAATTTCGCCTCTACTTTTTATTGGTAGCCCCTGGTTATATAACAGAATCAACAGTAGCTACTGAACTGCATTCACATAGAGTGAGTTCTATGTAAAATTAGTGTAGATATTTTATAAGAATGCATTATTTCTTAATCAAAATTGTAACTTTAATTTGCCAGTCACCTGTTTTGTATATTTATTGTTTTTGTTAATTATTAGAGTGCTTTATAAGACTATGATTCACGTTTTAAATTTATAATTATTCAAAATGTAATAATTGTTGAGAATAGCGAATTTTTTAAAATTACTCTCAAGATGCTTAGGCCCCTGTGAAACAATGTGATTATAAGGGACGTGACCAAACTGTTTGTATAAAACGTAAAGAACTTCATCTTCTACATTTTAAGTTAGTCTTTTTGTCGATAGCAGTAGGCAAAATAAAATTATAGATAAAAATATAATGGACCAAAAAAATTACTCGGAAATTTAAAAATGTCAATGATTTAAAAATTTTTTAAGTGTATAAATATTCTCATAAAAAGTTTTTTATTATTTTATTAGAAAGTAATTTTTATTATTTAATAACAGAAGTTTGCTAATAAAACCACTATCAAATAATTTCCTTTTTAGGTTTCTGTAGTAAAAGAAGGAAATCTCATAATTTCGTTGAAAATTTGAGAGTGTGGCAGCACACTCTCAAATTTTCTACAATTTTGATGTGCATGAAATTTTACAGATGCTTCATATAGAAATCTCAATAAATTTTAATATGTAACAAAATAAAATATGCATGTAAAGTTGGGGCCAAAATATTTCTCTCCGCGTCTTATTTAATTAGGCATCATTGATAATAAAGCTGTTTGTGAAACATTAAGCCTCGAAGTGACATGCAGTGAGTAATATTTGAATTGGTTTGAACATTTTTTAATAATCTGTGTACTAACATTTAATTAGAACTTTAAAATAAAATTACTTCAATAAATTGCATCAACATTTCAAGAGATATAGCCACCATGACATATATTTTTTATCTTGACTTATTAATGTAAACATAGTATCTGTCTATAAATGAAAGTATTATCTAAATTGATACTAAAATATTTTTTTAAATATGAGTACAATGCTGGATAGAATATTTGTAAATCCAGTAATAGAATAGATAATTAATTTTTTAATATAAAAATGTTAAACAAACTCTAATAAATAAACTTTTAATCTGCAATTATTAACCAAATTGTAAACAATGCGTATTATACGACAGACAATACTACATCTACGTGACAGACCCACGCTGTAAGCGTGTGGGTACACAATGCTGGGTGTACGGAGCCATAATGGTCACAGAATCCATGCTGTGCTTCAAGAATGGTCGCAAGCTCTTTGGCCAAGCGCAGGCTCTCAACATAGTTATATGGCTTCTTATTCAACTACTGGTTTCAGTTCTTTGCGTGTATGGGTGTGTTGTCTACCATAAGTACTTTGAGGTATGTGGTTAACAATATGTCAGTTTGATTTTGTTAACATTTGTAATTGTGCTTCAATTTTTAACTTTAAATTGGTTGGCTTTTTCATTACATTTTGTAACTTACGGGGTATGATATAGATATCGGTTGAAGAATTTGTTACTGCTCTTTCACAAAACGTTTGGTGGCGATAATTTAAATTTGTTTGTACTGGAAATGGGAAGATATTTTATTATTATATATTAAATATACACATTTTTAGTAGAATGAAACGTAGTGTCTAGCATAAAAGAATTAATTATTATTAAAAAATTAGGGCTATTGTTTCAAAGCAACATATTTAATCGATTATTATGGTCACTACGAACGTTGTTAAATTTTTATGTTGTTGCCTGTAAAATTCTGATTGTTTCGTTAATAAGATTAAAAAGATATGCCTAGTAGGATTGCTTATTGGAATAATACAACTATGAAAATTTAATTTCAATTATAATCTGCAAAGTGCTCGCGTTCTAAAAATTTTTTCTCAACTTTATTTATGTCATACTTTTTTTTTAAATTTTATGTATAGGGAAAAATGTGTTTGTATATTTATTTAGATTATAAATTATTCACATTGCGCCTCAGCGATCTTTACCACCTGGTTGGCTTTTTGATAACTTGTTTAAAATTTCTTCAGTTAGAATATATTTCAATCTTATTAGTTATTGGAACCTACTCAGGCAAGTCCCGGTTTCAAGTAACTTATATAAAAAGACAACTAGACATTCAAGCTAATGATTTTCTTCAATCTTTTAGTGCAATAAATGGGGAATGATATGTACAATAAAATCCAATATTTTAACCCTAGGCTACAGGCCTCATATGCTTTTGTTACCCAGTATACCTCCGAAGCATTGTGCTATGATGACTGTTTTGAAAACTTCACCGCGTTTCATTTTCAACAATTTTTCAGAGTTTAAAATTCAATGACGCGTGAAATCTTGTACTATTATGACAGATTTGTAGAAAATCTATGACATAAATGTCTGACCGTCTTGCTATAAGTTATGTTAAAATGAATCATTCTGTTATGCAATGGTCATTTAATTATTTTTAAAAGTTATTCGAACAAACGATAGTGCTAAAACTTTGTTCTTCATTCATCATATGATAGTTTTCCACAAAGATCGTTGTATTTTTTTGTTTCAATCAGCCAACAAGTTTTGCAACTTAATATTGCAGAACATAGAAAGAGGCTAGAAACATTGAGAAAATATGGACCACAATCTAAAAAGATGAAACGAAATGAAAATGATTTTTTACCAAACGCAAACTCAAAGTGGAGTTTGAGTTTAATAGTTCTTTTTTAAATACAAATTGTTTAATTAATTTAATTTATTTTAAAAATTTTATTCATTTGTTGCATTTTATGAAAAAAATTTTGAAACTATGTCTAAGAATTTTTGGCTAAGATTTGGTTAATATGTGTCAATTTAAACATATATTTTTGATTTTCAATAGTAAAACTGGGTATCCTCTTCACCATCATTTTACATTAGAAAGAAAACTTGATTAAAATAAAGATATAATTAAATTAAAGGTTTACATGATCATTTTTTTGAAATGGTATTTATAGCTGCTAATTCATTTTGTTTGTTGTATTTCTTAGATAAACGAACTGTAGCTACTGGAAGAAACTATATTTTATATCAGGATTGGATTAACATGTTATCATCTCATTTAATGCTGGGGATTTGTTTAGATACGTAATCTATCACTGTTGACGAGATTTTTAAAACAAAAAAAGCAATCCAAACATATGCCCGTAGTTCTGTATTTTATGGTTTTATATGTTGTAATCTATATTGGTCCATAGTCTTTTATCTCAAAGACAGTTGACATAATTAGATAATATTTATTTAGTACAGTTACAGTTAGTGACCTGAATGGAGGTTACAAAAACATTGATTTGATATTTTAAGAATAATTTGCGTCCTACATAAAGAAAGCTTCTAATGAGTAATCTATAAATTTAGAGAACTTGAATACAATCATGTCATATTTTAATAATTATTTATGAACCTATGTTTCTCCTAAAAAATCATGACCGATTCTTGACCGGTTTTACGACTCAATATTTCTAGCTTCTAAAATGTTCTGTATTTAAAAAAAATTCATTGTTTTTCATTGTTGCCTTTTTTTTGAGTGACTGAGTGCTAACTGCATGATACTCATTTCAGCAACCAAAGAAGTCATTAAATGATTCTAGCCCATTGCGGGCCAAACTAACAGATGCATCTAGCAGTTATGAAGGTAAGCTTTATATTTATTCAATTGATTTTTCACTTCACAGATTTTGATTTCATTGGTGGTGCTTTAAATATTAAGTGACTGATCCAGTCTCGACACAACATAACATTGTAATAAAATTTATTA
Source organism: Druceiella hillmani (assembly GCA_039881145.1). Lineage (NCBI taxonomy): Eukaryota > Metazoa > Arthropoda > Insecta > Lepidoptera > Hepialidae > Druceiella > Druceiella hillmani. The sequence goes on along the minus strand of JAYKKI010000008.1, from coordinate 12,759,329 downwards.
AATTATGATGAGGCATTGCTACTTTATTAAAAATATATAATATGTTATTTTAAAAATAAATTTATAAACCATATACAACTATCCAGTAGGAAATTAATAATGTAACTATCATACTGGCAACCATGATGAATTATTACATCATACAATTCCATAGAAACTGATAGTTTCTATATTCTCTTATATTACCATAAAGTCTTAGGTCACCTAGTGTTTGCTCTGCCTGTACTTTTTTCTGAACTACCCTTACTTATTTACCGTTTAAAACATTTATATATACACTATTGTTATAATCACCTTTGCCTTTATTCTTTTTTATGTTTGTTTTTTGACTTATTTTTGAGTTGTCCTTTAACATTATTTTTTAACTTAATTCCTATAATTTCTTAATATGTTAAAAGTATTTTTCCCGCTTAGATAAATTTCAACAATTTATTTTGTCTTCAACATTTATAAACTTACTGGCATTTCAACATTCTGTTACACGCTTTTAAGTGGTTAGACAAGAGATAATACAAAAAAATATGTACATATAATACAAACATAACTATATATACAAAAGGAACACAAACCCACATATATATATATATATATATATAAACGGAGGAAAGTTATCAAATTGCTCTCCCCTATCTTGCAATCACAAATTGGAGAATCTCTGATCAGAATCACAGCCTAGACAAATTTTTAGGAATAAAACAATGTGCCAATTGCATGTGAGACATCACTGAGGTTTATCTTTGGGGAAATACCTATTTTAATAACTAAGATTTTGAGGGTGTAGTAATTTATGCCTAGAAGCACCCAGACTCTGTAATCTGAGATGATCTTCACCACGCAGTTTGCCAATTGGAGAGCATCTAAGAGTGGGGCAAAGGAAGGAAATCTTAAATGATATTGTTATATCTAGGTTCACAGCAGCGTATCGTGAGAGGATCTGTAATGATGAGAATCTTCAATGGGATAAAGCTATTTATAGCAGGAGTCATTGTTCTTTAGGCCTATTGGAGGAAAAAATCCACATTCAGGAATGAGTGGAATCCCACTCAGTATGCCCTGTATATATTGTATTTTTGGAGAGACGAAGTTTTTATCATGTTTAAATTTAAGTATGGGAAAATGGTGACAGTGGGTAAAAGTAGTCGTATGATATCCTGAAGGAATACCTACAAGGAATATTGTAAATAAATTACAGAAAGTCGCTTGTGAGATCTTGCAATAGTAATCTTCTCTTTACAAATTAAGATGATTTGATGGTACTAAAAATACTAATGCTTATGATGTTATCTTGACCAGTTTAATATGTGTCACAACAACAGAGGTAATATTAATGTTTCTTCATCAGAAGTAATTTTAGTCATAATAAAATCTATTAATACAAAACTTGTGCTGTGCAGTCTATGCTTCCGTTGCACCCTGCAGCTATACAATATATGTTGTATTATGTAAATGCAGCACATGCACTTGTAGAAAGTGTTTGTCTGATTTAGATGTGGATCTTTGTGCACTCATTAAAATTATTTTGTTTTAAATCAGTATGCGCAAATCAGTATGCGCATAGATTAGAGATGCGTCAAATCGCAGACAACTTTAAAATTTTGCTTTTTACCAGTAGTATGATCTGATGTTGTTCAGCAGCTAATAGGTTTTCCATAAATTACAAATATTGACTTTCTATTACCAGCTTACAGTGAGTTAGCACACTCGAAACAACATGCATTGCATTGTTAAATATTTTAACAAATTTAACAATTACTAGTAGTAAAAACATGATATATATTTATAATTAATTTTTTTCTTTTGAAATTAGTTTCTCTAAATTTTGAAAATTGAGGAGAATTTGGTTAAAATAACATGGAAGGAACCAGTCATATAATTTGTTAATCTGTGTCAAGTTTTGTTTGTCGTCCATCAGAATTCTATAGATATTGGGTTATTACCAATTCTGTTTATGAAAATTTTGGCAGCATTTTAATTCCTCTTTTACTATAGGTTTCTTTAGCTATCTCTAGGATATGATATAATTGCTTGTTAGGCACAAATCAAGGAGCATCTGTTATTATCCTTATAATTTTTTTTTAAACTTTGGATTATTACAAATGTTGAAATAAGAGGCAATATCCCATATTGGATCCCAGATAACGATATTGTACAATAGAATTTTGTTTTCTAAGGACAATTGTAACTTGTGACCCAATAGAGTTTTCCCAGCTAAAGGCCGAGTGCTTTCGTTTGGTAAATATGTGCTTCCACCAGGTTAACCTTCTGTAGAGGTGGATGCAAATATACTCTACATGGCCTGCTTGTGGGACTTCTATGTAGTTCGGCTTGACTGATGGGTTATAGGCATGTCTCTATGAACGAAAAAATAATATTTGGTTTTGTTTCCTTTGATCTTTTTTAATTGGTTTAAAATATTATTAAGACTTCCCTGCAGCGCTGCTGAAGTGCCTTTTGAATCTGTACGTATGATTAAGATGGCAGTGTCATTTGCAAAAGCACTGGTAGTGATTTGTTATTGGCAGATCAGATGTGTACATTAGGTAGTGTATAGGGCATAGTATCCTGCCTTGTGGGACTGCGAAAACAATAGGACGGAGCTTGAATATATATCGAAATAGGAGAGAATATCTATATGAATGAGAAAGTGGCCCTCTTTTAAAAGAAACTGTTCTATTTAGTAAATACTGTTTGGGATGACAATTTTTATATAACAGTTCTTCATGCCAAACAGGATCGAATGCCTTGCATATATTCAAGAAGATTGCAATGCAATATGACTTGGATTCAAATGTTTTGCATATTTTATCTACCAATCTGCCAATTCGGTCTTTTGTCACGTGTTTATTGCGAAAGACAAAGACCCAATAATTGAATGAATGACTTTCATTTCTTTAACGAAGAGAGCCATACGTTTACATAACAGCGACTCATTTATTTTTGAGCCCTTGGGCCATATCTTACTGGATTCAAATTGCTTCATAAACAAAAGTATGTACATATCACAGATGCATACATACACAAAATTATGAAAACATTCTGAGATAATGATTTTCATCTTCAAGGGAGGCGTACCAAAATTGCAGTGCAATCAGTTGGTTATGTAAACAATAGGCTATTTGACTTATATTGTAAAACTGTTTTAAATTATTCTGTATTGACAACAGCATATGATTATAAGCACACTACATTTATATTTCCAGGATGTATGTCGCATTTTTCATCAAAATCGCTTTTAAAGTTTAAATTACCAAACTCGTGAACAAAAATGCAGTTTCTTGATACGTGACGTCACACATGTGTAAACGTAATAGTCCTGCATGCTGTAGGGACATATTATTTGTTAAAATATAATTATTATTAAATTTGATATGACATGAAAGAATATACATTAAAAACGACGTATTTAAAAAAAATCTGCAACTGGCGATTATTTATTATAAAAGAATCAATTTAAAAAAATTTCATACCTGATGCTTTTGTTTGCGAGGAAATATGTTTTAACCTTTTTTTTTCACTTTTACTTTTATTATTTAGGGCTTATTACACAATTTAAAATATTCATATAAATTATTAAGTATTTATAATAGGAATATAAGTAATTTTATGTATCCAACTTGAATATCTACTTAACGTGTCAATTCCAACATCTTGTTTATATGGTACTATGTATATATATTTCTATTACATCTTGTTTATATGGTACCAACAACATTCGGGAAACAATAAAGTCTATTTGTCTATTGTTTAAATTTCTAATAATATTATAGTGTTTGCGTGCGTTGTCTATGTGTTATGTTAGTTAAATATTAAATAGTTTTACCCTTTTTTATTTTTTTTTCATCTACTTTCATTTTGTTTTTTTAATTACAATAAATTATTTTTATTGATTTTTACTATTTTATGTGTGTATACATATATATAATGTATGTCTTTTTATACAATACACAGTACGTAATGAATTCATATTATAAAAAAAATTATACTAAATGCAAAACATGATAGATATAAATTTAAAAAAAAAGGAAAAGGATCATAAATTAAATATTTAAAGATAGTGGCTACAATCGGTGTGTTCACAAACTTGTGACGTCATCTGACTTTTAACCAATAACAGGGCATTTGCGACGCTGATTGAATATAAAAAAATATTGTGATTTCTTTACATTTTTTTACAAAAGAAAAACTTATTCTTTCGAAAATACGCTTTTTTGCTTTACAATCTAATAGGATGACCACAAATTGTGGTATATTTTCAATGTTGTCAAATAGCCTATTATAGCACTCTCAGAAAACATATTTCTACATTAATATATGCCAAATTATTTGTCTCGCAGTGCAATCGAAACGCTCCCCAGAAAACTTGTCGAGAGATGCTAAACAACACTTAAATTTTTTTGACCCAAGAAAGTAAAAGCACCCTCAAAGACAATTTAGATAAAAGAAAATGTTAGTCACGTCCCAAAAAAATTTGCAAGTTTAATTTTTATTTATGTAGTAGATGTTTCTTGAAACCTGGATAAATTGAAAGACAAATATTTTATGATAATTCATATACTTAATTTTATATACAAATAAAATAATAAAACTTAACAGTTGTTTCTGCTTTTTGGTGTGAAAAAATAGCTCAAGTTTTAAGCAAATTTTCCAATATTTTAAAAGCTACAGGAAGGTTGGAATAGCTGAAAAAAATAAACATGTAGCCAGAGAAGCAGATGGTGAAAGTTTCAAAACTTTAAAAAATGATCTGAAATTAAAGTATCAATCATTTTCATATGCAAGATATGAAGATGATCATTTTTTGGTGTGCTTATATGTGCACAAAGTAAACTACAATACGAAAATATAAACCTAAACTTTATTATTGTACTATTATTAGTGCTTATTTAAAAAATTTGCTTTTTTCCCATTATAACAACACAGGAATCTCCCTTAAGTTATTACATTGTGTATGGGATGCCTACTTATGTCAATGACGTTATTTTAAATGGATACATTATACTTTTATATAACAGAAGAAGAAATAACTGTGGTATGTGCACTCCCCGTGTACACGCAGACATATTAAAAAAGAGAGAAAGTCAACAATAGTATATGTATAAAAGAAATACTTGTAATGAAGTCAAGATAACTTACCTTGTCTTTTAAAGATGCTTTTTAGAGCACTAATGTCTATTCAATATGACGTTATTGACTTGTATCCATTCTCAAAATAACTGATGGACATTTCAGTTTTATTTATATATTTATTACATACATACATAAATTTAGTTCTATAGAAACTTTACTATTGCAGTCTTAAACATACTTGTATAAATTGAAATATTATTCTCCAATGATTACATTAAATTATTTCTGTTTCACAGAGAACCATAAAGAGGATACGCCAGTACCTGATGGGGTATTGAAACGTCGAACAGTCACGACAAGTGATTAGTTTAAAATGAACAGCTAATGGCATTTCATTGGATGAACCGGGGAATCTATCTCTTCATCATTAAATGTTACTGACTGTCATCGTGTCATAGGTAGCTAGAGCACGAGAGAAACTTTGGGCATGTCCAAAGCTCCTTGTATATTACCAAATATTTTATTATCCAGTGTTATTAATATGTCATTATTATTGACTTTAAAGGTTTGAGGCAAAAATAAAATGACATGTTTAAAATCTTTTTATGAAAATAATAAAAAGGCATCTTGCCTTGGTTAAATCTAAAGGGTGACTCTTAGGAAGAATTAATTCTGCTTTAAAGAAGCATGTATATAAATGGACAAATTTTTCATTTTAAATATAGCAATATTTTATTGTGTTTTGTAGAAATGGCAAAGCTAGTAATGTGTTAGCAATCTAATATGCATCTTATTGTTTCTTGTTATTTTAATCTATTTATTTATTCTGTCTGATGGATTAAATAATGCCATAGACTATATTATAATTGAAGTTGATCTGCTTAGATAATCATTAAATCTTCTAAATGTTACTGTTTTCTTGTGAAAGATACATTCAGAAACAATTTAATTGCGTTAATAAAGTTTTACGTTTGTTGGCAATTACTTCCCACCACACCCCCAATAAGTTTACTCAGCGTAATGACACAACTTTATATAAATGTGTCCAGACATGATCATTTTTCACATTATTAGGATGTACATAGGGAAGTCATCTGAGAATAAGAAATGTATTTTTAATTATTTGTGGAAACATAGATTACAAAACCTTTGTATCTGGTACAAATTATCGTCTTACTTAAAAATATAAACATATAATTTAGAAAGATTCATTAAGCTGTTAACCCAGTGCTCCAACTGTTCTGATGTTTAAAATTATGGATTCGCAATGGTTTCTAACTATACCATATTATTTATTTCTCGTCCGATGCTCTTACTTTTTATGATTAAAACTTAGAAGTTATGGTTTTGGTTAAGAACTAATGAATAAAAGACAGTGATACTTAATTTTGTTTTAATATTTTTTATTGAAAAAATACACATAACGTATTTATACATTAATAACATATTACACACACATACTATATATTAAATAGCCCAAGAAACTAGAAATATATGCATATGTACAAAAAATAAATAAATTAAAAAACAGGAAAGTGTAAAAAGTTTTCGTAGTGTATTTAAAGAATAAACGTTCACATATAAGGCTATATCATAATCAGAAAATCATTCTTAAATCTCTTAACAGCCACACCTTCGAGCGGTATTCTTTATTTGACTTGTAATTTGTTCAGAAAAATGTCTTTCAATCAAATGGACATATTAATATGTGTCAGCCAACTTTATACACTTCCGTAAATCCATCGCCTGAGTCTACAACACCTACATTATGGACCCTGATTTTTTTATCATATATCAGTAATTTTCCTGTAAATGTATAATCATAAGTCTAGTACTTCACTAGAAAAATAGTAAAAAAAAACTATTTGTCTAACATTTTGGTAAATTAATGAACACTAATATTCTGGATTTAACTTCATTGCGCTGCAGTATTTAGGAGGTTTTAAGATATTTGGTTGTAAATTTCTCAGAATCATATGCTAATTTTTATTTTTAAATTTATGAATCTAGAAATAAAATGACATTCAGTTCTGTTTAAGATAATAAAAAAAATAATTGACAAAAAGTAAATAAAAAAATAGAATATAAAAAAAAGAGAACACACCTGGTGTTCTCTTTTGGACCTGGGTTATACCAATGTACTTTTAAGGCATAAGCCGCCTCACTTTACAACTCAATGCGTTTACCTAAAATCTCATTTAAAATAGCCATTACATATTCGATGGTAAGTTGCCACAGCTATGTTGAGAAAGATGGCATCGTTCATTAACCCCAGAATTTTTTTGAATTAATTTATGTAATATTTTGGTATAATTACCATCCTAAGGTGTTTTATCACATCCAAGAATTGCAATATACAAATTGAAATGATTTTTTTAGCAATGATACATGACAAATTACATGAAAAATTACATTACTTGAAAAATGATTTGGTAGATTCTATTACATCATTATCAATGACTAAGTAAATCTGCTATGTAAAGTACAACTCGTCATTGATGTTGTCAGAAATATGTGAGATTTCTTGCTCGTTATTCTGATAATGAACAAATATGTTTTGTATCTTTTAATTTCAATAATAAGCTCATTTCATTAAAACAGATTTGTTCTGATTTTTGATAAAATTCCTAATCTATTCTGACATTTTTGTTTGATGTCAGTTTTGTCTTGACAAATTATTTCTGCAGTGACCTGAGTTGATATTTTTTTATTTCAATTGTTTAAGTGATAAATTCTGTACACATAAAGAGTAGAATTATATAGATTTTCCTATCCAGATTTTATTGCTACTTACATTCTCTATGTATTTGATTCACACGAAGTATATAAATATTATGTATCCAAGAACTCCTGCTAGAATAAAGATATTTCTCTTTCACAAATGCTTATATAATGTTTTGAATTTTTCTGCCAAATTATCATCGGATCTATTTTGCAAGTTTTTTGTTACTTATTTTGAGATGAAAATTTTTATCTGTCAAGTAAAAAGATTTGCAACTTAATCCAAATTGTCTCACGTTTATGGGTTTGTAAAATTATGGATTGACATTTGTTTTCCTTGAAAAATAAGACACTAATTAGTGTTTTTATGGTACCTTGTAAAATTACATGGTGAAAAAAAATATTAATTTCTTTGCGTCTGTCCATTTCCAAGATCTAAAACACTCTTATTTGTGAAAGATCACTTCATATATTTTTTTTGTTCTATGATCTATTATGTAAATTTTCCCCCTAAAAACTGATCGAGGATATAAACAGAATTTTTATTTGCCAGAAGATTCCAAAGTTTTTACAAGTATTGAAGGAAATTTTGTATTGAAGGTTTAGAAATCCAATGATCTTTTTATCATCTCTTTGACCATCATCATTTAGGTTTTTATGGTGGTGATAGTGAAATATATATATCCATAAATGTGATCGCTATGTGGTTACAAAAATACTTGCAACCCTTTTTTTATTGATATAATTCGTAATAATTACATAGCCCACTTTACATTTGTCCTGTGCTGTTAATAATATGCAATTGACAGCAGTGGAAAGTTTAAATCTATAATGAATAATTTATACAATGGCTCACACATCACTATAATGAAATTAAAATACCTCACCTAATAGTGTACCTTAAACCCCCCTCCCCAACATCTTATAACATTCTGCCAATTCAATTAATTTTTTGTTTGGGCTTAGTACGCTTATTGTGATGATTTATACACGCATTCCGTTAAACTGAATCCATATATTATAAAACATTCTATATTTTTAGTATAAGAAGTTTAATTACATTGACTGTGCTCATACTGTCTGGCACATTTTTTCTATCACTGTCACATATTTTTTTGTTTTACAAAAATACAATTTTGATCGAATTGGAAAAAAGATTTTACTAAAAAACTGAGAACCTCTGTCAATCTATATCTACCACCATTCATGTTTAAATAGACCATTGTTAATTTTAGGTTCAATATTATTTCTATTTTAACAGAATCAAAATCTATGTTTTAGCTTTCTGAATCAAGTCTCAGTATCATATACGGCTGTTTGACAAAAGTGTGTGCATTGAAACTCAAAAATGATTTGATATAAGGCATTAACAAAAAAGAAATCGACACTGTGATTTCAACCATGACTCTTCATTATTAATAAGTTGTATAGTCGTTTCCGTCATTAATAATTATACGGCATCTCCTAATTTCTTCTAATTTTATTAAACAATCGGCGGCCAATGACCTCTATATAAGTTGAATGTGGCAAACATCATGTTCCAGGTTTTTCTCTCAAAGCTTTCCCTTAAGAATTTCTAAAGAATTTGCATCTGGTGACTGCAATGGCTAATCCAAAATGTTAATATAATTTTTTTTTATTTCAATGCAGTACAACGATGGCTCTAATATTTAGGTTCATAGTCTTCTTGCTGTAGCTGATTAACATTTGTCTTTATAAACACCTGTGAGCTGATAATGATCTCCGATATATTTTGTCATACAATTTTGTCAGTCAATTTAGCGGGTGTTTAAGGGTCTGTAGACCGAGCCTATCTGTAGACAATGGAAAATTAATGAAATAACGTGCCCAAAGAGTAGCTTCGCCTGAAAAATTATGTTGTCCCAATCTCTATCAAATTTTTTTCTCACCCAAGGCATTTTTTGGTATGCTTTTTGGATAGTATCTTTACTGTGCATTAAAATTTGCTTCATAAGACAATAAACATCTTATTAATGAACCTACCAAGCAATATCAAATGAGAATTTTTGTTAACCCTACTCTGTCCTCCTTTTTCACTTTTATCTCACAGAAACGCATCTTCATAACTTATGACATATGTCTTATGAACGAGGTTGAACGACAACCGAGACTTTCAATCCTGGTGGAACGATTCTGCTAACTGCTTGTGTTTGAATCTACTCTCTAATAATGTCTAGGCAAAAAAATTTTCTGTAGATGCTTTTGTCAAACAGCTGTATGTAATAACCAAATAGTTTTGTCCTTTAATAAATAATAAAAATGTTATAGAAAATGAAAAAAAGTGTTGTTTATATTGAAATAATTTATTTGAAACATTGTGAAATGATTTCCTCAATAGAATTAGAAAAATTTTCCATCTCAACCAAAAGATGCTGTTGTAATCTAGCCACTTTGTTGATGTTCCTAGCGTCTTTTCATGTGCCTATAGAGCATTGTTGTAAAGATGTTTGTTATTAATGTAATATAATTGTAATTTCTCATTAAATGCTCAACCGTTTGCATAATTTATACAAATGTTTTATTTTTTTATTATCTGCCTTTTTCTTTTTCTCAATGTCTTGTCATACAGAGTGTAAAATCAATGTTTTATATAAACATTATTTTCAAAATTATTTTCATGTACTAAACAGTCTGGTAACATTTTTCAATTGAGCTTCATTACTCTTTTATAATTTTGTTGTTCTGAATTTATCAGGCTTTGCATGTTTTCCTGCTTAAGTGATAAAGTATTCATAACTAAATCAAAAAAGTAAGTTAAACTACTGGCTTGCTACACCCACCCCCCATCGAATAGTTTTGCAGAGCTCGATAATGATCCAGTTACAACCGAAATACAGCTACCAAATCGAAAAAGTCAGCAATATTCGATCACTAACTAAAATGTTAGAAGAAACAATACCAGAGATTTGAAATTAAGATCCTTCAATCAGAGTGGGTCAAAATACAGGTAAAAATACAGAATCATATACAACTGTATATAGGGAATTGATGAAAAGCAACACTGAATCCTTCTCCTATCAACCCAAAGAAGAGAGGAACTTCTGAGTCGTCGTCAAAAATTTCCATCCCTCTACTGATGCTGAAACATAAAGTCAGGATGATCTTGTACAGCCACTTACCATGTGGCTGGCATTGACCTCATACCACAGTCTAATAATAAGGATATTTACAACGTAAAGAGTATACTTAATTGTAAAATTAGAGGTACTTAGGCCCAAGCGAGAAATCCCACAATGTTTTGTCAACAATACAGACACACCAAAAAATTTTGTCATTAAAAGCCAAAGTGCATGGGCGCCCATCACAACAAATATTGCCCTAGAAAAGAGTGCTCAGATAAAGTGCATTCTCTGCTATGGTAACCAGCTGACTACAAAGCCAGCATAGTCTAGAAAGAGTTCAAAAGATCCACTACCCGCTTCTTAGACAGGGAAAATCTTGGAAACCAATCCCACAAATAATTATGCCACAGTCAAAGGAATCATCAGACTTATGCTGAGCTTTACAGCAAAACCTGTCACTAAAACACTAATACAACCCAAAATAAACAAAAGAATGAAGATGCTCTACTAACATTAAATGAAAAATGCAAGCCTTAATGAAACAAATGCTAGTCCTAACAAAGTTACTAACTGAACTCATGTCGAATATGACATCACACTCAAACCACTAAACATTTGTGTATGGAATGCTAATGGCCTGTCAAACTACTCTGAGGAGTTAAATTATTTCTGAAAACACAAAAAATTTACGTAATGCTTATTTCCGAAAACCCAGTTCACCAGCAGGAGCCACTTTAAAATACCCGTTTACTCACTATACCACATAATGCACCTGGATGAAAAAGCTTGCGTTGGATCAGCAATTCTAATCAAGACTAACATCAAACATTATCAGTCCCCTTCCCCAAGAATACAGTCAAGTGACTAGCATTGTTGTATCGAATTGGACTAGTAAATTAACCTTCTCGGTATCTTACTGTCCAAAAAGACATAAAATCAAGAAGGCAAATTTTGAAGAATACTTCATATCGCTAGGTAATTGATTCATAGCTGGCGGCGACTATAATGCCAAGCATACATATTGAGGATCAAGACTAATACTACCCAAGAATACCTTCAAGTGACTAGCATTGTTGTATCAGATTGGAACAATAAATTAACCATCTCGTCATCTTACTGCCCACCAAGACAAAATCAAAAAGGCAAACATTGAAGAATACTGCAAAATGCTAGGTAATTGATTCATAGCTGGCAGTGACTATAATGCCAAGCATACATATTGGGGATCAAGACTAATACTACCATGTGAGCGTGAATTCTTGATATGTGTCTAAGACAACAATTTGGGTATACTCTCAATAGGGCAGCCTACATACTGCACACAGACCAAAATAAATACCAGCCCCAATAGATTTCTGCGTGATCAAAGGAACCTCTGATAAATATACCTCTTGCAGCAGTTGTCACGGAATATCATCAGACCACTCACCCATTATTGTAAACCTGTCCACTACCCTTATAGAAAAAGAACCTAAGTCCGTCCGTCATAACTGCAAGACTAACTGGACTCTATATCGGCACCTTATTGATACGGCATTTGCAGAACTGGTGAGGCTCAAATCAGAACATAACATTATAGTTGCTCAATAGCAACACTTTACGAAACTTGTGCAACATGCTGCTTGGAAATCTACACCACTGAAAACAAACACTGCCAATACTCAACATGTAGCCAAACATCTATTGAAACTAGTATCTGGAAAAGAAAACTCCGGATGCGGTGGCAGGCGCAATTGAAAAAACGACTAAATCATACTATTAGAAAGCTCAAAAATGCACTTGAACAAGATTGTGACACCAACTCATTATGGAAGGCTACTAAAAAGCTAAAACTGCCTCAACATCCCTGCCGATGCCCGATGGGAAATGGGCCGGCACAGACACTGAAAAAGTGCTAATCTTCTCTATGCACTATCAGCGTTCAAGTCTCACCCAAATGAATGCCCACCTGAGTTGGAAAAAGAAGGCTGTGACTTTCTGGCAGAAGAATCTACTCCCGCTGAGGTGGAAAGAGACATATCCAAATTCACAAAGAATGAAGTAATAGGTGCAATTAAAAAAATCCACTAAGAAATCTCCCGGCTACGACCTCATCACAAGCTGCTGAACTGCCACTCTCCGAAATAAAATTACTCACATCTGTTTGTAACACCATGCTTAAACTAAAATTCTTTCCACCTCAATGGAAGGTAGCAAAGATAATAATGATTCAAAACCTGACAAAACAACCTGACCACCCTAAATCATACCATCCCATCAGCGTACTTCTAAAGTGTATAAGGCATTGCTATTGACTCGCATGATGCTAGTGATATGAGATAAACACCTTACACCTGATCACCAGCTTGTATTCCAGCACAAACATGCCACTTTAGATCAAGTTCACAGATTCGCAGACGAAATAGTAAAATGCTTCGAAGGCAAAAAGTACTGTGCAGCCGCATTATTGCTTTGACTGCGTGTAGCACAAAGGATTATTACACAAGATTAAAGCGAGCATGCCCCCATATTTATATGCAACTGTCAAAGCCTTCCTAATAGATAAACACGTCATGATTCAGTGTGGAAATGAAGTGACAAACCTGTGTCCAATTCAGCAGGTGTCCCGCAGGGAAGTGTATTCAGCCCAATTCTCTACCTATTCTACACCTCAGACTTGTCCACATGCCCAACAATCACCACTAGAACATTCGCAGATGATACAGCCATTTTGGCCTCACACAACGAGCCAAAAACTGCAGCAAAAATGCCACAAGACGGGCTAGATAGTGTAGCTATTTGGCTAAAGAAATGGCAGATTAAGGTGAATGAAAACAAATAGGTTAATGTCACATTTATACCCAGGCGAGACATCTGTCCCCAAGTTAAATTAAACAATGTTGAAATACCCCAAGCGGACCACGTAGGTTACCTTGTTCTACACCTGGACAAAAGACTAACTTGGCAAAAGCATTTATTCACCAAACGGAAACAACTTGGTCTTCAGCTCAGAAAGCTCTATTAGCTCATCGGGAGTAAGTCCCAGCTATCATTGGGAAATAAACTGCTACTCTATAAACCTACACTTGAACAAATTTGGAACTACGTACGGCTTTCAGCTGTAGGGTACAGCTCCAATCCAATATCGAGATAATCCGAAGATTCCAGAATAAAATGCTGCGGATAATTACAAATACCCCATGGTGTGTAACCAACCAACAATTGCATAAGGAGTTACCTACAAAGGAAATCGATAGACACAAAGTCATACAAAGTCAGAATCATGCACCACCCAAATAAACTTGCGCAAAAACTGATGGATAATACCCGAACCAAACGCCGATTAAAATGTAGAATTCCCAAAAGATGTGCTTCAATAAAAGTACATAAATATTCAATTTGAGATGTAACATAGATTGTCGTCCTAAACCTGTCCAAGCAACAACCGACAAACTTACCGTTCATTGTCTCAGTGTGGTGACATTTTCAATATTTGAGATGATAATGTACAATCTGGTAATCTTTCTATAATTGAGCTTCAACTACACCTTTATAATTTTCTTCTTCTGGTTTTACCACGCTTCATATTTTCCCCATTACTGTTCCTAATTTACAAAAACAAAACTAAATATTTTTTTTTAATTTTTAAATGTTTGACATAATAATGTAATAGTCTAGTAACATTTCTGTAATTGAGCTTCAATTACCCCTATATAATTTCATTGTTTTGGATTTATAGACTACGTTTGGTCCCTCTAATGTTCATAATTTACAAAAAAGTTCAAATATTTTTCCATTTTTAAATGTTTGAGATGACAATATTTTTATAATTTGCTCTTTTTAATTCATTGCTCTTTTTCTGCTGAAAGTATTACTACACTAATTAGTAAAGTATTACTAACATAACACAAAGCTCAGATATTCCACAAACACAAAGTTACATAACACAAAGTTCACTCCAATCATTATACAATAAATATTAAATATTACACCTATTTTTAAACTTTCATAGAATGACAAATATAGTATTTCGATATCATATTTGAATGACAAAAAAAAGAAGTAACAATTTTGTTATATCAAAGAAATAATCCTAAATTGTCTCTTACAATTAAAGAACAGAATCTTCATATTTACCTGGTGTGTTAATGTTTAGTAACAAGACATTGCAAACGGAAATTTGAGGGTAAAATAAAATAATACAAGTAAAATATAAAATATCAAATTTATTTCTTTCAATATGCTAGAAATATTTAACATAAAGCACGCTCAGCTGTGAGAATATATACAAAAAAAACTTCTGAACCACTATACATAGTGCAAATGAAGTGGTTTCACCTCCAAAGTACACATTATTTACAAATTCACCATGCATAAAATTTTCTCAATATTCACAGCTTACTACTTAATTATCTAAGTCACAAAGGAATGATTCAAATCTAAAATCTTATAGCATTTTAAATAATTTCTTTTCAGGCACATCATGTAAACACTGTCAAAATAATTTTTACTAAATTCACTACTAGTCAATCAAATAAGCCACGTCACACACTACTGTTAGTCGACCGTAATCAAAACAATCAAACGGTATTCAAAGTTACTTTTGTATGCCAAAATTCCACTGAATCTTGCTTATAGTAAGGGAAGTACTATAGATTCACTTAAAGTACATCCTGAAATTAGATTAACACTTGAGTTTATTATAAATGCTGTAATAGTTTCATTGATTGGTTTGTCTTTCTGTTGCTCAATGCTGATGCTCAAATCAATTGTGACAGTCTCGTTCTTAAACACATACGTGTGAAGAACAACAATTTAACGTATTGGCTTCCAAACGAAAAATTAACTCTTACCGAGGGTCACTGGTGTCTCGCACAAGAGCCAACGTGTCTAATTCAAAAAGTTATAAAAATTTGTTTTGTAACGACAGTTGATTATTTTACAAGAGTGAAATATTAGTCTGAAGTACGAATTACACAGTAAAAAATAAGTACTAATACTTGAGCATCAATCATCAATAGAATTTCATCACTCAGATTTTGGTAGGTAAGCCTAACCGCTCATAAAAGCCACTCTAGGTTGTGGAACATTCATAATTGTCAAACACTGTTAACTGTACTATCATAAATAGACCAAGCTTGTAATTAGCTACAAGAATTTACATAATAATATTATTTGTTAAATGACATTGCTCGCCCCATTTCCATATTAAACATAAATATACCTGTAGGCAAGTAGAACTAGTTATTTAGAAAATATTCATAAAATTTGCTGTAGCCTTGTCAGTGCACTTAACAAATAATTGAGTGGCAACAATCGTACAAAAGTTACAACTTAAAGCTACCTTCAAGACACCTAAAATTTTATAGAATGAATAATATTAAAGCAAAATCCATCGAACAATGAATGTTATAAAGTGTACAAAGCTTAAATATAACATTAGTATCACCGCTGGTGTATATTGTATAAATATAATAAAATACAATTTGTAGGTAAGTATAAAATGTGTTTGTACCTATAATTCACATAATTTATGCAATAAAATATTAATAGCACTCATAGATACTCTGTTTAAATTTAGTTAACACTAAAATCACATTCGTTTGGTATATATTTTAGGCAAACTACGGCAAATTTTCTATCTAGTTTTAATCATTGAAAAAAATCAGCTTAATTTTAATAATACCCCACTTTGCAATTCTCATCATCAAAATAAAGCAAAGTAAGTGTCCAGCTATTATCTCACAGCTGTGATTTTTTTTTATATTAATTCATTGCAATTTTACATATTCCTCCACCTGTGACTTCCATAAAGTATAAGAGACATAAGGTAATATTTTATTAAAACAATATATAGAATAAAATATATTCCATTTTAACTCCAAAAAGCTTGTTATATTTGTTAATACATAACTAATGTATTTTTCCAAGCTCATTCCTCTAACTGTACTTGGATGAAATTTCCTTTTTACATTATAATCATGATAATCAATGAATCTTCAAAGGTAACCTATCTTCCAATTAAATGTGGCAAGAAAACTTATGAAAAATTCTAAAAATACGAATACATTTTAATAAATCCAAATGCAACAAATTTTAATTTCAGAGATCTACATTTATCTAAATCATTTATTGACAAGATATTGTAAGCTGCTATAACAAAATGCCAAATTAAGCTTATGTGTTGATATGATGATGCCTATTGTCGTTTTTCTTTCATGGGATACATTAAATGATGATTTCCGCTACTTGTGTTGCTTATAATTTTTCCAAATATGCTCAGTGCCCCACCGTGATAACTGTAGTCTGCTGATGAGTAAATTCAATTCAATATAAATTTTTTCTTATTTTTATAACAAATATGTAAAAGTGAAATAAATGTCTAGTTTGTGGGTAAATCAAATCCCATATAATCCATCTTCCTGATATAATTCCCTTTTGTTTCACACAAAAGGGAATTATATCGGGAAGATGGCTGAATGGATTTGCAACTGCCATAGTATCGATTATAGTTTATACCATATTCTTGTGGCCAAATGCCAGAAGATTCATTAATTGGTTTGTGGCATGTCGACATAAAATTAGCAAATTAAAAAAAAAATAGTTGTGTCGTAAAGTATTCTTATAAAACAATGTTAATACAAATATAAGTAATTTCACCAGTTTATATGAGCTCGTATATCATATTGAAGTTAATGTAAAAAAAAAATTTATTAATTATCTTTCGAACTTTTGCATAGTCTATTCGTAATTAATTAATGCCCATTTCTAGAAAATGCGATGAATTTTTATAGAAATATAATTCACAATTGGTGCAGAAAAAATTAATAGAAAAAGTATAATATATATTGTAAACTTCACTTGGTCCAGCTTCTAACTAGCACATATGCACAATTAAAGATTTAGCATAGATTATTTTAATTATTTCCTAATTATTGAACAAATTAAAACAAGGCAAAAAAACCGTGTCACAATCCACAATGATGATTTGAAATCTTTAGCAAATAAATGTTTTTTGTAAAAACTAGTCAAATAAATATCAATCTATAAATGAATATATCATTAAACAATCAAATAAATATCAAACAGTAAAGAATTTAACCATTAATATAATTATTTTTTACATGTCAAATATACTCCTATTTTATAATAATTTTTAAATATAGTCTTTTTATTGCGTTGTACAATCTTAACAATGAAACTATGTCTTGTGTCTTTAAAATTATACAATTTAAAATATTTCGTTGTCTAATTGTTAATGGCAGTCATTTATTTTCATGAGAGATGATAATCTGAAATAACATCCATTGAAACTTGATTTATACAAGAGTATTGATACAGAATGTAATTAAAGGCCACAATCTTAGATATATTCTTTAATTCCATTTTTATAACTCCACAAGCTTGTTAATCAAGTTAAAAAATTGACACACTAATAATTGCAACTTATTGTGTCATTCATTTATTAAATTTCAGTTTCAGATAACACCAAAAGTTTTTCCATATTTTTTTTGTTTAAAAAATATTTAGAAAATTTTAATAATCGTATATAACATAAATAGCTTGCATACACGTCTTAAACTTTTGTTAATTTTTGAATTATGTTAAAAATATTCAATGCTTATATAATCTACAAAGTCATGTCTTAGAATAAGCAGAAAAAGTGAGATTAAGCATGATATATTTATTGTGCATAATAATTTTGTCGATTTAGACATGTTCAATGCAGGTAAAGAAATTTAATCCAGTCAACTTCATTACCTTAACTCTACACAGTTTTGTATTGTTGGATTGCTTAAGCTTTAATTACAAAAGAAATGATTACTATCACACAATGTGTTTATCACTGAATCCTAACAAACACTATATTTTGGAAAGTTTACTAATTTCGGAATGTAAGTTTTTAAATAGTAAAGGGCAGAAAAAAATATAGGAAATACTAAAAGTAAACTTTTAATGAGAGTTTTAAATTGAATGAACTTGTATCATAACTTATATCTTTAAATTTAATGACTCATACATTCATATGTACACAGTGTATAATCCACAATAAACTGTTTCATAATGAAAACATTAAAATAATTGTGATTCTGGGGTAAGCAATTTCTGTTTTAAAAATGAATTTTTACTATAAAATATGAATAGAATACAAGTCACAGAATGTAAATTTGCAAGGTTCGTTGTAAACATTTCAAATAATTTTTGGATGAAATCCCACTTCAAAAAATGAATATATAAATAACTTGTTATTTTTAATTAACAGACAAATAAATACACTATTCCAGAGTAAGGCTTCTTGCGGATAGGCAACTGTCGTGGTGCAGTATCCGACATGGACGTCGATGTTCCGTCATTCTTCTCCAACAGTAGTAGACACAGGTTTCCAATGACTGACATATACCTCACTCACACATCTCTCGGTGGCATCACCCATTCTACCTAATCTAAAAGCTATTTAGGCTGTTATATCAAATTATTAAATTTACATTCTAATATGACGAAGGCAAGAGTCCCCTGTGAAACTTTGGTCTAGGAGCTCTTCTGCGCCCACTTCATATCATCAGCACGTGGCTTACAGCCAGTGAGTGCCTCGATGACAAACTCAAGTGAGGACCAGAAGGCGATCTTCTCAAGCGGCCAGTTAAGCCACCCGGTAGTAATGCAAAAATAGGTCTCATGTGGTGCCACATGGTGGATGCGGTGGTGGCGCCGCGGCAAAATAATGCGCATCTCCTGTAGCCACACAACCCAACGTGGCAGCCCAAAGTATGTATGTGACCATTTGTGGATCTAAAACAATAATATCCTTAGTAACATGTGCAAAGAAAATCCTCAAAGCGTATACACACATGTAAACTGTATACATATAACAGTTAAGGGATACTATTTTATTCGTGCTCTGACATGCTGTGGACTGTTTAATATTGAAATGATTGAAAATATATATATATATATATATATATATATATATATATATATATATATATATATATATATATATACATATATATATAAATTGCATGCCATCTTTTCTTATCAACACTATTGGTTAATATATGCAGCAGTAAAAGTTTTAATCACATTTATACTATCTGAGGAAACCATTATTAAATGTTTTTGAAAAATCATAACTGTAAATGTTTATTATTATTAACAAAGCGAATAAAACAAAATTCAGTCTCGTCCCTTTTCAATTCGATGTAATTTAATATGTTTCTTAATGGCTTGATTCTAATTCAAATTTAAAATACATTATATTAATATGTCACTTTTGACAAGAGACAGACTGGCTCTATTGCTCTCTTCCCTCTGTTTCGCATTCATTACTGAAAGTATTTTCTCAGTAGGAGCATGGAGAACAAATAACAAATTATCTTAAATATACATTCAAATACATTCAAGTACTTATATTAGTAAAATCATTTGTAAGTTTTATTTCGCCAAGCGTTTCATTTGTTATTCCAGTTCAGAATAATTTGAATATTCAATTTTTTTTCAAGGATAAGTGTCCTATTAATTTTGCACACAAATCAAAAGAGACATTCTTTCAAATTGTGATTTTACAATAAATACAACCAATTGGAATGACCGTTGAAATATTTGTTAAAGTAAACTGAACTTTTTCCTCTTTGATACTGTCCTCAGTTTTTAAACTTTTAATTATATTACACATCAAGATATTACACATCCTTCGAGAAGTTTAATCGTTTTATTAGATAAATGCAAAATGTGGCTTGCAAAAGAAAATAGCATTCTATTCTTTTGCTTCCGCTACCTTCATTCATTAAAAAAACGTTCTGAATCTGCTTAGGGCAATAATCACCTAAATTTTTGAAGTAATTATATACGGACACGCAATCAAGGAAAATGTTATCCATACATAATAGTAAGGAAATTATCGTCATTCATAGCACTTCAGCTTGTGCCATTCACCATCCTCACTAAAAACAAATTATATGTACCAGGTGTAAATATATTTAGCAAACCATCACGCGATTTTATAATATGTAAAATGGTAACGGGACCATGTTTATGTTCGCGTCACGCATGAACTATTGTATTAAATTTAATGAAACAGTGCATAATTATAGTAAAGAGGTTTGTTCAACGTCCGCAATAAAATAATCACAGGGCGATGATAATAATATCTATCTGTTTATAGTAACATAGCTAATTGATTGACGGACCGATAAATCCACAGTCCAAACCACTGGACAAATTTATTTATACATAAGAAAATTTGTGAAAAAAATTGATAATTTGTTGTTACTAATCTTTCACATCCACAACAAAATAAGTCTAAAGATAAAAATAAAATGGCGTGACTTATTTATGTAGAAGGTTTCCCCCGAGTATAAAAACGACGTATATAATATTCTGATCCTCCTGCACCATTACAATAATCATATTCTTTCATAATATACTACAATATACAGAGAAAAAAATATATAAAAGTGTAATACAAATGTACAAAACATCCTGAAAACCCAAAATCTTATCAGTTTAATCTAACACCATTTAAAATATTTGAATTTCTCTGCTGTCTGGTGTCCTTCATTGCGGAACAAAAATCAGTCCCAAATCTCCTTAATTACATTAACAATTTCAATTCGCAATCAAATTCAAATTGATGGATAAAATATTAAAAATTAAACCTTTATTTAAAACTTAATAAATGGTATTACATGCTCGAAGCCACAAACAATTTTCACAGAGGAACGTTTTCATGAAAAAATGTTAATAAAATAATTTGCTCCATGCAAGCAGGACTATCCCAAGAGTTTTCTTAATAATATGATATATATATATATATATACATATATATATATATATATATATATATATATATATATATATTATAATAATATAAACAGATTTCTTTGAAACGTACAAAAAATTCATATTTAACTTTTCATATTATCAGTTATTTTTAAATGGGCCCAATTTCCATTAACAGACTCAGGACACCACATAGCAATTAGATACATATGTAAAGCGGGGGTTAGCCGACAGTATAACTTATATATAGGCCCAATTTCAATTAACAGACTTAAATAATTTAATTTTATTGACACCACACAGCTATTAAGTACGTATTCAAAGCTGGGGTTGATCACTGATTGAAATTTGAGACGGGTCAGTAAGGCCAGCTACCTTAACCGTTATAGATACAAGAAATGATCTTAGAAGACTGTCCAATAACCGCGACACAATAGCCGCCGAATGCGTTTCAATTTAAACCAGCGATTTGAAAATAAGTGGATTAGAACACATGATCCAATCAGATGGCCACTTCGTATTCCTAATCTGATACCTCTTGATTTTTTTTCTTTGGGACTATATAAAAAATGAAGTTTATAAGAAAAATACAACAGCATTCAAGAATTAAAAGACTCACTTACAACAATTTTGAATGAAATAAATCTAAGTAAAATTTCAGCTGTTACATGCTCATTGCGGAAAAGGGCATCCATCAGTGCAGCAATCAATTCAAGTATTACTATCATAGGAATTTTTAATTTTAATTTTTTTCTATATGTTATTATTCTTATCTTAAAAAATATTATACAGTGTCAATTTGTTAGTTTCCTTTTCTATAACAACCTGGAATGGCAGATTTATCAAATGTCCCTACAAAATATACAGTAAAAATTTTTTCCCTACAAAATATACAGTAAACGTTTTTTGCGATTTCTGACAGTTCTAGTATTCTTACATCAGTTGGTCTCATAGAGACTTTTGATCCTGATAACAAACAAGATTGAATGCCATGAAAAATAAAAGTTTTTGTCTACTAACTGTACCATTTTTCAAATCTGTCAAAAGTCACGGGCAGACTTCTAAGACCATTTTCTTGTAGCTGTAACGGTTAAAGTAGCTGGACTTAGTGACCCATCACAAATTTCTACCTGTACAATTAAAAATTAGGGGAAAGTGGGAGAAACACGACTGCGGGGTAATCCCGAATCAACGGTTCTAATATGTTACAAAGAGATGGCCGTATTTTGTTCACCGCCACCTTGGATCACCCGCATGTAGTTCCAGTCAACATGAGTAATACGGACGCACGCACAGGTATGGATTTTTCATTATTTTGTGTGTTTTTAACGTAATTTTTTCGTAAATGTAACTTGATGTGGCTTTATTTCTATCAACAATAATATTTTTTACATACCGGAATACTCACATTTTAATTAGTTAAATGACAATCACGCTAACGGTAAAAAACAAAAAATATTTACAAAAAATATTTTAGAAAAATATTTTTGACAAAAAATATTTTTAAATTAAAAAAATTTAACTAATATAACCTAAAATATTTTTTGTCATTTTAATTGTTTCAATACTGCGGGGCAATGGCGAACAGGCCATGTCGGGTAATCTGGAACGTTCGGCATTACCCCCTTTTCGGTCATTTCTATTTTATTATTGTTTTAGGCGCCTCGTAATTATGTCTGAAAAACAGAAATAAAGTAACAAACTAGAATTCGTCGAATAGCCTTCCAATTTGCAAAGCGAAATAACCTGCCTCATAACTTTGACCGGGTAAAACAGCTAGCCGGAAATGACTGGTATTGCAATATTATGAAGAGACATCCCCGTATATCTTTGAGGACATCTAAGGCAACTTCATGAAATCGTATCTCTGTGTTTAAAGAAGCAGACGTTAAAATATGTTATGATAATTTGAATGCCCTACAAGACAAACATCATATTCAGCTTGATAAAATATTTAACGTCGATGAGACACGTATATATAACGTCGATGAGACACTTCAAAGAAATTTGAAAATATTGGCAGCAAAAGGTGAAAAATAAGTTGGCAAAGCAACGAATGCCGAAAGGGGGTCCACAACAACAGTTGTTTTTTACATTTAGTGCGGCTGGCCAATATATTCCTCCATTTTAAAAGTAAGCGGATGAATGCTTAATTACGAAAAGGCAGTAACCCTAACATGATTGGAGCCGTATCAGACCCTGGATGAATTAATGAAAGCTTATTTATTGATTGGCTACACCACTTTATTGCATTTACAAAGCCTTCAAAAGAAAATCCAATTTTGCTAAAATTAGATAGCCATGAAAGTCATGTTAATCTTAATGCATACACAATCTGCAGAGACCATGGAATTATTACGCCGACTCTGCCATCACACGCCTCACGTAAACCCTAACTCTTAGTTTGACATTTTTTGGTCCTCTAAAGACTGCATACAATCAAGAATGTGAGAATTACATGTCAGATCAATTTGGGAAGTTAAACACACAATACGAGATCGTTGAATCGTTTACAAATGTTTTTAGCCGATACAGTAACCTTGAAAAAGCAGCAAGTGGTTTTAGATCTGCAGAAATATATCACTTACCCCCCATTGAATTTCATACAATTTAGACATACGTTTCCCAGAATAATACCTTACAGGCAATAGTACTTCCAACACAAAACAGTCAGACCGATACCCAATCTCCAAGTAACCGACATTCACACAAACGAATTGGCAATTTATCACTAACGCTCCCGATGTTCACAATTATGCTTCTGATTTATCTGCAGTTGCACAAGTTCACAGTGTTGAAACTTTCGATGTACAAGCTTCTGATACACGTGCTGCCTGTTTACAATCAAGTGAAGAGACGAGCACGCTGTCAGTTTCTCTATCCGAAATGGTCGAATTGCCTGTAGTTCCTCCCAAAACATCTAAGCCCAATATTAGAAAGAGAAAATCGATTATTCTAACAAGCACACTTATAAAAGACCAACTAGAAGAGATGGAAAATAGAAAATGAGCAAGAGAAGAAGAAATCAAAAGAAAATTTGAAAAAATACAAAAAAAAGAAAATAGAAAGACTGAAACGTAATGTAAAGAGTATTAAAAAAATCAAGAATATTAAAGACTTTAATGATGCTGGTCAAAATAAGAAAGGGAAAGAAAAAGGAAAGGACAAAAATTATGACTTCTATTGTATTACTTGTAAAGATAAATATATGAATCCGTAGCACATAATCCAATCTGCATTGGGGGCAATGCAGATTGGATTATGTGCTACGTATGTGAAAATTGGGCTCATTAGAAATGACAGATCAACAGTCAACAACGACGGATTATAAATATGATCTCTGTCGTAATTAAGATGTTAGTTCGTAATTACCCCACTTAGTGTTTGGGTTTACCCGACGACACGAACACTAAGGGTTTTGTTTATTTTTCTTAATGTTACATTTTATAAAAAAATTATAAATATTGATTAATTAATTAGTTAGATGAATCATTAAACTTCATTATAATAAAGCTATAATATTATTATAAAGCAATAAAAGAAACTTTGAGTCTTAATCCGCTGTTTTAGGTGTTCGTATTTCCCCCAGTTTCCCCTAATCTATGATTTGTGGGTGAAGGCGTAGGATAATTACTAAAGAATCTTTAGTGTTTTAAGAGGAAAAACTATACTAAAAGGACATTAACTGATGATAGAACTCCTGCGTTGATCGATCACGTACCTGGTTAGTCATGGCGACGAAGATGCAACCAAGATACCAGTACGCGAGCCAATTAAAGTTGTCACGAATGGTGGCATCATCCTGCGTAAGGAGCTGCCAGGCCAGCCGAGCTAGGATGGGAATCGTGATGGCGAAGTTATCACCGTTCGTCTCAATGAAGTCGTGCCGCGTGATCGACGTTGGATCGATGTGGTGCTCTCGAAATGGACGCAGGAAGTTCTGCAACACCACAGCAATGCATTACTAACATATTACAAGTTTTAATCAATAGATTAAAACGTCGGATGATGAGATGACGCTTTAATCTATTGCGTTTAATTATATATAGGTATTTGTTTTATTAATTAAAAAAAAATTATGGTTAGCTAGGAAAGGTTTAGTAACATAATCTAAAATGCTCAAACCGCTTAAAGAAGCGTGCGGTTTATGGGAGTTACTTCAAAAAAGTTACTTAACAATACTTAAATTACTCAGAAACAACTTGGACATCTCCGTTGATATTGGTCTTACGTGGGGTTTACTTGGCATGCCTTCTTCGGTGAAGGACAAAACTGTCCGTTCGTTCATTTAAAAAAAATTGATTTAAAGTAGTTTAATTCTATAAATGTTATTGTTTTTTATTCAATCTATTATGAAATGCGTGTAGTTTAGGATTAAAGTAAATTAGTTGAGTTATGAGATAAGTTGTGTATGTTTTTGTTATTTTTCGAAATGGTGGAATTTCGCCAATGTCCGCCGACAGTAGACTAGAATAATCAAAAGACAATTTGTATTCAACGATGAACAATAAATGATACTATTAACCACTTTTTCAAAATTATCAATAAATTTTAAGAATTAACCAGAAATTCCGTATGATTTACTATGGCATGATTGAGAGGTTTGGTGTCACGAAGGGGTTTGGTTCCAAGAATAAACCTAGCAAACATTGGTTGCAAGTACTTATGAAGCGAATATCCAAACTGTTAGACATAGAAGACCAGAGGCGACTAGAAAGAGCTAAGAGCGTCTTAGATTTTAATAAAACCGAATTGAGGTATTTTAGTCAATAATGACGATTTAAGTTTCAGACTCATAATTTATACAATATGAAAGTAATTGTTTTCTCCACTGTTCACAAACCAGAAAATATAATTTCTCAACACAGAGAACAGCAGCATTTGTCCCTTAACCTAACCTAACGATTGTGCAAATGAACAAATATCCTCGACACGGTCGCAACATTTTGTTAAATTTATAAATCTTTCTACCGATAATCCGATATGTTTTTGAAAATTGCCATAATGGATAACGTAACTTATCGAGTATCACACTCACCATATCCTTACACACCGTAGGGTGACTTTTTGGACTAATTAAGATAACATACAGCAAATAGGATAATTTGTATAACTACCTATATAATTACTTAATTGTAATATAAAGCATCTGAGAAAATGATATCTTCGAACAAGGAAATACCAAGATTTAAAAAGCCAGGAGTATTCCTATGAATCTAAAAGTATTTTCTGATGAAAGTTTTAATTATAATTGAAAATCCAATCATCTCGAACACTACAACAACTACAAATTATCTTTATAATAAATCCTGTCCCAAAACTGGAAACTACAGCTACGTCACAACGATAGACACTACCTAAATCATCACTACCATAAAAAAAACTTCTCAAACAATAAATTTCAAACAAGCATATACAAATGTTACTATTAACCTCAAGAAACTGAGTCCTTACATATATTTAGTAGGCCCTCGTTACTCAATACGTGGGGCAGGGTACTTTTACTAAAGGGACAAGGTACTTTTGCTAAAACGTTTATTTATTGTGTTAAGCGCTAAATTTCTTTACTATTTTAGTAATGACAACATAAAATTGAAATAAACAAAGTGTCGGTGAAAAAATAAAGAGCTGTCTGATTACAATGAAAACATGGTTTTTGCACAATCTTCCTTAATAGGCGCCCATTCCTCAGTGCTCTCATACCTAGCTATTCCGTCACATCATTTTCCACATATGACGTTGGAGCGAACGGCATTAAGAGCGAGCTACATCGAAAGTTTCTGTCAAACTTCTACTTCTCGCTTTCCTCACTGACACATAAATCAGAAATAACTTACATTTATAATTGTTCAACTAATAACAATATGTTATATATAATATATAGATAATAACAAGATTTTTACAATGAGAATAATATTTATAATATAGTTTCCACTGTATTATAAATATTATCTAGTATAAGGTTTGTTTCCACTAAGAATAAATTCGATGTATTTTAGTTTCAAATATTAATCGTAATATGGAGGTACTAAAAACTTAAATTATTTATTATTAAATGTAAAGATTATTTTTATTTTTAGGAAATAAATTTGGCATAACTACGAACTACGACACGTGATAGTGAACACCAATCAGAAAGCGTTATGTCACACCTCCTAAAACACTATTAAGTTTTCGTTATACAGAACAGATTATTTAATTACTTTTCGTTTTGAATAAATTTGGCAAGTTGATAAAGTTGACCTCAATTACACCTAAAAAGGCAAGTATAACTCGCAATGGAATGAGGTTTTAGCAAAGCAAACATAGAAATAATTTGCACAAAAATGGCGCCGTTATACTTAGTAGATTTTTCACGTTAAACACTACTTTTGTTCATTAGAATTTCCGAGTGTTAACATTCGAAAATTCTGTAATTTCGCTAAAACTTCAATGCAATATATATTATTTCAGTTTCGTAGTTCGTAACCGTTTATTTTTACACACGTATTGAAAGGTAATTGATATTGGTTTTGAGGTTAGATTTGCAAAGTATAAACATAACATCAAAACAACTTAACCTTAACTCATACATTATTATTTTATCAATAAACTTGTAAAATAGTGACTACAAAATTCATCAGTATTGCTTTAGATTTAGAAATAGATTATGAGTCTTATTAATTTATTCGTTCGTAATCAACTTATTAGCTCAAAGCTTCGACATTTTAATGTGTTTCTATAGAAAACACAAATTGAAGTCATTGTTGTAAGACAGGACCACAATCACAATGATTTTGTAGTGAAAACACAGTTTATCGAATAGGTACTTAAACTGCAACTGAACACGTAGATACAACGTGTTCAGTTGCGAACGTAGATACATCAAATCTATCTTCACAAAAATATATGCTTTAATCTATAGATAAACTACGAGCATCCGTCCCTGACAGTTTAGCCACTTTTTCCTTAAATGTTCATTGTTTGGCGTTTTAGTAGTTGTGATTTTCACTGGGGCACTAACAGTAATAAGAAGAATCTATTTTTAATTAAACAAAAGACGCAATTGCCATAAACAGACACGATTGTTTTACTTTATTTCATGAGTAATGACGTCATTCATGACGCCATGACAGTCGAACATTTTTGAAGTAAATTTAAGTTGGTTTTTCAAAATGCAAAATACGTAATGAAAATGTTTGATTTTTGGAAAAATATCATTTTTTTGGGTTAAATAAATATTAAGGTAAAGTATTAGGTAACAGCTTTTCCAAATTTAGTCAACTAACCTAATATAATAGAATCGCCGAATTATCACATTTCCATAAATATGGAAAACACCCTATTCAGTAAAAAAATATGTATTCTCAAATCGTAAAGTCATGTTCTCCGAAAATTATGACGATTAAAATATTGTATTTTAAATTATAATTGAAATTTCGTTAATGCAAATTTCCCTCTAATGTTCGTATTGGAAGTAAGATCACAACTTCGCTGCAAGTTCTCATTCAAAGACAACGCTGTATAAGTGGCCAAGACACAACACATTGAGATTCTAGTAACCTTTATGTTTAATACCGCATATATTCACAATAATGGTGACGCCCACACTCGGAGTGGCCACTCTCGAGCGCACCAACAAGTGTGCAATAACAGACTGATAAGACATCACCGGACAGCTTGATGCTATTGTTGCTTCAATTAACGGCGGTGGTAATTTACGAATTGAATTTCCGGCCGCGTCGCTCCTCATCCTCAGCTCCGTCGACGCTGCGCATCGTTTTAGCGAGACACTATCTGCTTAGTAATTAGAATATATGTTTCGAGATATTTTAAGAGGGAATTCTTAGATTAATCTCTGTTCGTCCCGTCTGTTGTTTTACAGCTGATCGCATTAAGCTGCTCGGCTGGAAAAATATTGATATATCATTTCGAATGGGAGAATGTATGGTTTTCAAAACGTATTTATCACTGCGATATTACTTTAAGCGGGTTATGACCAAATTTAGGCAATCAAAGTCTATAACGTGGGCAAAGAAACGGATAAGTATAATTCAAGATTTGTCATTAATATGTCTTGAACTATACGTATCCGTTTCTTTACCCATGATATAGACCGGTTATCTTGGTCAAAACCACGCTTCAATAACACCATGCTTTCGAACACAGCATAGCCTGCATAACAATGCATTAGATTTTTAAATTTATACCGCTCAGTTTTTTCTAAACGATACACAATTAACCATTTGTGGATCAATCGAAGCTACGACATCCCGACCGCTTATGATAGCGTCTATAGCACCAGCACCTGCGCCCACTTGGCCCCGAGATTTCGTTATCAAAAAAATACATATTTCTTGCGTATTTCAAGAAACCCCATTAGATTGTGGTTATAAAAAGCAATTTGCCACGGCAAATCGATCGTGCCAATAACATAACGGCCGCCTGCGACAGCGCCTGTAACATCCGCACTCGCTTCGCGCCAGAGATTTCATAAATACACATGTCTTGTCATTATTCAAAAGAACAACAAAACATATCCCCATCGATCACACAAACTGGGCCCGAACAAAGAATTTTTTTTTTCTTTTGACAGAGATTGAGATATTTATATTGCTAGACGCTTTGAACGGTCGTGTGAAGTTTGTTGTAAAGTTTATCGTTTCTTAAGAGACAACACCATATGTTAATTTATCCTATTGTTTGTCCCATAAATAGAAAATATATCTTATTATATCTTACAAAGTTGTCCAAACAACAAACGTCATAAATAAACAATAACGCAAAATCGATCTCACCAGAAACATTTATGGCAGCAATCAATATCGGCACCCAAATCTGCAATTACTCCGTAGTCACTGAACAAACAGACTCATTAGTAATAAAACTAGAAAATACTAAAAACTACCTCTTAATACGGCTAGTTCACGTAAAAGGTTAAGTAAAAAAACATTTAAATAAAATTGAATTGTAACAAAATCGGAAACATAAAATTAAAAATATATAATACAATGTACATTATTCAAAAACAACCAATCACATAACACAATTAGTGTTATCTTTAGAAACACTAAAATTGCAAATAATATAAATTTTCGAAGATACAATAAAATAACATTGCATTTTAACTAAAGGAAAATATTTACTACATTATATAAACTGGACTTGAACATAAATATAATGGAGTCAGTCTAATGATACAATCGAGTCTCAGAAACAACATGTGTACTGTAAAGTTTATTCATCTAGGGTAGCGGTGAAATGGGCAGTGAAATAAAATGCGTTTAAAAAAATCGACCGAGTCTCTTTCTTGCTGACACTGCTGAGATTTGTGCGTAACATCGTCTCCTCGTACCTTCTTATAATGAAACGACACATTTTTTCAAACGCGTTTCAGATCACCGTTGCTCGTCATGTAAGTTAGTGCATCGCGTGGTTACAATGAGACATTTTTAATATTTCAAATTCTTTCACCGGTGCATTTATCTCGCTGCACTCTATCTTTGTTTTAATATACATATATCGCTGGGTAAACATCGACGATATTGGTATTTTACAGTTTTAAAATGGTGGAATTTCGTTTTTAGATGGGAATAACAAATCCAAAAATCTACCCAATGCCGTCGTTTGATATTTATTTTGTTCAGCCGCGAATGCTCTGCGATCTTATTGGAACTCGATCAGATAAGATCGTATTAGTCTCACTGTAATTACGCGTCGCACTAACTGATACGACGAGCAACAGTGAACCGAGCCCCGCTCGTAAAAATGCTTCGCACCATCACCTCCCCCGCTTCAGATACCCGTGTAACGCAATTCGGATGAAGTTTTTCCAAGACCTTGAACCGATTTATCTAATGAATCTATAACGGTTTATCTGTCTACAGCTCTGTCGACTGTGCTGTATATAACACCTGCTTCGTTTTTCATACCCCCTCCCCCAAACACACACCACGTTGTAAGATATTGTCAAGAAAAATTAATATTGAATATTTATCAAAGTGTAGAAATAGTTGTAAGTGCTCTTTCTACACTTTGATAGAAATCTAATATTAATTTTTTCTTGACAATATCTAATAACATAATGTGTGTGTCCTAGGAGGGAGGGGGGGGTGGAAGGGATATTATGAAAACTGAAGCAAGTGTTACATCGTCGAAGTAGGTCATACGCGGAAAGACACATAGTGATGGGCAAATTGGATACTAAATAGTATTCCGTAGGGGAAAACATAACATGTAGATCTTATAAACATGGAGGATGAAATGACAGAGACTAACTCTTTATACGCTTTTAATTCGAATAAATTATTTATTACAAACATTCTCACGAACACACTAAATACAAACGAACCCGACTTGCACCCGACGCAAGAAGTAATGAACCCGTTAAATACAAATAAAACTCGTACTATGAGAGTTTTAAACATATTTACACAGGTACTCGTACATGCAAAAATTTAAACATTTAAGCGTATCTAAGTAGTTAGTATTCCAACAAACAGACAATGTGCTAGTACGAATCAAGTTCATGAAAATCCTGGACATTTACGCATTAGAAAGCTTTGTGCTAGATATGTGCTCCACAAATCAAATGAAATTGTCGTTAAACAATTTATATAGTTAAAAATATATAAAAGTTTATATCAAAGTGTAAACTATTACAACATTGTATATAATTTTTTTATTGACATCTTTCACAGGCTTAAGTAAGATATTGTTTACCCATATCTCTTTAATTTGTTTAAAAAAGTTAAACAAAATAATTATACATTCAACTTCTTACTAAATGCTGTCATACTCATTTTATCAGAATTTGACTATGAAGAGGAGACAATATAAAAAGTGTTACCAGATATTTTCGATTACTTATGAAAACCCTTTAATGAAGCCCCACTCGATGAAGTCCAGGATAACAAACGTTTCGTCTCCAACTACGATGTAAGTAGAGAGGTGTTTCATAAATTGTGACACATTTTCTCTAGATGTTTACGTAATTCAAATGCATTTTTCCAAAAAAGGATTTAGCTTTACTTCCATAGTGAAATTTCCCGCACAGGAAACTATATTATAATGTTAACCATATTGTAGAGAGGTTTATTAGTAATAATATACACATATACGTAATTATTATCCATCTTAATTTCTCGTAGAATAATTTAAGAGAACCGTGCAATGAGGACTTTTTGAAATCAACGTTTAATAATTGTATTTACTAAACGACTAAAGACAACAAAATAAAAGTAATTCATTGTATTATAATATTTCAAAATTAAAACATATTTTTTCACTATAACAATTCTTTCAATTGTAAATGTTCAAAACTGCTTGTTAAAACGCGAGTACATTCAAAATTAGCACGCGTTGAATCAGATTATAACGAGGGTCAATTTCCATATTTAAATGAAGGAATGAATAAAGAAATAATAACAATATCATTTTGAAATCTATATAATATTTTTAGGCTTCAATGCTATTATACGCATACTTAATATTTGTCATACATAAATAAAGGTGTCCAGCGGGAATTTTTCGATTTCAAATGATCGTTACTCGTTTATTTGTGGGGATAGAGGCGCGGAAGGGTGCGTTAGTTGCGTCATCTTTGCGGATATGTTATTCGCAATTTGCCATTGGGCGGGAGCACCGCGCGTTTGCGGTGGAATATTATTTGAAGTGTGGTGAATCGTTGATTGGAGCGCGTCGTGCTTTCTGTTCCCATTTTGATATTCGACGATTAAGCGAAGGCCCGAGCACACAAGTTATCTGGTCGTGAGTACAAAGATTTCGACAACAAGGGATAATAGTTAATAGGCCGCCACCAGGATCGTCCACGTCAGCGGCGACGCCAGAACATGTGGCACAAGTGCAACAAGAAATCATCAGAAATCCAAGAAAATCAGTAAGAAAGATTGCCGCCTCTACAGGCATTAAGAAGTCAACTGTGCATGTGATTATGAGAAAAAAAACTGAAACTTCATCCTTACAAAATGCAAATCGTCTAAAAACTTGACAATAGTGATTATGTCTTAAAGGAAACGTACGCAAGAACAATGTTGGAACGTTTTCGTTCCCTAAGAATGCTCGGAAACATATTGTTTAGTTATGAAGCTCATTTCCACATTTCATAAACAAGATATGCATTACTGGAACCCAAACAATCCAAGGGAATGGCATAAAAAGAGTTTGCACTGCCCTAAAATGACAGTATGTTGCGCGATTTCTGCTCAGGGAATAATTGGCGCCCATTTTTTCAATCAAAGAGAAACTGTCACTACCTCGACATACTGCCGCATGATTGATGCATTTTTGCTTTCGCAATTAGAAGTATTTCATGGACATAACAATAGCATTTTCAACAAGATGGAGCAACTCTACACACTGCCAGGGTCTCTATGACGAAGTTAAGAGAAATTTTCTCTAGAAAATTAATAATCAAGTTCGAAGACCACCCCGATCGCCGAATTTGATGCCGTGTTTTTCTTTTGGGGTTACCTTAAGTCTAAAGTGTATTGTAATAATCCCCGCACTATACCTGCCCTACAAGAAAATGTTCAGCGTGAAATCGCTATACCTGCCCTACAAGAAAATGTTCAGCGTGAAATCGCTATACCTGCCCTACAAGAAAATGTTCAGCGTGAAATCGCTATACCTACCCTACAAGAAAATGTTCAGCGTGAAATCGCTATACCTGCCCTACAAAAAAATGTTCAGCGTGAAATCGCTATACCTGCCCTACAAGAAAATGTTCAGCGTGAAATCGATATACCTGCCCTACAAGAAAATGTTCAGCGTGAAATCGCTATACCTGCCCTACAAGAAAATGTTCAGCGTGAAATCGCTATACCTGCCCTACAAGAAAATATTCAGCGTGAAATCGCTGTCATCCCTCCAGCACTTTGCTCGCGCGTACTTGTCAATATGAGGGTTCGCTTACAAGAGTGTATTGAGATGTCACTTGGAAGACATTATTTTTAAGAAGTGAAATCCGCAAGCCTGTGTTACAATTTAGAAATAGAATAAATGTTCTAAACTTATTCGTTTATTTTTTATTTAATTTCAAAATCGAAAAATTCCCGTGGGCTCCTTTATTTTTACAATTATAAAAGAAGTTTAAAGGTGCACCGCAGAGTGCGCGCGCACTTACATTTAATTTATTTTTAACATTTTACCCCATTTCGATTGTAACGAAATTTTATACCAATGCAAGCAAAACATTTTATGTTCCTAGTTTACTATCTCTGTGATAAATCAAGATATATATATATATATATATATATATATATATATATATATATATATATATATATATATTGATTTGTCACAGAGATATTTGAAGGAAATATAGCGCTATGACGATTTTTTTTTAAATCAACGTTTCTAATAAACCACCGCTGTTATTTCAAAACCTGGCCCATCCGAATGAGATGTGGTTGTAAACTGTACGCTGTGTAATTTAATTGTGTCATTACCATCCTTGCTCATTAATAAATTAAGCTTACCGGAACTTCGTCATATAACGCCAGCGCCTCAAATCTCCCATTAGAGTTACTGCAAATAAACTCTTGCGCTTCCAAAAAACGATCGTGTAAAAGAAAAAAAAACATAGCATGCAATATTCCTAACAGTAATCCTTATAAAAGAACTATTTTTAAGAAATAAAAAAAAAGACTAGAAAAAATAAAAGAGGATATCACTGCAACTAAAAATAAAAAGTAATAATTTATAAAAAAACTCATAAATTGTCGAGACTTTTATATAAAATGCATAGAAGTACGTACGAAACGGTGATAACACTGAAATCCATGAAAATTATATAAAAACCAAATACGTGTTTGTTCAATTGCGGTACATGTCGGTACAGTAGTTAATTTACGCGAAATTGCTCAGCATTTAACTCTGCTGTGAGTTACGTATATCATTTGTGCTCCAGCCGCATTTGACCAATGTTCACACCACATACTAATTGATATATATCTACATATATATTTATATATATATATATATATATATATATATATATATATATATATATGTAATATTTGTCTTACTTCTTGAAATCTATAAATCTTTGAAAAAATTAAATATTATGAGCCAATCTTTATATATTATTAGAAATAAATAATCACTATTAATATTCAGCACTAATTTCTTAATATACGAACGAATTCACTTCGATTTCCGATTACGCAGTATTATTTCTCAGTGAAGTAACCAGATAGAGATTGGCATTTTTGCATTTTCCTTTGAACAGTTGCAAACAGTTCTTTCGCGTCATAAACTGTTGGAAAAACCCGTTTTTTGGCTATTTTGTTTAATGAATCTGCCCAACTGCCCAACAATGATAAAAATGAATGTATTAAAATACACCAATCGTTCTTATTTACAAATACATACTAAAAACAATTTTAAAAATAAAAATTAATAGCAATAACGGTTGTTCACTACATACTTATGTATCTAAAAATAATGTTTGCGCAGCTTAAAATTATCAGAAACAAAAAATTTGAAATCTATGTCATGTTTTTCAAAGTATTAAAGAGCAAATATTTGCGAAATAAATTCCTTTGATCTTAAAAGTCTAATTAACATAACGTAACTATTAAGTTTATTACAAGCGCTTCATATTTATAATCTGTTTAGGAATGCGCATACTATTATTTTATAGACACTTGTATTTTATTTTAATAAACAATTTTTCGGTTTAACTTTTATTTTCTTCTCTTTCGAAAAAGTAAGTTAAAGATAGTAACTTAATAAAAGTCTTATCAATGTACATACTCAATGCAACTTGTTGCATGTATGTACATACTCAATGCAACTTGTTGCGAAAATAAAAAATCAAATATTTTTATAAAATAACCTATATACACTATTTTCCCGTAAGTAAATATCTTATTTGGAGTCTTGTTATAGTAAAGAAACACGAGGTTAAAGTTAATATATATTAATATTTTCTTGTTTGTAGAGAATTATTGCATTTTTCTCGAAACCGATGTTGTGCATTTACACATTTTAGAAGTTTGTAGGGCAGAGTAGATTTACTGACAACGAGGTAAACCACCTCTTTGACCTTTTGTTTAACTAACATAAAATGTTTGATTTCTTCTCTCCAATAGCAACCCTACTACGTGACGTCATCAATTACTTTACTTCGACATTGACATGAATACGCATATAGACGATATAACAAAGCACGACTGTAACGACATTTACATATTGCTTTAGCATTTCGTGTAGAATCTGTGGAAAATTGAACTGTTCAAAATAATGACTAAATTTCTAACACGATCGAAAAATTTCTTGAAAATCGTATATGATAAAAGAGGTAGACTAATGGAAATAGACATATACGGAAGACAGAATTATTTCATCAAATGATAGTGGGATGAAATTAACAAATTAAAAATAACTAAAATAGTTATTTTGTTTTTTCCCTGGATGTAAATCAACAATCATATTGGGTTCGTTTCGAAAACGAAAACAAGTTACGGGTCCTTCTAGAATGCGCCATCAGAGCGACATATCGCGACTAGTGTTGCCAGATCCGATATGCAGAAAATCGGGATTTATAACCCAGAAAATTAAAAGTTTTTGAAAGAATATATGCACAGTTAATCCTTAATACTAGGAACCAATGAAATATATATATTATAATTCGTATAAATCGACAGCGTAAATAGTAAAGGAATATTCAAAAAAGGATGTGAAGGAATTAGATGTAATCTTAGGTTTTCAGACCGTAAACTAAGACCATCTGCAGAGTAGTCCTTGAAATTAGCACAGAGATAAGAAAATCTGGAACGTATAATTTTTTTTTTGTAAACTAAGTACTTAACAAGTTAAACACAAAATTTTATTTCATATAACTCACAATTTACAATATTTTCAAAATGTGTTTTTATGAAGCAATCACGTCGTTTTTAGGAAGCAATCACGTCGTTTTTTACACACTAAACCTGATATAAAGGAAATTATGTTAAAAAACACACTTTATATTTAAAAACAATTAAAAATGGTTACTACTGTTTTTACAAAAAAAAAGCCACATGACATAAATAATTGTCTTAAATTGTAGAATACTGTTCTGAATTAGTCTGTGTTAAATTTTAAAAATGTTATTTTCTGCCATTTTGTTTTTCGCTGGAATGTTTTAATGCACTCAGTTTGACAAGTATTGTTGAGTTCAATGACATTTCAATTTTGAATTGTCGTTAGTATCGAAATATCAAGAGTCATGGCCACCCAGAAAATAGCGACCGTTACTGGTCCTATGACACTTAGAACATCCAAAGAGGAACACTATAACTCACTTTTTGGTTGTTTTTTTTTATAATTATATTCTTGTTCATTTTCCTCCCAAGATTACCTTCTAATCGTTGAATCTGCAAGCACTTTTTATAATGTTAATAGACATAAAAGAATGTGAAAATTCAGTGTCGTCGTGTCAGGAGATGTTGGCTTAGGAGATTGTTTCTAGTAATGAAAGTTCCACAGAGGCGCAGTCATCGAAGACGGCTTCTTTCCATTGTTTTAACTCTATAAAAAGCCTTCATAAAATCATGAATGTTTCTAAAATATAAAAAAGTGTTTTTGGTGTACAAATTTATTTTCAGTGACTATTATAAGATGAGCATCTATTTATTAATTCAGAGTATTTGTACATTTAGTTTTTTGGACCAGAAGTAACATTATATAAACGTTTAAAGTAAACATTTTAAACTGTAATCATCCATGACGGGACTTGTGCTCGATATCTACTCGCTCGTCCCCGAGTTTCTTTTCCTTTTTTTTTAATTTTATTTTTCTTTAGAAAAATTCAAACTCTTGCTATTATTCAAAACTTGCCAGCTAAAAGCAATTTGATATTATATATGTCACACTTTTATTTATTGGACTACAGGAGACTGATAATTAATTTTAACGCTAATGTAATTCTAATAAGTATATTATGTACGTACATTAATTTTATACATGCAACAAACATGCTTTATTTATAATCTTAACCATATTTCGTAAATAGGAATTCATAAGCTGAGTATTTAGACGTGTGTCTAAATACTCGGCTTAATGTTTTTCAAACATGCGATCTACACCGAAAAACTAAAAATTAACTATGCTGATGGTAATTAGTAAGCTCAAAACGAAAGGAAAAATACACTACGTGAACTAAAATAATTTGAAATTATCACACTATATCAAGCAATTGCAATATAGTTAAATGCAGTAAATTGTGGGATGCGCGAGATATGTGCGGGTCCCGTTGGCGGGACATCGACTGAATCCCGCGCAACCGTTGCTCTGGCGCCGCGAGGAATCCGCCCGCGGCCGTTTGGGCGGTCGCGGTGGCTAGTTGGGCGCGCTGCGTGCGACATCAACGATCCTTCAAAGAAAACGCACGTCGCTTGCGCAGCGCACTAGAATGACACAGTTATAATATCCTTTTGACCCTACCTTTTTTATAAGTCACGGACAGAAAGATCTTGGTATCAATATTACATAGTACTGTGTGGTCGAAATTCATTGACAGTTCGAAAAGTCTGTGGATTATATCGGTAAGTATTTAATTTAATTCGTTTAGTATCATTCGAACGAAATAAATTTAATTAAATACTTACCGATATAACCAGTTAACGTTTTGGAAAAATATTGTTCGATATAATCAGTTTAACGTTTTGGAAAAATATTGTTCGAATGTAATGGTCATTACAAAATCTTGAAATTTGATAGGTGATTGAGAATTCAAACCCCACTTTTTATGGGACTTAATTTCAGAGTTTCCCCGCATATAGATCGGTCGTCTCTTAAGGATCGTTGATTGTTACTAATATTGGAATTTATAAAAATTACAACATGCAACCAAATTAAATACAACTATGTAATTAGTGTGGCACGTCAAACATTAATAACACATTCAAAATACTATTTCTTACACTATGGAGAGGTGGTGAGTGTAAGTACCTTGCCGATGAGAGGTAGGTCGACGGCGCCCCACGAGTCAGCTGCCCAGTGCACGAGGCCCGACGCGAAGTCCGCGGTGAGGACACCGGCGAGCGCGGCGCCGGCGAGTGCGGGCAGACGCGCGCTCAGTACGTGTCGCGCGCCCAATGCCGCCACCGTCGCCGCCAGCACGACGCACGTCCACACGCACACCCACTCTTGAATACGCTTGCCTGCACGGTACAATTTAATGTTAGCCAAATTAGCTATCCTTCAAAGTACGTATAAACGTTCAAAGTAAATATAAACATGACTAGGCCCGCTGCTAGCTGGATATGCGCCTACATGCAACCTTGATTTATCACTCCTAGCACACGTTCCGTTCTCCATTTATTGTTTGTCTCTAGTCATTTTTTACGTGAAAATCTATATTCGCTCGTTAAGTATGTGATAGCCGGTCGAACTTTCATGTGTTATAAAATATGTACAGATTTCACTTGCTAATTGCTACGAGACTAATAATTCGTTAACATTGCTTGACCTCACAACGGATAGAGCAATCTGTCCGTAGTCTACATTTGTTTTATCTGTGACGTCATCGTACTAATTTAGGTGCAAGCGCGTGATTGTTGCGAATTAGCATTGTGTAAAGTTATAAATTAGTGTAGCGTGGAAACGCGTTTAGCCGGGATGACTCGAGTGTCATTTTGATGAGTTTGAAAAGCACTACAAGAAGTCAAAATGAGATGATAAAAATATTTGCCGGAATATAACTAAAAATTGGTATAAAATGGAAAATTACAAAAAAATTAGAGATGTCGACTCATATGAATCGTAATAAAAAACGAAAAAAATCAGAGAAATTTCCGCGTCAATATAATCCAAAAAATATATAAAGTTCAATTCAGAGCAAATACGAGGGCTACGACAGCGTCGAAAAGAAAATAATAACGACGCAAAGCGATTACGTAACTGACCCATCGGGCTATATAAATCGTAAATAGTTCACTCGGAATTATAGAAAACGTAAATCAGATGAAAACTCGCGTCAATAGGAATATAAGAAATCTAAAAAGTCCAGA
This sequence comes from Druceiella hillmani, assembly GCA_039881145.1. Lineage (NCBI taxonomy): Eukaryota > Metazoa > Arthropoda > Insecta > Lepidoptera > Hepialidae > Druceiella > Druceiella hillmani. Next base: position 12,718,702 of record JAYKKI010000008.1, on the reverse strand, counting down.
GCCGAGCAAGTGCGAGAGCTGCGACAGCGTCGAAAATAAAATTAAAAACGACGCGGTCATTACTTAGCTGACCCATCCGGCACACAAAGTCCAGCGATAGTCCAAACGTTCCACAGATAATGTACAGGCGTCATTGGAAGGCAATACAGAAAACTGTAATAATATAGAGATCGATGGCAACGTGACGGCACCCGACGAGTATGTTATCACGAAAAACCCGAACTGCGCCTTTCAGTGTCTTTTTTAAATTACAGAATAGGTTACTCGGAATGTATTTTAAATCATATATTGAGGGCGAAAATTCCTGTAAACTATATTATTACTTGTAAATAATAGCGTTTACGTATGAGAAAATGTATTTTTCATTCCTTAATTAAAATTTCCGTGGGAACGCTAGTCATAATCATATGTCAAGAGTGACGTCATTTCTAAGTAAACAAAACTGATTATTTCAATCAATGTACGTAAACAGCACGCGTACGAATATGGCATCGACACTAAAAGATGGAAAGAAAAGATATGTCCCGAGTTTATAAGAGACACTTACTCAAAAGATTAGTATTGAAATGATCAATCTAAGTTAAAAGGACATAGTATTAAAATATATAGGAATAATAACATCAATAATATATAATAATAATGCTGGTGTACGCATTAATTAATACTATTATGGGGAAAGTGCCAGCAAAAAATGATACCTATTGTTGAAGAATATATTTTGAGGACATGGGGTTAACTTTTGTTAATGGTATTTTTGGTCTATTTCAGTTGCCTAATGTCATGCAAAACTATGTAAAATATAGAATAATGAGTCAGTATACGTACTAGAATTAAGCCTGATTGTTAAAATGAAGTCAGAATGAAAAATAGTCTCGCAACTCCAAATGTCAAATGACTACTTAAAAATGATTTCGTTTGTTGTTGGCGTAGGTATGTCGTCGTTTAATTACTTTTTTCCTGAAAAATGTAATAATATCATATATTCTTATTATAATCTAGTTTTAGACTTTATTTTGACCCCTGTCAAACACTCTACTGCGCGAAAAACTTTATTTTTTTAAACTAACAGGTATACGAAATTTAGGAAAACGAAACTAAATAAATAACAATAATAAAGTTTATTTCGAATGATTGATAAATTACGTAGTATACATTGTGTATTAAAAAACACTTCTTAATTCATATCGGCGAAATAATCAATTAATTGACTTGTATTTAAGGTATAAACAATTATTGATTCAATCGCAACAATAAATAAATCATTAAATTTTTGATGAATCATGATTTACTTTAATAGATTGTTTTTTGTTATTTTCAATTCAGAAAATGAACCTTTCCCTAATACAACTTTTGGTGGTTATGTAAGCCTCGATGCTATTGCTGTATTCGGGAATGCTGAGATGATATCATTGGATTACGGGATCATGGAAATGCTGAGATAATATATTGGATAAAACATGCGTAAAATGCCGTGGAGTTCATGTCCAGAAAATGTAGTTTTAAAGTATTTGGCTCATTAGATAAATCGACCCCGAGATTTTTAAGTTTAATATATAAATCTTTACAATGTTACATTGAATCTATTTATGAAAAAAATCAACTTTTATTTTAATTTTGGAGTCCATTAACACTACGGCATTCTATTCAAATTCGAATAATCTCGGTTTGTAGGGTTCCATAGCTAAACAAGTAGGTGGAGTATGATAATTTTGAACATCTGAGTATTAAAATTCTATAAAGTTGTAAAGAGATGAATTAGCAAATGAAACTTTAATATAACGAGAACTTAATTTATTAACTATACTGCATATACAGTTTTACAATCTGTTCAATTTTTAAATACGCATTATAATATCATTTAACTAAAATAATTGAACAAGAACACGACCTTTGCTGTTCTCATTTACCCGACAGCTTGTGTGGTATTAAGAATCAGGGTGTGGGGTAAATGGAAACTGTTCAGACTAAATAGCGATTGTTTGGAAGTGTATATGTTCTAATCTATAACGAGAGGTGGTCTTTCGTTCATAGTATCACACTATACAAGGTATTTACTTTTCGACGTAATTGGGAACGTTTCTAATTATTTTTTAGATGTCCTTTCTAATTACTGGATGTTGGCAAAGTTAATAAAAACATATTTTACAGTTTAGACTATTTTAATGTTAGTCAAATATTCATTTTCAAATTAAGATGTGATAACCCATTCCAATGTTTCAACATTCGATTAAACAAAAACTTAAAATTCTAGACACCAGCATTAAACTAGGACTTTTTTAATTATTTCGATTAACTTGCACCATTCAATTTCAAGAGATATTGATACGGAAACCTACTTTGCGCGTATTCCGACACTCTCTTGACTGGCTTCTTCTTGGACAGAGTACGAGAGCAAAATTTGTTCGATATTTAATTCCTTAATGCTTTTACTAGACCATTTTTTATTTTATCAAAATTTTAATCGGACAATACTTTTCAAAATGACTAATCAATTTGCATCGCATTCTTAAAGAGTCATTTTATATTAATATGGCGAATCAAATTATAATAGAACTTATAAACTATTGCAAATAACCGACCTATTTATTACAAATAATGAAAATGAACTAAACTTTTTGAATAATGTGAAAAAATCGACAAATTTATAATAAATATTGATTGTATAATCAACTATTAAATTTAAAATATGAGCTAAATATATGATGATATAAAAATGTAATTTTTTCCTATAATCAAATCACAATTGCCGCACGGTCATTAAATCCTCACAAATAATCAACATCAAGATTTCATTCCGAAAATAAATTATTAACGAAGTCGAGATAATCTTCGCCAGCGAGATTTCTAGCTCCAAGAAACCAAATTTTTCAAATATCTCTTTCATTATTTATGGTGTTGAGAAAAACATATCGAATTACTATACAAAATTATATGTAACTAATGCGTTCAATGTGACATTTAATACGATGGAAATATATTTGAATACTCTGTTTTTATCAATATGTCTTTTTTTATTATCAGATACCAGTATATCAATTATTTGCTTTGAATATCATCAGATCCATTTGTACTACTTGGCAACATTGTCGTGACAAAAACATTAATTATTAGAATAGTATCCTTCTATACTCCCTAATCCTTTCTAAGTAAGTTTAATCATATAGTAATACTTTAGTAATCGTTATAGTAATCCCTTATATACTCCCACACCAATATTTTATCGTTTAGTTAGCCAACGGCAACGGCTAATGGTATGGGCACATTTTTATGTAAATGAAGACCGCTTATGGATTTCAGGCTTTTTTTCTCTTAAATAGAGCTCAGAAATGAAGTTTATTTATGTAGAGTACAAGCTTTAGACAGTTTTATTTTATGCCGCTGTCTATAAGTTTGCTACCCCGCTTTGAACTGAACAAATCAGGAACAAAACATTATACTAGAGCAATTATTCCAAAACTGAGCCATGTTGACCCCCCGGAGTCTGTTTTGACTTACTGGGGGTCTATGTCAGCGAGAAAAAGACATGTGGGTTAGTGAGATCTAAGCGGGAGTCCATGTGATCGGATCCCAGTTAGTAAGTCATCATAAACATTCAAGCGCTCCGTGACTGATGTAATACACCTAACACGGATTATGTGTACCACAGATATATAATTACACTACTTCGTTGTTATTTCATAAAATTGTTTAAGTACCTGCTTTGTGGGGCGCTATATTATTGTGCAGGTTTTTACAAGTTTTCATATCAGCAGCTCTGCCTTCAGAAAGATATACACATTGCTTATGTTGCGTTATGTATTATCGCAAGAAAGTTTTTGATTGTTTTCCGTCTTCATATCTCGTGGAGAGATGCTAACATTTTTATGGAAAAAATAAATCGATTGCAAATCACCGGACGTAGAGGTTTGAGTCTATATCTAACTAATTTGAAGCTAAATATCGATCGATTGTCATAAGGACATCAGACATATAAGAATTTCATTAGGTTCCGATATATTTCTTCTCAAATTCAATATACACTTGGGATCTGTGTTTTTCTATAAAGATTTGAGTCAAAATTATATATATTTTTCTTTTTTGACAACCACTTTCACAGTCCACTCTACAAAAGAACCCTATCATAATAAGTAGCACTTTGCCAGCTTTGAGCAGCACAATTGATATTAGAAATTTCGATATTAGGCAGACCTGCCTACAAAGTCTACGGAAAATAAAGAAATTTTGAGTAACCTCTGTACCAGAGGAATGACGTTTCATTTATTTTGATTAATCAAAACCTATTTAAATTAGTACATTAAAATAATACTTACACCATTTATTTAATGTAATATAGAACAAACTTGTCAAGTACTGGTAAAATTTGAATTAGGAGGATCCGCAGTGTATAGACACTTAGGAATATATATAAATTACAACATTTTGCACTTTGAATACGAATTTGTATCGTACGTAAACTTACGATTCTTGTCTTACCGAGTATTGAGTGCGCACACTGGGTGCGTTTTTTATCCGTTGCAATCAGTTGTTTTCTGTTCCGCCCCAGCGGCACTCGTGCAAAATGAATTTGGTATTTTTATTTTTTCCGAGATTTTCCTCCATAATTTGCGTTAAGCTCTCTTAACTAGAATCACTCTGATCCCTTAAACAACTGTGTCCTTGCACTAAATTAATAAATTTTACGACGTCCATGGTGACTCGTTCGTACGACAATTCAAAATATCCCAACAAGATGGGATCCGAATCAGACGACATAATTATACGTGCGTATATGCGCGACTAACCGAACTGTAAACCGTACCGAAGGCTTTGAACCGTACCGAGTCTACGAGCTCCAATATTCGGGACGTCTCATGCGTATTCGTACGTGTTCATTCGTATGACTCGATTTTGTACAAAAACGTATTCAAAGTGCGCTCGGCCTAAGAGTAAATAGAGTTTCTATCAAACGATTTGCAAATATTAATTTTTTTCCTTGTCTAAATATATTATGCTTTTCACATACGTACAAAATATCGTTAATTCCTGAAAAATACTTTGATTTTATTATATCTCGTTTACTATTTATATATACAGTTCTTTTTAGAATTAACGAATAAATGAATCACACGTTACTGCATAATATCGTTATTAAACCGCATCTGGTAACAATATAGGTCTAAACATGGCATATCTAATAGTCCACCAAATGAAATGCGAAATAAAATTTAGTGACAAAAAATTTTGAAAAGATTTACATTTATACTCTGCTTACAAGAGCTGTTTTCAACTTTTCACCTGCTGGTCCAAAAAAATGTTTCATCTACCTTTTTACAGGTTCGGAAACCCACGAAATATAATTGTAAGTGACTTTAAATACCATTTCTAATTTTGTGCTACGGAAATACACATCTTGTGTAAATTTCAAGCATCTATCTTAGAATTAGAATCCTCAAAGCATCTATCTTAGTTAAAATCATCTGACAAACATAGAGACGGATGGATAGACGATAGAAAACGTTCGGACTCCTCAGATCTTAAAATGCCTAAGTACGGTCATAACAATCGATGAAACTCCTAAATAAGAATTAGATTAAATTACACTTTTGGCATAATTATGATTTTAGTATAATTATTAGTTAAAGCCATATTTAGATAAAACACATAAAATAAAACTCTTTTTATAAATCCCTCCTACTGCTCACATTCTCCACATGTGGACTTAAACTTGTTACATAGAATTGGTTTTAGTAAGTAACATGAACCTCATTCCCATCCACATGTTGTTTAGTGATGAATTTTATATTCAAATGCTTAGCTGTCTTAACTTATCACTTCCAACATTACGCTAATGTCATTCACAAGCTAAAGACACGTCCGCTATTTGCCATTCAGACTGGCAGGGTATTACGAGTAAAGATTAATGGATATTTTACAGACAGATGTTACATTAAACGTACCTTAAGTTACGTAAACTCAATTCGGTCACTACTCATCAAAAACTATGTAAACTAAAATGGGAATCATTGCTGTTTTGATTGGGTTTTACAAATGATTTTAACATTGTACTAACGCATAAACCCAAATCACAGCACTAATGGCATAAAATTACCTTTTCACCAAAGTCAGTATTATGGCAATTATCCTAATATTTGTTTACTTTCATTTTAAAGTTATATACCTCCAAAAACACACTCGCTAGAAATTAGGATCGTAAAAAATACGAAAAAAATAAGAGTTGTTAAATAATAATTAATTATTTTAGAAATTATGTGTACCAATTATGTCTAGATTGTTTCTTGGTTTGACAGGTCTTTTGTACTTACAAATTATTTGTGGCAGATAGTTCGTACGCCAACTTACGGATTTCTCCAGGAACAACACAAGATCCGACAAGCTTATTGCATATCACCTGACATTACTGATTAAATATTACGAAAATTAATTGAAATAAATATCAGGCGCTCCTAATACATGAAACTTCCGTTCATTTTCAGTTTCATCGGGAATAATTTAACGGTTCTTTGGTGTAGCCTACTTTTATTAAAAGTTTTTATTCACCCCGTTACCCACATTTCTTATTTCCTATTCTGTAAATATATCACAACATCTTACCAAAGCTCGAAAATAATTAGAAAATTGTTAACGATAGGTTTTAGTCTTCTGTGGCAATTTTTTATTTCTCGGTTAGCGCACAGCATTAATTCTGGAAGGGGTACGCCTTAATCGTCTTTTTCTATATACTCTCGGTATTACTAACATCACTGTAAAAAAAAACTACAAGATGATGAATATGAATAAAAAAAGCATTCTTGCTTAGAAGACGGATGCTTATCACACGAGATAATTAACCGCTAATGGCCTGAGCCATTTTCCCCAATAAAAAATACGCCTATATAAAATATCAATCTTACGACTATATAAAATATCGATCTTCAATAAACATTAAAAATAGTTAAAACGAAATTCTTGCTACGGATCTAGACAAAAAGGGAGGATTTATCGAAATACGTAAAGGAATCGACGTAAATAGGGCCCAATGTTACACAAGCAGAATATAAATTTATTTTATTATTAAGGTTGGTATTTTTTACAATATAAAAAAAACAACAATTCATTAATTAACAATTAGGAAAGAGCAAAAGATAAAATATAATTTGTAACCGTAATAAAATAAAAAAGCTATCTTCATAAATACGAGAATACTATATTTTAATACATAAAATATAATTAATAAGAAACGAAAATAACAATGAAAATCTAACAAAGTATTTAATAAACTTTTCAAAACGATTCGAAAATATAATGTGTCATTTTTTATTAATTTGTAATCATTGCCTAAATTAAGTAAAAATAAACTGTTAACTGATATTAACATTCGCTCCCTGTTTTCAATAATAAATACCCTTCTCGTTTTTTTTTTTAAATTTTACATGGCTTGACGATGAAACGTTTTATCGTTTCATCGATTAATATGTAACATATGTGCATACATACGACTGAACAGTCCAAAACTTTTTTACTTTTCATAAAAGAATAAATTTCGTAATAGAAAATATCTCATTTTGACAATTTAAATAAAACTTTAAAAAGTCATATTTTTCATTTTCTCTGTGTAAGAGTGTCATTTTATTTTTGTAACCCAGATGTTACTACAATTGTCAACACTATATGGACTTTTGCTTGTCTCCTTTGTGTACTCATGTGATAAAAACATCAGAAAAATTTATTTCACTCTTCGTCGAAATATAATATACACATATCCACACACACACACACACACACACACACACACACACATATATATATATATATATATATATATATATATATATATATATATATATATATATATATACATATATATATAACATATACATAAATATACACAAAGAAATGTGTATACATATACACGCAATTTCATGACGCGAAATATGAATGAATTAAAGACGATTGATTAAAATCGCTAGCGTGAAGCCGGCGGCACCGTGTAATTCAGAAATGTGATATTTATCGCAGGAGACGTACGATGCACAGTGGACTGAAAATCAATTTGTGGACCTTAGTAAAAACTATCTTCAGAAATGTATTCTACTACTTACGACATTAATTTTACTTTATATAACTTTTTTTAGTAAACTATTTAGTATAGAGTTTCAAAGTACTACAAGTATTACTCGCTTTCATCTCTTAAATGGTTCATGGCTTCATTTGTTACGTCAGGAAGACAATTTTTATAATAAGAACAAAAACGCTACATCAAATGTTGTACCTCTGAAGTCGTCGAAATTATATCATATTTATATATTTAAAAAAAATTAAATACGTCTTTATTCTGCACCACCACAGAGGTAAGAAGTAAGTGTGTTGTTTTAAAGTTTTCCCGGGAGGCTTACTCCAATTCGAAGGTGTAACACAAAAAAGTTGTCAACTACGAGGGTTCCGTACACATTTGGACACTTGTAAATAAACATTTAAGGGTATGGTCTATTCCTATTAAAATATTTACAAATATAAATCGTCGGCCTAAAATGTTAACCTGCTAAGTCCATTTTATCAAACTTTACTGGACAATAAAAAAACTTAATAATTTTGAGAAATTATCATTTTTGTTTGTTTTTTTTTTTATAAGGTAGATGAAAATAAATTTATTTGATTTTTTGAATGTATACAAAGTGAAAAATATGCTTTAGTTTTAGAGTAATATCGTCGGCCTAAAATGTTAACCTGCTAAGTCCATTTTATCAAACTTTACAGGACGATAAAAAAACTTAATAATTTTGAGAAATTATCATTTTTGTTTGTTTTTTTTATAAGGTAGATGAAAATAAATTTATTTGATTTTTTGAATGTATACAAAGTGAAAAATATGCTTTAGTTTTAGAGTAATATGTACTTTCATGGATTTGTCTGTTTTTCTTTTTATAGCTCAGTATGAGTTTAGGACTAAGCAGTTTAGGCATTTGCCACTTTGAATGTTTTAAATTAGTTTAGTTTAAATAAAACAAAGTAGAAAGTGCTTATAACTCTTTTTATTTTATGTATTCTAAATTATAATTTCTTACTTTAACATTTCTAGTAGGTATTCATCAGACAAAAATATAAAATCATAGTATTATTGTACTATGAATTAACATACAATCAACCAAGACACTTTATTTCTTTTTTTTTGAATTTTTTGAATTTACCATTCCCTAAAATAATAAACTGAACAAAATCAATCAAGTTATCACAATGCTAAGAGATCTTTTATTATCTATTTATCACAAAATGACAAAGGCACTAGATAAATTCTATAAAATTATGGATACCTAACTGCACAATTGCATTCTTATGTTAGCTTTAGAAAACAGAATAATCAACAAGAACATAAAATAGGTAATTGAAAGTAATTTTAACATCTTGTATCTTAAATGATTTTAAGCCATTTGCTTAAAATCATTTAAGATGACGCTACTCGCGAGGTAAATCATCAAAAAATTTGTGGTAGTCTGAAGGTAATGTCCTTTTAATCTGTTGCAAGTCCTCATATTTGCGTGCAGTTATTTTTCGCCTTGTTTCATGCAGTTGAGTTAACTCATCAGTTGTACAAGATTTAACCTGTGAAGATTTTCTTTGAGGTAAAGAGGTCCATTCGTCCTTAAAGGAAATTTTATATGATACTTGTCCACTTGGTTCATAGCGTAATGCCCTAATATCTGTAACCTTAGGATCCTCTTTAGATCTTCCGGGACGAATGCTCTTATAGAACTGAACCTTATCAAATTTTTTAAAGTAGCAATGATTTAGATACTTTACTTCGTATGGCGCCGGACATCTGCGCGCATGTCTTGCGATGGATATGTATTCGGCAGGTACATTCAAACCCTATCTTTTACATAACGCTCTATTGTGGAATGCATGGAGTCTGTTTCCATTTGAGTATGCCCAACCTCCAAAAATTTTTGTTCTATAGTAATATCTTTATGCCTCAAAACAACATTTAACAATGCATTGGATAGTACACAATTTCTATTTTGATACGTACAACCATCACTGTATATAATTATAGTTTTACTGTCATTGTTTTCGTCGGTATTAATCACTGGTATTACTGTATTTTCCAAAAAATCTACCCAAATGGAAGCAAATTCCTCAGCATTCAAACCACCTTCTGCCTCATTCCATATGAAGCAGAATCCGTCCTTATTTTTAATATTCAAGAAACACAGGTTGTGAACTTGAAGTTTCGTCTTATAGTATAAAGTGCTCACGTTTGATTTTGGTGCCATAAGCACTGCCTGTAAATCCACTGTAAATATATATTTTTTACTATTTTTGTCCCGTTCTTTTTCTTCTCTAGCGTGTTCTTTTCTTTCTATATGTTGCCGATGTTCTGCGTCTGAAACTGTTCCTACTTTATGGCAAGCACATTTTTCGCACTCATCTTTCTTGGGCCTAAACAATGCGTATCTCTTTTCTTCAAACAAGTTTGAAAATGTGCAAATTGATAAAGACTTCGAATTTCGCTGTTTGCACCAATCATTAACATAAAAATTGTAAATAGCTTCTTTAGATTTCCATTCTGGTAAGAGATACAATTTTTGAGATTTTGACCTACAATAATGGGATTCCATTACAGGGAGGGACTCCAAAAATTCCAACAATGCTTTCTTTTCTTCGGTGTTCGGTTTCTGCTTTGTCTTGTCTCTGTAAGTATTGGGAGTTCTAGAAGGATTATTTGCTAAAGTTTTCCAATGAAGTATTGTCCATCTCCCTATCCCCAAAGTATTTAAAAACATTTTACGGCATACTTTTACACTTTCTTCATTTAATTTGAGGTGATACACAAACGAATTTGCTCTTTTTGTCGAGTCAGTATTTTTCCGATTACGAGGTCTTGCTGCTAGATTTGTAGTTATCCAATCATTGACTAGCGTTTTTTTTTCTCCCCAAGTAAGATTCCAAAATCTAGCGAAAAGTTGCTGTCTGGTACTTTCATCAATAGTTTCACATTTCAATGTACTATATTTTGATATCTTGCAGGAACACCTTGATTTCATTGCTCGTTCTTCTTTTGGCTTCGTATAATTCCAAGAACCATCTTTTTTCTCTCGACCTAAGTATTTTTCACCTCTCTCTCTTCTTTTTCTATTTTGCTCAGCAAACCATTCAGTCTTATCTACTTGGAATCGCTTCTTACGCTTTTTCGATTTTGTTATTTGAACACTAGATGCTGAATCAGTATCAGAATAATCTACCAAATTTCTGCCAATATCACTTTCATCTGAGATATGAGGATCAGGATTGATTGCCAATATTGATCTGGTTATCGCGCAAGTTTCATCGGTAGAATTGTTTACCATTATACTCTCTGTAGGCACTTGGCTAGGGAGAATATTGGTTACATCAGATTGGGTTGCCATATCTGACCTGTTCTTTAGACAAGGTTCATCGGCTGAAACTTCGACAGGAAGAATACTGCTATCAAAATGGCTTTCCAATTGAGATATACTTGCTGCAGCACTAGACTCGTTAACAGAAACTTGGCTGTGGAGAATATCGGTACCATCAATCTCGAGTTTCTGTGTCGATCTATTTTCTGTACTAAAAACATCTTCCGAAATTTTACTGGGAAAAACGTTGAGACTGTCGAGGTAATCTGAACTCACAGTATTTTCTAAAATCAAACCAGTTGTATCACTTGTCTGTAAAGTAAAATTGCAATCTGTTTCATAGTTTTCATTGTTTAAGTTTTCGACTCCAGAATTATTTAATTCATGAATAAATTCAAACTGAACATTTTCTAAAATCTGATAATTATTATTCTGTTCAGTCTCAAAGGATTTACTTATTTTCGGCTCGTCTTCTTGTATTTTTTGTAAGTCGGTAACAAGACCAACCAATTTCTTACCCCGATACATTCTGTAATAAAAATATTAATAAATAAACCATAATGTTTAACGGCGTTGCATTAAGCCTAAGTACCCAACAAATAAAAAAAGGCTTTAAAAAATTAAATTTGATTTATTAGTTAATTTATTAATTAAGCAGTCGGATTAATTTGTTGTTAATTATATTCTAGAAATGACAACTGATAATTAGCTAACTCCTTAACAAGCAAAAATCTTTTAATACGTAAACCTGTCAAGTCCATACATTATAGGTTAGGGATCAAATTACGTATTAAAACATGAATGCATTATTAAATACTTACTCTAGCAGTAAAATAAAACTTACCTTTCATGAATAATGCTATGACACCACAAAACTTTACGAATTCTCACCGTAAAATTAAAATAAACTAGCGCGAAATTGTAACACGTTAATCTAATGCCGTTCTCCAAACAAAATGGCCGCTGAATGGGGACTTGGAAGGAATTATCCTTAGAAATTTGACAGTTGGTATTAAGCAGGTTTACGTGACTTCATTTTTAGCACCTTAAAAATGATTATCGTTCTTTACGTCTTAACTATAAGGTATAAAATTGTATGAATTTACGAATAGCACAAAAAAGTAATTTTTGACCAAAAATGGACTTAGCAGGTTAACATTTTAGGCCGACGAAATTATAAATATATTTGTCCGTAATTTTGTAGAAATTCATTATTCACAATTAAATGAAAGTACGTGGTGTAGTATTATTTCTACTTTCTTTAAGTTCTTTACCACGACCTAGGTTTCGTTGTATTACAACATCTTCAGATGGGCAATTAGCAAAGATAAAATAGAATTTGTAAACTTAATAAGTATACATTTTTCACAAAGTGAATATATTGTCTATTGTAGCGAATATCTTGTAAATATAAATTTTTCACAACGTGAATATATTGTCTACTATATCTTTTATAGGCGTAAAAACATGGTGCATATTTCAAAAATTGTAAGATCTAGGATAATCGGAAATAAGAGTTATATTTTATTATTGTTATATTTTCCGCATATTTTTTTGAAATATATAAACATGTTTGTATTTTGTATTTTTCATAAAAAGTCCTTCACATAATATCCACGTTATATATATTTATGTATATATATATATATATATATATGTATATATATATATATATATATATATATATTTATATATATATATATATATATATATATATATTTATATATATATGTAATTAGAAAATATTTTTAAGGCCTTTGTTTACACACCTTTAGTTTTTTAAGAATATTTTTTAAAAGTTAGCTGTAAAAACCATGAAGTTTCTACGGTACATGGTTTCGAAGAAAATCGACTGTGAATACATAAACAAGCAGGGTGTATATTTAAAAAAATCATAACATCTAGAAGAAGAAGCGTCGCTATAGTTTTCCAGCAACCGTTGTGTGAACTTTTAAAAACCCATAATTTTTCGTAATTACAGGTTATTTTACAGTATATCTCTGAAGCTACCTACCTGAATTTATGAAAAACATAGTTTTAGACCCTTACGACTAGCCTTTTTGAACGACACGTCACACTAAATATAGAATAAAAAATATTTTATCGTTCACTCAATTTGTCCCCCTCAAATTTCCAAATGAATATTTTTCTCTCAGATATGTGCGGATAATATGTTTTAACACTATGCCAAATTTTAACTTTCTGCGTCAAGCGGTTTCCAAGAAAAACGGCTGTGATAGACGGCAAACAGAGGCACGTGAGTGCTCTTTAAGGTTTCTTCCGTTTTTCCTCTTGAGGTACGGGAACCAAAAACGTTAAACAGATACGAAAATCAGTGAAAGTATTATTTTTTTACTTCAAATTCAATATCACTTTTATTGTCTTTATCTAGCAAAGTAATCTAAACAAAAGAAAGATTTTCTTTATAAAGTCATAAGAATCTTTCCTTAATATTAACAAGGTTTGGGCAGTTTTTAAAAACATATCACTTATGTTTTCTCAGGAATTTAACCCTCATTGTGGATACACACGACTCAGAAATAAGTAACAAATTATACTTTAAAATGTCCTCATCATACAACACTCTCAATTTCAGAAATAAATGGAGCCTCTTTTGTTAAACCCTCCTCATAAATATTTATAAATAACGCGCAAAATTTCTATATCTGTAAGCTACGAGTGTGACGAAAAGAAAGAGTGGATTTACTAGAAAAGATCATAACAGTTTTTATTATTTACTCAACTATGTACTATTGTTTGATAAACCAGGGTTGCCACCCGTACTTTAAACTAAAGTATATGTTGATTTAGACAAACTTCTTTACATTTTATAACCGCAGTAAAATGCGCTAAAATACTTTGTTTACATATATCCATTATTTATCTAATTTTCAACCATTATCCAAAATTGGCTGCACTTACTTCACTTACTTCTCCGAACGTAACCGAATGCCAACTCATTTAATTAGCAGATTATAAGTGATTGAGATTGATATATATTCTCTTTTTACGGTTCCGTCTCCCAAGATGGAAAAGGATCGCTTAGTTGTCCGCCCATCTGTCCGTCTGTCAAAGCCTTTTTTTCGCGGGAACGGTGTTAGATATGAAATTGAATACCATATACTGAGGCCTTACGTTGCTGTGAATTTCAAGTTCTTTTGGTTTTCCCAACAAAAAGGTATGGTCATTTAAAGCGTATTTATTATTCATGCAATTAGTTATTCATACTATAGGTCTTACTAACTGATCGTGGAAACCTATAGGTTATTTTTGATCGACCTACAATCTTGAGAGAATATTTTTTTATTTTGTGTATTTTTATTCTGGCTCCAAATTTACTTTAAAAAAGGAAATAATAGCATATTTCCATTTACCCTCAAGTAAGTAATGGTATCCATTTTTTTCTAAATCGTAACGTCAAGTTACAGATTTATTACACAGTACTCATTATCTCTCTTAACTTTTTATAGGAGCAAATCACCTAATCCTTAATGTAGGTATTATAATTTACCTTGTTCTTAATACATTAAGCAAAATATAGTAAAAAAATATTTATAGTAATATTTGTAAATTTATCCTTATAATAGCGCGGTTTCCGCGGTTTTCAAACTATCAGGTTTAGTACATAGATAAGCGATGTAACTATCGCGTTAATCCGGAATTTCGAAATTCCAATATTCACCTAACTTTTTTTGGTATTATCTTTTCTGGATTGAAAAGTTGAATATCGTAGTTCCGGGATCAGAAATAAATTTTGCTTGTACAGAAAATTAGTTTTTAGAGTTGCATAATTCAAAATTAAAAATATATTTTATTATTACGCAAAATTTTAAATTTTTGCCCAGATCGTTTTTTTTTTAAACCGTTCTAAGCAAAAATTTGGCGTAATGATAAAATTAATTTTCTTGCATATAAAAATACTTGTATGAAATTTTTGATGGGCTAAATGAAGGAATTGATTTCTTTTTTTTTAATTTCATATATCGTTTGAAATACCGATTAATAAAGCAAGTTACGAGGATCCCAAAATTATCTTTTTCAAAATTTTACACAAGATATTTCTAGAGATATTGTTGAAACTGTCCACAAAATATATGCCTTGCTCCCTATATCCAAAACTACTCATCTTTCTTTCTATTCATATTCTTTTAAATATTACAGTCTTTTAAATAATTCACGATATTTTTACAGCAATGAAAGATTCACTAGGCAATATATTCACATAGTGAAAAGTAATATTAATATGTTTAAATAGTTTAACACTGTACTATGTACTCTTAAACGTCTCTATATGCCTGTGTTCACTAATTGTTTGCAAATAAAAAAGACTCTACTAATAAAAATATTAGTAAATAATGGTATTATTTACTAATAAAAACAGAATATAGTAATTCCCCCATAATCTGTCGATTAAAGGTGTCTACATTAGGTTATATTCGGAAATGTCTGCTTAGTCATTGTTGAAGGTTTCAGTTTTTTAAAAAGCGCAATATTTGAAAATCATATAAATAATTATTATAGGTACAGAAATTATTTTACCGTATTTTATTGCGATTAAATATATAACGTACATTTGTCTAAAACAACATACCAAAAGTTTATTTTAAAGTAAGGGTGGTAACCTTGGTTATTCATCTATAGTAGTTGAGTAAATAAAATAAACCATATTGATTAAGAACCCTTACAGAAAAATTGCTCCCCATCTATTCGTCACCGTAGTAGCTTACACTATTTTTTTTTCATCGTCAATATAATACGGAGAGTTTAACCAAGAAAACTTAATTTATTTCTTAAATTTAAAGTGTTGTAAAATGGGACATTTTAAATAATGCGAGCTCTACACGATACTTAGCAAGGTTTTTTAATAAAATAAATTTATGATTTAATATTATAATATAGTAATATGCATCATATATTATTACCAAGGAGTAAGGGGAATGTATTTGATAGGGGCCTAGCAGTAAATTTCATTAGTCTTACCTGCTCATGACCATAGTGAAATGAACCGTTTTCTTGACTGTGTTTACAACATAGTCGGAATTTACCATCGGATGGAACGTTAGACTCGCCATAATTTTTAAAACCACATTTACAATATAAAGGACTTTTTAAAAACTTGGTTTTTGTTAATTATTTATTTACTGTTTAAAAGAATTTAATCATTATAATTTATAAGACTTATTCTGCGTAAACGGTTATTAGCAGGGGCGAGAAATTTGATAAATTTTTGCTCAATTTATTTGCTAAAAATGTTACCAAATACTATTTTAGTTCGTTACTAAATACAATATTATATTTTTTGCATATTTATTCCGTTATATTGTAATATTTCCATTTATATTTCAATAATGACATAATTCCTTAAAATACTACTGAGAGTATTGATTTAATACTTTGATTTTGTTTATTATTTTGCCGTACAAATGCTTAACAAGAGTCCTTTCGTAATATTTATATAATTTAATTATTCCCAAATACGTAATTTTTTTCTATTGATTTTGATAAAAAATAAACTAATTTGGTGTGAAAAATGTCTTTTATTTAAAAAAAATACTAATCCTGGAAGAAATTCTGGAATTCCAAAAATTAAAGTCCAATATAGAATTCCAACTGCGAAATTAAAAGCTTTCAGATATTGAGTTTCCTAAAAAAGATATTCTAACTATTCCCATAAATAAATTTTGAGAAATCCTGAGATAGCAAAATATTAAATACTACATTAACGATAATTTTATGTCACATAAATTGCTTGTAATTA
The DNA here is from genome assembly GCA_039881145.1 of Druceiella hillmani. NCBI lineage: Eukaryota > Metazoa > Arthropoda > Insecta > Lepidoptera > Hepialidae > Druceiella > Druceiella hillmani. The sequence continues at coordinate 12,701,593 of JAYKKI010000008.1, read as the reverse complement.
ATGGTAGAATGCATGGGCATAATTAGTTGATAAAAACGTGGTAATCAAATTTAAGACGTCTCTAAGTCCACTAACTTATATTTTCAGCCCACTGTGCGACGGCGCGGTTCGACGACCAAAATAGCTCGCGTCCGTGGGTCAGTGACATCTAGCTGCCGAGACCCGAGCGTTCCATTTATTTTCATTCATATTTCTTACAAAACAAAACTAGCGACAATTTTTATAACATTCACAAATCATTGAAAATTACTAAATGGGCAAAGGCGCCAATACATTCACATTGTGATGAATGGCTCTAAACGGCGGTGAAAAGTATTTTACAAAGTACGCTGTAAATATAAGGACACAATATATCACTGAGATTAAATAAACTTTTGGTTCAAAATGCAAGTAACGAGTATTACTACGAGTTGAATAAAATTTTGGGATAACAATTCAGAAAATAAAAACCACAAAGAAAAGTTAATTTAAAATACAATGAAAATAAGTATAAATTTAATATGTTTCATCGAATATTGTGTAAAACCATCCCCTTGCGAAAAATATGTATTTAAACTGTTAATTATAAAGTTACATACCAGCTCCGTAAAAGTTCTGCGTGGAACTTTCTGTCTCTTTCATCAATAGTGTTCATAAAAATTGATCCGAACTGACAAGGTAGGAAAATTCGTTTTTTGAAATTTTTCTACATTAATTAATGGGAAATCTGCCTCTATGTTCTGGTTTACAAGCTATAAATATTATAAGGATTTTTTAACATTGTTTTTTAACCGCCGAACTTTTTGCGATATTATTAAAAAAAAGGGAATGAAATGAAAAATCTACCGATACAAAAAGAAATGAAATGAGAAAAGGGGGCCACAGACATTATGAACTCTACATAGATACACATTTCCAACGTGGTACCAGAAAGGGTGTCGACAGGTATTTGACCGGTATTTATTACTAGCCTACGACTTCGTTCGCGTGTAATTAGGAAAAAGAACTTTTCTTTTTTAAATCTTCTGTTTCTCCTGGGTATATACTAATACCATACCAAATTTTATTAAAATCCGTCCAGTAGATTTTGCATGATACCCGTACAAATTAACAGACAGCCAACAATTCTACAAACGGTTTTCTGGCTTTTAATATCATTCTATACGCTAAATCAATAACTTTTTTTTAAAATAGTTTCAATGTACAGAATTCGCTCTGTTACAAGTTTATTACATGTGATAGATATTAGCATGCAGTTTAATTACGCTATCACATTACATTCCATTCATATTACTCCGTTTTTTAATAGAGATTTTGTCGCGTTATTTAATCGTACTTATTCCGATATTTACATTTACTCCATTGTTCTGGGTAAGCAGGTCTTTTCACAATTCATAGATATAATTTGAGATTAAACACTGTGTTAATGAAGCGAGCATCGCCTGAAGTGTGGGGCGGTGTGCAGGCGAGTAGTGGGAGCTGGTCGATCGACTGCGCGACACCAAACGAGCGAAGCAATCAGGGCCACTAATTACGGCGGAAATCAATACTCGAACTATGTACATCGTTCACTGACTCACTAACGAGCACCGCCGCACGTCCGTCGCGTAGAGACATCGCGCTCGTGCTACGTCGTCTTCATACGCAGACTATTCAGCCAATATATGTATAGCCTGTGTTTTCACATGTAGTTTTTCTGAAAGTTTCCAAAGTTTAACCGCACGTTATAAATCGGAAGACAAAAGCTGATGCGCGATGTAGAAAATTTCCTAAATGAACAAGAACCTTCCATTTTTTTTGGAAGCAACCTTTAATTGGCAATTAAAAATGAGTACCTTTTTGATACCAAAAACATGACTACTTCAGACAGGAACGCCTCGTAATTTAATTTTATAATGAAAATATGAAACTGGCGTACAATTATTTTGCAATGAAAAAATTAAAATTTTCAATTTATGACTAAGTCCAACCATGACTATATTCGATTATTTAACCGCCAAGATGGTTAATGACTAAAGAAATGAATGCTCTATGAAGGAGCACATTCTTTTCGGTATTTACTAATTAAGAAACAATTAATCGATAACTGTTAAGTACAGAAGAGTATTTTTTAGAGATAATAATTTCCCATTAATATTAAATATTAGTCATACTTCTAACAAATACTAGAAAATACCAATCTACCTAAAGTCTATAATATAGCAAGGTTGATTCATCATTTCAGAAAAAAACATTTTGTTACTAAAAATATATTAGTGTAGGTTATTATTTCCATAAATTCACATTAAAAGAAAATTGCAACGTTTCGAGTATTTTCTTTTTTATAGAAATAAAAGAAAAGTAGCTATATTTTTTGTTCTTAATTGACATGAAGTTTCATCCATAAATATAATATCGCGTAAGTTATATTAAACAAAAATGTGACTTTCGACTTTTATTAGTAGTCGAATGTAATAAGCCTGAAAAAAATGAAAAATTAGTAGTAAAATTAAAGTATTACTGAATGGTTTTTAAATATTTTTCGTTTCTTGAGTTCTTGAGAGCATATGTTAAAAAATTATCGCTATATCAACAATCCATAAATATCTTCGAAAAATTGTAAATGATTAAAAAACAATTTTGAAACATTATGACCTATAATCTGTTTTTTTAAGACAATAAGATTCGAAATAGTTTTAGAGATAGCTATAATAATGGACCCATAGTCAAATACTAAAATTTTTAATTATAATGCAAAATAGCGGCCACCATATAACAAATATACATAAAAATAGTTGAAAATAACAATATATACAAAGTAGTAAACAATAATATAGTAAAAATAGCATAAAAGAACAAAATTATAAACAAACAATTTTTATTAAATAAATGAGAAAGCACCAACTCGTAATGATGTCAAGAAACTATTTTTTGCCCTTTTGCGTTAAGTGTACGCTGACAGTTATACAAAACGGCAACTTTTTTTTAATGTCTAACTGCTCAAACAAGCGTGATGTGTTAAAAATCTCCACCTTTCTAAAAAAAAGATGAAAACTAAAATACCTTCAGTAATAGGGTTCTTCAATTATATTTAGCAGTAGAGTAATTGAGGCGAGATGAAGACGATTATATAATAAGGATAATGGAAAAACATTGTTATAAATAAACGCCCCTAATAGATGGTGTTTGCTCCTTTCGCTTGACTGTTCGTCCATTGGACTATGTGGTAGAGACTGTAGCCTGTACAGTGCTCATCGTTAAAATGACACGCGTATCACGTATTAAGACAAATTTGAGAAAAATATTATACCAAATTAAGTACAGTGTAAACTCATTTCGACATTTTTAGGTATTTAAATCACGGAAAAGGCAAAAACACAAAAGAATAAATCGAATGGATAAGAATGTGATGAGAGTATGAAATGGGTAATAAATATGTGAAAAAAGAAAATAATCTACAGAAAAGTGACTGTTTTCTCCATAATCTTCTTACTCACACTCGCAATTACCGGTAAAGCGCAAAATTCAGATAATTGCGTCTTTGGAACCTATTATCCTATCGGTATTTACAATAGAAGAACTAGTTGAGTATATGAAAGATATGGAAGTCTGATTGTAAGAATTAAATACCAATGACCTAAAACATTTAGCATTGGCAATAGTGGTTATCAAATAAATTCAATGCTAATAGAGTCTCGTTATTAGAAAACCTGAGGCTAACATCAGATGCTCGGACTTTCGCTTTTAATAAACCGATAGTTAGCGCTTTTTTAAGTTGGTCGGAGAGTATACAATAAATACCACCTTTTCCTTACAACAAAACAAGGTTTCCAACATTTTTCAAGAGCAAGTACAACCTCATGGCACAAAAAGGAAATAGGCAAGAAGGTTCCCTTTCACCAGTTGAGCGTTGAACAGTGAATGTGTCAATATAAAAGAAACGGCCGTTAGTGGAACAGGAGCTTACATGCCTCCTCCTTGATGTGAAATATGAAGAACGTAACTGGTGTTCCTGCATATTGCAGCGGATGGACATATAGCGGGTGATAAAGAATTTATCTAATTTTTAGAGTTAACATCACTTACGAGTCCATCTGTTCGACTGTCATAGCCGTTTTTCACAGAAATCACTTGATTTGGAAACTTGAAATTTAGCGCAAATAAACTATATTAACCATCGCATAACTCGAAAGCTAACACTCACAAACATTTTGTATGGGAATTTTGTTGCGGAATCGAGGACTCGAAAAAAAATTTCAAGTCCACGCACAGTACAGAATATCGCGTGAAACAATATGTTACAGTAGGTTTTCAGAGATATATTGAAAAACATGCAAGAAAATATATTTCCTCCTTATTTTCGAAATGTCCAAACCCTAAAATTAGAAAAAAGCAATAGTTTAGAGGCCTATGCAAAAGTTACAGGAAAATTATAAGATGAATCTAGATGTCATATTTTTTTAAATATTTAAGATAATATGTATGTCTCCCCTATCTAGTTATGTTACGTATTATTAAATATTTATTACTCTAGGTATTAGATATTAGTGATTACTTAAATCTATTTATCATTGAGCATATTAATGTAAAAGTACCTACTATATTTCGTTGTCATCCTCGTCTCGTAGAAACGACAGAATAATAATAAGGATAAAATAATTTCTATTTTGTTCCATTTAATTATTTCTCCCTAACAAAATATCACACCTTACTTTAATAATTATGGAACTCTTTGTACAATGTTCAACATAACTATTTTAAATTTTATTTCATAAGTGTAAGTCTGGTTAGAGCGTCGAGAGTTCCGCACATCGTTTGAAGTGAAATTACTTTATTTATAAGTATTTAAAATAAATAAAGTTCTTTCACTTCAAACGATGTGCGGAACTCTCGATGTGCCGACCATACTTGGGTGCACTTATGAACGAAAATTAAAAATAGTCATGTTGAACTCTCCAGACAAACAGTCCCATAACGACTTAAACTAATAAGTAAACAAGAAACTACAAAGAGTCCCATAACGCTTAAACTAATATTGATATTTTGTGTGGGAGAAATATTTAAACCCAATTGAGAACATCTAGATGTATAATACCATGGTATTGTTCGCCCATCGAGGATCAAGAAAATAATAGTATTCAAGCTAATAAGGGATATGTCAAAAAATAATCCTGTAATAATTATTTAACATGCTATTCATATTTCAATTTATTTTTATTTTTCCGAAGAAATATTGTTAATAAATTGAAAAGCAATCAAAGACAAATACCTCATTTTCTTCAACAACATCCATCATTCTAGTATTTTAAGCCATTTATGTTCATATTGGACAATCACAAAGTAGATAATAACTCATGGAGTAGACAGATAACTGCAATAATATGCGTACCCATCAAACGAGATTATGATCAATATTAAAAAATGGTCATAATAACCCGACTGCCAAAAACTATGGCCCAGTCGCTTGTCTGAAGAGCCGCCGTAAACTACCCCGTTAAAATGGTAATTTGTGGCGTCGAACTGAACTGGTATGTATCTTGAATTCATATCGAGTGGTCACGGAGAATCCAACTGTCGAAAAACAGCATGAGTAAATTAATAAATATCTAGCGCGATAGAAGTATCTCTAGAATTACCAAAATAATTTCTATACCTAGAAATACCAAAGTAGAGCTTGTAAGAACACTAGTATTTTCGATCTTTCTGTACGGGTTCGAGATATGAACTGTAAAAAAATTGAAAGAGCTAGAATGCTGCTTGATAAAAGAACTAATTTCTCCATACTCCAAGAGCTGAAAGTAAAATTAAGTCTACATGTAAAAAATACTAGCAGCATATTTTGACCACATAGCTCGAGGTGAAGATAGCGGGAGAGAGACTAACAGACCGTTTCATAACTAGATAATCGGGCCAAATATAAAGCCATGTGCCCTTCAACGACGCCATGGGACCCCTGTCCCATCGGGAACAGTAAAAAGGTATAATAAAATCCTGCAAGTCGGCAACTCCAAGTGGACGCAACCTTTAGTCATGACGAAGCTCTTCTCATTAGTATAAGAAGAAATGCAGTCAATAATTTTAAAAATCGAGTGAACCGCGAACTTTGAAGAAAAATGGCAGACGTATTTATCATTAGTCCGACTATGCCGCAGTCCAGAGAGGCAGATTTAGGACAAAAATCGTCTTATAGAAATCAACCTTATAAATAAACAGAAAAAAATTATCCAAAATATTTATATTTATATTAATATACACTATTTCGAATTAGATAAATACAATCATTTTTTTTTATATTTAGTATGTCAAAATATAAACATATTCTATAGCATGGTCAATAGTTTCATATTATCCAAGGCAGGTCAGCTCTAAGGTCACCTGCAGAATAAAGCCACAACAATAAAAACAGATGGGGAAATACTGCGCAGTGACAAAATCTACATTTTGTAGTTAGGTGGGAAAATTCAGATTAACATATCTTTTCAATTGTGTCATGAATATAAAACTAAACTGAATATTTATTTGGGTTTTTGTTGGCAAAATATAATTACGAACATTCAGCAACATCAATTTAACAACGTTCCTAAACTCAATCACATGTTGTTCAGTTTTATAAAATTAGTTATGGAAAGTTATGTTAACATAAGACTAACATTTCTTATAAAAACTCTTAACAGCCATATAACATCAACTATTTCACCAGGCATTTATTCAAAATTTCGTTTCGGAGAGAACCCGAAATCTCTACCTCCCCAGTAGATAAGAACACCAAAACGTACAATAATAATGTGGTAAATACAATATTGTTATTTTAATAAATACAAAAACTCAGAAAAAAGTAATTTTTTTTAAAAGTTGCTTCTTAAGAAAAAATCTTTTTTCTCTGAGTCTAAAAATTCAAAAGGAGCCCTAACTACTCGGTCACCTCTTCTCTAGGCAAGTGCCTGATAGATATATAAATATACAACTTGGACAACACTGATATACCAAATATTCTCATTGCCTATGAGTGTTCGACCGATTCCAACATTTCTTATTTTTATAGCTAGATTTATGTAAATTTTTATTCATATTGAATATATTTGGCGTTAATTTTGTAGAAATTCATTATTCACAATTAAATGAAACTACGTGATGTAAATTTTTATTCATCTTTGAGCATTTAATGTAAAAGAAGCTTCTATATATAATGATAGATTAATAAATAATAATAAGGATAAAAGATTTTCTGTTTTGTTCCAAAAACTCTCCAATAATATCTTTTATCAAAATTACTATCCACTTCTAGGGAAAGACTTAAACGTGATTTATTTAAGTTTATGTAAACTTTAACCATTACTATCATATCAAAAATCTTGCACCATCTGTCACATTAGGTTCAATTATCCGCTTAAAAAATCTTCGTGGGAATATTATTTAAATTTTTATTTCTTTTGTTATTCTATCTTCGAATCTATTATTTTATCAGATATAAATATAAATGTAAACTATAAAATTTACTTAAGAGATTTATGACTTGGTGATTTTAATTGTATTTATTATATTTACTTTATTTCGTATTAAACATTTCATATATATTATACTATAAAACAAAACAGGAAATAATTTATAATCATATAATGCCAATAAAAGTTATTATTAACTTATACATTATCGATATAAATATTGTACGAGTAGACTTAGTCCAACCGAGCACGTTCTATTGTAATGACATAAAATATCTTAACTATATTTTATTGGTCGAAATGAATAAACTAACTTTTTTTGTTATTTGACTTAGTTAACGTGTTTCTTTTCCACAATTTATCTACTTGGAACACACAATTTGTTCGTACTCTTTAAATTACTCATATAATTAGGCACGTAAAGTATAAAATGTGACCTGTTTTAATTGTTTATATCAGATGGTCAATAAACCAAAAAATTATTTCACGCAAAGTTTTCCCTAACATCATTGTATTCAAAGGTACGCCCCATTTGTTTTATTTGAAATTCTTTACTGCGTTCATAACCCTAGAGGCACTCTGTAATGTAGCCTCCTAATCCACGAGTCCCAGACAAGACTCATTCGACCGTACGAGTGTATCCGGTCGGTTGACAATGATACCATCCCGCATAAAAAAAGTACTGCAAAGATTAAATAGGGCGGCGCGGTTGAGTAAGTGTGCTCCACTTCGTGAAATGTTCCACCTGGTGCAGTGAACCGCGCTATCGATCGTCGTCCGTAGCGCTCCCGACGCGACGCCCCATGTCCGCCCAAACAAATCAAGTCATTACGCCGCCCTAGTTGCTAGTACCCGCTTTCGTCGCTAACTGTAACTTAGTAATAGGGTTCCAAATAACTTTTTATTTCATAGCTTCTTTAAAAAATCATTTAAATACTTAATTTGTATTTTGAACATTCTATTTAGTCGGAAGAACATTAGAGGCATAACAAACTTGGCATGGTATAATATATCAGATGACATTCAATAAATGAAGCGCACTCTCCCATACATTAATAACAGACATATTTATATTTCTGTCGTGAAAAAAAAAATTGTTAAGTGCGAGTAGATTTATCACTACGAGGATTTAGAACACACCTGCATATGATATATGGCGCATATGAATATTTAAGCATAGGTAATATTGCTATTAAACTATTTACAAATATTGATATTATTTCTCACCATGTAAATATATAAATATATTGCCTTGTATATTTTTCACAGACATAATATGCATTCTAAAATAAAAAAAATTATTTTTGCAGTTAATTTAAGTCGTTCGTGTGGAGTTTCCATAAACTTTGACAATTTAAGTCATTCATATGGAGTTTCCATAAACTTTGACAATTTAGGTCATTCGTAAGGAGTTTCCATAAACTTTGACAATTTAAGTCATTCGTATGGAGTATCCATAAACTTTGACAATTTAAGTCATTCGTATGAAGTTTCCATAAACTTTGACAATTTAAGTCATTCGTATGGAGTATCCATAAACTTTGATAATTTAAGTCATTCGTATGGAGTTCCATAAACTTTGATAATTTAAGTCATTCGTATGGAGATTCCATAAACTTTGACAATTTAAGTCATTCGTATGGAGTTTCCAGAAACTTTGACAATTTAAGTCATTCGTATGGAGTTTCCATAAACTTTGAACAGATCCAACTACTACGTGTCATAAGTTGGTCGACTATTACTATCAAACCAATAGAGTTTACTTAACTGTAATGATTTTTCTTTTAATTCTCTTATATATATATGATTTATAATATTTTTCATATATTCAAAAACAGGGCTTTAACTGGTAGCGGGTGCCGACACGTAACTCTAACAAAAATGACCATTTTAAAGTTTAATGGAAAAATTATTCACGACACTCCTCCAGTATTGTGAAAAACCTATTCAAACGTACTCTATACAACGAGGTATGCGAATAAAATCATCCCCACTTTATATATACGATTTTTAAGGGTAAAAATTTCGTCCCTTAATACCGATAGTACATCGAGTTGAACAAAATAAAAGGGATTTGGACCAAAGGAATTTTCACCATAGAAATCCTGTAACGGTCTTTCTGAAAATGCTTGAGTGAGTTTACGTATCACAATTAATGTAAAAATATTCACTCATAAAACTGATTAGATTCGATAAAAAAATCGCTGAAATGAAAATTTTGGTACATTTATTACAAGACTGGTAAAATCACTAAGAAGTTAAACGGTAAACCAATTTTTTTTCTCCGCCGCTACCGTTGGATTAAGAAAAAGAGAGGTTATTTGAATACATTTAGCTGATGAATTTATAATGGGTCATAAAATTAAATAAAAAGTAGAGTTTTTTTCACAAAATTCTGGATCAAACGTTACCTTCTTTATATAAAAGATTTAAAGAACTATTTATTTCTTTACAATCAAATGGGGACTTAATAAAAATGGTTCAAATTCATGTTCCGACATTTTTTTGAAAAACTAGTAAAATTACTAACGAATTACCTAAATACTGCACTAAATTTTACTATTATCGCTACCGTTGGTTCAAAAAGACTAGGTATATGATAACGAGATTATTTAAAAATAAACAGAGTGACAAATTTATAAAGTATCCTTAAATTAATTTCAAATTAGAGTCTTTTTACAAAATTCTGACTTAATCATTATCTCCTTTATGTAATAAATTTAAAGAAGGGTTTATTTTTTAAGACTATTTATTTTTTTTAAACTATTACAATATGCTTCGGTTGACATTTTTTTAACTATTCATTTAGCATGAAAAATCTTTAATATTTTACGCTAATACAATTTTAATTTTAGTAACAAAATTAAGTACTATATGTTGTTTATTTACATTTACTGTTGCATGTTCAATATAAGTTTCATAAATATTTATATCATATAGCTTTAGTGTAATATATTAAAGATGTCAGCAATGTTAGCAATGCCAATAAAGCTAGAAAAATTTCTAGGAGGAAAAGGAGGACATCGAAAGGAAGGTTTTACACTGTCTCACGGACTATTGACCCAGTATTGCAGCCAGTAACCCTACATCCCAGCTATCGACAGATCTAAGTAATAGCTACAAGTTAAAAATGTTTTGTCACAATTACCTACCCGTTACGATTCTGCATCGCGAGTAATATACGTTCAGTTCATAAATAAGCCCGGAAAAATCAAGAATGACATGACCAATAAACACCCGTATCTCACCAACCCAAATCGTAGTAATACTGCCCAAATCGTAGCAATACTGCCCAAATCGTAGCAATACTGCCCAAATCGCATTAATACTATCCGAACCGTAGCAAACGTACATAGAAATTAGCAAGATGAATGTTTGAAATATGTAAAGAGATAAATCGCTATTTGTAAACGGCGTTAAATGTTAATTAATAAATTGATTACATTTATATTAATCTAAAGCTGCTTATCGTTTCTGAGTACATAATGAACAGCGCATTCGTCAATATACCAGCGAATAAAATATAAATAACGCTCGCATGGAAGTCTTTAACGTTTACGTCTATAACGTTAACTAAAATGAAAGTTAAACAATTGGATATTACATAACAGGGCGATTTAATATATTTCACAGTAAACAACACGTCTTTGAAGAAAATATGAGGCAATATAAGATAATAACGAATTTAGTGTTACACCTAGACTATCAAATCCAAGAAAAATACCAAAGAAAAAAATGTATACAAAAAATGTATAGAAACCGATGCAAATAACTCACCGGTTATAAAGAGTGTGTTACACCTATATATGCTTATATTAGATATACACATAGATATGTACATACTAGACATATACATATAGATATGTAGGTAACCTAAAGATACCGCTTGGCTACAACGGATTCACTTCCATTAATAACGTCGTCGATGGAAGAACAGACAATGTGGCGCGTATCCCTATTAGCACTCATTATCGATAGTTAGCGCGGTTACAAGATGTTACGTAACCCCGCATTAAGATCAAGCCGACCGGTGCGAACATTTGTAGCGTTTCCAACCAACAGTGTGACACATATATACAAATGTACTATGCCGCACCCGTTCGCCACTCCAGTTCGCGTCGGGTGCGACCGAACGCAACTCGCTCGCACTGTGACATCGCCCAGCTGTTCTCACTCGCCCGCTATTTCTGTCTCCAGAGAGCGTGCAGTCATCGCCATCCAAAAAACGAACACTGCGTCATGCGACAAACTCCCTTCGCGCCATCGCGCCACTTCGCACTCGCTCTTACTGGAGAGAGCCAGTGCGTGCTCGCCGCTTAAGACCAGTTTCTGAATTACATTTGACAGCCGCTTATGGCCAGTTTCCGTGTTTAACTATTCGATATTCCGATTAAAACCTGACCTTTTTCTGAACAAGTCATTTCTTGGCGCCCGTAAACAATTTACTATCGATAAACTGCCATTAAGTTTACCCACCAATAATGGCTGTTTATCTTTCCGATAACCGGATCTGTCATAAATGACACCGACATTAAATCACACCTTTTAATGTGATTTTTACAAGTTTTGTGAGATATCTTATAATTAAATAGTGACAAATTTCTTCGTAAGAATCTATTAAAATATATTATTAATTTTATAAATAATATTACAATTCCTAGATATTTGACAAGTCGTAAATCTCCCTTCGAAATATTGACAGATAAAGAACTTAAAATAAAGTTTAGATTTAACAAGTGTGCTGGCAATGTACTTGTTAAATCTAAACCAATTTGAAAAAGTTCCCTTAATTCGTCGTAACTATCCACTATACCTTGGGACAAGTATTCTTAATTTTACGTGTTAATACAATTAATGGTCTGGCGCATTACATCACACACACACACACACACACAGGCAGACACTATACAAGAATATTTTTATATTATTAACAATAAAACACGATTATCACTATCTTTGTATTACAACATCTTCAGGTGGGATATTAGCAAAGATGTATAGAAGATGATTTAGCAAAGGCGTGAGAAGATCTGAAGTTGTCAACGAAACCTAGGTCGTGGTAAAGAAATTAAAGAAAGTGGAAATAATACTCATCACGTAGTTTCATTTAATTGTGAATCTACTTTACATAAAAACATTCTACCTTGCTACACGTTCCAGATGGACCAAAGCTGCTGCACTTTTTCCATTGCATATTGTCCGTACTATTCGTATCGAAAATGATTGAAAAAACCGTACGAAATATCACCCTCAATTACTGAAAATGTAATCTCCATTTTACGACTTTGATTTTAAGATTAGATTGATTACTCACATTAGATTGAATGTCAACGACCGCAAGGGTGGACGTTGAAAGTTCATTGTCCGTTCTTTAGGATAAGCAATCATTTAATAGTCACTTGAACGACACGTCGTTTCCAGTCAGATGCTAATCTAGTTATGTACGTAATTATTTACAAAGAATACGACCGTACGCAGGAGAGCTGGGAGTGTAATTATACATCGAATCGTACCACATCCTGCAGCCCCCCTCCCCCCCACATTGTTTTTATGAGACAAGGGCGGAAAGCTATTTCCTCGCTACTTCTGTCATAAATTTAATTTGCACAAGCGAAGGGAGAAAATAAATTATCACCATTACGACGTACAGATAATGTTAAATAATATAGTCCAATCATAAAAATCCAACGAAACAATAAAAAATTCGAAATGTTTATTAACATAAAACATTTTGCAAATCAATTTATAAACACACTAACTTCAGTTTGATGCAATTACATATTTTTTTCCATATACGCTTCATGATGCTTGTGTTGTATTAAATATATTTCTCGTAAACTAAACACTTAATTTTATCCAATGTCGCTAAATCTAAAGCTAAATCGCTAACAATAGCGTCATGCTATCTGTACGATCACTTTAAAAGTGGAGTTTTTGTATATTTAAACGCAAACTAATTCTTCTTGTACTGTTTCTCCTTGTTATTTTTTTCTTTAAAATATAAACAGTATTAATCAGCGATTCCCAAACTGAGTTATTTAGATCACATACGAGAAAAAAGTATGGAAATCTACTATATATAAGTAAAGTCGTTTATGTGAGCGGATTCCCTTTAGGCAAGTCGTCGTCAACATTTAGGCGTTCCGTAAATAACTTAATGCCCTTACACATACTGTGAATACCATGGCAGAATAACTAAACTACCCACTTATTTTATATTTCATAAAATTGTTTAAATATATGCTTTGTGGTGTGACATATTCATGCGCAAATTTTAACAAATTTTCCTGTCAACAGTAACACACCCACTCACGCGCACACGAAGTGAATTTTTAAATTGTATTGTCTTGTTCTAATTAAGCATTATAAATAATAACCTTAGAAAGACTTCATTGGTTATCTGAATTTCGAGGAGACGTTAGCTTGAAAATACTTTCTATATATAAATAGGACAAAGTGAATTATAGTTAATCAAAATCGTCTTATTTAGTCAGTGTGTAAGAAAAAAGATTTGAATAAAAATTATACAGATTTTCTCTTTTTTTATAATTGTCCATTTTATAAAAATAAAAAACCCTTATCATATTGGGCAGCACTTGCCAACTGTGACAAACACATTTGAAATTAATATGTTTATAAAAATTCAATATTAGGCAGGCAGAAGGTCTACCGACAAAATAAATCGGCATATGGGTTACGGTACATAACAACTTTGGTATAGATGAACAAAACTCTACAAAATTCACTTTTACGACTAGTACCTACCATCGGTTCTAATGTGCCATACATATAACGGGTCATTGTTTACCGTGCAAATCAACTTTGGTATAGATGAACAAAACTCTACAAAATTCACTTTTACGACTAGTACCTACCATCGGTTCTAATGTGCCATACATATAACGGGTCATTGTTTACCGTGCAAATCAACTTTGGTATAGATGAACAAAACTCTACAAAATTCACTTTTACGACTAGCACCTGCCATCGGTTCTAATGTGCTATACATACAAAACAGTACCGCAAGCTTCTATGGAAAATAAGATCTGTTTACGTAGTCGCCATAAAGAATGCAAAAAAAATCGCGTACGTCGCGTATAATTGAATAAAGGTACAACAATTTGAAGGAGTGGTGCAAATATTCATATATCGGTTGATATTGTGATGAAAAACGTACCCTTTACTCGGCGGCAATTACTATAGGAAAAAAGGAAGTGCAATACATTTCATGTTGGCTATACATAACCTAACAACAGATAAATTATCATACCTCTAATTAGATGGGATGAGATTGAGAGAAAGAATAAAAAAATCCATAATATTAAGCCACAAAACTACATCTCTTCCAATTTGAAGTGATCTCTTAGAATAAACTGAATCCTGAAACGAACTATCTATTTCAGAATCTCAAGCACTGATCGGTATTAAAAACTACTTAAAATGATAATAAGAATACAGTTAAAATGTCTTTAACACAATTAAATTATATCTTATCTATTAATGAATGACTAAATATTTTTTATGAAAATTATATCTTAGACAGACTCGCAAAATAAATTAAATGGATATTTTTTTTCAAAAATACGCGTGATCGACTTAAGTGTAATTCGGGTAAGTTATTTCACATTTAGTCAACCACATAAATGCCGCATTATCCGCTATCATACACGTAAATGCCGCAGTCAGCCATACAACATTGTTAGTGACGTTCTTATCTTATCTGTCAACGTGTGATATATTTACAAACTGAATTTTCACTAAGTTATCATTGTAAAATTTTCATTTCAAATAGTTCCACGAAAATAAATTTAAAACGGAACGAATTCCAATGTCAAGATATGTTATCACGATGAATAGAATAGATTTATTTTTTTTCACATCTCCAGTATTACAACACTTTCAAACGTAGTAATAGACATATAATACGACAGTGTTCAATAAATGCTCGGTATCGATTGAAACACTAAAGATAAGGGTGCTCGTATAATGCAATTAGTTTATGACAATAATTGGGTATTAATTCACTTCAGTGACAAGTAACCATCGTGAGTTAATCAACAACGTCGACCAAAAGAACATCGCATAAATTCCTTGCTCGGCAAGGAGAAAGTTAAAGAACTATCCACAAAGAGAAAATGATTATTCACCAGGACGACTCTGGTCTATCGATATCATTCGTTAATTTAAAATAATCAAGTTAATTTCAGCGATGTAAGGAAAACATCCGGATGACCCTCACCGAGCGCAATTAAAGCTACTATGCAAGAGAATATGGAAAATGTCGAGATTCTTGTATCAGAAGATGCTCAAATAAGAGTGAACATATTAACAAAGATGAACAACCTACCTATTAGTATTATACACAGAATTCTTCGTGACTATCTCAACTTGGAAAAAGTGAGTGCGAGATATGTCCCGCAAATGTTCACGGCTCACGATGATTCAAAAACAAATACTCGTTGACTGTTATAAAATTTTTTTATGGCTGAAGAAGAACTGGCTCCTTGAAAAACCTTCAAGTGTTTAGATCGAATCGCAACTAGTGAGAAAAAAGAGTTCACCGTTGTAACGTTGAGAGTCAACAGAAATCCAGTGGTCACATTTTTTTTATCGTTACTATCCTTTATCTATACTAAAGTGAAGGAATTAGGAAAAAAGAAGGGAGTAACTTATCAACGATATGTTGCTTCTTCCTAGATATTGCGCCTCAGCACGCATCGTAATTCGACAGAGCTCCTACACTGAAATGTGGATATAAAAAAATCAACCACCCACCGTATAGCTCTGACTTGACCCAAAGTAACTGCTGTTTATTTCTACATTTGAAGAACTTCGTAGAAAGTGATTTTCTGACGTCTAAGAATTAAAGTCGGCAATAAACGGACAGAGAAAAATCATATTTTTAAAGATGTTGAAAAATTTGTTGCACGTTCTAACAAATGAATCATCTGTGGATGTTTGGAGTGATACTGGAGACAAATAATAACAAATATGTCTTTTCTTTCATGCTCATATCGAGAACTAATTACATAATTTCGATAATTTATTTTGGTATCAAACAAGCGAAGAGTTATTCTGTTAAATACCAAATTTGTCGAGTAGCGTTTCTGTGATTTTTTTACTAATATTTGTCGTGTTGTAAGTACTAAAATTTGTCGAGTAGCTTTATGTTTCAGTGGGTAAAAAGCGCTTATTCATTCTTCGGTTTCAAAATAACAGTGATATATTCTCCAAACGAAGTCTTTATGAGAATAAAAATATAGACTTTTAACTCTATTTCGTCAAAATAGTATAAAAGATGATGAATATAGACTGCGAAAGAACCACAAATTTATGTATTATGCACTTTTTTTTATTATGCACGATTTATGTATTATGGACCGGAAGGTACGAAAAGTGTTATTAACTCGCGTGGCGTTCTAATTTGCATTCAATGACTGTAGGATTTTAACAACTCTATACTTACTGCTTAACATCTACAGTTAGTTATTAGTGGAGGTTCGACAGTTAAAATTGCTGCCATGAGCACTGAGAAAATATTGAAGAATCGATAAAGATTCGATGGAGAATCTACAAGCAACGAGAAAATATGGGAGAATAGATAAAATTTTTAAATTTGTAGGGTTCCCGCATTCCAAAAAGAAAAAAAACACCCATAAGACCACTTCCGTGTCCTTTCGTCTATCTCTCTGTCACAGTCGTTATTCTCAGAGATACTATGATATAGAAACTCAATATTTGGTACAATTATAGAACATAGTTAAGGCCGAAAAAATTGACATACAAATTTTAGCAGGGGCTAATAAGGCAAACGATTTTCAATTTCCTATATCGTGTGCGGCCTCAATTCAAAGAGAAATTCATAAAGTTTAGAAAACATATTTTTTTTCACATTTTCACGTAAAATAGTTCTAGAAATATTATTGATAACACCCAAAAACGCTGTACCCTTGCGCGAGTTCTACTCGCACTTGACAAGTTTTATTTTCCTGGCGTCATACACGTCACTGCGACTATCAGCGAAAAATGTATGCAACGTAAATGTCGTATTCTATAATGGCGTATTCTATACTGTCTCTTTATCAAACTAGTCTTGTAATTTCCAAATGATTTCGGTAGATTTAATATTTGCATTCGACAAAAAATTGATAACAATGACACACGGTATTCCTTACTCAAATGGCACGGACCAAACTTATTCAAGAGTTATAACAGTAAGGCTCAATTTAGGTAGCTTTGAAAATCTTCATTTACTGAATAGTTCACACAACTGCCCACTAAATTTTGTAAAATGAAAGTGAAGAACCAGAACTTATGAACAAAATTATTCGTAGGAAGAAATACATGTCTATCTAGTATTACGAGTTCTCACTCCCGCTCACATCTTAGGCATTGATTGTAACTCATTTGAAGGGCTCTAAACAATACCTCTTACCAAAAAATGCGAGTAACATTGGGAAAGATAACAAAGGTTAAACGCATTACATACACATTTCAAGAGAATAATGCGTATTACATAATTATAATGATATAAATACTGATCTATCCTGGCAGCGCTCGATCACGTTTTCATAAATAACATATATTTATGAAAACGTGATCTATATCGTGTTCAGAAAACTCCAATAATACACAGAATGTACTGCACGGAAAACATTATTGGAGTTTTCCGAACATGATATCGGTTCTAAAATATAAAACAAGCTATGAAAAAATAATAATGAATGTTGGTAATTAAATGAATTTTAAAATTAAATATATTATATTAATTAAATGTATGTATTAATTAAATGTATATATTTATAATAATTATAAAAATGTTAATGAATAGTCAGCATTCAAATTATTATAAACACTTTTACCTATATGAAAATGGTCTGGCAGATGCCTGGCTTACAATGCCAAACCAGCAAAAAAAATAAAGCGGTGAACCACTCATCTGTGAAATTGTTATTATTATATTGTTAATATTATTATTATTTTATTTGTTTATTAAATTAATGAACAAATTTTTTAATTACTTTAATTAAATATAAAATTAATTTTAAAATTTAATTTAATTATTTTAAAAAATTAAATAAATAGTGAAGTTTAATTAATAGTGAAAATAAATGAATATTTTGACAATTTATTGTAATCTACTAATTTTAAGTATTTCAAAAATGATACAGTAAGTATGATTCAAAATACAAATAAATGCATATCGAATTGGAAACGGTCTGGCAGATGATTGGCTTACAACAGAAAGCCAGCAGAAAAATAATTTGACATACGCGTGTAAACACACAAACGCTTATACTGTAAAAAAGTGTAAGTCGAAATCTTGCACTTTTTTCGGGCTAACTCTCATTCGCCAAGCATGTGACGTTTCAAAATATAAAATAAGGTTTCTAAGACGTCTCATTTTCGCTATTGCGTTCCCTTTCTTTTTATTTTGACTACATCAGCATATGCTGTTTCCAGTAAGGCAAAAAATGTAACAATATTTAAAAATTATAATGCTATGAAAATAATAACACCAGAAAAATATATTATTACAGCGTTGAAATCAGTATTTTTAGTTTGTACTTGTATTAAGTCCATTTAATATAATAATAAGAAAAATTCACGACGCGTTTTTACTATAAAAGTCTGCAAACGCGGGTTCTGATATGAAATGACAATGTTGCCGTTACGCTAAATATTAACTGTTGACTCTTTCCACAAGGAAATGAAACGAAACATTCATTACTTGTAACTATGTGCCCAAACAGTAATGTACGAAATGTAATAATGTTGGTCAGAATGGGTACCGGTGTGAATACGCTGGGGCGTGGGCGGCGCGACTGCTATGAATGGCCCGCCCGCCTTTACATTCCTCAAATACCATTAAAACATTACTAATTTCTATGTAGGTATGCACGCTGCGTATTTATAAAAGTACGATATAATCCCGCAATTTATCGTTTTAAAATTCCTATCAAAGTGTAGTGTCATTTCAAATTTTGTGTAGCTAATATTTTAATTACCTTATTTAAATATTTATTACACTAAACCGTTAAAACACTAACACATTTAATTTTTTCTTTTTTATAACTAATCGTCTGTTTCCGATTTTCACCCAGTTTGCTCGTGGATTTTTATTTATTACTTTATATGAGTGCACTAAAGACACAGGTTTAATCGATTACTTCTGCACGATATTCGTATATAAATATCGGTAATATAAAAATTTGGTCCCCGTTGATTGTCTTATTGAATGCCGAAATTTTCACGCTCTCTCTGTGGGGCGTTTCCCGAATAGGTACTTATGGAAACCCATTTCCTCGAAGCAAACTTTATTTTAGATACTTTTACGTCAAATTCAATTAGTTGACCTAAAATAAATGACATACAAATTTTAATGTAGTTTTTAGGTGAATGCACATCTGAAGCATTTTTACTACGCATAATTTTTATGTTACGTAGGTTTAATTTTTATATACGTAAATTTTCTATTTATAATAACTTTATTATCATATCTTGATTACACACAATTGTATATTACTTAACAACATAACGTATGAACATTGGACTACAGAAAATTAATTCTGCACTCAGTTTACAGAGATAAGTAACTTTACACAGATACCGCTTTATTAGCCTTCCAAACAAATTAGTTTAGAAAATATCTATAATATAATAGAATATACAGGCATTATTTTGAAAATAAGCCATCGTTATTTATTATATTTATTATTTGTTCTTTGTAACATCAAAAGTTTCATTGCGTTCAAAGCAAATAAGTTATGTCGTTTATCGGAGGCTAGTGGAAGATACGAAGAGTCGTTGTTTATTTCACCAGTAAATCCTTCAGTTGTGCAATATTTTTCTTGCATACGACTATAAAACTAGACGTCCGTCAAGTTCTATTTCATGTATAACACAATATGCATCGATTTTAAAAGACCAGCGACGAAAGTGAAGTTTCCTATCTGCGCATGGTTCCGTCCGCGGTACATTTTCAATGTGACACTGCAACTCTATTGAGATCCGTAGTCTGATAAAAGTTCCAAATTACATTTTCCAAAACAAAACCCATATTTAGGGTCCGACGTCAGTTTCTGATATTTGTTTACCAAAGCAATGAAATGGATACAATGGGCGAGTGTTGACCTGCGAACGGATTCTCAGTCGATGAATTCGATACAAACACGGGCGGGTCAGAGAGGAGCGATGACTCACCGGGGCTGTAGAGTTGAGCCAGCTCGCGGGCGCCACGGTGCTGCGGACCCCAGCGTGCGCCGGCCGCCCCCGGATCGTCTTCCGACATGGAGTGCTCGAGGATCTCGCGGCGCGTTTTCACCGGCGCGAGCAGCGAGCTCGCTACCGAGCTGGCGCTCGCGCCCATCAGCGGCCCGAGCCCGTCGCGGTTCGCGCACGGCGCCAGCGGGATGGGCAAAGCCATGGCGGTGCCGCCGGTGCACGCGTCCGCACGCCGCGGCCCGGACTGAGCCGGCACGCGCCGCCGCCGCTCCGCGCCCTCTCCCTCCGCCCCTCCGCACGCCGTCGCGCACGCCGTCTGCGCCGACATCGTCGCTCTGTGCCCGAGAAGCGCGTCGCCGTGACTGAAGTGCGACCGGAGCGCCGCCTGCCGACGTCCCTTATCGATAACGCGCCGCACGGATTCGCTATCTCCTCTTATATAATCTGCAACGGACAAGGTAACTGATAAACAGCGTGTAAAGTCTCTACGTCGTGTTTTTATATCCTCGTACGGGCCCCGCCAATAAAAATTAATCCACTAACTGATCTGTAATATTCAGTTCACCTAAAACACGCACATTAAAAGTTGTCTTTCCCTGGACGATGGCTTTTCACAAGGACAAATAGACTAGAATTTAAAAAAAAATTCTAAGATCCTATTCTCGGTAGTGCTTTTAGAAAGTTTTCATAAAACTTTTAAATAAAGTTAATCGACTCTTGCGACAATAAAAAAGGCCCGTTTCACAACCAATCTTTATCACTCATAAAGAGAAAGTTTCACGAAAATGAAACTCCTTATGCAGTGTTAGCTCTATTCAAAGACGGAATTGGTCAGGCAAGAAACGTAGAAATAATTAAGAAAAATATTTAAATTAACCACCTATTTATTTATACTAAATCATTCACATATACTTATATCGCTAACTACGATCATAAACGCTCACACCATTCGATAAAAAGGCAGTAAATGACTTTCACCGAACAACATGTGCGTTTTCCTTTCCGACACATATAAGACGAAAATAATCTAGAATATTTTTTGGCTTGAGCCTTATAGAAAAATTAATTTTTTTTATTTTCATTAAAGAAATATTTTTCCTATTTTCAACATTTTCTCAATTGTAATTACATTTAAATGTTTCATTATCATGAATAGAAACGTCATGAATAAAAATGTTAATAAAAACACAGAATTACTAACATAAACGAAAAAATACTTGTGTCGTTGCATATAAAAATCTCAAAAAAGGGTTCTTCTGGACGATGAAGCTAGGCAGAACTAGAGTTTTCAGCAGACACTAAAGGCAATATAATGTGTATTTTTTATTACAAATAAGATTTCAATGAAAATTTCAATTAAAAATAATGATAACATAAAAAATATATTTTTACATACATTCATTTTGATTTCAAAGGACACATTGTGCGTCACGGTTGAAGCGTAACGTCACAGGTTACAGTGACCAAACCAGTCGATTGATCGCAATATAGCTCGTCGTGAAAACGTGCCTGTGGTAAATATCTACTTTCTCAATTTTATCATTTGTGATGAAAATTTCAAAAACTAATGAGTGTATACTTCCACTGATCTGTGCTTTAAGCGGATAGGTTTAAAAGGGCACGCTGTGCGTCACGGTTGAAGCGTTCACGTCATAGGTTACAGTGACACAACCAGTCGGTTGATCGCAACATAACTCGTCGTGAAAACGTGCCAGTGGTAATTATCTACTTCCTCAATTTTATCATTTGCGATGAAAATTTCAAATAAGCTCCATAAGTTAATAACTCAAACACTAATGAATTTATACTTCTACTGATGTGTTTTAAGCGGATAGATTTGGTACTAAATGTTTGTCTTGAATGTCTTGAAGACATATAAGGCAAAATCTATTAAAGAGAAAATCATCTATAGCTTTCGAAGAATTTAATTTAAATAGGAAAACGTAATATATATGCAAAACGGATGAAGTTCAGAGGTTGAAAAGTTAATGATTTATACGAATGGATTTCATACCTTTAGACTAAGGGATCGACGCCAAAAACAATCCACAAACATAAAACAAACGAACCACACAAACGCTACACGTAGTAAATGATCCATGAACGGTACTTTGTTGTTCGATAGTTTAAAAATAAAAAAAATTAAATAATTTTCTCTAATCCTGTAATATAAACTTATTTAAAAATTTCATAAAATAATAAGTATGGTAACCGTAGACAAAAAATACCTAAATATTGTGTGTAATAAATTACGGAACAGCGAGAGTCAAAATCCCTCAATTTTTCTCGAAATGTAAGCGTGCCACAAACAGATGTAACTGGCCATACTAACTTTTGTGTAATTTGAAAGTGTGAGGAACGCTTAGGAATTTTCATTATTAATTGGCTACGTTTTTAATTTTAAAACCCATATTATATTTTATGGAGATATACTTAATGTGAAACTTTTTTTTTTACATTTTAACTAAGTGCGCACTTTAACACATTCACTGCTGAGATAAGGGCCAACAATTTTTTCAGACTTGGGCCTTTCGGATTTCTTTCTTTGTCGATTTCAAAATCTTTACTTTTTATTATAACCATAAGTTTAAAAGTTATTTGATTGAATTTAATGATACAATGATTAAATTGAAATTTGAATGGCCCTGGATCGACATCGAGCGTTGGTTTAGAAAGTTTTACACGTTTACGCGTCGCGCCCAAATCAACCATGCTACTGAACTGGTGGATGACCTAGGTTCCACCAGTTCAGTAGCGTGGTGCGACCGATGACTCTAGATCGTCTTTCATACTGGACATATTAAAACAAACAATGTAGTCGTACCAATAAACTTGTCCTTACCTTCACCAAAACAACACACAGAAATTATAATTAAATAAGTTTACACCAGTAATTATAATTTAGAGATCGCCATGAAATTAGAATTAATTTTTTTACTTTTAAAAAGATCTTGCGAAAAAACCTTCAGTTTGGAGATTTTTTTGACAGAAATTTAATGTTAAGACGGTTTTCAACGAACGCCTTTTTTTCTTTTTAAACGCCGCTCTTATCGATGCATAAACCAGTATGTATTGAAAAGGCTGATTGTTAAAAATTTAAACTTTTAAGTCACTTTCAACATACGGTTATCATTAGCTGGTACCCAGAATTGATGTGAAAAAGTGCATTAAAAAGTTCACATTATTGAATATATTTGGTGTTAATTTTGTAGAAATTGATTATTCACAATTAAATGAAACTACGTGATGTAGTAATATTTCTACTTTCTTTAAGTTCTTTACCGCGACCTAGGTTTCGTTGTATTACAATAGCTTCAGATGGGCTGTTAGTAAAGATCTTTGCTAATAGCCCGCTTGAAGATGTTGTAATACAACGAAACCTAGGTAGTGGTAAAGAAATTAAAGAAAGTAGACATAATACTACATCACGTAGTTTCATTTAATTGTGAGTTCACATTATGACAAATATATAAACTAAAACGAAAAACTTTAGCACTATATAACTATATTGTTGATACTGCGTTCCGTATTAGTTATTAATTTATGATATTTATTTCATTATGCAAAAAGCGAATTAAACTGGAAAATATATTTAAAATTATCCAAGCCTTTTATGACATCTGAGGTAAAATTGTGAAAACCTGTCAAGTACTAGTAGAACTCACACTACGAGAGTTCCGTAAATATTCAGGGACTTATAAACATTTAAATTTATATAATATTTCTATTTAACTATTTACACATCTTATTTACTAACTTTTTACATTGAGAATATATTGCCTAGTACATCTTTCACAGGCGTAAAAATATCGTTCATATTTAACTAATATTATTTATCATCATGTAAATATATAATTAAATTGCATAGTAAATCTTTTGCAGACATAATAGATACACATTTCAAAAGCAAAGTTATTTTTCAGTTGATTTCATTTTTCAGTTGATCAGTTCTATGGAATTTTCATAAACTTTTTATAGATTCAACTATATCATAAGTTTGTCCACCATTATTCGTATACTAGTAGAATTAATTAACTGTGATAATCTTCTTTGAATTTCGTTAAATATACTACTATCGTGAATACTTCTCAAATGTTCATAAAAGTTTGTTAATTCAAAATATTAATAAAAGTTTAAGCTGGCAGAGAGTGGCAACACGTAACTCTCCAGAACTTACAACTTTAAAACTGAATATTTCGTAAACGGACGTCTATATCAAAAAAGTGTCAATGACATTACCCCTAACGTTTTTGGACCTGCATAACGGTGTACGTAAAAAAACCCTCACTGTACATTTAGGAGAGGTACCGTAAAAACTATTTTATGAAGACTTTATTGCATGACTTTGTAGGCGTTATAAATATGTATGACCATGCCGAATTTCAGCTCTGTGGCTTCTAATTGTCTAATTGACAGACAGACAGATGGACATGGTAAAACTGTAAGGGTTCCGAGATTAATTAGAATAAAATTAAATACTCTATAGGTGATACTTGTATACATGTATTGTAATACTACCAAATTTGATTGATTTGGCAGTATTATAGAACTAATACTGCTAAATCAATCCAATTTGGCAGTATTATACGGTTGAAAATTAGTGGTACGAAAATTGATAAGTTCTGTAATACAATACCTACGAAAATATACAGACTCCTTAATTTTTTCCATATTTCTACACATTTAGGAGCAATTTATTAAAAATTCGTCAATTTTTTTATGATCAATATAATAATAATATGTCCAGATTTCACAGTTTTATTTACCGGCACTGAACTAAAAAGAAATGATATAGTATTATTTTCACAAAACTGCCAATAAATGTGTTGGGATGGATTAAATATTTCGTATGATCATAAAATCAAGTTTTAATTATGAATAACTCCAAGTTCATACGCTGGAGATTTTTGGAGTATTCTCGTAATCGACCGACTTGTTTATTTAAACAAAAGTTAAAAATGTTATCTATCGATAAAATTTATCGTATATTCTTCCAGGAAACAATGAAAAGAACTCTTCGATAAAGAGCAAAAATGCGTATTGGGCCGATTACAAAAGTTATAATACTTCTTCCGAGAAAAACAAATATGTAATTATTTTTTTAGTTAAAAATGAGCCTCAAAAGTCCACATTGTAAAAAAATGTTAAAACACGGCTGAAGACTTGATCATTTACAAGTTAAAATACAAATAAATCACCGGTCAAACGGAAGTATAACTCAAGCGCTGTGGATTCCATACTTTTAGTGTGTATGTAAATTTATCTATCTTAATTCTAACTACTAGAAAATACCATATTTTTTTCATAATTACTTCAATCTCAACCTGAGCATTTTGTAAAAAAGATGAAAAATACATCTACTGTGATACTTTATTTGTCGAGTAATAGATGGTCCATTTACAGTGATCCGAAAAAATGTTTAGGTAGAGAATATCGAGATAAGTCATTTAAAAAAACCGTAGTTGCGTGAAAATCCATAGTTTAAGAGTTATGTTTTTTCGTATTTTTTGAAAAATCTTTATTTTAGTAACATAAATCATTTTTGTTCGAAAACTATTCCACTAAATCACGTGAAAATTGATATGGAAATAGAGTAGTCATGTAGCAGAGTTAGCTTCTGCTATTGTTTGAAACTTTGTGATTTTTTCTGTTTTCAAAAGAAAAACGTATATTTAAAAAAAAATACTATAGTAAAATCTGTACAACTAAAGGTTTGGACCATTGGAAATGGACCAATCTGTATATTCGAAAATGTATTATACGTCGTAGGAGTTCTATTATAGTTAGCTCCTGATGTTCCTTGGACGAGTTTTAGTCTATTAATATACAGATGTTTCATTTTTATTCCTGAATTAACCTGATAAGTACAGTAGAACTCAAACGCAATACTCTCTCCATACTTGCGTACATATGAAAATTTAAACTTTTAATGACGCATCAATAATTTAATAAAATATTAATGTTATTTTTAACTATTAAAATTGCATGTTTTCGCAGACGTCAAATATCGTGAATTTTAATTTTGTTTTTATTATTCAAAACTTTTTATTTTGCCCTTTATCTTATTTTTTGTTTAAACACAAAATATGAGATATAGTTGAGCCAAATCACAGCTTCCTCTTTAATTTTTTAAATAGTTAAATGGCATTTTTTAGTTGAACCTGGTAACAAAATGTATTGTGGGCCTGGTAACAAATGATTTTAAACTACAAATGGTAACTTTTATAGGAGACAAATCTTTCGTATCCTATATAGTCTTCAAAAAAATATTATTGTCACAGTAATAGAGTTTTATTCAAACGTTTCGGGTGCAGAATCTTAAAAACAATAAAGTTTTTTAAGTTACATATAAAACATATAAATTAATTTAAAGAAAGGAAATGAAAATGAAAATATTTGGATAAGGTATAATGGTATCTGAATCGAAGAAAATGTGTACCTTTATTTAAAGTTTATATAAATCTATGAAATATTGTTTATTACGAAATTTACATATGGTCATGCACTTGCTGTTCCTTAGTCTCCTCCAAATGAATCACGGGAGAGCTATTTAAACATACGTTTCCATTGCATTCTAAACGTGCAAGTATGCATTGAAGTTCGCTTTTCCATATCTTTCCATTCTTTTTTACATAAATATAAATGCATTTTTAATAAGTTTCCAGTAGTTGATTAGCGGCTGATTCATAGTTATGACTTTTAACGTATCATAGACACACCTGCTATCTATAGTGAAATATTATATCCCTACCATACAAACACACTATTTTTAAATGTTTGCGAACAGTTTTTTCCTAAGGCAGTTTTCGAAAATAAAATTCGTGGTCTGGTAGTGGTTGAGTTTTTAAGAAAGCTAGGTCACCAATATCTTTATAAATCGTAACAACATATTGTGACTGTAAATGAATAACCGTTTCAACTATTATTAAAACGGTATTAGCTTTCGCTTGGCATGGAAAAATATTATTGCCTGTAAATATTTTTATTAGCATGTCAATTGACCTACTTTTATTGCCGCTATTTGTGTAAAAAATGTCTTGCTCAATTTTCAAGTTCGTCAAAAAGGATATCAATCGATGTATTTCTCATATAACCGATCATTCCTTAGTCTTAGGTAGTATACACCATCTTCATTTTCGCATCATTATTTCTTATAAAATAATAGTTCTTCGACGTCCACCATAATACTAAAATTTGATAGATTTGGCATATGGAAACTCATGTATTCTGCTCGATCGAATTCGACTAGGCCACAACGTGAATTCCTTCCGGTTCCTCTTTGCTAAAAAATGCACCTTACTACTTCGTGATTTTCTCTGCATTGCAAATCATCCGTATATTGAAATTTATATTTTCCTTGCTTAGCGACTCGTCCCGGCTTGGAACGAGTAGGCGAATATTTTTCAGTATTGACGCCTTCGATTGATTGAAGCTTTTATTTTCCCACATTTGTAGCGATTTAAGCAGCGTAACCCAACAAAAATATTTATAAACTATGTATTGAAACCTTCCTTGCCATGTAAACTACGTATCAAGGAACACCAGAACAAAATTCGTTCAGTTAGTTACTGAGAAAATTGCATTCTTTGCAAACATTTTTGTAAAAATGACAATGTCTTTTTTGTTATATATATATATATATATATATATATATATATATATATATATATATATATAAATAACGTATTTATATTTAGCATGCTATTGCTAAATGCTAAATTAATAGACTATTTTTTGACATCTGCTATTTGCGAAATGTATTTATTTGGAATCTTTGCTAATAGCCCACCTGAGTACAACGAAATACAACGAAACCTAGGTCGCGGTAAAGATATTAAACAAAGTAGAAATAATACTACATCACGTAGTTTAATTTAATTGTGAATAATCAATTGCTACAAAATTAACGCCAAATATATTCAATAAGCGCATTAGCGTTAGCACAGCTTATAACATTAAATGCTAAATTAACGGACTATTTTTGTGACAGATGCTATTTGTGAACTTTATTTTATTACGTGTATTAGAGTTAACATATTTTGTTTAGTACTTTTACGAGTTGAATTACGTCTGATATAGACATTGAATGACACTTGGCAGTTACTCGTGAGGTCAAAATATGTGACAAATATTGCATTTAACAGTTAAAACTGCATAAACAACTCAAATAAAAATTAAGGCTGTTTTATTTTTAATTCTTTAAAATCATTAATGTAAAAAGGGTGGCGAAAAAAATCAAAAAATCACGCAGCTATCCCAACTATCATGCTTTTATGTTAAGGGTGGAAAGAATATACCCATGTTTTTAAAATATCTAAACAACTGAAAATATCATATGAAGTTCTGACTGTTCTGAGGTGTTGACCTTCAAATTCGAAAGTTACGTGTCGTCGGAATAAACGCATGTCATGGGTTGCTTGCGTTAATATAAACATTAGCGGCGAAGTTTTTGTTTATTATTTGTACTTGCATCTTAGGAGTATACTAAAAACATTTGGAGGGGTTTTAAAATATTATCAAATAACATCCTGGCATAGGAGTCAATGGACAACAAATGATTGCTTATTTAGTCCATTGAAATGTTACAATTTAAGGACCGAATATTGCATTTTTTAGAGGACGCAATTTTATTTTTGGGACATATGTGGGGGGTCAATAGAAGCTTAACCTCAAGTTTGTGGGGTCGCCACCCTTGTCCCCCGGCCGCCATCTAGGAAAAAGGGGTGAAACACTTTTATCGCGATATATCGGAAACTATGCGCCTTACAAAAAAATTATTAAGTCATAATTTGTAGCAAATTGTTTTGCTTACGAATATGTTTGTATAACTTTTTACCCTAAATTAAAAATTAAAGAAGTTATAAGCAAAAAAGTGAGAAAATTTTTATAAAAATTTTCTTTTTTGCTCTATAACTTTTTTTTATACATTTTACAAAAAAATTACCCCAGACCAATCGTGTAGATTATCTTTTGAGTAAAATTTTTCCCTATAATTTTTTTTTATTTCATTCATTTAAAACGCTGTTACAGCGCTTCAAAGTTAACCGGGTTCGTCAATGCTCATGAGAATCCGGTCGAAACGAAATGTTTAACTTATTTTAGATTTTTTTTTTATTGTAAATATATTCTTACAAAATTTTTGTTAAATTCGTACAACTTTACTTATTCATTCCTAACTCTTTTCTTTACCATAGAACTTACCAAATTTAACTTATCGAATGTTAAGCAGGTAGAAAAGGTCTGAGTTACCGTTTGGGGACAACAGGAACATCTGCCTGCTACGACTATTATTATTATACGTAGGGTCAGCTGTTTCTTCTACCTCGTTTTATTCTTTTAGTTATGCTACATATTTTGCCACGTGTAGACGTATTGAAAATTGCGGATATTATTTTCAGTTCAATCAATTAAAAAAACAAATCAAACTTGATAGATCTTCTCAAAACTGCTCTTTCAGAGGTCGGTTTTTCTGTCGACCAAGCTGAATTAGATGCAGATTCAATTATCGTCTCTGCTGCGCTTACTGCATCCCGATCTCATGATTCTGTTATTATTGTGGCAGAGGACATTGACATTCTTGTATTGCTAACGCCATTAGGTACAAGACAGCCTAACATTTATTTTTCAAAACCTTCAAGAGGGCGCACATCTGCTCAGTTATATAGCTCTTCAAGTTTTATGTATGGAGATCTCATAACACAGAATTTGCTGTTTCTTCATGCTTTTCAGGATGTGATACAACATCAGCAGCCTATAATATGGGGAAATTAAAATTTATAAAAATTATGGAGAAACATCCTGAATTAGCTGGTGGTACCGCGCTATTCCTGAGTGAGAAAGTCGATCCATTTTTGCTCACTCTTGTTGGCGAACGTTTTTTCATAGCTCTATACGGCGGTAATAAAGACGACTCACTAGTCGGCTTGCGATACAAACGATTTGCCAAGACAGTGACTAAAAATTAATTTAATTTATCATCGCTGCCTCCAACACAAGATGCTGCTCGTTTTCACAGTGTCCGAGTATATCACCAGGTCCGGTCGTGGCTCGGAAGATATCAAAATCCTGAAGATTGGGGCTGGAAAAAGCATGCAAATATTTGGATGCCAATACAAGCTTCCAAGCCTCCAGCACCCCTCGATCTCATGAAATTAATTTTCTGCAGATGCAAAGGAAACTGTGGAAGCATGTGTGGCAGCAAAAAAGCAGGCCTGAAATGCTCTACAGTATGCCTCCATTGTTCTGGCGAAACATGCAGCAACATTATGGAAATATCAAAGTTAATGGAAGAAAATGAATTTGAAGATGAACTTCCAACAATGACTCCAATTTTAACTCCTGTCATTCCTCAAACTTTCACATTTGACGTTGATTTAGGTTCTGAGCCACAGCCTGGACCATCGAAGAAAAGTCGATTAGAGTAATAAGTGATTAAAAATATTATGATGTCGAGGATTACCTTATAAGCAAGATGTCCGTGGAGTAGGCCTACCGGGGATACCACGTAAAAAAAACGCGCCTACAGACTCTACCCCATAGGTGGCGAGGAAAAGAGTTAAGAATGAATAAGTAAAGTTGTACGAATTTAACAAAAATTTTGTAAGAATATATTTACAATAAAAAAAAATCTAAAATAAGTTGAACATTTCGTTTCGACCGGATTCTCATGAGCATTGACGAACCCGGTCAACTTTGGAGCGCTGTAACAGCGTTTTAAATGAATGAAATTAAAAAAAATTATGGGGAAAAATTTTCCTCAAAAAATAATCTACAAGATTGGTCTGAGGTATTTTTTTTGTAAAATGTTTAAAAAGAAAGTTATAGAGCAAAAAAGAAAATTTTTATAAAAATTTTCTTACTTTTTTGCTTATAACTTCTTTAATTTTTAATTTAGGGCAAAAAGTTATATAAATATATTTGTAGGCAAAACAATTTCCTACAAATTATGACTAAACAATTTTTTTGTAAAACGCATAGTTTCCGAGATATCGCGAAAAAAGTGTTTTCACCCCTTTTTCCAAGATGGCAGCCGGGGGACAATGGCGGCGACCCCACAAACTTGAGGTTAAGCTTCTATTGACACCCCAAACATGTCCCAAAAATAAAATTGCGTCCTCTAAAAAATGCAAAGCTCATGTAACATTTCAATGGACTAATTCGAATTCCTTTGGAATGGTTTTCGCTGGCATAGAGGTGATTGAGAATATATTACAATTACACACTAACATTAGTCACTTTACTTACATGTTTATATATTTACTTAATTATGTCGTCACCTCTTGAAGTGTTGATTAAGTATTTACATGTTGACACTGTAATTGTTTTATTTAAAAATATGAGTTGCTCGGCTCTTTTTGATGATAAGCGGGTTCTTCGGTCTGAAATTATATATCCGGCTTTTGAGAAGATTCTTTCACAAGGCACTGATGTTATAACAATATGGCACTTTGTTAGAAATATTTCAGATAGGTTCGGGTAAATAAACTTATGTTGTTTCTACCATTGTAGACATTTATTTCTTTCGAGTAATGTATCACTGAGATACATCTCGACTTCTTATTTCGCTTTTGTAGAAATACATATGGAGGAAGTTGTAGGGGCTAACCCCGCTTCCTGAATTTGTTTATCAAAGATGTTCCAGACGGAGAATCGATTGACATTAGCGGTTGATTCAATTTGCTCACATTCGTTTACACTGTCGCTAGTTTCTCCGATTTTACTTTTTATAAACTCTTCGACAATATTTTCGATATATTTTTGCGTTATGTCTGCAGCTCGTGAACTTGAAAAACTATGTTTTTTAAATCTCGGATCAGGGAAGGTGCATGTCGCCAATGTTTTATTATACTCAATACGGTCGAAACGAGTTAGTGATTTCACGTTCTAATCGTATGATAAAATCATTAATTATGCCAAAATATTCTTCTTTTATAAATTCTAAGCACAGCCCTCGTAAACCTGATGTGAAGACAATGGCCATGCTTCTGTTAAATATTTTTCAGCACACATTTTTGTGGTAATTACTTCGTACGGTTGTAATATTACACATAACTGTTTAATAGTAGTCCATTCTTCTAACGTTATGATCGGTAAATCTATTTCTAGATTTGATATCGTCGCCCGCAATGCTTCTTGTAGTTCATAAAAGCGTTTCAACATATAAAATGTTGAATTCCACCTAGTTGGCACCGCCGTTATAAGGCGTCTTGGCCGCGATAAATCTTGTGCTTGTGATTGATATTTTAAAAGTTTTTCTGTGGCTACGTAACTTTTTTTAAAATGACCAACAGTTTTCGTTACTTTTTTGACAATATCATCGACCAATTTCAATGAATTGTTGACCTCTAAATTGATACTATGCGCGTAGCAACCGTAGTTTTCCCATCCGTTTAAATTCAGGGCAAGTTGAATAATTGGGGCATTGTCAGATATGGCAAAAGTTATCTTATTCGTTAAATCCCAATCTTCCACTATTTTTCGTAGTTCTGTTGTTAACGCTGTATTGGTGTGCGACCCGCTAATATGTGTGCAATTTAAAGGAATGGAGATGGACTTAAAATATTTTTTGAGGAAATGCGCCGTTACTGCTATGTTTGCTTCCATAGTTTTGGCAGTCCAACAGTCTGTTGTCAAGCATACACTTTCTGCATGTTCTTTCATTAATTTCTTTTTAACATTGAGACATTTATCGTACAATATGGGAATCATAGCGGATGATATCAATTTTCTGTTCGGTAATTCACAAAACAAAACAAAGCGCAAAACCTGCATCTTCTACTATTGTAAATGGTTGGTAATCAAAAATAAATAGATTTAAAATTAGTAACTATTGGAGCCTGTTCGGAATGCCTATCACCTTGTTCGTCCTCTTGTAGTTGGGTTAAAAGTTAAAGTTGCGATGAATTTAAAGCTTTTGTTCTAATTTGTAGCTTAAACAGATAAATTTAACGAAATATTCCCGATGTATTACGCTTTATTAATGTCTATTCATACACTGAAACCAGATATCTGATACATGGAATTCTAAATGTGGTTAGTCACCATCAGAATGCTTACAATGACGAAATAGTTACTTAGCTTTCTTATGCATAATTGTACCTCTAAGAGCAGTCTTCTCTAATTAGAATGTTAAATCCGTATACTTATTGCATATTATATTTTTTTCGATTGCAGAATCACGAATGGTTTTTAGCTGCTAGAGAGGTCAAAACATTTACTGATTTCGTCCTCCAATTTCTTAATTGGATAATTCTCTCATTGATATTGAAATAATGCGGTACGAATGCAAATAACACGTTAAGACGTTGACAACAAGTTTTTTCAACTTTTTATTTCCACCTGGATCAAAAAACCGGTGTTTTTTTTCTTTTAGCGTGAATTATTTTTCCTGTGTTCCTACAATTCATGTCTTAAGCGAATTTGGACGATTATTTATAAAATTAAGTATAATCAAACCGCTCAATTTTAAAAGATATTATTGCGAATTGCGGTAATATATAGACACAAGTCTCGCTATAAGGGTTCATTTTATACCTTTTCCGACGTCTGGTACGAAATCCTAAACAAAAATCAATGTATGAAGTAAGATAACAAAATGCGCAATATTTTATTATATTATGGCACTTCACGATCAATATTCTGCTTCGTCGGCACATAATTAATTTATTTAAACCTTTAATTATTTGAAACGATAACCTATTTCCAAAAAAGACGATTTCAAAAATTTTACGTTTTTTTTTAACTTGTGATTCGGTCAAGGTTTCGTAAAATTTTGCTAAATGCCAAACAAATAGTAAGGTTTTTTCTGGCATCTTAGTTAAATTATTGTATAAGTTAACTAAAAATGATATATAAGTGTTATTACTATTAAATGAAAGTAATAGTGATCTCAGTCAGTGACCAAACTATAGAACAGATAAAATCAAGCTGATTTAATTATATAAATCTAATACAAAATGACAATCACACAAACTTATTTATTATACCTAATATTACCTTTACAAGCTAGAGAACCCAAAACCCTGCAGAAGATGTACGGTTAGTGGTGGTAAACGACGACGGTTAGTGGTGTACCAAACCGACGCGTAGCTCTACCTGCATGAGGGGCTGGTTATCAGCACGATGGTCTGGAGAGCGCGGCTAAGGTGGGAAAGACACGTTCAGCGCAGGTCTTCATAGATAAACCACATGGAAGAAAACAGATGGGTCGATGGCTCGTGGAGACGCGGAGGAAAATCTCCGATAACTTAATGTCTGGGACTGGAGGCGCCATACTTTGGGCCGAGACGACTGAAGTTTAACTGTGGAGCAAGCCTGAGCCCTTCAAAGCCTGTAGCGCCCCAGAATCCATAGAACGAATGCAATATCAAAGACCGTTAAACAGCTGCTTACCTATAGTTATTTCTTAGATAAAATCTAAAATCCCGAGCTGTTTAGACGAAATGTAAGGAAACCGCCGCATTAGTAAACTAAATCGACACGTGGAACGGGATAACAGAATAATAAATCGGGTTAACAGAATAAACATAACAAAAAACTTAAGGAAATATGAAACTCCTGGTACAATCATTGTTTTTCTTTCCGCAATATAATACTATTTTGCTTAATATTCAAAATCAAATAAAAGATTCGCCGTCCCACGCCGTTTCGCGGCGTACACCGGTTGCCGCACAGTATTTTACTCACTCAGAAGTGCAACTAAGAGGATAATGTTACAAACATTCTTTCTCACGAACATGTATTATGGATATATTGCTGACCTGATGAAACGAATTGTAAAAGAAAGACAGTGCGATGCAACATGCATTATTCCCACGCTTAAAACATAGCTGACTTAACGTCAGACCAGATTTGATATTCGTAGTGGACATAAGTCTCTTATAATAGTTTTAGTAATTAAATAAATATTTGTTTCTTTAAAAACCCTCTCATTTCAAACCCCATAAAAGTGGTGTTAGAACTGGAATAATTGGCTTTTATCGATGATAATCGTCTCGTCCTGAATTATCTCATATTGTACCCACATCTGCGTCTCCTAATTCTAATATCACTGAATCCAAATAAAAACTAAAAACTATAAATTTGCTGAAGAGAAAAAAATATGTTATCTTTTAAAAAATCGCTGTATCTCACTGTATCCTGTTGCCGTCTCGCTGGTCCTGTTGCCCGGTCTCTGTTACCTGGTCAGAAACTCATTACCACTATTGCTATACGCTGCATATTATATTTACCGCTACAAAACTTTTATTACTGTAGCCTATACTGGAAGAAATCCCTGTAATATCCTGCCTGTCTCACCTGAACGTCCCGCTGAGTCCTGTTTGATGATGTTACCGATCCTAAAAGTCTGCATAATCGTACTTCTGTTGTGAGTAAAATATTACTCTCTCTGTTATTACCATTTCCAACGATCTCTCTCTAATTCTCTTATTATTTTATTGTATAATTTTTGACTTTAAAACAAACATCTATCAAAACGTCTCTGTTTATTGAAAATAAATCATCTTTTTAAACTCAATGATTGTATAATTCAAGTGTATGGCTTTCATGAGAGAAAACTGCTCACATAAATTATATTTGAGCAACAGGCCAATTTGTCTGTAGCTGTATATGTATTAAGGATAGAAAGTTGTCTAATAGATCTCCAATACATAATTATGATTCCTTAAGAAAGGAAATTGCAGGTCGCATAACTATGACTTAGGACTTCACGATAAGCTTATATCCTCGTTTAAATAACATAGTTCACTGTAAAAATCCCAAAAACTTAATATCAACAGTTAACATTGTAATAGAAAAAAATACAAAATAATAATTTTCTAAAAACACCTGTAAAAGAAAACATCAGTAAAATTTGCCATAAATCACCCATGATTACTATATTACTATAATCAGCCGATTACTATAATCGTAATAACTTTTAAAAATATTTTCAAGATAATAAAAAACGACATTCACATCAATCTAACCTAATTGTTTTCTCAAACTTAATAAAAATCAAAATAATGCTCCCATGATTTGGAGATATGGTAAAAATGTAGGCCATAACATTTCAAAATATCGTAAGCATGCTTATAATTATTCTAAATAAGCAAACTATTTTAAATTTAATAATGACCGTCTATTCAATTTAGTATCGACAATCATCATGTTCCAGGCAATGACAAAAAACTGATAATGTCAATCAAGAACAAGTTTTAAACTAAATGACCGGATTATGTGTTTGTTCCATCGTAGTCCCGAAATCCTAGGCACTTAAATTTTAAATACTGAATCGAACCCTAAATTAAATATTAAATCCGGTGTCTCCTATATTAAATCAAATACTAAACGTATTACCAAATCTAAACTAAACAGTACTAAACCCACTGAATCTTCTGAATCGTATGCTAATTATTATCCTGTTTCCACAGAATCTAATTTAAAAAAATAATATGTCAGCTAAAAGTTCAATTTAAAAAAACAAAACCAAATCTTCATCTCAACCTCCCCAATTGGGGCCACTCTTTTGTTGAGTGAAGCAAACTCTATGAATGAAATTAATTTACAAAATCTGTTTTCTTTTTCTACTAATACAGATACTGAACCTAATCCTATTATACCATAGTATGATATAAAAGCACCTTCATGCTTCTTGCCTCATCTCTCCTTAAAAACAAAATAATCTGATAATCCATTCTGTTTCCTAATCGACGCTGGTGCAAGGATTAGTGTTGTTAAGATAAAGAGTCTTTAAAAAAAAACACAATACTATCTCCGAGAAAAAATAAAGCCAATGGTTTTAGTCATAATGACATCCTATTCAGTCGTCTCAGCAAAACACCCTTAACTTTAATCACACATCTGTGCCATCGATGATAATATGCAATTTAAATATAACGGAATATTGGGTAACGAGTTCCTGAAAAATATTAACATCAGCATTCAATATTCTGAACAATGCATTGACATTCAAAGTTATTCCTTGCCCGTAAGCTTTGATCAATCGACTTATACTATTCCTCCGCATTCTGAAATAGTGATAGAATATTATATTTCAAATAATGCTAACGAATTAAATATTGTCACTGAAGCGCTTGCCCTTGACCTCCGTATCACTGAAGGTACCTTGCAAAATTCATCATCAAGTCGCCAAACTAATATCTCTTTATGAAATATTTATCTGTTAAACTAACTCCTTTCATAATTAAATTTTTTAACGTAAAATAGAACTGAAACAATAAATAATATTCAAGTATCAAATCCAAACAAACTGCAAAAGGTCATCCACCTTTTTCGCACGTCTCATCTAATAAATACATAGCCTGATAAATGTGAATACTTAAGGCGTGAATCGCTAATCTCGGTTATATCATCACCTATAAATGTATTGCTCCGAATCGTGATAAAATAAAGACTCACTCTTTCACTCTGTTTCATTCTCCCAAAAATCCAAAGGACGTAAAATCCATCTTAGACTGAATCGGTTTTATCGACGATTTATCGAGAACTTTACTATATCTCCTATGTCATTCCTTAAAAAAGACACTGAATTCCATTGATCTTTTCACAAGACCAATCATTCAACATTGTTAAAACTAAAATAACTACTGTCCCACTTCCCCAGTATCCTGGTTCTACTAAACCCTTCAATTAACCACGTATACCTCCCACTATGCTATAGGCGCTATACTACCTCAATGCAAAATCAATAAAGACAAAGCGATTGCCTATGCATCACAAACTCAAAATAAATTCGAAAGAAATTACTCCACTATTGAAAAAAGACCATAACCATTATCTTTGGCGTAAAAACACTTTTTTGTCGCTCATTCAAGATCGTAAGGGACCATCGTCCTTTGATATGGGTATTCGAATATAAAGACCCCGGTTCTAGGCTAATACATTGAAGCCTTAAGTTATAAGAATATAATTATATATTTGCATAATTGTGTATAAACAGATAATGCAATCCGTCTCCTTAGCTATAATATTTAAATAAATCAATACCCTGCTGTCATGATATGTTAGAAGCGTCTACTAGTCAACCCGATGCCCGCCAGATTGAAGGTGAACTCTACACTTATTATTACTTCTAGATGAAAAACACCTATTTACATGCATTTTTCCGCGAGTTTTGGTTTACATAACTTTAACGAATGTCATTATAAATATATGTTAATAGACTACAAATCAATGACGGTACAAATAAGAAAAAGAAAAATATCATTCTCGAAAATATAAAATATGTTAAGATTATATTTGTTATAATTCTATATCCTATCCTAACCTTAATGAAGTAAAATTATTCCTAAAGTAAATCGTGATTCGCCAATACTCTATGTATTGGTGGAAAACTGGCGCAAAAACATAAAATTCTTTGTAATAAATTGAAAATCCAGCCAAATCAACAAATCAAGTCACTATGATAATATCAACTTTTCCTTCCATGCCAATGAAACATTATTTCTAGATCTTGTCGGTCCATATCCTCAAAATAAGTAAAAATTTATTCGAATTCTTCAAGATGACTAAAAATTCTCTCAAACTTATTCTATGTTCAGAGTTCTACTGAAGAAACAGCTCAACGTCGCGTTTATTTTATATCCCATATCGGAATCTCTAGAATGCCAGTTACCGACCAAGGCACTATTTTCTCATCGATCGATGCATTTAAACAGTAATATAGTTTATTTGGTACTAAACGCATATTCGCAAGTCCCTGCCATCCAACAACTTGTTTACCTCTCTTTAACTCTCAAAATATACTTGAGGTCATATATAAATTAAAATCGACAAACGTAGTACTTAACTAGACCTATATCTAAACACTTCTGTGCTATCGTAAAATATGAACCTCCGTTCAACAACGGGTTATTTACCATTTAAACTTATGTTTAGTTTCAAACGCAAATATAATCCGTATAAATAGTTAGTTTTAGTTAATACGCTAAAACTAACTACTTATATGGATTATATTTGCACTCTGAACCATACATTATAATTATACTATAGCTGACCAAAAGCTCTACAAAACATTTCCATTGTCAAATAAGGTTCCAAACAATACCATGATAAACATGTTAAACCTATATACATATAACGTTGGTGACACAGTTTACACACTTTGCCATCACAAACAAAACATAGCACTGGTTCCAATATGAAAGGACCCATATAAAATCATTAAGCTAAACGGTAATCAAACCGTGACAATGCCCGTAAACAGTAAACATGTGCGTCACCATTACAACGAGATCAAACCCGCGACTCAATCCTATAGCTAATTCATTCGTTCGCTCTTCGCAAATATCCCCCGAGCGCTTTAGCGCCGAGTTGTTTCGTCTCACCCGTTACCCAAGGTCCTGGTCTCTTATACTGGATGTTAAGTTCAATAACGACAATTAGAATGCGATAACATACCTGGATAATGAGCACATTCAACTACATTTAGATAAAATAGATTACTAGATCAATAAAATACATATTCTTTGCAATTCTCACATTTGTTCTCAAATTAAGATCAATTGTACTAACTCGTTAAATCCTTTACAAAGTCAACACAAAAATAATAATAAAAAGTATCTTCTATATTATACCTTATCTATAGTAATACATCGAAACACACAAAACGCAGATGATTCAATGCTGGTGGTTCTATTCCCAAAACATTCTTCGGAACTTTAGATTCTGATGACGCTAACAAGTTCACGAATACATGCGATTAGACAATACAGTCCAATGAAAAACAAGTGAAAATTTTATCAAAGCCATTAAAAGTAATATTTCTAGTTTTAAAAATTCTATTTCTATATTCACCGAAAACGGATTAAGATTGAATACAAATGTACATATTATAAATAAGGCTTTTGAACCGCTCAATTAATCTAAATATAAATTAGAAATTAAATCCCAATTAAATGCTTTACTTAGTTTTCTTCAAGGTTTCATTACCAGCTTATCGTTCGATGTCAATGATGTGAATAATGCAATGAATAGAAAATACAAAATTAATTTACATACAACATTATGATTTACCAATTTTTGTCACACCCCAATTTATTAATGAAATAATTAATTTATCCATCTTGATATATTACTATCATTTTAATAAAGTTATTAAGACTTTTTAATAATTCTTGTGCTTTTTAATTATTTTTCACGCATTTTTCTAATGTTTATATTCTCTACAATATTGTTCGTTTACCAGTCATGTATGATAGGATGGAACCTGATACTTAGGCTCTTATCTCTCCTTCTTCACCTTGCCTGATTCATAGTTCAAGGACATTAGTAATTGCAAAGTGATACTCGTTCGTGGGAAGTTTATGGTGTGTGCATTAAATATTAATATTAACGGAAGTTAACAAATTACCAAAACTTTTTGTGAAAGATATGGCTCTATCGATTTGTTTCATAGAATAAGTTGGTAAGAATAGACGGATATTTATTTAATCAGAACCTAGGATGAAATATATTAGTTGTGATTCTCATTACGACAAAATAGTTCCGGAATATTACAATCGCCTATAAATTGCAAGGCATTTTATGAAACTTTTCAATTTTCCAGTTCAAATAATGATTATGTTTCTGAGTTCACTAAATTTATTTAAAATTTTAATTTGATTAATGGCAATTGTTGTAAAAGATCAAATATTAATAAAACACTACCTCATTTACCATTCGTTAAGTTAATTAGCAATAATAATTCCCACTTTTTCTTTCAAGCTAATATTCCTCTCACCTATTTAAAAAAAGATTTAGAAAAACTTCAAAATCCTGCTCGATTGCAGAAATATAGTTATCACATTACTTATCTCTTAAATCTTATTGTAGGTGTAATTTCTTCGTATTTGTTATTTAAAAATCAAAGATTTTTATGTTTTAAAAATTCTACTAGACATTGTATTCGAATGGGTAGCCAATGTAGAAACAATAAAAAGCAGAATACAAAACAAAAAACTTTTTCCATAATTCAACATGTTAATGAAACCTGGAAAAGATCCATATCTTTGCCGGTTTCTTCACAAAGTAACATAAAGTAAGATTAATTCTAGTTAATGCCCATTTTTCATAGTTATTTGACTATATACAATTAGATATAATTTATTAATAAAATAGCTATTAATAAGATTTCAACTTTATAAAAAAAAATTAATACTGTCGAGTCTTTTACGAACCTCAGCCCGTTTCTACTGTTTCTTATTTCAACGTCATTTTAAGGTATGATGTTTCATCCCATAGAGGGAGGGAGGGGTTGTTACAAACATTCTTTCCCACGCACAGTGTTAAATGGATATATCGCTGACCTAGAAGTAGTTCCCATGGATTATATGGGAAATGTAATCTGCTAAATGCACAAATCTCATGCTAAATACATATCTGACCTAACGCCATAGCAGATTCGATATTTGTAATGGACACAAATCTCTTGTAATAACTATAATAATTAAATGAATACTTATTTTTATAAAAGATACTCTTTCCACGTAACAATATCCCAGAGTCTGATAGTAATGATACGACTATTATAATATGTAAAATTAAATTAATCACTAAATTTAAAAGATTTATTAAACATTAAATAAAGGCTTCCATCTACTGGATAATTATAAAACTATACATTAATGATGGTTAGTTATAAAATAAACAGCCGCTCTCAATTGTAATCTGCACTTCCATAATAAAACTATATACTGCACTTCCATAAAAATCTGCATAAAACTGCACTTCCATAAAAATCAGTATAGTAATATCTGCGTGCTATGCGCACAGACACGACCTCGTTACGATTATATTACATATAGAGGTGAATGAATA
Organism: Druceiella hillmani; assembly: GCA_039881145.1. Taxonomy (NCBI): domain Eukaryota; kingdom Metazoa; phylum Arthropoda; class Insecta; order Lepidoptera; family Hepialidae; genus Druceiella; species Druceiella hillmani. Next base: position 12,659,171 of record JAYKKI010000008.1, on the reverse strand, counting down.
TTTTAATTTTCTTTTATCATTTGCTTTTATTTATTTAAGGTTTCTTTTTGTTATTTTATATGCCATGATAACATCAAATATCTTATTTCAGTTGGAAACCTAAAAATAGATTTCCAACTGAAATATACAATCTATTAACGAATAAAATTTGTTCATCAAAGGTATCTGTTTACTTCACACAGAATCCAAATTATGTACATATAAAATTAATCCCGCATATGAGAAACGTTAACAAAAAAAAAACGTTCTCTATTCATCATTTCAACAACTCGGTAAAGATCTTTTTTTCTAATTCATCTTGAAATTATAGCCATGAAATAAACACTTACATGGAGCTTACACCTATATTTAAGTCAATACAATAACCTGATTGTAGTTCTAATGACCTACCATTTTAACTCGAAAACAGCAGTGACGAATCGGATGATGAGTCACCAATTTGCAAATATGCTGTTTCAAATAACGCTATGCGTGGACCATTATGAAAGAATTGAAAATCTATGAAATTACATATGTATGTAAATAAATAGTTGTATTGAAAGTGAGGCAATTACCTCACCTCTTAGGCTTATTTAACAATAAAACATTGTAATAAAACATATTAAACAACACGGCGCACATATCTTAATAGCTAACACTCAAAAATATTTGTATAGAATTTTTTTATATTCCCTGAATAATGTGGGTGTCTCTTGAAAGAGCTATTAATAAAAAAATCTCAAAATTATTTTTTCATAATTTTAGGGAGTATATCTTTAGAGGTATAGTGAAAAATACGCGAAAAACATGTCCCTTTTTTCCGAAACTATTCAGCCTAAAATTACGGAACGGAAATCTGCAACTTTGCAAAGGTTTTACAAAAACTATAGTTATTATACTAGACCTTATAATTTTTTTAAATATGCACCATGTAGCACCAATGCCTGTAAAAAATAATAGCAAGCAACATATTTCGTTTTAAAAATATCATATGTACAATTAGTATATATAAAATTCTATACGCCCTTAAATATTTACAAGAGTCTAAATATGTATAGAATCTACGTAGTGCAAGTTCTACTCGTGCTTGAAAGGTTTTTTAAATTCAAATAATTGAATGAGTTACAATAGTAAATCATGGAAATGTTACCATGGAAGTCCTCATCATTGTACGGCTTCTACGTGATGCGACGCGCCCCATTTTTCAATGTATAATTAATAAAATATTGGATAAGTTTAAAATATTCATTAGTGTATAATAGAAATGTATTAATAAATCTTAAGATATATTAGTTTATTTTGTAATATTTTTATAAAAGGAAATTGTTTAATTTTACCCTAATTTTCTAAAACCTAAGTCCCATAAATCTTTATATTATTGGTAATAACCTTATTTATGATTCCTATTCGTTTAAGGTTTTCCGATGACGGAATCCTGTGAGCTGGCATAGAAATAGAACACGGCTTATATATTTCATATATGCTGATGCATCTCACACTGTATCCATACGAATTGTTACTCTAACATTGTAAAGAGAATAATTGCAATAATTAATTTACAAATGATGAAAACATCCGTAAACTTCGGAACTCGCTAAATAAATCCTCATTGTCTTTGAGCAACAAGGTTAATGCAAATTCAGTAGATCAATTGTTCTCGAACCGATGATTTTATTTATAATTATATCACGTAAAACTCGATCGACCCTGGTGGTGACTAACTAATGAGGCCCTTAGAATTTTATGATCAAAATCACAATCCTTTTTAAATTACAGATATAAGTGTTTTTCTAGCTCAACCGAGAGAAAAAAGAACATTTGATCAGTTAGAAAAACGTTGTTATTTTGCAAAAAAAAGAAATAGAAAAGACATTAAAAAACATCGTTACAGGAAGAAATGGAAAAAAAGATCAAATGTACGATTTAGAAAAACAAGATATGTTTAAAAATAAAGGTAATTTTAAAAATAACCAGGAGAAGACAGTATAACAGGTTGGATAAGAAAATATTTTTTGATAATTGATATTTCAATTTTAATTTCTAGAATATGTGTTGTAACAACGTAACAAACTTGTGTTGTGACAAATTTGTTATTTTTTTAATTAAAGTCAAAATTGGATAATGTTGAAAAGATTTTTATGCTCATTCTAAAAATACGCAAGAATGGATAGCGTAATATTTTAAGAGGAAAAAATATTTTATAAATTTTAGTGTCTAATATTTATTAATTTTTTATTTCAAGCTAGAACTATTATAACGCACTGTAGGAACAATAAACCTTAACACAGAACAATTGTTGTTATTAATTAATTATTTACAAAAAAACATATAGCAAAAATACTCCAAAATAAATTGAAGTCTTAATTTATTTTCTTTATCGTTTATTAATTTCTTGCCCATATCATGGACATTTTCCTCATCGGTTCTTCTAAGGAGTTCCTGTCATCATTTAAGTACTCATCAGGAATAATACTTACATTATGAAGCACTATATATGCTAATATTATAGCTCGTACAGTGGTTAAATAAATGTGTGAACCAATACACATGTAACTCGCATAATTAATATCATAACACGTCATGTCAGGTTCAATGAGTCGGCAGCCGACAACTATCGACTTTTGTCGGCACCATGAACGCATTCGATTATTAAATCTTTCAAACCTTTAGCATGCATAAATGTTTTAGAAATTATGTTTTATACAAACTATATTGTGGTTTCTTGCATTATAAATATAAAAAAAACTAATAATTTCACTTTTCCTATTAATATTCAATAACTCCAGTTAACAAAGAAAATTTTTCGCATTTTTCAAACCATTCGCGCGTTTCTCGGAATACGACGATAGAGAGGTAATTGTGGCAAATATATGGTTCCGTTCTTGAATTCTAAACTCTTAAATATAATAAAATTATACTGATATCATAATTATTCAGCTGCTAGTATGCTACGAACCTTGGATCATCGTAATTGTTAAAAAAAATTAAATTTACCTTGCTGCCGTCAGAGGTATATACCATCCATAAAATAAATTCAAAAGAAGACACAAATATTTTAAAGAAAACAAAATATCGTAACATTTATATGTTAGGATGATGTGGAATAAATCAAAAGGGGGAAATTGTTTTTATTTTATCGATACGGGTACACGAGAATGTCACAGTTACTGCCACACTCGTACCACACTCTCGTCCAGAAGCACAATCTCAAATAGAACGGTATCAGACTTATATGTAATTAACTCAGTACGAGCTTGCGTGCAAATTCATCTAATTAATCCTATGTAAGTTATTATTAAACGCAATTCGGTCAGCAAATATTATACGAGTAACTTAAAGACGTTTTGATTTCACTGGGCTTTCCTACACTAGGTCATAATACGCTAATTCCCGTGCCGCTGGTATTATTTGGATACAGAGTCTGTAACTCGTAAGCCAGCAGGCAGTGGTTAACATTTTTGAGAGCCACATGTTCGTATCCCCAGATCTAGATAACCGATTTAATGAATTGTATGTATTGTCACCCACGCTTAGTATTTGAAGAAATAAAGAGTACGTTTTAAGAGCTAGGAAACATCAGAAAATATCATTATCATCAGTGACATTCTCTGATGTCAATAAACATGTTAACACAAACGTCAATATCATTGCTAAGCATTATCCATATAATAGAATGGAATGAATCACATAGCTATTAACGAACTAAAAAAACTCAATAACAGTTTACCAATCTCCATGAAACCTTCAAAAGGAGACGAATGTGACATGTTAACAACACATGTAGCAATACAAACCAAACACTTTTCATTACGTGATATAATAGATACCTATGCTGGATTTGAAGAAATCTTATTCGAAAACCGGAAGAAAACCACATATGATCGAAAAATATCTACGCCTACCATCTTGTACGGTACAACACTATCACAACCCACTGTGGGGATTCCACAACAAAATGTGGTCTGATATTTGCGTTTCATTTACGTATAAAGCGAAACTCAATTGACAGTTATATAATAAGTAAAAAAATATTTAAGTTGTAACCTAGTTGTAAAAATTAAATATTAAATTATATATTTTATATATATTTTTTTATTATTTCTTTTCAACTATAACAAATAAATTTGTGAAATATAAATTTAATGTATATCGCTAGATGAAAAATTTCAAATTAATAATTTCGCGTATGGTACTAAATCTTCGCAATATTATGTTTATAAAAAGAAAACTAAATATTACAGACATTATTATCAGACAAATCTAAATTCCAGTCCATCTTGCTTGTATGTTCCTTATCTATGATAGTCAATTAGAAGAGGTTTCATTTCTTCAGTAAAATCCTTGTCTTATCCTTTTTCCTTACAGGCCGTATGCTAGACATCAGTCCGTATGCTAGACATCAGTCCGTATGCTAGACATCTGTAGATAGGAATATTACGAAACCATTGAAAACACGTTCGCTTGTCGCTTTTCGAATTTGCAAGAATGATGTTCTCGGTGTCTTTCAAAATATTTATTTTAGGTCTCAGATGCCTCTTCTAATAACATTTCTATGAGTATTAAAATTATTAACAGATTTAACCCCAAGCACCAAAAGTTTATGGACACTCAAAGTCATGCAATGCCAGCTGTAGAGTTCCAAATGCGGTTGGGTTGTTTCATACACGAACTATTCAAACCAGTGACGTTTGCACTCTTCTCATGATCCTCGAAAAAGCATCATGTTGTGGTATCGTTAGTATTGATAGCATCTACAATAAAACATATTTAATTATAGGTATTCACTTGCACCTGTCAAGAAATAATTTGTTTCAAGTCATTATGTTCAATTTATTTTCAGTAGCCAATTTAAAATAAATTGGTCTGCAGTAAAGTGTAGAAGAAAATTTCGGATTTTCCCATATTATATTTTCTTAATAATCGGTAAGCGTCTTCACCGTCCATGTTTTTTTTGTAGTTGTTCTGTTCTGATGCACAATCAAACCCTACTTGAAAAATAAAATAAGCTTTTTCCCAAAGAATTGGTATCTAATGACTTGCTAAGTTGAAAGATAGCAATGTCCAAAATAGTCTGTATTTTTAGCTTCACTCTTCGTTTGAGCTTTCTTAACCATGAAAATTGTATCATGTAAAGACTATAGATCCGCTCCATCTTGTTTTCCGTATGCTCGTAATTTATATATATATATATATATATATATATATATATATATTACAAAAATATTATGTAGTAGTTGCAGCAAATTAAAGATGAGAAATCATCATCCCAAATGTGAAAATATGGTATGCATAAATTCCTTATGGAAATTTTCAAATTTTGGTGCGGACAAAACTGCTGCCACCATAAATCTGCAAAATTGCAGTATCCGGTTTCCGTAAGCTTTGGTACGCGCACCACAGCTTATCGCAACCACCTTGCATGCGACAATACGTTATGTAAGCGAAAACGCGTAATTTTTATTCAATTACAAGAAAGTCGAATTTTGTGATTTCCTGCACAGAAAAAATACGATTTTTTAAAATCAAAGGTAAGATCACTTTACGGCAACCATACCTTAATATTTCTATATATAACAATGGACAAAAGGAATCCATAATATAATATTCGTCAAAATTTGAATTTTCATTTCATGAAACCCAAATTTCAGACCAATGTGTGTCAGCAACAAACTGTGTGTAATCGTTATCAAACTGTGTGTAATCGTTATTCTGTTTCAGGAAACTATAGTCCTGAAACAGATACTTATTACGCTGATATTTCATCTCATACTTACAAAATATTTGATGGGAGTGCAATTATAAAGTGGTAGCCGCAGCAATACCTCACACTGATGTAAATGATTCAACTACCTTCTGTTGTGTAGTCTTAATAATTTCCATAATTTTTCAATTCACTTATATTAAATTAAAAATTTCGTTACTATAATTATATTATATGTTGTTATAAATAAATGAAGTTCAAGTGCACCTTATAAAATAAATTCCTTCTAGTTTTCATTTATGGCATCACATTACCCTGTGGAATATAGTACCGATATGGAAGCTTTTAAAATCTTCAAAAATATTAGTGGTAATCTCGATCAGACGACAATGACGGTCACCACTATATCCCATATGACTACTAATACAAGTGCGCACACATGTAAGAGGCAATAATTTCCCGTAGTTTTTTGATCCCCGAAACTAAGAGGCTAATATTTGGTATAATAATAATTTTTACATTATTAGTTTTAATTGTTTCTTTTTTCTCTTAATTGCTTACCTTTGCAAATTATTATCAATTTTGAACTTCCAACAAGTTTCTTCAAAGAAATTCAATTTATTCGAAACAATACGGTTTGTTCAATGCCGGTCATGCTAACTAGCATTACCCGCAAGCAATACAATTACGAAATTGCTATGTATTCCCTTTGCTATTCCTTATTCCTTGAAATCATTTAATATTAGAAAAATGAAATAAAGAACGTTACAAAGATGAAATGGAACCAACATTCGATCAGGGAAACGGCTCGATTTACTGGCGTGTCAAGTTCATTCCTCCAAAAAAGACTTAAAAATGGAAATATTGATAGACTGCAACTGAGAAAAAATAGGTTTCAAATTAAGGAACTACAACAAGATATGGCTTCCCAAAATAAGTTCCGACAAAAGGATGTAGAAATACTTCGGTTTAGTTTAGGGAGACGACTTACGAATATTTAAAAAAAATTAACATCGCTGTAACAAAACCCTTAAAGCGGTCAGCGAGGAGTGGCTCAGTGTACGTGAGAAAAAACAATTTACCTATGCAGAAAGCCAGAAGTACGAATTTGAATAGAGTCGTTGATTTTGACAAGGACAAAATTTCAATATTTTTAAAGCTTTTTCATAAATTGATAAAGAAATATAAATTTCTGCTAAGAAATATATTCCATGTTAACAATACTTGAGTCTCATTAGTTCAAGATCCTGGAAAAATTGTGACTCAAAAAAGTCAGAAACTTGTGAGCACTATACCTAACAGAAAAATAGACAAAGATCGGGTACAGCTGTATGTACACTAATAAAATTGAATTTAATCTCACACCGATGTTAATCTCACATCAATGTTAATTGGTTCATTCAGTACTATTTATAACAAAATCTTCAGAAAAGGAACTAATATTGCTCGTTTTAGACAATGATACAGTATCCTCTTTAATAAGAAATAACATTTTGATTGCCATCAGACAACTCGTATCGAGTTTAGCCTATGCGTATTTCTAATTGCTGTCCATTCATATTTGCTTAAATACAAGAATGCAGTATTTTTCAGGAGGCAAAACAGAAACTGCTGATGTAAGAACAGTAAAGAAAAAAGTACTGTAGGATAAGAATAAGAACAACATTACATCGAACGCATAAATGAATACGATAGATTTACTTCGTGATGCTGAGCAAGATCTGGAAAACATATGTAAGTGATGATTGTGATTGAGAAAAGATACGGTCTTGTCAGCACGAAGTGCTCAGTACACGACTCTGCTGAGAGCTAAATATGTGACTCATATTTAACCGTACTAGATCTGGGTGACCATGTGGGTGACCTATATTACCATGTCGTCTAATACCACTCAAACCCCTTTTCTTTAGATGTTGATTACACGAAATTCTCAATTCTTTTGAATTCTACAAAAATCACAAAAATTGATCTCAATCATCGTGATTATGTTAGAAGAATAACAGTAGTTTCGTTTGTAGAGAGTAAAATAAAGAAATATTGATTAATCTCTGGTATGTTATAATTTCTCATTAACTGACCTGCTATATACGTTCTTATCATATTTCCAGTTTCATTTCTGCCAATTTTTTGAAGCACTATTCTTTTTTAAACCAGTTTCTAATTCAAACACATATTTTTCTTGTGATTGTAATTATTTCTTAATTGTTTTAATTCGGCACATATAACTAAGAAAAAGGATCTTATTGCTGTCCTAATCACAATATCCGTTGGTTCTACATTATTGCACAAAAACTTCATTCCACACTTACTCTCACACCGCACTAAACTGTGGGCTAAGTCGGTGCACCTGTTCAGCCATTGTATCAACATCCGAATAACTGACCGTGTATTTTATGCGAGTACGTGAAGGTAGGCCACTGTTTACCAAGTAGACGCACTACATCGTTTACCGTTTTTTAGGAATATGTCGATTTTGTAATTCTTCAATAGAAAATATTCATAGCGTACTAATGAATTTGTATTCATTAATGCTAACAAAGCCATCAAATATATGTTATAGAAACTTTGTTGTCTTCGCAACGTTAAACAAATAGATACCAAACATATGATTACACTCGAAGTTAAATTTCTGAATCATCAAGGAAAAATTATTTACCCTATTTTACCCTTAAACACGCACATTAAAACTCAGAAATATAAACTGTACATAGAGCTCTTTGCAAAGAATTGAACAATTTGAATTACGTTACCTCAACCCATTTATTAAGTTAGTGTTATGACGGAATGTGCTTTCCCATTGAATATGCGTATTTAATAAACGATACAAGCACGCAGCACAAACTTTCCAGCGAAATATATACTTGTATAAAGGTGTTTTTATGTCGCAATCAAATTTTATTGTTTGTTTTATTGTTGGTCTAATACAACAACAATCATTCCGGTATGTGCCTACTCCACACACCGCCTTTATGGTATAAACGACTGAATGCGAAACTTACTTAACTTTTCTTTGAGAGGTATTGTTAATTTTTTATTTTCATTTTGATTTCCAGATTTTTGCTGGAAAAACAAATCGCGTGTATTTTTGGACTTAGGAAAAAAGACAGTTAAAAAGTCGTTGGATACAAAATTAAAAATAGCAACGGTAATACACACAGAAACCCTCACCTATCTCGAAGCTCCACCTTCAAAGTCCTGATGTAACTTTGTTAACTGCACTTAGGAGAAGGGCTCAATGAGACAAAAAATAAACTCGATGAAGACAAGAAAAATTATTCCTCGAAATTGAAATACGATGCGTCTATGTTTCAATTCCGAGTAATGTTTGGTCCTTTGTTTGGTTTGCTAACATTTCCTGTCCACCGTTGGAGTCCATCATCATATAATTTCAAGGATATAATAATGTGGTGTTGTCATCAAAATTATTCATATGGGCAACATTTTAAGCCAATCAGACAAGAAGAAATGGAAAAAAATTGCTTACAAAATCTGATCCAAAGTAACCACCCGATATGCTAGTTAAACAAGACCGTTTACCAAATTCTTTCGCACTTACATAAAAGTAAGTTTTATTAAATAGTTGCAGTTTTTACTATATATATATATAATATATATATATATATATATATATATATATATATATATATATATATATATATATAAAATCATTGTTTTTTTTGGTAGTTGAAGGGTAGTCCTCTTTGTTTTTTCCTTTATAAATGTACATTGTAATAGCTTTTCCATTGATGTATTTTATGAGCTATATAATAGCAAATTTTTTATAAATTCTTAGCAATTATGTTTGTGAAACTGGGTATAAAAATTGTTTTAAAGATTGTACGAAAGAAGTTATAATGTCCTACATCTGATCATTTCTTCGATACATCTCATAAACGAATATCATATTTGCGTTAACTTTTAATTTTAATTTGAATTGATTTTGATGGATTACAACATAATATAATTTCATAATGAACAAAATTAATAATTGAATTTCATAATAATATTGATACGCCTAACGCGATTGAAATATTCAAACACAGATTGGTATAAAACAAATTTATTAACTTGCAAGGACACTTCATTGATTAGAAGCTGTTTCACTGTTGCATTCCTTACGGTGCAATATTAATATAGGGCTACATCCTTGCTTTGAAGCCGCATTCAATTGGTCAATAAGTTTAAGGAATAAACATGGGTTTTACTTACCGGAAAATCATAAATGTAACGCCAATACATCAATAAATTTGTTTTGATGGAAGCAAACTCCAATAACGTGGAAAAGTAACGGATGCGCAGTCACATCTCCATCGTAAAAGGCACCATCCGAAAATATTTATTGGGAAAGAACTCTTACTCTTACTTTTTTACTCTACTTTAACGGAATATCCACAAATAACGGAAGAACACCTCTCATCGCTTCTAATCACTGACTTACAATACCGTTCCACCCATGAACTTGACAACTGCCAGTAGATAATATTATTATATAGATGAATATATATCTTTGATACATATAAGCAAAATGGACATGTGAAACACCACATTGCGCTGGGAAAACGACAGAAATAAATGATTGAAAGGCAGAGACTAATTCACGGCAGCCGGTAATTCTCACGGCTGATTATATGGCTGCCCTATTGCCGGCCGCGTATTCTCATATCGATTTCGGCAAACCCATATAACAGAGAAGAGCAGTGTATATATAACTATATCAGGGTAAACAAGTTAAAAACTCATACCACCTTGACAGTGTTAAGGTCGAAAACTCACGCCGCAGTAGCTGAGAGAGACGTAAGGCATCTTGAATATTTTATTAAATACAACCTTAAAATTTGTTGCCCTACTTTTCAATGTTCCGTAGTGAAACAAAGATCCCTTATAGTTTCGTCACGTATTTTCATCCATCCGTCTGTCACAGTTTATACAGTTTCAGATCTATGAGTAAGGAATTTTGCAATTAGGTGCATTGTATAGAAATCAATTAATGTGCAGCAATATATTAAAAAATATTTTTAAATCAACTGTGGGAGTAGAGTGAATTTTTTTCCAACACTCTATGGAGTGGAGTATCATTAGGTTTTTTAAAATAAAATTTAGGTTCTGTTGTGAAATTCTTTTTCTTTATATAGTATTTGCGAACTATTAAGCTCCAAGGTCTCTGCTACTATGCGCTTTTCGCCCTCTAATTTTTCAACCGAGTGTGTGAAATTTCTGACAAAATTGTTTTCTGTAAGCACTGGTCCTAGAAATTGAAACTATTTTTCAATATTCAATAGAAACATTCGTAAAACTAAAATAAATGGGTATTTTTCTCAGCTGTTGAAATCAAAAGCATCTCAAAACGATTTTAACAGTGCATATGTAGTCCATTATACAGAAGAGAGAAATATAAAGAGAAGTTCGTCCATCATTGTTGAAGAATATTATATACATACATACATATATATATATATATATATATATATATATATATATATATATATATATATATATATATATATATATACAGTTAAAGAATATTGGTGAATAATATCCTGGATAAAAAGTAATTTAACGCATCTGACTTTGTTACCATGGGAAAAGAATAAAATGATACTTTTTTATTTTATTTTATTAATATTGCCATTAACATCTTGCTAACTTTTGCTGGATTTTTATCTCCCACACCATCAGCAAAAATCGTCACAAGCGCCTAAAAGTTGTCAGAAATGCAAAACTTTAACCAAAAAAAAACGAAGACAAGCTGATAAAGACGCTCAACAACTACCCAAACATTTTAAGATCAAAGACCTACAGTCTGAACGTCCAACAACAAGAGATAGCACTATTTATTTAGAGAGTATTTTCAAAGGAAAGATAGAATATCACATGTTGCATTATCCATCGCCTAACCAAACCTCATTATCAGTAAAGGAAGAAGTGGCAGTATTTCAACTTGTATAGAAATATGCGAAGATATCGCTCAGTGATCGTCGTCCTTGTTGTCGAAAAGAATTGACGACAATAGATAATGGTAAAATGTCGGAAAATGACATTTCAACGGAATGGAAATGGGCGTCAATTTTCTAATACAAATGGCGAATTTTATGACTTCTATTCTTTCTATTACTCTATATTTAATGGATCTAAACCCTATAAACTTGGTGACAATGAGTAATCTAGGTGGACCACTTGTTTTTTGTGAAAATAGTAACAAATTAAATACAATAAAAAAGACAGCTTTCTGGATTTGGTATAATTATTAAAAGAATTTGACTCGGTTACAATAGAGAATTTACAGCGCATTACACACAATGAAACAGAGTACTGTAATATAAACTAAAATGTACAAAATGAACTAAAAAACGTGACAAGAAATCAACTAAGAGAACGTGTCGCATAGAAATTTAAAGAAAATCTAAAGATTTATCGATTATTTTAGATTACGCCTTGGACATACTATGCACGCGAACTTTCAGGTTTTTTGACATATAAGACATAAAAAGCTTTCACGTACACAATGTACGTGAATGCTTTTTATATTATCTATAGGTTTATTAAGTATCTCAAAAAGAATACACAAATGTTTAAAATTATTTGAACATTATAGAAACGAGGGACTTACAATGATCCAAACTACGGCTAAAATATAGCTAAAAAACTTACATCAGCCCAGTATTTGAAAACGTTTGCACGATAAAACATATATTTATTAATGAAAACCAAAAACAATGAACCAATTGATTGGTAACAATTATTAAGGATAGGTGTTTTTTTCCTACGATGAGCGCTATTTTAAATTCATATAGTTTCATACATATTCCTTTCTTTACGGTTTGAAACAGACTGACGAAAAATTGTTGGAAAAAACATTTAACACACAATCAAAGTCGTGATATTTCGGATTAGGTACTATCTCAGGAAATTATGAAATGATTAGCAGGAGCAGCGTAGATTTAATATGAAACATATCTATGGTCGACTCTTCTAGAAGATAAGCTATCTGGTCTAGACATCCTATTGATCGAGTATGATATAACCCAGTCATTGTTTTATGACAACATTGTGAAAAAAATTACAGGCGCAAAAGCTTGAAACTTATATTTATTTAAAAACAAAAGTCAATTAATCAGTGACTAATGTCGTCAAATCAGATCACCAAATAATAGTTTAACGAGCTAACTTAATTCTTTCTTCCTATTTGTGACAAATATATTTATAGAGTAAATAACCATTTTCTTATACAAAATTGAGTGGTTGATTTCGAAGCAGATTAAATACCAGTGTTATCATTACACCCATTACTAACGTGCAGCTGGGTAAGAAGTTGAACGTGTTCAATTGATTTCATGATGGTAATAACGGATGTATGTTATTCAAAATTATAAATTTTAATTACGTATATTATGTAAAAATTATTTAACTAAATTGCTTTACCATTACAAATAGGGCGTCAGTTTAAAACCTCTCTCTACCCTGAAAACAAGCTTGCACCGCCGTTGTTAACGTTTTCTAATCAATATAAGCACCACACTTACATTTTGCTGGCAATCATCTTCATGATATGAGTGATCATCAATAAAATGTTTATTAATTTTAACAACTAAAATTATTGAAGATGAAACTGATCAGAATCAGTTTCATCTTCAATAATTTTAGTTGTTAAAATTAATATACATTTTATTGATGATCACTCAGACAGATTCTAACTCCCATAATAATTATTGAGGCGATGATCAATAGTGAACAGATCCACTATTGATCATCACCTCAATAATTATTATGGGCACCATAATATATTTGCTGAAAGTATTCCATCTATGCCACTTACAAAGTAGACATTAAGCATGGCTAAATAACTATAAAGTTACAAACAAAATAAACATAACTTTATCAAATTAAAAATTGACGATATTTTAATAAGTGATGGTCTCAAGATTTAAAACTTCCACAATGTTAGAATAAATTACACAACCGACAACAATGTTGAACAAATCATGTATTTAAAAAATACATTTAGCTGAGAAACCTGTCGACAAATCAATTTGGTTAAATACCTATCGACTAATTATGAAAATCGAACAAGAGCACGTGCAGTTCGTTGGTTCTAATCACAGATTAATAATAAAATAATCTCAAAACAAGGGCTTTGTCGGCTATTTGTTCAAAAATGTTTAATTGATTTTGGTTCATAGAGATATTAACCACAAATAATTTTAAATTGGGTACACAAACTGATTTCTAAGATACACTGGCAGACAAGAAGTACACTGCCACACAATTTTATTCAATTGTATCTATTTTACTGTTAGTAGTTTTAATTCAATTAAAATTATCATTTTAGCATTACTTGGGTTTTTAAGTGACTTTGAAAACGTCATAAATAAGACATTTAGGTCACATGTTTGGTAATATCGGTGCAGTACTTTATTAACAGAAATTAGTAAAAGCCATCTAATCTAATGGAAAGAAGTTTTGTTACAAGTGAATATACTATAAGATTCAAAAATTAAAAAAAACTAAATATCGTATTAGTTTTACGAGTTATTGATATGAGTTTACTATACAATGTATACTTGGGCGTTATAAATAATTTTAATTGATTACAATATATACGCTATGGAGACTTCTCATGAAAGAATGACAGCAGTGCAAGTTCATTAACTTAATTCATAATTGAAAACTTCATTAACTTATCACCATATGGCATTATTTATTATGTTTAGTTTGGAATATTTGGTAATTTATATGCAATACACATACACGAATATCATAACCACATCACTGTTAATCAATAGTTCTAGTTTTGTTTTATATATGTTGTGTTTTATTAATTTGCATTGTCTCTATTTAAATGTTTAATATTGTTGTTTTTTATTCATTACTTCTTATTCAAAGTCCCTAAGTTTAAAATAATTTGATAAATCATTCTAAATTCGATTCATTTATTATTTTTTACGTATGGTATTTAATACATCATATATATATATATATATATATATATATATATATATATATATATATATATATATATTTATATATATATATATATATCAGGATTAGATATATTTATTCGACGACATTATGCGTAACACGAAAACCATAAAATCGTCATGATATAAGTGCAACAGACAAAATGCTAGATCCACTTTTGCAAGTAGATTCGATAGTATTCAAGAATATTTGCCATTTTTAGCTTCAGCAACGAGAATAAAAATGGGACGATATTTGCCCCCTTGGTAACGGGGTTTCATGTACCCTTTACCAAATAGTAGAATTTTTTAACATTGTTTCCGTACTGCGCATCATAAAAAGATGGGCCATACATCAAACTTCCGCACTCAAAAAATCCTTATTTCCGCACTCTGCATAATATAAAGTGATTGTGGAGGAGCTGCATTATTCATTTTGATAAGGATCAAGGTTTATATAGTACAAATTATCGATTGTCAGTTTAGAAGTTAGTGTTTTTAATTATTCTCCTCACAATTAAATAATTTATCTACATTCAAGGTTAAGGTGTGGTTATTTAACTCAAGACAGATTGACGTTTGTTAACAACAGGTTGTAAAATATTAATAAAATTTTTTTAGATTTATGACGACACGAATGTCTTCGTAGAGTATATCACTTAAAATTGGCTGATTAAAACCGTTTAATTTTTTGAAACTTCCTTTTAAGATAACTAAAAATATATTCAATCATATATTTATATTTAGTAACAAATCTTGATCCATTTGTATCAATAGTATCAAGTTGACCAATATCAGTACAATAAACAAGTATTTTTTTTATTTTATATTAAATAATTCAAAACGTTCCAAAAACTTCTATCAACTGAAATATAATTACCACTACCAATAATACATCTTTTGCGAAACCGACTAAAAAAGCCTTTTAAAGTCGTTGTGCCATTTTAAGATTTATCAAATGGCTCAGAAATGAAAAAATATCCATTTCATAATATCCATCAGGTGCACAACCCAACTTAAGTTGAATTTGTAACTTTTTTTTGTTCACGCCAAAGTTGTTGGTATGAAATGACAATTGGCATCGAAAACTTGGAACGGTTTACTCAGAGGTCTCAAATAAAAAAGTATGCTATACTTTTATTAGCTTATAGATTTAAGCAAAAAAATAATAAAATACGTACTTTATTAACAAAACTGAACGCAATATTTGCGTTTTCAAAATTCACGCTAAATACCGTCACGTGATATGATGTCATACCATTGACGCAGTCCTTCAAAAATACATCTATGTGAAAAAACCTTTGAAAATTATCTTACATTATGTAGAAATTAAGTTCTTATTACTAAATACTTCACGGTAAAATTGATCATTTATAGCAAAATTCTACAATCAATTGTCAAGTTCAATGTGATTATCCAGTTCAGTGTTCAAGTCATAATGATTATCCTTTTTAAAAAAAAGGCACAATTATTAGTATCTAATACAATGTAATTAGTATTACTACAATTTGTACTATTACTAACTGCATTGTAGGATAAGTACAATAAATACCATTAGTAGACTCAGAATTAGTGTCGCATTTTAATGAGTATCTTATAAGTAGACTCACAATAACTATCGTGTTAGTCCGTCCAAATCAGTAAATATAAACTTTTTAAGTTTCGTAATAACGTGGTTGGAAGTTGAGAATAGAAATCATCGTTATACATATTCTTCAAAATAATATCTTAATCCTCACAATGTACGTAATCCTCACACTTCGATGTATATTTTATTCATAGAAATGGTACGTACGTTATCATGCCTATACATCTAAATTGCGTTTTTTCACGTTAAGCAAAAAGAATATTTGGTTTAATTTTCGTAAATTTATTTTTCATTTTTGTTTTTACAAATATAATCATTATAATAAAATCCAAAATAAATCAATTTAATAAAATCCAAATTGCGAGCAAGTTTCTTATTTACAAAGTGTTTAAGTTGACAAGTTTTAGCGAAGTAGAGTTTTGCTAAAATTGTTTTCATATCATAAGCAAACCAATTTAAAAACGTTTCTTCAACAAAATAATCAATTTCATTAATATTTAATATAGTTTTTGTTTCAACTCTTACTAAGTATTTGTGAAGCTTGTTTAATAAGATCCCATAATCGGAAAATACCAACGTCTGCGCTACACGTATGTAAATCGCGATTGTTAAAAAAATTTAAATTCGGAAGTGGACTACATCGAATAATTTATGGAATAAGAATTAAATTGTCAAGCTTTACTCAAGCAAATATACATTGGTAATGAGAGCTATTAAATGGACTAATCAGATTGTGATGAAATTTTTGATTTACTGAATGGCTTATGACAGCTTGCATGGCTTACTATTTTTTGGTATGGGCATGAAATAATCCATATATTTTACTTTTTTTTGTATTCATATGTTTATTATGAATCATTGATACAAACAGACAGCTTTATGTTCTTTTTTTATCTATGCAACTTAAACAATTATCAAATGACCTCTTGCCATAAAGAATACAAATTAATTTACTATAAAAATATGTAAAGATAGTAAATGTTAGAAAGCGAATATACGATCACAGTAATGCAGCAACATAAGGTCATGCAAAAAAATAGATACGATATAATATAATATGCTCGGAATGAGCTTAAGGGACCTGGAAAGTAACTTTAAAAACCTGCCCAAGTTCATAGCAGATTATAACTGATGATCGATAAAATAGTAATCCTAATGAAATATTCAAGAGTTTATGGAAGTTTTACAACAAAAGTTTTGAATTCGTAAGCATACTAAAATTATGAGAATTACACAATAAGCGACGTGTAAATTGGAGTACGTACTGATGTGCACGTTATACCGCGACATAAGTTTACATCCACGTGGAAAAATTTTAGAAGCAAATAACTTTCTTTACTGTTTGATATAAATCATCTCCGCTGATCTCTTCTTTCCCACTCTGAGATGAATTTATTGCTGCGTAAGTGGAACGTGTCCGTCTCGAACAGTTTTCGAATTTCATTAAAACTTTTTGAAAACGATTAGTATTCTTTTGAAAGCAGTTCTCGATCGACGTTGGCAATTGTTGCGAATGATTTTAATGCATCATTAGAAATTTCGTTTTTATCAATTTCATAGCTCTTTTCGGATCGAAACATATCACGTTATCCTTTATTATACTATCGTTACACACGTCGTTATCGTTATTTACTTATCGTTCACAGTAATGGAATAACTATCCTTTGGATTACTGCAGATAGCAGTCCCACTTCATCTTATTATAACTTATCATGCTGTTTCTGTGTCCTGATTGTTCTTCGTAACGACAGCGTGATCTTTAAGGTAAATGCTTTTAATATTCAATTAATTCTTGAACTTGGGATGGAAACAAAATTCCAGCACTGAAAATGTTGTCAAAAAGAACTAGTTGTTCCCACAAATTCTCTTCCAAACTTTTGGTAAGTTTCCTAGCTTTATGATAGAACAAGTTTGGAGCTTACTCGGATTGACAAATCAAACATTTTCTTTAATACGAACGCTTGTGGGATTCCATTTTTAACATAAGGAATGTAATTGCAGCCTGATCAATAACCGAAACATCCTGTTATATATATAGTATTTGGTCTCCTGGACTTTTTAACGTTATTTTGTTTTGTCTTTTTTAACGTTCTTACTTGACATGAGCATATATTTACTAATTTTTTTACTTTTTCTACGATAAGCGATGATGCAATTAATGAGAGTGGCTTTCCTCATACCTGATGAATCGTTCACAGATATGCTTTTGACGGAGTAACATCATAAAAGAAAACACATTTTCCATTTCTTAGTCTCTATATTTAAATAAGACCATACGAAAGATCTGATTTAAATGTAGAAAATAATAAATGTATTCTTCATCGAAACAGAGTTCCCGTTCGTAATTTTCAGCAGTAATCTTTACTTCTGTCAAAAGTAAGATGTTCTTATCATCTGACGGCTGAATTACGTGAACAAAAAAAGAATGTCATTATATTCCATTTTTTCTTAGAGGAGCAAATCCAAAAAGTTTTAAACTTTCTATGCAACTTTCGTCATGAATAAGTGTAACACTATCATGATTCGCTCTAGCTCTGGTCTCGATAGAAACTTAGGGAACGAATTCCTTAGGATTAGAAAAGATTTCATTTTGTTCGAGTGCTGCGACGATAGTGTAGTAGGTCGGTATGTCTAAATCTAAGTCTTCGACTCTAGTTTTGTGAGTTCACCGCGATCACGGGTAGACTTATCCTGATGTGAAACAGCGGCCATTGCTGAATTCTGTGAGGAATAATGCCATATTTTTTGCTCAATTCCAACTGCAGTACTGATGATAAACCTATTAAAACAAAAGACACACAGAAATAAGGTAGAATTTTACTAAAGATCTTGAAAAAAGAGAAATCTCTTTTTGTATCTTGCTGTTTAGAAATTACGGGGTTGTAATTTATTTTTATAAACTGTACTTTGTGTTAAAGTTATTTCTTAAAGACGGACAAAAAAATCAACGAAAACTTAATAATTATTAACAGTAACTTTAGACACCTGTATTTGTACTGTGTGCACTGCATAAATTGCTGTATAAACTGGTTTCCTACCTTCATTTTGATTTTAAAGCCATATAGGGTGTTTAGACGCCGGTATAAAAGAGAACTTGGAATGTTTTCGATTCGAATCTGCTCTTTGTAATTTCCTCCTCTTTTATCTTCCGTTTTTCGAAACCACCTTTGTGTTTGTATGCGTGACGCTGAATACGAATTAAGCAAACCAATGCACAGGGAACCTAACCTAATGCTAGCGGTAACTAGTCATAGCACTTATGTATGACAGTTCTTTATAATATTGCGACACTTCCTTATCTTAATCGATAAAATTATTAGGCAAGACTGATTTTTTATGATTCTTAAAAATATGCAGTGGTGAAAAGTGTGTTAAAGTTTACATAAAAAAAGTAAATATAAAAAATAAGTTGTGTCCAAATATTAAAACGGTGACCGATTAAGATTGCCCCATGCACGAAAATGCTAACGGCAGAATAGTTTACTTCCCATTTCTTTTTAGGGTTCCGCGCCTCAAATGGAAAAACTGAACCTTTATCAGGCTATCCATGTATCTATCAGTCCGGTCATGACAGCCGTTTTTCTCAGAAACCGCTTCACATAGAAATTTGAAATAGTAATAAAAAATATCATCCCTTACATATCTCAATAGATAAAACTCAAAAATATGAATTGGGAAATTTTTAATTGGACAAATGAAGTACTCAATTTATTTTTAATTCCATGTATGTTGTGGGGTATTGTTTGAAAGGTCTAATTATAACGGTCTCAAAAATGTTTTTTTTTTCAATTTTAAGCATTATATCTTCAGATGTATACTGATAAAAATATTCGAAAATTATATGTTACCCCCCACCCCCTTCTATATCCGAACCTACTCAATCTAAAATTAAGAAAAAATATGGGTTTTTAAAAACCCACGCAAAGGTTGTAGGAACACTATAACATGATTCTCAATAATTTTTGACATACGCTCCATTTTTTTACGTGTATAAAAGACATAATAGGCAATTTAATAAAATCTTTCTGTACCCACCACCGATTTTCCCAAAAACCATGCTACGAATAAAAAACTACAAAAACCATGCTACGAATAAAAAACTACAAAAACCACGCTACTGAAATTTCAAGTGTTGTATAAGTAATACACCTTTATACTTACAAATTCTTCACTCGCTAATTTTTCATAATTTTTATATAAAAATTAAAAGGGATTTTCTAATTTCATATCTCGTGTGGCATATTATTTCAATGGGCTTGTTATGAGAAACACAAAAGTATTTTTTCGTAATATTAAATTGTATTTTTAAAAAGATACTCCAAAAATATGCTAAAATACAGCATTGCCCTCTTATTTCCGAAATTACTAAGTAAAAATAATGAAGAAAACAGATTTGGTAAAAGTAAAATTAATAAGGAAAAAAGCAATAGGAAAAGTAAATCTATTGTGTTTTTTCAATATTAATTATCATATATGTCCGTGATATATGGCGCTTGCACTAGGTGGGGTTAATTTATCTCTTTAGTATATTATTTTATATTTATTAAAAAAAACAAATTGAGGAAATATGGGGATACTGATACGGGACAAAATGAGGGGGTTCTCTTTCATATATCTTATTAATAGCTAAATAGTTGATATTTACACATACTCGTAGAAATATTCGGCTCAATTATAACCAAAAGTAAAATTACAATTACAAGAAGAAAAATTACAAGAGGGTGACGGTTTGCAGAGAATATGAAAGAAGCCCTAAATTTGGTTTTAAGCAGGAAAACAGGATATGGAAGCAACTAAGTTATAAAATATTCCATACTCTATCTTGCAACGCTACGTTGTGAAAATTAAAGGTACCGGTGAGTTTAACTTTTATTTTCCTTTCGGTCCTATCACGCTTATATTTTCTCCAACCGAAGAAAAAGGACAACAACAGATAAAGTTTATTGGTGGAACTATATGATAAGCTATCTATTAGGGAAAATATACTTCTTTTAGAGGCCACCTTACACTTACATATATAGAAGTGATTAAAGTTATATGGAAAAATGGAGCCACAAAGCTTTGTTTTTACCCACAGTGCACCCACATGTTATAGTCTCGAGATGTTGCTTCTATGTGGCATCTAATTTCATGGGACCGGCAGTTTAGGTTCGGTTGCAGTTACATTCAAGCTGTGTTATCACCGCATTTCAGATCAATAAAATTTGCGAACAATATTGCATTAAAGTAGAGATGCTGTATCGATGGCAATTAACAGATTGTGAAAATATTTTCCCTGATTTTGATTTTATCACCACAGCAACAATCAATATGTCAATCGTTGAGGACTTCCCTCCGCTCTCGCAGTTTTAGGCATTCAATCTACTTTCCAACCCATTGTTAAAGAAACTAAGACGAGTCCTGCTCCAGAACCTAACTTCTTAAATGCATTGAAGAAAAATATTACACCCAAATCAGTTCTTTAATTCGAATATTATGTACTTTCAACTTTTTCGAACTTTTCATTTTGAAAATTCAACCCAACAAAAAAATCAAATTAGAAAACAGTATCGCTGTGGAAAAAACCGACAATTCCCACTTCGATTCCGTGTAAAGGCGAACCTGAACGAGAAATATTCTCTTTTTTTTAGTTGAGAGTATCGCTTAGAAAATAAATATTCTCAACTAAAAAATGCAAAGGTAAAAAACAACGAGTTGAACAGGGAAAAATTGGAAATGATAATATACTGTAAAGATATGCATCAAACGTACCTTAATTAATTGGAGGATCGGCTGCCGTTGCTTCCGCCCATATTGATGACGAGAGTAACAAGGAAATACACATATGCATGTATTGGCAGATTGAGTAGCAAACTCACCATGTCCCATTATCAGTACCCCATCTTACCTTTTCATATGTTTTTGTAAAAAGTTGAAAATTCAAGATCTCTAATTAAAAAGTGTGCCAAACAACATTTTCACAAGCAATGAAAGAGCTGTGATTATTAAACATAAATAAAATCAGAGATATTAATGTACTTCTTCGTCTTGCTCGGCCTTCTCCTGCTAATAATTAATTTATTAAAATAATATGATGTTGTTTTCCCAATCTAATAAGGTATTATTTTAAATCGTCAAATCAAATTGTAATAAACATTACAATTCGATTTGACGGTTTAAGAAGTTGATATTAAAAGCGCGAACTTAAGTCACGAAATCAATACCCGATCTGGACAGATATATTTTTTGTATTTTGAGAATATTTCCAAATTTAACTTTCGTTATTATTATAAAATACATTCAAAGGACATTCATAAAAAGCTAATTAAAACTTAAAATATATTTCCATCTTTAATATGGAACGAATAATTCATTTCGTGACTATTTCGGACGACCGTATTAGATCCACCATATTTAATTGTAAAAATACGTCAAAAGAGTTTTAAACCTAATATTCCAAAAACATTTTTAAAATTAAGGATTATAGGTACCAGAAATACATTTAATATTAACTTGCATTTATCCACGTACACTTTGCATAAGTTATAATTTGAACTACTTTGAGTGGGCGTTCTGTGAAACCATTCCTCTGTTCAGTTCGAAATATTTTTTTTAAATTAATGTCATTATAAAGTAGCATTTAAACAAAGTTAAATAAGAAATTATTAATTTCTCTAACTGACGTTTTTAACGTTACTCGGCATGCCCGAAGTAAAAAGATGGATAAAATCACTAACGTAAAGTTATTTCATTTGATTTATACAAAGTACAGTAAATAACCGAAAATAAATCGAACAAAATAACGAAGCCAGATAATAAAGTGGCCACATACCTGTACGATCTCTTCAAAAAGTCAATTAAATTTTTTTTTTTTTTTTGGTACAATGATAAACACCATTGTGAATAATATAGATTGGAGGTCTATATATTTAAATCAACATTTCGAAGATTTTTGTTGTTGTAATGCCAAAAGAATAAATTTTTAAAAACTGGCAATATTTAGACACAGTCCTACGAGTGAGCGTGAGTGGCTACTTCCAACCTTATGATTTACGTAAATAAATACAAGTTATGACTTCTTTGCCCGACTTAGTAGCTCCAGTAACAAATAATAATTAATTATTGTTTAAGTATGTTTTAATGAATATAACTTAATAAACACAATTTTAATTACATTTCGTAAGCATAAGAGTTCGTAAACGAAACATTTTTGAAAGCAGTTTTTCTTTACACAAATGCTATCAAGGATCCCATCTTGCCTACTTCGAATTTTGGTCTTACGCCACCTTTGTATTTCGGAGCAGTCAATACGTTTTGTTATTTTAATGAATGTTGATTAAAATTTGAGACCAAAACATTGTGATAGATTAATATAAATTTCTTGCAAAGTTTGAAATATCTAGCTTTATTCCTGTAGAACGTATGACATTTTAAAGCAAAATGGGTTTTGCTTAGTCTTTTCCTTTATTTAAATAAAAATTAATGTAAATTTGGTGACTGATATTACTAAATGATAAATTAATAATTATGTTTGTAAAATTACCAACAAATTACAATACTCATAGTTTTTATAGAAAAAATGGCATGCATTTGACCTTAGTTTTAATGTTTCTCGCCGTTATTTAATTTTATCTAATTTTACTTTGTCAAACTTTTGTTGAACGTCCGCAGTACGCCATCGCAAACATTCTCCTCCTTCATAAACATGTACAATTGGCACTTCTTGGCCATCGAGGGAGAGGCCACCTTTCATAGTTCACAACAATAGGGCCTTCGTGAGATGGTGTTGTGCGATATCGGCACGTAAGTATTATGTATTATTCCACCATTACAGTCTACCCCATTCCGAGATGGGATGGTATGAAGCCATACGTAATTAAATAAGTAATACCGTTATTTTTTATAAGCTAACCCCAATAATTTATACGGATATCATAACATAATTTGGTAAGTAACAACTATTTACAAGCAACCAATTTATGAAAGTGTAAAAAATATAATTAAGAGTTTTGAAAATTAAAATTGATATTTTGAAAAGACATTTTTGTAGTTCTACGTCTTCTGCACATATTATATAGGGGAGAATAAAGTTGAAGAAAATATTTATTCAACTAAAGATGTAAATGCAACGAGGTACGCCGTGCCGTACATTAAGCAAACAAATAAAGTCCGTAACTTAATTTGTACATGCGTTATGGTTAATTGACGAAATTGCTTAATACTTGTTCTACATGTATAATATCATGTAAAGTGGCTTAATAATACGTGATAAAATGAATGTATTTAGAATAATTACAGCTATTATATAGTTTAAATATACATTAGATAATAGAGGCCAATTATAGCCAGGAGCTTTTAGTTAAAGCCAATCATCCCTCACTTTATTTCAGATGAACAATAAATAATATTTTTTATAGAAGTAATATCAAATTTCTATGGAAATTTAACCTAGATGTTATTTTAAAGCAGGATAATAATTCTTTGAACATACCCTTACTAGTTAAAAAAGTGTAAAACGAGTACTTACAGTTATTAGCTTTCATAAATAAATAATTGCAGTAACCTCTAGCAGAACTATTTATACCGTAACCATGCTGTATTTGATATATTTGTCTGAGAAAATGTATTGATAAAGAAAACTGAACGTTTTCAGAATACCCAAAATGCAACCGTAACGCAAGTTTGTAATTAATTTTTTTTTCAAATCAGTCTTCCTAGCGCTCTATGTATCATTTCATTCGATGGAACCACTGAAAGAAACGGTCAGCTCACTCTTTCTTGGAATGAATTGTATTTCTTGCAAATTATTTTTTATTCTTGGGAATAAATACAAATCACATCGGTGCTATTTCATAATTTCTACATCTGACGTAGTCAAATATTAAGTGGATTATCTGACTGATTGTGCACATATGCTATCAAAATTAAGTTTGTTGTCGAAATTTTTCTGAAAAAAAAACAAGCAAATATTCAATGGAATTACAGCCTGTGATTACTATTCTTCTATTTTCCGGGACAATCGTCGCGTAAGACAGCCTCTCCGTCAGAAGAACAAAACTACCATATTTTTCCAGCATTTTATAATTTCCTCAACTTTGTAATTACGTGTTAGTTTCGCATTCATAACAGCATATCCAGCTTTCACCGCCCGTGACGATGTCAAATATAACACTTTTCGTGACACCAATCAACGCGAAGAACTTTCGTTCAAATCATGGGGTATCAACCAAGAACACAGCTTCTTGACACCTAAAAATTAGGCTTCTTTAGTTGATTTACACTAATGTCTAAACTTGCCCTAAACCGCTAATATAATAACAATCAGGCTTTATCATAAGCCGTACAGCATTGATGTTATCTATAGTTGTCGCTATTGAGAGGGCGCCCTGACAAAGATCATTACTGAGATCAGTACGACCACGCTTAAACTGGTTGAACCAATTCTAAACAGTAGCGCGTGACAGGACTGCATATTAAAATGCCACTTGAATTTATTAACTTTGTTGTTGATTTAGACTGAAAATTTTCTCATGTTAAATTGGTCTGCTAGCAATTCGTAAAGCAAATTTACGAATTGGAAGCAATTTGAAAATTCAAGCAAAGTACATCGATGAATTGGCAAAGAGTACGTTTGGAAAATTTTAATGCAATTTTGTATTACTGTTATTACAAATGGCCAGTTCTGAAAACCTGTGTAGAACCTAATATGAACAAATGCGATCCTAAGAAGACTGACAAAAAAGTATAAAAATTGCTAACCAATTTCGTAGTGAAATGAAATGTCACACGCACGCCCGTTCGCCCGCCCGCGTGCATACCCGCCCGCCCGGCAGACCGCTCTAAGAACGAACGCCCGCCCGCCCCCACGCCCGCACGCACACACGCACGCCTGCACGCGCGTACGCACGCATGCACGAACGCACGAACGCACGCTCGCAGGCACGCGCACTCGCACGTACGCACACACGCACGCACACACACACACACATACACATATGCTGATAATCCAAAATTGTGAAGGCGATATTTTTCTTTTTAACTATTTTTTATTAGTATTTAAATTACACTTGCCGCTAAAGTAAAAACAAACAAAAAAGTGACTACTATAGAAGCTATGACGCTATGGGAAACGGAGGAACGGGCAGACGAACCCGTTCTCTAAGCGTCCCGAGACAAAATGTTTGTAAATTGCTGAGAACAGTTAAAACATATTGAGAATATTGAAACTAAAATACGTGAAAAATATCTCTCAAAAAATTACTACTCGCACGTTGGAAATATAACTTCTTTATGCTAATTCCCATGCACGTACGAGCGTCTCAGTGAACATTCGACGAGAACTTCGGACAGCAAACTAGTGCATCTGTTCACATCACTGACCTCTATTATACTAGTACGCTGGACTAGCTATTAGCAGTGAGGTCAACTAAGCATAAGCAGCTTAAAAAATCAGCTTATTAAAACAAAACGTTTAAGCTAGTTTTTTTTCATTTTTACGTAAACGGCTTTATTTAAGCGCTGCGCGCAACGCGTCCAACACATGTTGGACGTTGATGCTTACTGCTTAAAGCTTGCAACCTACAAAAACGTTTTTGTCGTAGATTAATTCGTCTCATGAATTCCGTAGAAAAAACAGTGATTGTAATTTTATATGGAGATCTTGCAGTCGATTCAAAAGGTAGCGCTTCGATTATTGTAATTTTATATGGAGACCCTGCAGTCGATTCAAAAGGTAGCGCTTCGATTATTACCAGCGCTTACGTAGATGGCGCTGTCTAATGAGAATCATAATGACGTTATAGTTCTTATTTAAAAACCTGTTAAAATATATTAAAACACTGTTGAGGTAGAATGTAATATGAAAGCTTGCAGCGCTGGATCCTTAGTAGTTTGTGAATGACATGTAGAGCTGAAAATAAAAAAATACATACACAAAGCAAACAATATTACATATATATATATATATATATATATATATATATATATATATATATATATATATATATATATATATATATATATATACATGTAGTATAAGTGCAGAAGGTATTTTTGTTGTAATAATATGGCTAACAATATTTTTTTTACTTAAAATACTGGTAGAAATGAATATCAAAATAATTTATAGAAGCAATATTATTATGTAAAAATAAAACGAGGACAAATAAACTTACGATAATGACCACATAGATTAAGACTGACCATAGATAGGTAAAGCAGCGTGGGGATTTATTTTTTGCTCCCCTAAAACATTCAAATATGGCTTGCAAAATTTTATTGAATTCATTTAATGAATCCTGGTGAATATAGAAAATTTAAAAAAATACTTTAAAGGATTACAATTAATAGCTTGGAAGAATAACAGGTTAGCCCCGGTATAGATCTAAAAAGAAAGCATCCAAGTAAAAGTTCAAAATAATTATAACTTACTCAAGTTTCGTAATTGTTGATTTCGTTTTGCAACTGATTTATTTTTCTTAATTTTATTTGAATTTTTGAAGCACCAATTTATTTTCGTCTGAATATAATGTTTAATAAATATATAGGAAGAATAAATAATCTGACAATCAGCAGTAACTCGTTTTAAATATTTAAATAAACTCCTTTTAAATTGTCAATAAATATTATTTTATTTATCATTAATAATTAACTTAAATGAGAGTTCCCATAATTTTAAAACACAAAATATGTGATCTTTAACAAAAATTAAGCCTTGTTCATCAGAATAGTCTTCATATATTTTAAAAGATGTAAATAATGTTTAATCAGTAACTTGAGTTTTTAATTGACTAATAATCCAAATTCTTACAGCTACTGCAATCGTGAATTCTATCCAAGAAAGTTACTCTCACCTAACCTGCAACATAATAAACAGCATTATCTTCCACAACTGTATATTTGGTAAAATCTTCATAATTAAATCAATATGGGTATATCCGTATATTGGCTGGACCTCATAATTTATATAATTTATATTGGCTGGACCTCATAATTTATAACAGTGGAGAGATAAAAGAAATAATCATCTCCAAAGTTACTATTTTTACATATTTTAGAATATTACTGATAAATATTGTTGCCAGACAATTGAAAAAACAGTTTCTAAAGGATACTGCTTTAATATACATATTCGTAATTTTAACATGTAGTATTGAGTTAAAAGGTCATTGAATAAACGAAATATTTTATAGATATGATCCATTGACATATGCAGGCCTTTTTATTTTGAGAAATCTACATTCGTTAACATTTTTAACCATGTCTCCTAGGAAACATAAATGGGGCTATTTACAGAAAGGGCATATCGTAAATTATGATTATGTTTACCTAGCTTACTAATAATGAAAGTATCAAAGAGTTTATTAACTTTATCTTCATAGACATAAAATTAGTTAAATGTAACGTATGATGATGGCTAATTTTTGGCAATAATTTTAACTTTAGAGCATCATCGATATCTAATGCTACCTCTTGAATACAGAACCATTTCAAAATATTACCTTTATACATTAAACTACATTTATTTAAATTATTAATATAAAAGATTTTAATAAATAAGATAAATCATAAAAAAAGAAAACATTAACCTTATTTTATAAAAATACGACCTGATCATTTTTTTGGTCACTAAAAAATTATTGCTCTAACTATTAATCCTTCACCAAAAATTTTACTAATATCTTCTATAACTACTTTATACCTATTTAATATATTATTTGCCCCAGCCATTAACCAATAACCCATAAACTATTCAAATTTAACATTTAACCCCGTTATCTTGCATACTAATATTTTGTTGAAGCTACATTTGTTTTTGTGTGACCAATATCTACAAATCCTAATATCTTGTCATCTTTTAAGTCATGTTGAAAATTTTCTTTAAAACTAGTATCATTGAATAGTAAACTAAAGAACTTATTATTACCTGATTAATTACAAAACTCTTTGCTTAAGGAGTCCAACATAAAATGGTTATTCCTTACTTTAACTGAAAAATTATAACTCCAACAACGTATATTTCTTTAATTATATATATTTCTACAAATTTATATAACGTCTTGAAGAATTATAATACGAATTCGCGCAAATCCCTTATTCGTTTTTTAATCATATACCGCTACGATTTTTTTCCATAATGATTTCTTAATTAATGATCAAATAAAGTGCAAGAATCGTTTGGTAAAATAAGTTTCAACATTTGTTTTACTTTTAAATTTCTTCTTGGTTTTGGCCTCAGCAGTTCACTACGCGTATCTTCTTAACAAGATTGGAACTCCTCGGTTTTTGTTGGTTGCCTCTCTTCAAAACACTGACTCTGGCAGATGCTGCTTTTGAAAGTATGCTGATATTTGGAAATAAATTGATTAAATGATGTTTATCTTTGATATGCAATAGAAACCCATGTTACTGTTTTCACATTATCTAGTAATTCTGGACATTGGAGGTCTAACATAAGATACACATAATTTATCTCATATCAGTCTTATCAATTGTCGTTAAAATTGAAAATGAGAATGTATAGTGCAAGATACATAATTTATAATTAGTGAAGTGGTCAGTGCTTATCTAATCCCGATGATGAGAACTTGCATCAAAATGAGTTAAATAAAGTGAAGATATTTGTTCACGTAGGTCTGGAGGGGCGCCACTGAGCCACGGTAGACATTGTCTGTAGACTCCGTAATTTAAACAAGTTTTGAAAAACTAATAAGTTACAGTGGAGAATGAAAAAGTGGAAACTGTCAAAAAATAGTGTGAAAATATCATATATTGGAGACAAGGTCAAAAGTGATGAGAAATTACAATAAAAACAAAAACTAAAGACTTTATAACCACTAGTGCTTTTTCTTTCTTGAAAATTTCTTATCAATTAACAGTATAAAAGCGTAAATAAACAATAAAAGTGCAAGTTTCTTACTAAAAAACAAAATAGGTAAGAAGTGGACACCAATCATAACCTTAGCACATCACACGTCAGTGCATAAAATATAAGAACAGCGCCATCTGTTGCAAGATGCGCATAATAGCTTACACTACATCAAACAAGACCCGAGCGTGCGATCATCGATAGCTACAAAGGCCATATAGTCCAAAGAAAGACCACTAGAGGGCACCTCATTTATCAAATAAAGCAACACACAAATTAGTGTTTAAATCATGGAGGAAATTATGAACACTCTTAAAAACACATAAAAAGAACTAGACGGCCAAAAACTAAAAATTCGAAATAGCGGAGATGTATGTAGCGAAACAGGTTACACAGAATATCAACAAAATGCTAGAAGAAAGATTCTTCAAATGGGGGGAAAAACAAAAAAATTGAAGGAGAAAATAGAAAGTCACAACAAAAAACCTACTTCTTGGAAAGACAAGCGAAACAGAGTAACATAGTTTTCTTCGGAATCGTAGAAAGGAAACATCATATGAAAACTTACAAAATAACATAACGAACTTTATAAAAAAAAGCATATTCCATGTTACACAAGAGATAACAAGCATAAGAAAATTAAGGGACAGACCTCGTTCAATAATTATAACTTTCTCAACTCTCGGCACGAAGGTTAATGTTTTTAAACAGAAAGGAGTTTTAAGGGACACTCAATATTATTTGAAGGAAGATCACACACAACAAGTATTGGCGAATAGGAAAGAATTGCAAGAGCAAATGAAATTGGAGAAAGAGAATGGTAATAAAATGATAATAAAATATGAAAACTGGTCGTAATAAAGCTCAAAAATAACAGGTCCCTTCCCCATTTCACCGGTAAATAACTCCCGACCACATGGAGATCCTAGCACACAAGCAAAGAATAAGAACAAAACGCTGAAAACACACTCTCCTGCACGAAGATCGCACAGTGTTTCAGAAAGAGTCCTGAAACCAAGCATGTTAGACTTCCTAGTTAACAAAAATACAAGCAAAACAACACATAGACAGGACATTGTAAACAGAGACAATAACTTATAACAATCAAGGCACCCCCTCCCGTATAGATTATTTAAACGAACCAATTCAAACAAAGAACAACAGACATCTTCCAACCCGGTTTGTCACCGTGGAAGATCATGACCATAACTCTCTAAAGAAAACAGCAAATATAAAAAAAACAAACTCTCCATCTGGAACAACAATTTACTCCATATACCAACATATAACGCCTTGTCATCTTTTGTTATTTAAGGTCAAAATCTTGTTCGGACGACTACTAGAACTAATGAAAGTACTAAAAACATAAACTTTGATTATAATTGATAATTGGACTGTCATAAACGCGAAGATTGGGTACAAAAATAGAAGAATATAAAAACTGTATACACTGCCATACAGGACTCACACAGGGGAAATATGGAGTCGGTTTTTTAATAAATGTACACCACAAGAAAAGCATAGAAAGCTTCAGTTCTGTTACCCAGATGACGAAGTTGCCAGCTTCAAACATACGACCACTGCTATTGACTATTAAGTTTGAGACCCCAAATAACGAGGCCACTTGCTCGAAGCATCGCTTCAATACGCTATATGCAATCTTTGAATTGCATATAGCAAGCAGAAAATCATGGATACATGTACTACCACAAGAATGAATTTACATCCGTTTTAACACATCCATGTGGATTGTATGAAAAAGGTTAACGAGTGTTTTTCTCAAGATGTGATGTTTTGATGTGGGGCTCTAGATACGCTTTTTTGTGACTTAGAAACTAAGCAATGAAATATGTATTTTCTAACAAACCAGTATATTAAAAAATATAAAGAAGTCAGTATATTAAAAAGATTTTATGATTAGGTCAAAAGTCTTATCGCCCTTTATCGGTGCATGTTCATAATGGAATATTTTTAGTAAATTAAACCTATGATATGTCCTTTAGGTATGTAACATCAGAGCCTCGATTCTTCACTAGTATTACTATACTTGTAATAGAGAATGTCGTTCTGAATATTGTAACGCGATGAGTCCAGACTTCTTTCCCTCATCTGTGGCAGCAAGCCTAGCGTCTCATTGTCTATTGACTGCGCTATTTGCGTCCAATCGTGCTGCCTTAACTTTTAACTGCTACCACGGGATTACGGCTTATAGCAGTAGTATAGTTATAGTATAGTTCGTATCACTTTAAATTCCAACCCTACGAGATAGCGATGGAAGTGCTGCAGTGCCTTCACTATGACCAGGGTCTCTAGCTCGTAGGAATGGTTTCTACCTTCGGTACCTTACGTCACCTTGCTAAAATAAGCGGTTACATGTTTCTTACCATAACTGTGGGTTTGCCTCCGTAGAGAGTCGGAGGTCAAAAATAGCTAGGAACGGTTCGCAAATTAGTTCCCGGATGAGCTCTAATTTTACCTTGCCTTGGTCAGTACCCCGACGAAACTCGATTCCCCTTTCAGTTAGTAGAGCGATATAAGCTGTTCGGGTTGTATTGTTTTTAATTTATCGTCGGAAATACCCTACAAAGACTAAGAATTGGCGCGCTTGCTTTACGTTCTCATGAATCAGTGAATTTACAAGAGCTTCTGTCTTACACGGACTCAGCCTAACCTGACCCTGGCTCAAGAACTGAACAAGATATTCCACCTCTGTTGGTAAAAATGGGTATTTTCGTAGGTTAATGGTAAACCCGGCTGTCGTAAGTATATGCAATGTTTCCCCGCGTATCACTATTAGGGACATCAACTCATCACTAGGCTCTTCGAGTATTCCAAACCGTAGTAGGGTACGACGCTCGTATTCTGCATATATGACGTACATATTGGATGTAATTGTCATGGTATCATATAGTATATTGGCGTAGCCTAATTTTTGACCAGGTGCGGTCACTTGTGACCAATTCACCCAGCCAAGCCCTACCGTCAACCCTAAGGTACAAACTGATTCAGGTGTTTATATCGTGAATAGAAGGGTCAAAGTTTGACAAGAAATAATTATGGGATCAAAGTGGTTGTAGAAATCTCATCGCATCTGCCAAAACCCTTCCAGAGGCCATTCAGACCAATCAAGTAAAATTTGTTCTGAATTATTCGTTTGTGTGGTACAAAATATAGGTAGTTTAAGTTTAGTTTTTAGTTTCCAAAATATGTGAACGCGTCACGTTTGACATAATCCCACTAATACCAGTAGTGATATTAATATGGCTGAAGGAAAACAACTAATAATCGTATTTTGAGGCTCAGTGAGACTGGGAGTTTATTTTCAATCGCATATAATTCAGTTATAACGTCATTTAACGCAGGCCCTATTGACGAGTCGGAACTATTCGTCATTCCACAGGACCGTGGCCTATCACGGCGAGAGCCATCACGCAAACGATCACGTTTCGACACAATCTCAACACTTCTCAAACGCTACTGCATCCTGTAATCACTACGAGAAAGATGGCTCTATCTACTTTTTCCCGCCTCGGTATACGTGAATTAACTCGATAATGGTGATGCGACTCATCACTAGAATTAACTCGAGAATGGTGACAAGACTCATCATGGAGAGGCTGCATCGTCCCCGCGTTGAACTATCACTACCACGTAATGCGCAATGAGATTTATACGGCGAATTTCCGGTCATAATCACAATTTCCGTACAAAAACACTACACAAAATACATAACTTGAGACTTGTTCCTCTAGTGGGTGAAAAAGTTATTAATCCCACTTCTTATTTTATCATCAGAAGTGGATCTAATTTTTTTAAAAAAATAATACAACGACTGTCTCTTTTATTTAACATTTTTTAATTGGATCTTAACCAATTTAACTTATAGAAGAGGAAAAAAATATTCAACTAAGAATTTAACAAAGTAAGAAATTAAAATGGAAAATAATAAAATACGTATATCATACAAGACGATCCGCGCGCTCCAAAGCCCGATCAAAAGCCATACGAGCAGCGGTGCGCCTCTCCTTATACAAGAAATTTCTCAATTAGTGACCAAAATTGGAAAGAATGTTTTAGAGCTCTAATTAAATCAAAAATATTTGTCTTCATTCCCATAGGTCGGAAATTAGAAGCATCCGTTTTATTTTTAGAAAACATGAAATGACTGGAGGACCGTGTTTGTCTCCAAGAATCTGTTAACACTCGTGCGTCGGTCCATTCACGGTCAAATATACGAATGTTAACAGATTCTGCTCGCGGGCGTATAACTAAAATTTGAGCTACGTGCGAGTGATGAAAAAGTTGTGACAACATTTTTAATGTTCTAATAATTTTTTAATTACCTTTCAAAAAATTTTTATTTTACTCAAACTTCAACATATTAACAAAATTCTTTACTTTTACTTTGTGAAATAAAAAATAAACTAATAAAATATAATAAAAACTACCTTTAGTTTGTGAAATATTATATAATTCCAATTTTTCTTCCATACTTCATACACAACCCCGTACATAATGACTTTGTTCTTAATTTTTTATTGAAATCGGTAATTTCACTAAAGCATATTTAAGAAATTGAAACTCAATTTTTTGACAACAATTGAATCTTACGTACTTAATTAACTTCTGTTTACACATTTTAACTCTTGTTTGAAGTAAAATTCATTACGATTTACCAATTAAATTTATAAGTTTTTCTAAGACTTTGTAAACTTTCAGAGCCGTATTTCACCACAAAATTGAAACTTCACAAGTTCAGCAACTACACTTTTTTAGAAGAAGAACATAAAATGAATTCGGAACATTTTTTGTGTCTCAGTATTTAATTTGTAGTGGTAATTTCTGTTTTTCTGAACGTCGAGTTTGTTTCTAATTCTTCAATGAAATTTGGTCTCTAACCTAATTCCGGGAATGAGAGTACAAAATTCCGTAAATACTTTCTTAAAACACTTGTGTATGCGGAAAACAATGTATATGCATAAATACATTTCAATTAGATAAAAGATGTGTTTGTATATACTCTTATATATTTATTAAGCTTTGCTCATATAAATATCGGTATCCTATTAAAGTCCGATTATTATGAATACCTACATAAATAATTAGTTTTAAATAAATTTAAATCAAACAAAATAAAAATAAATCTAACACTTAACAGAAAATCTAAGAACTTTTGGAGATACAAAAATAATGATAATATATTTAAATCAGTCTAAATCAAATAAAAAAAAGATGCCTTTCTTCTTCACTAAAATCGACGGATACATTTAATACGTCTTTAGCATCATAATCGAAAACATCGTCCTTATCGAGCCAGTTGATGCTACAATTAGCAAAACTGTCAGCAAAACTCGTTGTTTTACTCGCTTTTTTCCCCTTTCTTTTTATTTTCTTTTTCTTGTTGGTTTATTTTTTATTTTCTCAGTCTTTTCTTCTTTGTTCAGCTCTTTCTTTGTTATTTTATATATTCTTTCAATTTCGCTGCAGTCGGAATTAATTTCTTCTTAACATTTCTCTTATTCTTGAGAAATGTTCAAGTTTCCGGTTAAAATAAAGCGTTTTTAAATGGAATTGGAAAACATGGTTGTTACGAATTAAAAACTAGGTTTCTGAAATTTCAGATTATAGCATATTTTGTAATTCAGTAGAAAGTATTTGTGATGGAGGTGTTTAATCTGAATTGGATTAATTGTAATTGAGTGTTGATATATTTTTTCTTTCTCATTTTTATTATTTTCCTTCGCGAGATCTTTATTTAGATCATCTTCTGTTATAGAGTATTTTTCAATATTGGCTTCTCTTTATATCCTGCAATCGACCAATTATATTTTTTGATGTTTGTACCTTTGTTTATTATTTTGTCTTGTTCGACTTCTTCTGTATTATTATTGATTTCAGATTGCGTCCTGTACTGTGTCTTCTGCCATTGAAAGTGGATCCTTATGTGCATTAATTTTAAACACTTTTGATTGCCTTTTTTGGAGCTTTAGGAGTAGAACAAGATATCAAAGTGTTGTCTTCACCTACGATCATTTCCCCCACTGAGAGGTTATCGTTCGGTCAAAAAAACTCATACCTGTAAGAATGTAATCATTTCCATATATTGTAGAGTCACCAAAAGCATCGAAACTGGAATAGCGGCATTACTAGAATAACATTTTCAATCAATGACTCACATTTTTCCAAAACTAATACAAGTTTTTGTTCCTTAATCAATATATCTTCCTTCCTTAATAATATAAAATGTTGCTCAAACGGACGTAGTTTTTCAATTCCCAAATGCTTCTCGAATTATGTAATAAATTCAATAGAATTTGTGTCGTCGATGGAACTTCTATTTATGGCAATAAATTGACGAATGATGTCCTTGTTCCAAAATTCGTATTGGAGAAAGTTATCGAAGTTGGTACTAAGCGGTCGTAATTGATGGCATTTTCGTTAAATGAATATAACCTAGACTTGCGAAATCCATTTTTTATGATCTCTTGTCTTAGTGGTCCCTCTATAATTTTTTAAGAGGTAGTCTGAAGTTTTCCTTTTTAGGGAACCAGCGTTGTTCTACATCTGCCAAGAATAAAAATGTTTACTCCAAGAATTCTTCAAGCTATGAAAAATTGCAACATTCATTCGTTGCAAATCATGACAGGAACGGTACAACAAGTCGACCAAAATGATTTCATATTTTTCTGACACTGATAAAGAAACAAATAGGAAACATGTTCATCCAAAAATAATTATACCGGTTTTTGTATTTTTTTTAAATAGGAATGGAATGAAAATATTCGCAATAATGAATGAATGAAAGAATGAAACAATCGCCTAAACGTTCTCACGTTATCCACCCATTGTCGCTGACCAGATATTTTACCAATATAATTTGCCAGGTATTCTCTTATGCAGAAACAATGCTAAAATGGACATCAACTTTCCTTTTGTAGATGAACCAAACAATAGTTTAAAATATTACTTATCGGCGTTGCCTGATCCGCAATAAACAGATTTGGTGCACGTTCTTGCTAGAACAATCTGAGCACGAAAAAGCGGATTCATCACATTTGAAGACTCTGCAGGGATCTTGTAAGATCTCTTGGAGGTAATTTTCATCGAAATATTGTCGCGCTCACTCGAGCCACAGCCAATGTCTGGCACACTCTTTCTAATTGTAAAATGTCTTTTAAGAAAACCTTCGTACCAGTGACGATTGGGAGGTCCTTCCTTAAATTTGTTTGCTCGGCCAATTTCTGATACTAATTTATGCACGGAAAGTACTAATATGTCTTTAGTTACTGAGAAACTCGTTTTCACCATTAAATTTACCCATTCAACGACGAGAGATTGTTCTGTTTTTGTAAGTACTGTTAGAAGTTCTGCTTTATTTTGTTTCTTGCATTTTTCATACACTTTGTCGCAGTGTTTGATTTAGAATTTGAAATATTTTGAAAGTTTTGTAGGCAGATATAGTTCCAGTGTTTATTTCTTGTAATGTTTTTTGAAGATTTTCGAAAGAGTAACGTTTCAAAGTCATTTTTTTCTGAAAATATTATCAGATAATCGAAATTTTCCTTAACACAAATAAGTGGTACAGATAAGTACATATTGTTCTAATTATTTCTAAATCTTTCTTCTATTTGATATGATTTAGTACATAGTTATCGTATTCCACAATAATATTCTTTCTAATTAGTAGGAGAATATAATAATAACTAAACATTGTTAATTAATTTATGAAATAAGGTTAATTAAGACATACAGTAATAATTCGTGGGTATTTCATAAAAATTAAGTATTTTAGACTTAATTAGATCAGTCAAAAAAATATCCCGTAATTACGTCACAATAATCTATGGTGTTTTCTGAATTTATGGATATAAAATATTTAAATGGTATTCAAGCCCAATTAAAAGTGAAAGCTAAAAACGATTCCTATCTTTTATCCCTAATTGTGTAAAATTTCCGCATTAAGGTTCTCCGCTAGCCGATATACGAACATAATTACGGCAATTAGATAATAAAAAAAATGCATTGATATAAATCGTAATAACAAGTTTTGGTTATCGATCAATAATTTCATAAGTTTCATAAAAAGAACTTACTTGTATCTTTTGAAATGCTTATGTAAACTACTCATTTGACTCATGCTTACGGCACTATAAACGTACAGAACCGTTTAAAATCTCGGTCGGTAGAAAATTGCTTAATATTCCATCAGTAGTTGATGCGTTCGTAATACGAACTTAGTATACATTAGTTTTTAGTAGGTAGATACTTATTTAGGTTACAAAACCTATACAAATAGTCTTGAGTCTCCTCTTTGAAGCTGGGTGAAGTAGACTACAAATAAATTAAATTCACTGGTTCATACGTTTGTAACATTTCGTAATGCTTCGTTTACGTTTTTTGTAATATTTCGTTTTCTATTCTATTTTTTGAAGTACAGTGAATCAGATATATTACGTATGTAATAAATTTGAGTAGGTACCGCACAGTAAGCACTCGCTCTTTCGATTCTAGTACGACCTACATTGTGGTCTAGCTAATTATAATACTTATAAACTCTTTTTTAAAAAAATGGGCACTTATAGGAATAAACCATATCAGAATTATTTTATTATTATTTGATGCATTTTAAATGGCGATGTGATGAGAATATTGTTATTTATTATTGAGATATCGTTTTTACCTACTTCAGTCATTAAAAATGCGAATAAATAAAAAAAACGATGTAAAGTCCACAGACGAGCGTTTTCATTAAAAATGGCTAAAATTTATTTTTGAATATTTTTTATTAATTTAACATAAAATTTGAAAATTCAGTAACGAGTATGGCCTCCTCTAGCTAAAATCAATGCGCTTAATCTGCTAGGCGATGCTTTCGACGACGTTTTTTATCATTTCCTGGTGAATACGTTCCCATTCAGCAACGATCACATTTTTAAGGGCCTGAATGTTTTCTGGAGATGGTTTTACGACTCTTATCGTTTTTTCAACCGTACTGAGAACAGCAAACAAAAGTGAACTAATGCAGCAAACAGCAGAAATTTAATTAAAATTTATTCGTTAAAATAAAAAACGTAACAAATGAAAAAGAACTTAATAAGACTTGGATTTCATTTATCGCCAAAAAATACGATTTTGTCGGAAAGAGAATTTTCCTTCAAAAATAATATATTACAAATTTATAACGTTCGTTTTTATGTGCCAAAATACACTATACCTGCCAGTAACAATTACAATTAATACGACCTCTTAATAAATACTATTTTGTTAATAACATGACAAAATCAAAATCGCCCGTTTTTTATGCAAAAGAGTGTATAGACTATATAACTTATAGGCTCTATCTTAAAACCTGCTAATGGTCTGATCAAATTTTAGTCAATTGACTAAACTATATCTAATTCAGTTCATTCACTGGGTTTTTTGTGGTGTTTGCTTTCTTTGTATATTTTGTTGTTTTGAGCAAATCATATGTCTAAACTTATTTATATAAAAAAATTATACATTTTTACAATTCTTAAAAAAAACTGCGCGGCCTGATATTTTGTCCGTATAGTATCAATACAAAACCAATGAAAACATGTTTTTGTTGACAGGCAACCCTTTAGGTAGTGTCAATCTGACAGCTCAGAACAGAATTGTATTTTAGTAAGGTTATAAATAAAGTTTCCTGAATAATGTTTCCTGAATAATGTAATTGAAATGTAAAATTTCGAAGTATATTAACTCATTATGTCGACCTGTTATAAATATTTGTGTAACAAAGAATTTGTGACGAGGTTATTTACCTATAGCAATAATGTATTCATTAAAAACTTTAGTAATACAAACATCGAACCAAAAGCATTAAAGTCGTACAAAAATAAATCTGTCCGAAATACGGTAAGATTGTTTTGATAATACTATTAATAATTTCATTTATGTTTACTATTCACGGAATAGCAAATTATTAACCACTACTGCATTTAACATAAAATTATATTTAGATGTAAAACTCTGTAGTTTTATATCCATCAATTTAAAATTCCTCGGTTGTCACATATCCTATTATAGGTTCGCAGAGCAAGCTGGTTTTAACCTTAACTACTCATGTGCATTAACCTCCACATCCTTCGCATTATGCTTAAACAGGCATCAGAATTGTGAAGAAGTTTTATCTCATTAGTCGCCACTTTTGGCTTTCGATGCTTTGCAATTGGCCTGATGCAACCAAAGTCCTAAAAATCATATAAGTTGTCTACAAAAAAATATTTTCATAAGGTCACATACAATTATAAGTCTCTTTTAAGACATATTGCAGTATTTAACATGTTAGGCTCCTTTCAACCCTTTTCTTCTTCATAGTCGTGGAAAGTAATGGAAAATACTAAGTAACTATTTGCAGTTTTCACCAGATGGACCTCATTTTTATGGTTCTGCAATTCAAACGAAATGGTTCACATTTAACCTACAGCCTTGTAATCTGACACAGTGATAAATCATATCAATCCACATATATCTCAATAGCTACCAGTTAAATATATATATATGTGTGTGTATGTATATATATATATACAGTCAAAACCGTTTATGGCGACATCGTTTAGAACAACATACCGCTTATATTGACCAAAATCAAAGGTCCCGGCTGAATGCTATACAATCGCCGCATCAAAAACATTGCTTTTTACGACATTGCTTATTACGACATACCTCTTTAAGCAACTACATTTAATTAGTATTTTCAGAAAAATATGTCTGTTAGAACGACCAGCTGAGTTTCTACTAAGCTGTATTGTAAATAATTTGAATAAGTATCCACATCTGGTACACATAATGGTCAATCGCAAAAGTGAACAAAAAGGGTAGGGTCTTTTGTAATTCTCAAAAACAAAACACGTGCATGCAGTAGAGTAGTAATAGTAATAAAAGCCCGCTTCATGTCTCTTCATGTC
Source organism: Druceiella hillmani (assembly GCA_039881145.1). Classification (NCBI taxonomy): domain Eukaryota; kingdom Metazoa; phylum Arthropoda; class Insecta; order Lepidoptera; family Hepialidae; genus Druceiella; species Druceiella hillmani. The sequence continues at coordinate 12,618,172 of JAYKKI010000008.1, read as the reverse complement.
TCAGTCAGTTTGTTACTTATCTGTACACAAGACGCACCAAAACATATTGTGGAATTATTTGTGAAATTTTTAACATGTCGCAAAGAAAAAGAAAACAAATTAATATCGAAGAAAAATCGCGTATTGTGTCAAAGCTAGAAAGTATAATTCCAAACAAAGACTTAGCGAAGGAATATGGTGTACCACACTCGACAATTTCAACCATTTGGAAAGAGAGGGAAAAATTCAAACGCTTTATGGCAACAATTTTTTGAAAATGAAACGAGCCAGAACAACGAAGCATACAAAGATTGAGGAAGCTTTGTTAAAGTGGTTTAAATATGAAAGGACTAATAATGTGCCAATAAACGGACCAATTCTTCAACAAAAAGCTAACGATTTTGCTCAGCGTTTTGGAGAAGATTTCGTTTGTTTGCCTAGGTAGTTGGATTCAACGTTCCCGGGCTCGGCATGGTATTGTCGGCAGGAAAATGAGTGGTGAAGCTGCCAGAATTGATAAAAATGCTGTAGAAGAATGGATGACGCAAAAGTGGCCTACATTATACGAAGGCTACGGACCAGATGACATTTTTAACGCAGACAAAACCGGACTTTTTTACTATATGACACCAGACAAGACTTTAAAGTTCAAAGGAGAGAATTGTTCTGGAGGAAAAATATCCAAGACGAGACTAACGATCATGGTTGTAGCAAATATGACAGGATCCTGTAAGAGAAAGCTTTTAGTTATTGGCAGATCTAAGAAACCAAGATGCTTTAAAAACATACGCTCACTGCCGGTAACGTATGAAAACTATATGAAGTTCATGGGAAATTTTTGAAAGATGGTTACGAAACTGGGACGCCGAATTAAAAGCAAACAAAAAGAAAATTCTACTTTTGGTTGATAATTGTCCTGCTCATCCGGCTGTTACTAATCTGAAATGCATTAAACTTGTCTTCTTACCAGCAAATGTTACATCTGTACTGCAACCTATGGACCAAGGTGTAATAAGATGTTTAAAATCTCATTATAGAAGACTACAAGTGTTAAAGTTAATACAAAACCTTGACAGTAACGACCAGAAAAGCTTTACGGTTCTTGATTCCATCTTGATGATATCAGAAGTATGGGAAAAAGTTACACAAAACACTATAGCTAACTGCTTTAGACATGATGGTTTTAAAGACCTCGTAACAATATCCTTAGATAATGTGACTGATGATAATGAAGAGGACAATATTTCTTTGGCTTTGATGTAGATAACTCTATTGCAATTTGTGCACCAGCTGCGGAGGATGATATTGTATGAGAAGTTCAAGAGGAAGATGACGAACAGGAAGAAGAACAATTTACTCTGAAGAACAATTTACAGTGCCAGCTTTACATGATGGTCTCAATGCTGTTAGTGTTTTACTAAAGATTGTTCTTCTTAATGAACAGTTCCACATCCAGGGCAAATATGACGATACGCTAATTAAAATCCAACGTGAATTACAAAATATGTATGCACGACAGAAGTGTTCCAAACAGACTAAAATTACAGATTTTATGCATACAGAAAAGTAATACATATACATACATATTGTTCTTTTATATTATACGTTTTATGAGAAATAATGATGTTTCATTTTGTACATAAATATATTTTTCCTATTAATACGTATGGATTAATATGTAGGTACGTACAGAATACACATTCAATACTACCATAAATACTTTGTCGAAAACATCATCGCTTGTTACGACTATCGGTTTTTACGACTTAATATGAGTAGTCCCTTTGATGTCGTTATAACATATTTTGACTGTATGTATATATATATGTATGTGTATGTATATATATATATATATATGTATATGTATATATATATATGTATATATATATATATATATATATATATACAGTGGTGGCCTCATAATTAGGAACATGAATATTTTGTTAATTAATAATTAAGGATTGATTATTTTTTCAACATCTAAATGTGCAAATGTAAGTCAAATTGCACTCAGGCTCTTTGTGATAATACCAGGAATCACTAATGACTTTGAACAGGGGTTTACTGTTACTGCATTTCTTGGAAAATTAACAATAGATCTGACCCTTTCTTCAAATGGGTAACATTTGCTTGGCCCACTAATTAAGAACACTACAGTTTACTAGCTCATTGTTGAAGATACAGTTGAATAGTGCACTTGATTATAATTTTTTTAGTACTTTTTTGTTTTCTGACTATATTTTGGCCACAAGAAGGTTGGTGTGAGTGTTTTTTGTGAGGAAAAATGGGAAGACAGTAGTTGTGATGCATCCACTGGAAAAATTATTGCATCTCTGGTTCTTGAGCAGAAATGGTTATATCAGAAGGTAAAATGTTCCAGAACTAAAGTATTTAATGCTATAAAACATTTTAAGAGACATGAGACTTATGAAGATGTCCCAAGAAAGAAACGTCCTCGTAAGTCCACCCCAAGGACTGATGCCCAAATTATTCGTATGGCGAAAATGAACCCCAAACTCACATCAACTGACATAAAACGGCAACTTTTTGGTGAGGATCCATCAGGACTTTCTACCAGGACCATAAGAAAACGTCTCAATGAAGCAGAATTGTATGGTAGAGTGGGCCGCAAGAAGCCCTTAGTGAGCAAGCGAAACAGGGAGGCCAGAATTAAGTTTGCTTCTGAACACAAGAACTGGACTCTACAGCAGTGGAAGTATCTTTTATGGTCTGATGAGACTAAAATAAATAGAGTTGGATCTGATGGCCGTCAATATGTACGGAGACCACCAAATACAGCTTTCAACCCAAAGTACACCACTGTGACTTTGAAACACGGTGGGGGTAATATCAAATTGTGGGGTTGCTTCTCCTGGTTCGGTGTTGAACCCTTGGTAAAAATCGAAGGTAACATGGACCAAAATCTCTACAAACATATTCTAGAGAATACCATGTTACCATATGCAGAGGAAAATCTGCCAGTTGTTTGGAAGTTCCAACAAGATAATGATCCCAAACACACAGCCAAATCAGTTAAGGAATGGTTCACAACTAATTCAGTAGACGTGATCGAGTGGCCTTCCTGCAGCCCCGACCTTAACCCAATAGAAAACCTGTGGTATGATGTGAAGAAAAGCCTGGTAAATAAAAACATTAAAAACTTGGATAAACTTTTCAAAGAAACACAAGAGGCTTGGAATGCTATGTGTCAAGCTCTGGTGGAGTCAATGTCAAGGCGATGTGCAGCAGTTCTTGAAAATAAAGGATTTCCAACTAAGTATTAGTGTACTGCAGTAAATAACATCTTCATTTAACAGAAGTTAACAGAAAAAAAGATCTTATTTTCATATTTTCAGCTTCATCAATAACCTGTTCTTAATTAGTGGGCCAGGCAATTTTTAATGTTATGACATACTTTTTTTTTGTAATAATTATTTTTTAATAAATCCTATATAATTAAACATTATTTAGTTTTATTTTGTTTTAAACACATCAAAATAGTTAAAAAAACTACCAACTCTTCTGGATGTACAACATGTAATATCAGAAAAGTACTCTGACATCTTCTTAAAAAATACAATACTATGATGTTCTTAATTATAAGGCCACGACTGTATATATATATATATATATATATATATATATATATATAAAATATATATATATATATATATATATATATATATATATATATATATATATATAAACCATCTAAAATTCAATTTTATACCAGTTTCGTTAATATACATGAAGTGTTACTAACAGTCTTTTTAATTTCTTAAACAATAAGCATTATTTACATATGTAATTTCAATTTTCCTCAAATTATGAAATTATATTTTCATAGACCAAGAAAAATTTGTTAAACATCAATTAATCAAAAGATTATTATGTATATTAATTTTTGCTAATTGGCTTTTTCATCCTGGTATAGTAAATGAGAAAATTAGGGTGTATATTTTTTACTCTTTAACTCCATAATTTCTGAACAGATCTACACGAAATTCAACAGACATTTAGATTATAACCTGGATAAACATATAGCCTAATTTTATCCTGTAATTTGTAGTAGTTCTGAGGGATAGCATATTTGTGGTATTCTTACTTAATTGTGTAATATTGTCTCTGAGGATAATTTTGTAAGTTTGATTTTAGCATGTATTAATTCATACCATGTATCCTGTTCCCAAATCCGAGCGTGATTCTTATGAAATAGCATACAATATGTTTTCCCTTTTATATATTAATCATGATTTAACAACTCAACACGAAGGAATTTTGAAAAAATTGGAAGAGAGAATTACAGATATATATAATTGAGATGAATTGACACATATCTAAATTACTGTAGAGCCCGCGAACAAAGTCATGGGCAGAAGCTAGTATATAATATTTGGTTGACATAATGTCAAAAATTTTTTATTATTGCAGGTGCAATATTATGTTGACAGGCAAAAAATACGTTGTGTAGGAGGCAATGGTGGAGACGGATGCATCTCTTTCCTGCACGCCTGGTGTAAGGATCAAGCTGGACCAAATGGTGGAGATGGTGGTCACGGCGGGCACGTTGTCCTACGTGCAACATTGAACGTCAGAAATTTAAATCATTGCTTGCCTGTAGTAAGGTGAGTCCTCACTTAAATAGTAACATATATTTCCTAAATGCGATACAAATTTGTTAATTTACACAACAGTTGGTTGAAGTTCTGTTTGTTATTTGTGATTTTTTAAATTCTTATGTAAATACTTAATTACTAATGCTTGAAATAATTATATAGAATCATGCCGTCCAAATGCACCATGTAGATATAAGTAAAAAAGACCATAGATAGTACTTACCGGTGAGCACTATTTATGGTCTTTTAAAAAAAAAAACAAAAAACGTAAAATATCACAAAAAGTTTGTAACCTGGCTTAAAATTTAAAGATATTTTATATTACAAATATATTATATTTGCAACTGACAGTCTAAAACCATCTTTATTAATGGAATGGTAGCAGTTCTATTATAGATCCTTATCTACATGTTATATATGTGTGTGTTGTGTGTCACAAAGAGCAATCAAAACTGGGGACTTTTGCTGATGAACATATTCCAAAGAAGACGTAAACTGTTCAGCCCTGAAAAAAGGTCTGCAAATTGCAAACTGATTATTAAAAAAATGGAAAAATGCTAACTTCCTTGTTGGATACATATTATGCTATTAAATACTATTATTTACAGGTTTCGATTATACAGTGTAGTAGCATGTAGAGGAAATCAGATAAAAACAGAATAAGAAAATGCTAAATCAATCATTACAAAGTATTTTTCATAAATAGAAAAATTAAGGATAACGACAACAAAATAAAAGAAGTATATATACACTGTTAAAGACTGTCACTATCTAGATTGTGATAACTTATTGCAGTTAATCTTTTTTATTCAATTACAGAGCTCAACATGGCGAAAAAGGATATAATAAGGACTGCCATGGTAAAAATGCACAACATTCAGTAATACCTGTCCCTGTCGGCACTATTGTGAAGGATTCTGATGATAAAGTAATTCCGATCGCTGATTTAAACATTTTCACACTTATTTCTTGCGCCACATTTATATCATCCTACTATTTCCTCGAGGCAGGAAACTGCAATTTGATAGCTGTTGTAATCCAGTGCCATAAGCAATTATAGCAAGAAAGACAATCAATACCGTACAACTTCTACCTTTTGGACAATAATATATAACTTCTATCAGCTTACATATTCTACTATCATTTGAAATGAAATTGATTTTTTAACAATGAAATTGAGTTTCGAGACTATTTTATTATAAACATATTAACACTTACCATCAGAACTGGTTGTACCTAAGTGGCATTGATACATAAAAAAACATTGATTTTTTGTAATCTGTCAATGTCAACCATCGTAAAGTGAATATATTTAGCGCTGATGTTAAAAGTTTAAAGTAGTGTACATTCACACAATTAATGTTAGTGGTGAGACAGTGTGACAAATTAAATCAATAAAAACACAAAATAAATCAACAAGACCTTGGATAGATTAAATTTATATATAGTATGTCAAATTTTCATCAACTTATTTTACTAATTACATGCCAATAATCAATGTCGATAATTGAAAGTTTTCTATAGATACATATATTAAGTTTTCTATACACACATATATATATATATATATATATATATATATATATATTCATATATTAGTAGTAATTTATGTTATTAATATATAAAAGTGGCTGTTAAAATAATCTGATACCATGATGAGTAAGAAATCAAAGATTCCTTGATTGACTTGTAAATCAAGAAACAAAGTTCTCGTTCATAAGGACCTCCAATGGAATAATGACTACCAATAAACTTGCAAAAGGTACAGTTAAACTTTTTATTAAACTACCTCTCCGTTTTTGAACGGAGAATGCTATACTATTACCACGATTTAAAATGAAACATCACACGTCACACTTTATTTTCTTACAATTTGCTCAAATGGTAAATCCTACAATATGTCCATCACCCAAAATATGTTCAAAAACTCCATTTCTTCTATTGGTTTTGTTTTACTTTAGAATAGCAACATCGAGAGGCAACTCTAATGTTTTTCTTTTTAATACAAATAAAAATTAAAAGCAGGCAAATTTTTTTAAAATCTTTTATACCCCTTAGATTAACAATGTAATACAAAATATCATTATAAAATAATATCATAATATGTATCATAATTAAGTATCATTATAAAATAATGTGAAATTATCATGTATCGATACAATGAATTGTGATATGCTTCGATGTGATATATTGATACAAAGGACAACTTTGGGCATCCCTAATTAAATGTCAAATTTAATTCCCTGGATGTTTGTGGTGGTACTTCAAATAGACACAAAAAATAGCTGTCATTTTGTATTGTATATCCAGTCCAGCGCGCTAGTATGACAGAGGTCAGTGCAGAAATTGGATATGTTCATTTCAGTACAACCCATTTCCACAGTTGATAGGAACCACATTACCTTCATGGAATCACATTGTATACATTTATTTTTTTGCCAAGATGTATATTACTGTTTAATTGAATAATAACGGCTAAGCAATTCATTGCACTGGTATGCTTTCGATTGATGTTAATTGCAGCATACACATAGCACTAAACATAACCCATAACTACTAAACATAAAACATGATATTAAGTTCAATTTAACATTTCAATATTACATACATTCTTGACGACAACTGGTTTATGAATTGGCTAAATACATTAACTTTTTCTCTTAATTTCCAGTAGACAGGTATAAGCCAGGATTAAATGGTTTTCTTGCCTCTACATCATTGTCTATATCAAGGTTCAAATGTCATGACCACTAGGCTATACAGTTATAGCAAAGTTTTACTTATTTGTGCCAAAAATAAAATATTTGATGACCATATTTTTATAATATATGCCATAAAACAATTTGGTGTCAGTGTTAATTAATTTTAACATTATATTGTAATTTTCTTATTAAGATTGTAGGTGACTTATCAAAAGAAGGCATGCTATTTGTTGCCGCCCGAGGCGGAGCAGGTGGCAGGGGCAACAAATTCTTCCTGACAGATGTCCAGCAAGCACCTGAGGTAGCAGAACAGGGGGCTGAAGGAGAATCAAATGCCTTTGTACTAGAACTACAGACAATGGCACATGTTGGCTTGGTATATAATTTCTTTATATATTTCAATATTCTTCACTGTAGTCACCATATTCATATATACATGTACCTAATCTCTGCAGGGACAATCGTCTAATAGATAGATAAATTAACTGTATGTATTATAATATCAAGAAATGCCAAAGAGAGGGAGGGTACTATATCTTTGGTTGTACATGTATTATAAATTTATTTACAACTGTGCCACAAGAACAGGGTGAAAATATGTAGATATTATTTTAAACAAATTTATGTTGGATTCATATTAGAAGATAGCTTTTGCAACCACTAGTTCACCTTATGAATTATTTTTATATCACTGACAGATATATCAATTAACATAACGGACAAAGTGCGAAAATGAGACATATATCAATATTTTGAGTCTCAAAAGTGTATCTACCGTTTCAGCAAAAATGAAAAATTTAGTTTTAGGATTTCAGTTTTGAATCCTCTATCCAACTGTACAATTAAAGTTTCGAAATTTGTAAAGTAATTGTGTATAGAGCACATCATTTTTGGAGAGATAAACACATTTTTTTTTAAATTCATGTCATACTCTCTAATAATTTGTTTCCAGGAAATTCAATCACCTATTCAAACAACAAACAAAAGAAGTAATAAGACACTGCTCTACGACACCTAGATATTTCTGAAATTAAATGTATATTGACTCATACAACCTATGGTAACATGTATATATAAAACAAATTTCCACTTGACAATCTTAGTAATGGACAATTTTATGGAGCGTACAGATTTAACTTTGACACCTTTATAATAAAACATAATCCATTTCATCCAAGCACAAGAGTGTATGCTTTTGCTTATTATATATTGTTACTGACTCCAAATATGGTTTTTAAGTATATTTAAAGAAGTTGTTTTCAAATATTTATGATTATTATTCATTATTCTGCTTACTGTTTAATTAAAATAGTTTTGATTTGATATTATATTTTCGATACTATAGTATATGTTTTTAACATATAAAAAGAGGCTTGTGATATCCGGCACACGTTTCAAAGGGAAATTCTTAGTTTTGTTGTTCCTAAATATTTTAACAATTTCAAAATATACGTTGAAACCATAAGTGATTTCTTTAAGTTGTTCTCTGAAAAGTTATCCTCTTTTTATATTACTATTTTCTATCGTTTATAAGTCCGTTATTTTATTTAGATAAGCTAAAGTTATACTTGAATTTTATTTTGTAAAGTTTAAATTCTATTACTTTCTGAAGCACAACAAATTATTGTTCATAAATACAAAACTACGAATTACAAAAATAACTATGTAATAATTAGTAGTTTTTACTATAATTGTTAAAATAAACATTTCATTCCAATTCATCTGTCATTGCTATAAATTTAACAACTATTTAAACTTTCACATTACTGCATACCCCAATTTAAACTAATAACTAGGTAAGTATGTACCTACTTATTGTGTAATAAATTAACTCTTCTAGCTTGTTTCTATCGTCTCTTAAATTATTATCCATTCTTAGGGGAATTTAGAAATGGAGCTAAAATTTTCACCTGAAAAACTATAAACCGATTTTTACTACTAAACCACAATGTTATTTGTGTTTCTCATGTAAAAATCTCTGGAACTTTTTGAGCAAATAAACAGCAGTTTTAGGTCAATAATAAACACGATTAATAAAGATGTAATTTGTTTTAATGTTCACGTGGTGGAGAAATTATAAGATATTGAATATTAGATTGCAACTTTTAAAAGAGTCTACTTTGATTGAATATATTTGGCGTTAATTTTGTAAAATTCATTATTCACAATTAAATGAAACTGTATAGTTTCAACATGCTTATTACAACATCTTCAGGTGGGATATTAGAAAAGAATCTTTGCTAATATCCCACCTGAAGATGTTGTAATACAACGAAACCTAGGTTGTGGTAAAAAAATTAAAGAAAGTAGAAATAATACTACATCACGTAGTTTCATTTAATTGTGGAGAGTCTACTTTTTCAATTTATGACAATCAGAATCACCTTTTATGACAACAGTACATATATAATATTAATAGAAAATATTAATCAAGCGTGTCCAATGGGTTATAGAAAAAAATTCATTACTTTGCCATGTAATTTATTTTATTATCAGTTTTTTAATTGTAATTGTCTGTGATATTACCACTTTATGAACTATAGCTCATTAGATGCATATTGATTAGTATTTTCTGTTAATGTATGTTTTATTGTGATGACAGATAAGTCTGATGGTCCAGAAAAATCTGTCTCTCCCATAGGCGGCAATATAATATTCAATACTGTTATATCTCGACAGTTACAGCTAATTAGATACATATTCATGAGTATTTTTTCTTAAAATATGTATTGTGATTAAAGATCATTTTAATTGTAAAAACTGGAAAAATTAATCTATACCATAGACAGCAACGTAATGCAATTAATCAACATCTAATACAATAGCCATTTAGTTATGTTCACTGCATTTCCCGTGAGTGAGGTGTATTGTTTTACCATTAATGATCATTTCTGATCTTGTTATTCAAAAACTTGGAAAACCCATAGACGGCAATATAAGATTCGACTTCTATCCTGTTAATTGCACATTAAAACAAATCATATTTCTGTTAATCATGATTATTATTGACCTAAAATGGCCAATTCATTTGCTTAAAAAGTCACAAGGACATATTTGATGAGAAATACTATCAGCATAGTTATTGGGAATAATTCAAAGTAGCATAATCTGTTGTCCTATAAATTTAGTCAACCATCATGATAGAGTAACATACCCAATGAAATCTTAGCATTTTTACTAAAAATGCTTTGAAACAAAGCTACAACAACATTGTAATATATCTGTCTATAATAAAATCAAAGAAACCTAGACTGATAAATCTATTATTTTGAAAGTTTTTACAATCACAGATATTAGGAAATTGTACCACATACCTAAGGAATGAAAACAATGTCCAGGTTTTTAGCCAACTACTTCCAGTTGGCTAAAAATCTGGACATTGTGTTAATAACCCTGGACATTTAAATTTGAATTTTAGAATAAATCAAAGAAATTATTTTTATTTTAAATCAAAGAGATATTTTATTCTGTTCAAAACAAACTATTATTCGTAAATTAATTGCATAAATCTAATGAAAATGATTTTTCCTTAAGCAAATCTTGTTTACCTGGATCTAACAAAAAATATTACACATTTTTTTTAAATTCTTGTCAATTATATTTAGTCTTATCAATTTAAGATATATTTTGTGGTGTTAGTTCATTTCTTTCATTTATTGACTACATTAATGCGCTAATAATAAGAAATAATTTTCTTCAAAATCATTTTGCTGTAAAATACATATTTCAAACCTAAATATGCTAAATATAACTCATTCGCTTATGCCAATTAAAACTTCCTTCATTAATATATAAAATTGTTAAGAAAATAAGCTCTACTTTATTTCTTAACGTCCAAATTACTAGTCTAATATGAATGTTAAATCCGAGCAGTCCTTTGTTCATTCTATAACCATATGTTCGTGTAATTATTCTTCATAAATGTCGTAATACGAATACCCAACTTGCGTACTTTTAAAATAACAAGTTTGAAATCAAGGTTGTTCCTATCTCTCATTAATGCAAGGTATTTTATATATGTTTATTTTCAAAACATGCCTTACACACTTCATAATTATTTTGAATAGAATAATGGCGATTCCACATAAGCACACAATTTCATGTTTTCACAGAAACAATGATATCCAACATTTTTTGTATTTGAGCATTTCTTTGTTCGTAGACTGACGCAAATACTTTTTCATTGAAATTTAAAAAAGTTGACCCTTCACACAATTTGTGATCGTTCTTTCCTTATATATCTGTATTTCTACTACCTTCATTGAGACTCGAATCTTTTGGAACCTGGTTCAACAGGCTCTGGTCTATATTTATGTTAAAATTGCTGAGTATTGTTACATGGTAGATTCTTGCCATTCAAGAACCGTCAGATATTCTCAATTGTATTACCATTTGTAGTGAAATTGTGAAAATAGTCCACTAGTGCAAATCATTAGAATTGCAATTGTGTTAAGCATGTTGAAACTATACAGCAACTATGTATCTAACACATTTACAGCAATGGCTAACTAATACATTTGTCGCAATTATTTATGCGTGACTCTTAATCGCTTTTTGTCACTTAAAAAAGTGCAAATACTTAAGTATTTGCACTAATGTAAATTTAGACAATAAAAATTGAAATACAGCATGTATATAGATGTTTGTTTAAACAATCCGATGCCCACATGTTGAGTGCCAGTGTTCTAGCTTACTCTTTTTGTCAATATATACTTCATATTATGTACATCTTACAATACGCGAAATTACAGAAGGTTTGATAATGAAATATTGTTATAGAATCAATATTTACTCTTTTTAAATTTCACCTTCATTTTTTTTAAAACGTAAGCATCATTTGTTGTCTTGTGTACATATTGTATGATGTAGATGTAATTGTAGTTTAAAATGAATGTTCTGTTCGATATAGCTTGAATTTATTGACGCAAATAAATAAATTGACACCCCCATTGCAAAGTGTGAATATGTAAATATTAATTTTTCAGGGGACTGAAATCCCCTGTAAAATTAATGAGATGGGAAATAGGGGCCTTAACCCTTATGCACTGCAAATAGGCAATAAATTAACCGATACACGCTTACACACACACACACACACACACATATAATATGTATATATGTGTATTGAATTTCTCTTCAAAATATAACAAAATCCTCTGCAAACAAGTTTTTATTTCAGCCTTTATTTATCTACGATATAAGAACAATTTATTTTTCAATAAAAATTATTTTGAATTTCAACATTTCCTTAATGATAATTACATAAAGCAAACATCCATTAAAAGATAAATTTAAATTCGAATTACCAATATAATAGATTTTTCTATCTGTGAAATACTTGTATCATTCAATATTGAAAGCCCAATAAGGAGTTCACTATGTCGCGTCATACAACTCTAATGTGCTGTAAGATGCATATCCACAAGGGATATGTCAATGTTGAAATAGTGTTTCTCAGAAACAAGATGAAGTACGAGGAACTATTAGTGAATAATTATCTTATTTTGTACTTAGGGAACCCCTATTTATACTACAAGCTACTATATGTATGACAAAGGAAGGGTGTATTAGAGGTAAAAGGGCATATAAAATGTTGTAGATTTTTATTTTATTTATTCGTAATTCATAAAATATGCATATTAATCAGTTTTATTTATGTCTATAATATCTTTTGACTATTTATATATTTTTATCATATATATTATTTATATCTTGATTAAAAAAATAATCCACCATTACAAAGCATTCAATATATTGAATTTATGATGACATTGCATACCCTATGCCTTTCAGTAGATATCAAACTATCCTTCTGACAAATTTTATTATAACTGTATTAATAGTTTAATTGTAAAGAAGTAGCACACAGATATATACAAATTAATTTTTACATTTATAATATAAGGATATACTAAATGAGTTTAACAAGCCGGCAGTTATGAATTCCTGAATACAAAATAAATTTATTGATTAAAATAATCAATAAATTTTTTCATATTTCATCTCGTTCTTCCAAACTATATCATTATCAAATAAGGGTTAACATATGAATAGAGTATGGAAGTACTGTGCAGCTCTGGGTGCACTCAGGTGACCTAGGACGCATGTTTACAAATATAATTATAAATAAGATAATGATAATTACATATGTATATATACACAATATATTGTCCTCCACTCTGCTCTTACATTGTTTGTTGGCAGCTTGTATCTCAAACAAATTATAACCAATCATTTGATAATGTTTTATATGATTAAAGTTTTCATGAATAGATACTAGTTTTCTTACTATGGGATCTCTTCATTGCCAAACAATGGTTTATTCTAATAACCACTGTAGCATACAGTCGCTTCAGTTTACTAGCATCTTTTATAATATTGAAAAATTTGTCTCATTGCATATTTATTTTGTACAATTTCATAATTTTATTTGGATTACGTCGAGCTGTTAAAATCGAACCATGTAAAAATATACATATTCATATAAAAATTCAGAATTATATCATTCGTACTAAAATAAACTTCATTTTGCACTAATTCGAGGTTAAAATATTGTCACAGAACAATATTTATACCTCCTAATTAGGAAGAACCTACGACACACGTTTTCAATGCAACCTATTTTATTAAAAGATGGATGTTGAAGAGCACCATCAAAACAATAGGACCCAATGTTGCGATTACAAACCACTTACTGATATTTGATAGATAGATATATATATATATATATATATATATATATATATATATATATATATATATGTATGTATGTACAGGTTATTTGTCGAAACTCCCGCCAAGATGCTTTGTATTTAAAGTCTTAGTTGTCATTCGGCCTTGTTTATAGTACATGTTTCATTAGGAGTGCCACATACAAATCCCTTTATGAAGCTTTGTCTGTGTTAACATTTGAAAGGAGCTGCAAGAAGCCACTGATGGATACATGAAAACATCGATCACGTTTTCTATTTTGAGGTAAAAAATATCAGAGAGTACAATATATTTACCTAAAACAATATGGTTACTTTCCCTTTCTTTTTCCTACCAATTACCTCCTGGATATGCTCGGCTTTCATTCTTTGCAGCTCAGAAAAGACATTGCGTTTATGATATATTTTATGAAATTTATATAACTGTTAAAAAGAAGAAGGCTGTGGCCCTATTGTTGAGTAATCTGTCATTCATTATATCCAACAATTTCTTGTGCTCACAAAATCATAACCTTTTTGCTATAATACCTGCCAGAACCAAACCTGATGTTCTCTCCGATTTCTTGCAGTATTCAACTGCTCAAATACCTGATCGCATTCGCATCAGATTGCAATTTGTTTATGAAAGTAGAAGTGTTGTCATTATCATTATGTTCAAATCTGATTGACTCTTTATTATTATGAATGATTTATCTGCAATGTATGAACATATGTGTGTGAGAAATAAATTAAGTTACTAACAAATATTTATGCATAATGAGCAACATTTCCAACAGATTGGCTTCCCTAATGCAGGAAAAAGCACAATATTGCGTGCAATATCAAGAGCGAGACCAAAAGTAGCCTCTTATCCATTCACAACACTTCATCCTCATGTCGGTATTATACCCTATGATGACTACGAACAAGTGGCAGGTGAGTAAAAAATCATCCCTATAGACTTATCAACTTATCTTCCAAAATATTGAAGTATAAAAGATACGTAATGCTTTGAAATTTTTATTTCAGTGGCCGATTTACCAGGTCTCATTGAGGGCTCACACAAAAACTATGGACTAGGAATTCAATTTTTACAGCATGCCGAAAGATGTTCAGGACTTTTATACATAATCGATGCCAGTGAAAAAGAACCTTGGAAGCAGTGGGAAACTTTACATTTTGAAATTTCGCAGTTTAGCAAAAAATTATCAGAAAGACCAAAGTACATAATTGCAAATAAAATGGATTTACCTGATGCTAAGAGTAATTTTCCAGAGTTACAAAGTTACTTTAAAGATTGTGAAGTTATTCCAATATCTGCCAAAATTGGAACAAATATAACAAGTCTGCTCAAAATTATACGAACAATATATGATAATAGTATGTTATCTAAATAATTATTGAAATAAAATAATATACGAAACTATTGTTTCAAGTATTTTACAAAATTTATTTAAGTCGGCAATAATATTTCAAATATGACAATAAAATTGTGTAATAATAAATATATATATAACTAAATATTATCTTAACACTCTCAGGACAAGAAAAACATAATGGCAAATAAAAATTGCAATGAACATTCCGGATTAACAGATCTATTAAATACATGAAATTTTGTTACATTGTCTTTACATGACCATTATTTGAAAAAGACGAGTTTAAAATTTGATCGATGTATTCATTCATGCATTCATTACAAACAGAATAACTTACAAAATGAATATTTTCCTAAACATATCAATAACACTTCTCTAAGAACATTGCAAATAATTGATCCACAATATATGACTGCAACATAGTTTTTATCTGGTCAATTTATGAGCAACTTTTTTTGATTAAAAAATTCTTTGATATAGGTAAAATAATAAAATGGAACATAGATAAAAGTAAATGCACTTAACACATTCAGTACAGACGCAAAAGTCTGGATTATCTCCAGAAATAAACGATAATTTTTTTTTAAATGTAAATTTTGCACTTATTTATGTTTTACTGACTAATTTTCATTTTTCTGCGAAATTGCGCATGATGTTTGTTTAGACCATAGGCAAATCAAGGCAATGATGTCTAATAACACTGAATGTATTAAAAGCTGACAGAAATATGATCTATTTTGACAACTTATCAATCTCATTGTGAAGGATAATAAAATTTAGGAGAACACTCCTACTACCTGCTGTGAGTTATAGCAAACTTTAAATTTAATTTTATTAATTACTTAGCTCTTATTTATCAAAACTCACAAATTTTTACTAATTATTCATTAACTAATATAATTATTCGTTAGAATTAATTGTATCAATTCAATGAAATTTCAGCATAAAAAATTTAAAATCAGTTTTCTTGAAACTAAATTTTTTACTATAGACACAGTTTTCTCCTGAATGAAATCCTTTAAATAATAAGCAACCTAAAGTGAAAATATAACTTATTTTAAAACACTCATTGCAATTTTGTTTTTGCAAAATCTTCTGCCAATTTTAATACCTCACTCAAGCAATTTGGATTAGTGCCTGAGGCCTGAGCAGATTCAGGTTTACCACCACCTTTGCCTCCCATTAACCCACAAACTTTCTGGACCCATTCAGATGCTTTAAGTCCTCTCTCCACTGCCGAAGCTGGAACGGCTGATAAACAAAATATTTTTCCCGAACCCTCATCAACTGAAAAGAACATGGCCGATGTGTTGGGGTTAAGTTGTTTCACTTGTTTAAGTGCAGCATCTAAAGCTTTGGTGTTATTAAAAGCCTTTAGCTCTTCAACTATTATCAATTTATCTGGATTAGCTAAACATATTTCTTTAGCTTTTTCTGCTACTACTGTTAAAACAGTAGCTTTGGCGGCACGCTCTTTGTCATCAATTTCTTTCTTCAAACCTTTTAAAATATTCCGTAACTCATCTTTTTTCCAATAAGGTATTTGCGCATGAGATATTCTATCGTTCAAATCGACAATCTCTTTTGCTACCTCCTTTGTATTGACATCCTTTTTTTCATTGAGTATACTTCTTAATACATTCACTTCATTTTCTAGAATAAGCAGTCTATTGAGTGCCTTTGTAGCTTCAGGTCCAGTTAGAGCTACAATTCGTCTTATACCTTTAGCTATTCCTTCTTCACTGACAATAACATAGTCTCCAATATGACCAGTTTGATGTAAATGAGACCCACCACAAAATTCCACAGATGTTTCAACTCCTAACGGTCCATCAGGATGGCTTTCTAGTTCTTCAACTGGTACTCCAACTGATACGACACGCACTGGGTCTGGATAGTGTTCATCAAACATAGCTCTGAGACCATTTATTTTCTTAGCTAAAGCCAAATTTGTATGTTTGGCATAAACCTTTTTATTCTCATCTATGATTGTTTTAATTTGATCCTCGACACTCTTTATTTGTTGTACGGTCATTGGACCCTTATTGGTAAAATCAAATCGCAATCGATCTGGCATGACAAGAGAACCTCTCTGATCTGAATCATTACCGAGAACTTTCCGTAAAGCATTATTCAAAACGTGTGTGCCTGTATGATTATTCATTACCAGCCTTCTCCTCTCTGTATCAATATGCAAAGATACTTTATCACCTTTTCTTAAATTACCCTCAATTCTTCCTGTATGTAAAATGTATCCACCTTTTACTTGCACATTTTTCACTACAAATTCTACACTGTCATCTCCGAGCTTCAACATATAACCCTCATCAAAAATTTGTCCACCTTGTTCAGCATAAAAATTTGTACGATCTAAGATAACACCGCACTCTGTACCTGACTGCACCTCATCAACAAATTGTTTAGCAAATCTAAGAGCTAACACTGTGGCGGTGCAATCTTCAAAGGCATATTCAGCATTTTTATCATCGCTGGATGCTTTATATTTGTATTTAAAGGAATCATCTGTTGGCAAAAGTCCACTGTTTTGCAAATCAGTTATAGCGTGAACATCTAATGCCAATACATCTTCCTGATTGGATGATTTTCCTTGCGAAATTAATTGAGCCTCCTTCTTTGCTTCTTCATATCCAGCTATATCGACTTCTAAACCTTTCTCTTCACACATGAGTTGTGTCAGATCGAAAGGAAACCCATAAGTATCATACAAGCGCCATGCTATATCACCAGGAATCAAATTTGAATCGCCTAATTTTTGTATAGTACGATTTAGTAAATTTCTTCCTCGACTTAAGGTCTTTAAGAATTGAACCTCTTCTTCGTTTATAATATCAATAATACTTTGGGGATCTTTAGTTATTTCTGGGAAAGTATCCCCTAGCAACTCTACTACTGTATGTACTAAAGATGCAAAAAAGCCTGGCTTTGCATTTAACTTTTCTGTGGCATAACGAACTCCTCGTCGTAAAATACGTCTTAAAACATAACCACGGCCTGTATTATCTGGGCAACCACCATCAGAAAGGGCTATTGTTAATGTTCGAGCATGATCAGCAAGGACACGGTAAGCCATATCAACACCATCAGTATCCTCACTGCCCACTTTACCAGTATAGGGTCGGACTCCAGTACCCTCCTGAATAGCTTCAAATAGAGGAATAAACAAATCAGTATCATAATTTGCCCTTTTTTCTTGAATAACTGAGACCAGCCTCTCCAAACCTAAACCACAGTCAATATGTTTCTTGGGTAAAAGTTTTAAGCTGCCATCCGTTTCTCTGTTGTATTGGATGAACACAAGATTCCATATTTCCAAAACATCTGGGTCATCCATATTAACTAAATGAGCTGCTTCTCTTCCACCAATACGATCAAAATGTAACTCTGAACATGGACCACATGGACCTGTTTCACCCATTTCCCAAAAATTATCTTTCATATTTCCTGGTAACACATGAGCCTCCGGAATACCTAACTGAACCCAAATATCCTTACATTCCAGATCAGGTTCTAAACCAGAAGCTTTATCTCCACCAAAATAAGTTACATACAATCGCTCCTTCGGGAGTTTAAAAACTTCAGTCAACAATTCCCAAGCCCATGTACAAATTTCCTTTTTGAAATAATCACCAAAAGACCAATTGCCCATCATTTCAAAGAAAGTATGGTGATAAACATCTTTGCCTACGTCATCTAGATCATTATGTTTACCGCCAGCTCTGATACATTTTTGTGTGTTCACAGCTCTGACATAACGAGCCATATCACTATTTGGATCTACTGTTCCCAAAAATATTGGCTTAAACTGATTCATACCTGCATTGGTGAAAAGCAATGTTGGATCATCTAATGGTATGGTAGAAGATGAATGCACATATTGATGTTGTTTACCAATGAAAAAGTTTATAAAGGCCTTTCGAATTTCTTTAGCAGTCATGTTGGAAGCCATTTCGTAACTGAAAAAAATTAATTAAAAATTTCAAAATAATGCTAAAATAAGCTACATGTTTAATGCACACAATACTAAAAAAAGCTGGAAAGAGTATTTGAAAAAATGGAAGATGAACTTAATGATCTGATGACATTTAATCTTAAAAATCTGAATTTATCTTAAACAAATCGTCTGATGTAATTTTTACAAAGCAAATGCAACCTTCGATGGAGGTACACGCATGCTAGGTGAAAGAGTTCGCATACGGAACCGATTGCACGTGCAATGAATAAATTTAAAAAGTAAGTACGTTTCATTTAAACTTAAAATATTTATAGTAACCATAATCCTATACCTAGGTTAATATATGTGAAGAGAATAACTTGAAAAACTATAACGTATGCTACAATTTTCTGTACGTACTATCTCTCACTACTAACATTGACACTTGACAGTTCTGTACTGAAATACACAATAATTCATACCGGATCATGGATGGTATGGATTACTATATGTTCACAGAATAGATACGGTGTATATGTTCAGAGGTAGTGATGCGACTCGATTTGTTTTTTAATCGAGTGACTCGAGTAAATTTGTAAAACTCGTACTCGAGTGAAAAAAAGTGAATTGAGTCCATGTGTACTCGAATTTCACTTGAACTACCGAGTCAATTCGTCGCGTCGAATAAACTCTAGTCAACTTGACGCACCGAGTCGATACGGTCATCCTAGAGAGCTCTAGTCAACGTACGTAGCATAAATAATACTAAAGTACGAACCTTAGGTATTAAAACTTACTTGTGCGGGTAAAATTGTAAATAAAAATTAGATTCGCGTTTGTTCATTTGTTTTTTGTACTATTTACACTAGGTATGCTATAACATAGAAATTAGTGTCAAGTGTGAATAATTTGACTTGTGTTTACCGTACAAAATGAGTGGTAATAATCAAACAAAAAGTGTGGGGTTATTTTAAAAAAAATATACTGAGAAGAAGGTGATATGTAGTTTATGTAAAAAACAGTATAAAGATTTTAAAAATACCACAAGTATGATTGCACATATGCGAAGTAAACATTCACTTCAATTCAAAGAATTCCCAGAAATTAGACACAAACATGTAAATATATGCGGATCATCAAGATCTACTGCGGGTAATAATCAGCTAGAAACAGTGAATATTGGATAGGTCGACTTCGAAGATACGGGAAATGGTACTAAAAAGAAGCGATTTAAACAGCTCGACATCTTTCAGCAAAGAAAAAAAAAGAGAAATTGATACTGCTTTAGTACAAATGATGTGTACGATCTGTACACATCTGTTCAACCCTTGAAAATCGCTGAAAATAAAGGATTGGTCAATTTTGTTCAGACTTTACATACAGATTATGTTTTGCCAGACCGCAACATTTTTATCAGAAAAGTATTTACCCGAACAATATCAAGTAGAATGTTCTTCTTCAATTTATATATTCGGAACAGTAAAAAAACGCTATACTATACTACAGATATGTGGAGTTTCGATAGTAATAAGTCTTATTTGACGATAACAACTCATTCTGTTTTCAGTTCTAAACTATACGCGCGCACATTAAGTACAACAGAAGTAAAAGATGTACATTCTTCTGTTGTTATAGCTAGCGTTTTAGAGGCAGCTTTGGAGGAATGGGAAATCAATGACAAGGTAGTTACTATCGTAACTAATAACGCGAGTAATATTAAAAAAGCTATATCGGATTTTTAAACAAAAGAAACCACTATTGCGTAGCTCATACCTTGTCTGCCACTAACATCATTATTAGCAAAATGCCACACTTATATAAAATATTAATAACAATAGCAAAGCACTAAAACAAGCTACAAATTAATAGTAATCCAACAACAAATGAATGTATCCATCATAAAACTAAAACAAGAGGTAATTACAAAATGGTGCTCAAGTCTTTTAATGATGAAACGACTATTACAAACATATTATTACAAGCATATTCGTTGCTTTGTCGACCATATCGTCTGCTCCTGAAAATCTCACTGCCAATGAATGAGAAGAAATAGAATATTGTTTCAATATTTTAAAGCCTATCGAGCAATTGACTACTATACTATCAGAGGAAAAATATCCAACTTCGTCGGCAACGATTCCTTTAATCAGAAATGTTCAGGTTTGTCTTATGAGAAAGGTTCCAGCAACAACGGTAGGGGAAGATCTTAAGAAGTAACTTCTTACTGCTATAAGTAAGCGCCTCGGTGTCTTTAAGACGAACAAAACGGCTGCCATAGCCACTATAATGGACCCGAGATATAAAAAAGCTGGTTTTGGTATCGAAACCTATGCAAAGAAAGCATTTCAGTGGGTGGTGGAAGAGTTAGGGTTTCTGTTAACACAAAATAGCGGTGCAGTTCCAGTTGGAGAGAATTCTACGAAGATCGGTGAACGTAATAAAAGGTTCTATATAACGCCTACTCCCCGTTCCGATACAAATAAGAAATCCGATGATTTGTGGGAGCATTTTGATAAAAAAATGACAGAACTAGAAGTAACTCGAACACCTGTGTCATCTGCCATAGTCATAATGAAACAATATATTGATATGTCATATTTAGACCGTCAGCTTGATCCGTTATTATATTGGGAAAAAGACAAAATGTAATGCCGGAACTATACGAAATAGCTATGAAGTATTTATGTACACTTGGCACATCAGTCCTTGCAGAACGTGTATTTTCTAAAGCTGCCTTGGTTTGTAATCAAAGGAGAAATAGGCCAGATCCTAAAAAAGTAGACGAAGTTATTTTCCTAAATAGTTATTTTTGTTAAAAAAAATAACTTTGTAATCTTGCTAACGTTTTCTTCCTCTAAATTGAACTTTAGTCACTTTAATGTTAGTTATTTTAAAGATTGATGTATAGTTTGAATTTATGCAGAAGATATTTTTTAGTTATTTCTGTCTTTAATTTTTCTTTCACAATATGCAACATTAATTGAAATATTAAGAGCTATTTTATTTTGCATGTTGACTAGTTATAAAAAGATATATATGAAATTATATATATATATATATATATATATATATATATATTTATATATATATATATATATATATATATATATATATATATATATATAAAAGTCTGAGCCAGTTTGATTATTATTTAGTAGAATTAAAGACTGATTTTTATTCTATTTGAATTTAATTTTAGGCCAAGGAGATGTTTTATTTATTTTTGTTTTTATAGTACTTATATTGTGTTTTTCTGTAGATATTTATTAGTAGACAATTTTAAAAAAGATGTTTAATTTTTACTTTCCTAAATTACATCACGCCTGGTCCCTCGCATGTGGGGTAGAAATATTAAACATAATGTTTATTTAAAGGCTATTTATTTTATCATAGAAATTTTATTGTTTTGTTTTATATTTATGCTACGTTATTCGATTCACGAATAAACGGATGCTGTTTGTGCTTGGTTTTCGTTTTGCTTTTTATTAAACTTACAATTCGAGTGATATTATATCACTTCTAACTGAAAGGAGTTGACTCGAGTGACGTAGATAAGTGATTAGAGTAACAAAATCGTACTCGAGTCGCATCACTAATCACAGGGAATGGTCTACTTTTTCTTTGGTTTATTTAATGGCATTCATTATCTTTTAGTGAAAGAACTTTAGCCAATATCAAGTTGAAGAAGAGGCTAGGCAATGCTGAATAAATGATTTCTTGGATACCTGTTGTTGTGATTTGATTAAAAACATTTATTACAAAACAAAACCAATAAATAGATAAGAAATAAAATAACATTAAAATGCGAATAACAAAATATTTAGATATAACAAAAATATAACTGGTAGAAAATTTAAAAGCATACCTATACACATACACAAATATAAAGTTTATATACAATATTTAAATTTTGACATAGCTCTTTCTTATATATTAGTTCATTGACACTGGTTTCAAACTGATTTCAAAATGGTTTATTGACAACTATTAAAAATGATCAAAAAGTAATAAGAAATTAGTTTTTATATTTTACGAGTTTTTACGTGAATGTAGGAAATTTATCATTTAAGGATCGTACAAAATGAAAGGATTGAGATATCTTTATCCCATACCGCAATCGCTGATAGAATAATATCTGATACACAGTACAACCATATATGAGGCAATAGAATTCATGTTTTTTCGGATATAGTAAATTGGACTGGGAATCCCCTATTAGATTATTTGAAATAAATTAAATTAGACGCTTATAAATTACACAAGTAAATCAATAAAATATTTTATCCTTTAAAAATAATAAAACACATTTTTTTCTGAGTGTAATTAGGGCGAACTTTGAAAAATTTATATAAGTCAATTATCGTTCTTTTCAATATATTTGCAAATTTCCAACTTGCTATCAAGTATTTATATAAAATTATACACACAGGCATAATTAAAAAAAATTAATAACGTTAATTTGAAAAAAAAAATTAAACAATCAAATGCAGGTTTAAGTATCATTATGATTATAAACTTAATCATTAAATTGTGGATATAAAATGAAATAAAATAAAATATATTTTAATAAAATAGCTCGAAAATATTAAGTGAAATAATAAAATTTTAATGAAACTAGTAAACACGGAAAAGCATAGATTCTGTGCATGGTCAAAATAGAGTGTTAAACATCTTCAACAGCGCTATAGTATACAGCTACCCATATATCCCTTGAATGATGAATTGTTTGGTATTTGAAGCGGTTCAATAAATATTCGTTTATTATTTTTCTAAAGTTTGTAATATTTTGACATACAACTTCATATATTGTGTAGAAAAATGAAACTTATAGATCAAGTGGTCCGGAGCTTTAAAGTTGCAAAAGTCTTTCGAGAAAATACTGATAAGATCAACAGTATAGATTTTTCCCCAAGTGGGGAAACTTTGATATCTTGCAGTGAAGATGATCAAATCGTGATTTACGATTGTGAAAAAGGAACTCAGATGATGACAGTTAATAGCAAAAAATATGGTGTAGACCTCATTCATTTTACCCATGCTAAGAACACAGCTATCCACAGTTCGACCAAAGTAGATGATACAATTAGGTATTTGTCACTACATGATAACAAATACATAAGATATTTTCAGGGTCACACAAAGAAAGTAGTGACATTATGCCTGTCTCCAGTTGAAGATACATTCCTTTCAGGTTCCCTGGATAAAACTTTACGTTTGTGGGATTTGAGATCTCCAAACTGCCAAGGTCTTATGCATTTATCTGGCAGACCTGTAGCTGCATATGACCCGGAGGGGTTGATATTCGCGGCAGGTGTCAACTCCGAAAGTATAAAATTATACGATTTGAGATCGTTTGACAAAGGACCCTTTGTGACTTTTAAGTTGAATCAGGAGAAGGAATGTGACTGGACTGGTTTAAAATTTTCTCGTGACGGGAAAACTATGTTAATAAGTACAAACGGGTCGATAATACGTCTCGTCGACGCTTTCCATGGCACACCTCTACAGACATTTACCGGACACTTGAACAACAAGGGCATTCCAATTGAGGCTTCATTCAGTCCTGATTCACAGTTCATATTTAGCGGTTCGACAGACGGACGCGTCCACGTATGGAACGCTGATACAGGCTATAAGGTGTGTGTGCTGAACGGTGACCATCCAGCTCCTATCCAGTGTGTTCAGTTCAATCCTAAGTTTATGATGCTCGCTTCTGCATGCACAAATATGGCATTCTGGCTGCCGACTATTGAAGATGTCTGAATACAACTATGTGTAAATTGGAAATACTTAAGACTACAGTGTGAACATCCAAGTTCTCTATGTACATACATTGTTTTTTTTCAATGTTTTATTAGGTATATGAGCATCTTAAATGCTCGTCTGTGATGGAACTGTATACTTACATGAATGTACAAGAAATGTTATTTGGTATAGGAGTTGTGTACGAGGAGTTATTTCGAAATTAATAATGGTACTGTGTAAATATATTCCCAACTAGTGTAGTAGTTGAACTTTGTAATTAAGATATACAATAAAAATATTATATTTATGAACTCTTATCAATACATACATACTTTTAATATGTTTGCAGTCTGTTGTTTGTATTGAACACTCTTAACAGATCTTCTATTTGCATTTTAACTTAAAGTATTCAAATTAAAAATTAGTAACTATGGTTTGTGTCTTTATTTCAAGCAATTGTTTATTTGCAAAACTATCAATCAATAGACAGTTCTTCAAACAAGAAATGGTTAGTATATATTTGGTATGAAAATTTACAAGAAATAATAAATCTAGGTTTTTGAAAATTATTTGTGTAAATATCTATTTTGCCTAAATAGAGAATGTGATATTATTTTTTTATTTCATACAAGTGGAGTTTTTGGTGGGAACATTTTCTTCAGCTGTTTTTTCATTTGAACTACAATAAAAATAATAAACACCTAATAACTTATAGAAATAATGGATTAGGCACAAGCAGAAATTATATAGAGACAGAAGAAAAATCCTTTATTGTCTTGGCATTAACAGTTAAAGATTTAAGTAGAGTCTTAGCAAAAGACAGTTTCGTGTTATTGATTATAACAAGAAACATAACTGGTTAAATTTATGACAAGTAATTAAATGTAATTTTCGGAATTTAGTTGAAACACCATTTAGTTTAGTATTCACTAAAACAGAATGGTAATAGGGAAAAATAATAAAAAAAGGATTTCCTATGAGTTCACTTAATGAATATCATCATAGCCAGAGTATCTATCATTGGTAACAAAAAATATATTAAAAATGTCAATGGTAATCATGTTATACTTTGAATTTATTGTTCATATCTATATATTTTTGTTAACAATTTGCTTATTTTTAGGATATACCTTAAAAGAAAAAATGTAACTCTTATAAGGTCGCCCCACTTTTGTAAATTAAATTCTTTTTTCTCAGAAACTGTTTTTTGTAGAAACTTGAAAATTGGCACTACGATAAAGTAATTTAACCCGAACCCACATATATATCATTAGTTAATGCTTGGAAATTTCGGATGGGGCAAATACAGGAGATACTCAAATTTTTTTTTTATTTTATGTATTAACTGGAAAATCATCTGAAAGTGCAAGTTATAATAGGATTCCAAAATTAAAATTTTTTCAATTCCACTTTTTCAGAACATTATCTAGAAGAGTTCAAGAGGTACTGTTGAAAATATCCGCAACAAATATCTTTCCTCTATTTTTGAAACTGCTAAAGTCAAAATTATGAAAAAACCAAGTATCACTAGAGTTTTATTGAAAATCAAGGGAATGATTTTAAATAAAGAAAAATATACTAGGCCAGGAATTCCCAATCTTTTCTGTGTTGAGCCTCCCTAGATTATAGAAAATATATTCTGCCCCCTTTCATTTTTTTTCATGGTTATAATAAAAAAAAGACTTCATTTTCACGACATTTATTTTTCAGTTACAAGCATAATCAAATAAATTCAAAATTTAATAATAAAATTGTATTATTGCGATGTTTGCACCTGCACAATCTGGATCAGTTGATCGATTTCAGGTTGTGTTTGTACTAGAAGATTGCCAAGCCGCTATCAATGGTAAGATGAATTCGCTACTTAGTTTTGTTTTGAACTAATTCTTAAAGGCCTGCCTCAAATAAATAAGAGGAGGAAAACGGCACAAATATTCACAAAGCAAGAGAGGCTACTTTTGGATTAAGTAAGAAAAGTTCATCCAAAACATCTTTAATGTTAAGGAGTGTAAGTCATCTTTCTTGGTGGAATATTCGTGAATTTGTGAAATGAATAAATGAACAGTGGTATAGTACGTGTGCTCGTGGTTGTTTTCAGCGCGTGCCGTAGCTGACTGATCTGATTGTTAGATATGCACTCGGGCACGGTGGCAAAGTGGATGTTCAGACTTGTCAAAACTTGAACAACGACCAAATGAATTAATGAATGGATTTAAGATTTCAAATGAATTTTTCTTTAAGAGTGTCTAAACACGTTGGGCACCCCATATAATCTCTTTACGTCCCCCCAGGGAGGTGAGCTCCACTGGTTGGGAAGTCCTGTACCAAGTGATGCATTTACAGGATGAAAAATAATATCAAAGTTTGTAAAAAATTTAATAAAAATACTATATTTGTTTAGATTTGTGTATGCCTAAGTGTGTACAGAACTCTAGTAGCGTTGGCTTTACTTGCACGTAACAGGACTTTTTTTTTAAATAAACAAAGCTCTTTGATAATAGAATTATAATGTATATCCTGTATTGGGTATGCTCATAAAGTAGGCAATCAATTTAAAAAAGTATTTTTAAGATTAATTGAACTAATTTTAAAAGAACTTGAACTTAAGATTTTATTAACAATTGGTGTCATGAAACACTTACTCGCCGTTTCTTGAAAAATAAAACAAAATATAGGCATTGTCATTTGAAATTTTTTGCAAATTAACCTTTGCTATTTATGTGATATGGCATAGTTCTAGATGTTTTTCTATCTTAATAGAATGTCGAAGATTTGAATGAAAAATTTTAAAAGTGCGCAACTTTTATTAACTCTGTGTACCCGGAAACTACCTAAACAAACTGATGGCAACAATTCTAACTAATGGTTCCTTATGTTGGCTGTACACACTATTTATTTCAGTTGTACTGAAGATACCTGCGATGACGTAGGAACTGCTGCTGCTGTTTGTCTTCGTGCTGTTAGCTATAATAACTTTTTACACATTTACCATAAAAAAAAATTACTCAGCTATGGCGAAAAAGGGAGGTGGATGATTACTATGCACTGCAATAGAAACAGGTAAATACTTTAAAATTTAACAGCAAACTACGGTCAGTTAACCCTAGAAAGATCCCTCATGTGGTCACGAGAGCCGAGAGCGCGAGACAAGACGAGAAGTACCATGTACACACTCACTCTCGGCCTGTCTCGGCGGTAGTGTACAGTGGGCATTATACTTCTACATATTGAAGGGTAGATCCTCTATTTGGGAATTAAAAATTATTGAAGTAATATTTCAAATCACCCCAGAATACGTAACACATAAGTTAGGTCAGCGATGAAGTATTGCTCTGATATTTGTAACATTACTCTCCAAACACCAGCTATGTGCATCTACAACTCTTGAGACTATCAGTCAAGATTTCCCCATTAAATTTTATGTTCGAGTGACGTGAGCAATAAAGAAAGTATAGTAAATCTTCAAAAATTCAAACTCGAGTCTTTAATGAAAATTAATTTCATTGTGTGATTTTAAAAATTGAATGTCTAATTCAGTATTTCAAACTTCAAATCTCATAAATGTAAGTTGATAAGAGAACACAAGTATAAAATACTTCTTAATTAAGTAAAGAGGATCTCGAAAGGATGTAGAAATATGCGTGTACCTGTGCAGCCAACCATTTCTACACACAGCTATGCAATTCCATTATAACATTACTGGATGTGTTACATTAACCAATATAATCTCTCCTTTATTACAAGTTATCACAAATTGTATTAAAAACCTTAATTTTAATTACCTTAACACAAATATTTACATTTTATTTTTAGACATTAACAAAGTAACGAGGGCTATCTGCCTCCCTAAAATCGGTAAAACCCCACGAATGAACTTGATAACAACGAAAAGGGTTTATGCCAACTTTTTCTCCACTATTGGACACCTAATTGCTGTTCCGTCCCATCATGACATCTGGGGAGGAAAACAACTCCCGGACAACTGGAATAAAGGGCTCCTGATTACGGTGCCACAAAAGGGGAACCTTAGCAAGTGTGACTTCTGTAGAGAGCTTCTTTATAGAGAGCAAATTGGTTTCCATCCAAACCGTTCATGTAAAGATCAAATAAACACCCTTCGGTTCATCCTCAAGCACGCATCAAAGTGGCTATATGCCACTTACTTACCTTTCCTGAGTTTCAAAAAAGTTTTTGTTTTGATGATTAGTATCGTGTATTCAGCTAAATTGGTGTCCCGCAGAACATCATAATTATATTAAAAGGTGTACATTAAAAGAAATATCTACAATAAATATTTTTGTAAGGTCACACACAACAACCGTATCGCCTTAATACAACTTGCACTGACACATGCATGGCTTAATCTTTGAGACAAGCATATAACTACTGGCTGGATCAATCAGGGAACCATCTCATGTGTATTTGATTTCTTGCATTGTTATCTAGATTTTTCCATGATTATTTTTTAAAAATATGTGTAAATTATAGAAACAACGGATATTACAACATGATGGCGTGTCTACAAATGTGTAATGTTATAGGCAATTTAATATATCTTTGTTGTATACGTTTGATAACATAAAACACAAGTATAACAGTGATTAATAGAGTAAATTGTTTGAACGTGAATGGATTCCAAACAGAACAGATTAAATAAAAGCATTGCCTATTTTCCAAAACCTTAATATAAAATTTACATCAAAGGAATTATTAGTTTCTTTTTTATAAAGTGAAAATCGTCATGTCAAGACTTAACAAATTCCAAATAAATGTAAACACATTTATGTAATTACGAGTTATTTTTATCTTAGTTCTATTTGTAAATGGTATGCAGTAAAATGTGTAGCTGATCAGCCAAGCCGCTTAATATTGCATATGTGTCGCCACTAGTGGGCTTCGTCCTCACTTCGTTTATACTTCGTCCACATTTTTTTGTGTCCACACTAACATGATCATGATACGCGTCGGTACTATGGAGACGGAGATACGATATGGCAAAATGATACAAATGTGGACGAAGCTTAACCCCTTATTTGGCATCTTGAAAAGAAAATGAGACATGAAAAAAATTATTATTTATTGTAATCCTTTTCTTTTGTGTTCAGGTAACTAATTTAACCAGTGTAAATAAATTCAATTAACATTTGATTAGTTACATCTTATTGAGGTATACTTTTTAGAATGAAATTATCCTTAGATTTGTTTGTTAATAAATGAAATGTTTCAGTAGCAGGTCATTTCATCTTCTTTACCTAAACATTTTTCTGGTTTAGAACTATATAAAGGTTGTATTGCATTTAAAATAAATATGTCCAAATATAAAAATAATAAAAAAATAAATTTTAATGAAATTTGTAATGCGAACAGTTCATAATACTTTACGTATGAATATTTCTGTTGAATTGTATTGCCACAGTATAACATTATTGGTCTCTTCTATACCTACATTGTCCCCATTTTTATTAATGGTTTTACACAACTGTATTTGCGAGGAATATAATGTCTACCTTTGAAAACTAAAATGATTAATCAACATAAAAAAAGCAACATTTGTATAAAAGTTGTAATTATAAAAAATTAGGGAATTTTTTCTTATTATGCATGAACACTATACTATAATATGATCTAGAACCTTTCCAGTTTGTAATATCATGTGTGTTTTGAATATTAAAACATACCCACATACACCATATGGTGGGAAAAGACTTCAGACTTTCAACATATTTATTGACTTCATAAAATTTCAATCAATAAAATATTCTGACAACATTTTGGTAGTATGTTTCCATAAAAGGATTCACCAAGTGAACACTCAGCAATTTCCTAAGTACAGGCAACACAGTTCTTGCAGTTACTTTTATCGATTCCTGCTAAAAATACTCCTCGATTCTATCTATACAAATTAATATCATTTTTAGTGTGTATATTTTAAGTACGAACTAACAGGAAATATAAAGAACTAATTAATTTTTTTATCCTTTAGAGTGGTGAATATAATCTTATTTTTTTTAAAGCATAACCTTAAAATTATATCCTTAATTTTATTTTCGAAATTATTTTTTCTTTGTGAATGTTTTCAAAATAACTTTTGCTGCAAAAAATAAAAAATTAATTGATAAATTTATCGATAAACCAAATAAAAAGAAGAATTTCTTAAAAGAATATCCAGAGAGCTACATCTTATTGAGATCCAGAGAACTACAGCTTTCTTGTTCAAGCATTACTTCGAGCTGAGTTTTTGCAATAAATAAATGAGATCTACATAGAGCGCTATAAAAAGAAGTATAATTTTCTAATGAAAACAAAGAAGCTAGCTAGCTTCTAAATATTATTTTGACATCCAACCAACCAAAAATATAGCATTTCAACGATTAAAAATGACATGTCTTTGTAGGATATGAAGTTACAAATTGTTGGAGAAGTTGAATATCAACAGAGATAAAGAATTTTGATAAAAGGATTCGACAAGTGAACACTCAGCAATTATATCCTAACTAATGTAAAACTTAATTGTTTATTATTATTATGACGCCACGCGAAATGGCCTATTTTAATTTCAAAAGTTTTTAGTCGATAATATAATGACATTCTCTTATAAAACTACTGAAGGCAGGGTCATCCTTCAGTTTAGTCCAGTTTTTCGCCAACTACTTTCAACCTTGGAAGTAGTTTGTCCAGTATGGATTTGGTTTGGAAGTTTTCGATTAAACTATTACTTTACTGTCTCTGGCGTGAACTAGGATATTGTATAGTTTAGGTCCTTCAATAATAAATGACCTACTTAATTTCTTTTAATAATAAAGAATCTGCCATTTGAAGTGAAAATTGCAAAATGCCTGCTTTTCGACAAAGATTTGAAGTTTCTAGGTATAATAAGTAATTGTGGTGATTGCGAGATGTTTGAGAGTGACGTCAACTGAGTTTTACAATGAAGTCTGAAAAACAAACATCTCTTTAATACAAGTGCACAGCGATGATCTATTCTCTTGACCATGCCCCGATTATGTAAGTGTATGAATGAGTTCTGATCTAATGCATTCCCAATGTTTGGGAGCTGAGTGTAGTTATGGACAGCTGCCTCTCATTTCACAATCATATTATTGATATTTGTAAGTCAATAATTAGTATATTTGGATTTGTCATGCAGCACGCCAAGAAATTCCATTATAATAAGGGTTTATGTACTACTTCCATTTGCAGCAAGTGGAAACAAATTAAGATATTTGTTCTCCGTATGAGATAACTTATATACTCCATATGATGTAACTTATATGTTGGGGAAAATAAAGAAAATATGTATTTGATTCTTTTTATTTTAAAAACTATGGTTACTATCCTCAGATGTACCCCTCGCTTTTCATTTTGAGCATGGTTGGATTTAATTTATTTATTAAAAACGTTTACAGTACATTTACAGTTACTAGTTAGTATTTATTAAAAATGTTAACAGTGTCAGTTATACTGACAACACCGTGGGTTGGGGTTAGTTTAGTTTTTATATCATACTGTTAATGCGTTTGGGTACAAAGATCTCTATTATTTCATATACCGCATATACCTACCACTACCTTTTTTCAATGCCTTATTATCTACGCATTTAATTTACTGAACACAGTATAAGAGGCATTGCTCTTTTGACTTGTTCCCTATTTTGCCAAAACAAATTTTTACCTCCACAATTTTACTTCATTGTACAATATCAACAGTCTAACATTGCAAGTGTTACTAGTCTAGTGAAAAATGTTAATTGTGATATAATGAAAATTTTTCAAGTGACAGATTAAGGTGATTAGAACAGCAACATGTTTTTGATAATCGGAAATATTGCTCACTCATACAAAATGCATTTTTTCTTAGTGTTGAACGGGAAAATGTTTTTTGTAATAATAGATCGGTAAGTATGAAATGATGTGTTATTTCAACTTTAGTTACATCGTCAACTTTTATGCAAAAATAGATTATCTGTAAATTATATTTACTTTTCAATTCATTGAAATATATTTTCCATGAAACAGGAAAATAAGCATTTTTCTTTCTGACATTATTTCATACCAAATAACTTTAAAGTTTTATTTGAGAGGTTTATTTTTCTACTGACAAGTCATAAGTTACATAAGCTAAAAAAATGCATCATATCAAGAATGGAATATCTTTTTGTTTTAAAATGCATTTACTATCACAAAAAGCCACTTTTTAGTCATACAAAAATAAATAATATTGTGAATTTTAAAGACTTATGTGGTTACGAGGTTATCTTAGATGTTGATATATTCAGAATGTGTTTGATTTTTTCTATTTATGAGGAATTATTGGGCATAAAAAAAAAAGAAATTAAAAATGTGCTTCACAAGCAAACTGAGAATAATTTCAAAATCGTGTAGAGTAGGGAAAATGTATTACAAAAATGCTATAAATTTTATGAAATAGTATATTGACCATATAACATTTTTAATTTGCTGAAACTATCAAGTCAATTTGAAAACATATTTCAGTTTTTACTTATTCTAATAAGAAAGTGGAACAATCTAAAATTATATTGTTTCTGCTTGACAAAACCTTATAAATATTCACAATTTCGATCTCAATTTTAACGGTTTACAAATTTAATTTTTTAAATATTTATCGAAAATGTACAATTATGTTTCCATTTAAATAACTGCAACAACAAAAAAAATTCTTTGAATATTAACAATGTCAACATTATAAATATAGAACACTTCAACATTAGAGAAACGTAATTCGAGATGATATACTTTTTTTGATATGTTTACTTATATCTAAATTGTGTTTCTTTATAAACATTTTTAACACTAAATTCTGTGAATGTTTTGCAGTCTCGAGACATATCTTTTCTTAAATTAAACAAAAAACGTCCATACATTAAATCATATAACAGCAGGCATCCACCTGAATAAGTGTTTTGAAATTTGTTGAAATTGAATTAATCACCATGTAAGCACTGAAGTAATTTACGCCATTAATGCGTTTAACTATTTCGAATGGCACATGATGAATGATTTGTTTTTCACTCAGGATTTTACTTTCTTTTCATCCCTGACTTCAATAGAATAATACTCCAAATCTTCTTCAGATATTTCTTTAGGTGCACCAGATAGAGGATCTCGCCCTTCACTCGACTTTGGAAAGGCAATAACGTCTCTTATTGTCTCTGCATTACAAGCTAAGGCAATGAGTCGGTCAATTCCTGAAAAAAATTTTTAAATTTATAGTTACAATTTTAATGAATGAAGTATTATATCTGTCAAAAATATACAGGGTGCAAAACAAAATGACAAGGCTGTGGAATTTTCTTCGATGACATGAAGAGAACAGAGGAAACTGTTTAGCGAAATTCGTAGCAGTTCCAGAGTTATTCAAGTTCAAAATTGAAATTTTTTGTTAAATTATTGTCATATTTTTCATTATTACATCATAAAATATTGTTCAATAACTCATCATTTTTCAATAAAAAATCTAAACTTGTTTTATAAAAGCAAAAACATTTCAAGGTTTAAAACGAAACCTATGTTTTTGTCTATTTCATACATCAGTTAACAATTATGTAATTAACTCTCAAGCGAACAACAAATTTTTTTAATTTTTCTAACGTAACATAATTTTTTCGTTATGCGGAATTTAAAAAAACAGTTTTTACTCTTTCTCTTCATTTACTTAACACCTGTATATAAATTCTTTTTTATTTTTTAAGATAATGAAAATAATCTAGAAACTAGTTCTATAATAACTATAGAAACTAGTTAAATAATCTAGTTAAGTAATATTAAGACAATATTCCAAAATATTCAAGGAACATACATTTATATTATGTAAGCAATGTGAGCCTAATTAAAAACTATATTTTCATAAATTTTCATGACGCTTTTCTCTTGCTCTTTTTTTTTTTAACTGCCTTCTCCGTTCGTCTTTTAGATATCATTTAAATTTCTTATATATTGTTTAATCCATCCATATAGATGCTTTGACTCCCAAACGCAATTTTCTCCATATGCTTGCGGAATATGCAACAGCAAAAGGGGCAGAGTCGATTAATTAGTAAAATCAATTTACTGAATATTATGATTTCAAATTCAATAAAGAATTAGGGGTAATATTTAGATATGCAATAGTAATTTTTTATTAATGATAACTTTTGCTAAAATTGTAATACTTGAAGAAAAAATTGTAATAAAATGTATTAGTTGCACATCCAGGATGTTGTTGAAATTATATATTAGGGCAACTTCTATGGGATTGGGGCACAAAATAAGATGATCATCATCAATACAATATTTCAATGTTACTGCAAGGTTTAAGAGTCACACAGTGCATATAGTCCGAGCGCTGCGATTTACTACTCAACATATGGAACACCTTAGTCCATCTTGAAAAGTGTGTATTATATAGCAAAAAAATTATTAATATTGGTAATTTAGTGTTTTTCAAAGTTTCTTTAAGTAGAAGTTCTGTCGTTGACAATGCTATACAGCATACCCGTTTGTCAGAGACCTCTAATCTGCAAACGTAATAAGCTAGTGACTTCAAATTTACACATAATTAGTGCTTTGACCAAAAACCAATCAGAGTATTTAATAATATGTAGAGTAGTTTCTTAAAGTTTAATTAAATTTTTTTTTGTTTGGCCTTGTGGGGTGTTAACGAAACTCTTTAAGCAGAGATCTAATACATTGTTACTTTTTTTGTAAATCAAAAATGCTTTATTATTAAAATGTTGCAGATTGGTAAATGGAAAAAGGTTGACTTTGGACTCCTTATTTATGAGTTATTCCTCAAAAAACAACAATAGCTAGGAAGCTGGAATTTATCTCTAATATTACCCAAATCCTGCATTGAACAAGAAATACTAATTATTGTGTACACAAAATAGGTTATAAATTATGAACAAATGAACAAGTAAAACATTTTTTTAACCTATGAAAGACAGTATGTCTTAGACAATATATTTATGTAATGAAAAATGATATACAAAATTTGGAAAAACGTTTAATAAAACACTATGTCCTTTCAAATGTTCCAATTTTTATACATACTTAAGTACAGCAGTCTCTTGTGAATAACTCTACTCGTACGCCATAGATTTTTATACTAGTTATTTAGAGTTTTTTTCTTACGACGAGGCTTATACCTTCATTTCATCAAGCATCTCTGCATTTCCCTTTCACTTTCACATTTCTTTTGCACTATCACTCGTACTATTTTAATAATAGCCTTCATTTTATATATTCTCAACTGGTATTTCATCTTATTATATTCATACTGATTCAAACAATGAATGAAATATATAGATTAGGTTTTTTCAATAAGATTTCCCAGTAACGGTCTCTGTACGTTCAATGTTTCTTAAGAAGATCTATGATAGAGTTGTGAGAATAGAATTATATAAAGTAGTGTGGCCCACAGCTTCACTCGCAAAATTTGGAATAAGAAAAGGTCTTAGATTTTTCCGTTCCTCTCATATATTACTCTTGGGTATAAACTATTATCGTACCAAATATCATCAAAATCCACCCTGTAGATTTCTTTCCATTGACAACCAAATTAACATTCACATACAAAAATTTCTAAAAACAGGTTTTCTAGCTTCTATTATCATTCTTTATGTTAACTCGTTTTAAAATATTTTCCATATACGGAATCTTACAATTTTATTAATGGTATAGATTATCAATGTATACATCGGGACGTTTAGTTTAGAAAAATTATTTTATGATAATAAAATTTGTACTAGAATTGATGATGAATTAAATGATGGATTTGATTTAAATATCCCAAGTATGACTTTGCTAATTAACATACAAATCTATATATATATACATACATATTATATATATATATATATATATACATATATATATATACATATATATAAATATATATATACATATATATATATACATATATATATATATACATATATAAATATTTATTTATACAGGGCATATATAAAATATGCATGGACTAAATTAATCAATGTCTTTAGATGGAATTATAGGAAGCATAAAAATAGAAGAGCATGTACGAAAGCTTATACGTATGAGGCGAAGGCTGTCTGGATAGAGGAGTATTGCATTCTATTATCACTGATTACCCTCCCTAGATAGGAGATGTTGTGAACGTATAGATAGAACAAAATGTTTGAAAAAATTTACCTAAAGCAATACCAGCATGTGGCGGACAACCACTTTTGAGTGCTCGCAGTAGATGTTCAAGTGAACTCGGCTCAATATCCAGCATGGTGAGAAGTTGCTCCTGCAGCCGTGGATTGTGTGCTCGTACTGAGCCTCCACCAAGCTCGTTACCCGCCAACACCAAGTCATAAGAAAGGGCTCTTACCTGATTGATTTTGAAAATTTAAAAGTGGAAACTTAACAAATAGTTTTATTACTGAAATAACAGAATTTCAAAAAACATAGATCTATACTATCAATTATTTTTAGATAAATATCTTACATTTATGAAATCTATGTAATATAAAGCTACTTTTAATAGCCATGTTGCAGCCATTCTTATAAAGATTACATTTTTATTTTGACGTGAACATCCATCATAAAAGTCTAATTGTTGTACAGGCCTTTTAAATGTTTCAATTTGTTAAAAGTGATTCTTCGTTATTTCGTTGTTTTAACTAAATTGTTCAATTCATTAAACACAACGAAAGCTACCCTTTATTATAGGGTTTTCCCTTTTGTTCTCAGTCCATGTATAAATTGAAACATTATCAGGATTTAAATTATCAATTAATACACCTTTTGCAACCATAACATTATAACGTTACAGCTGTCTCGAGTTGCAGACAGATTACTCACTAACTTTAGGCAGCATTAAATACGTCCGAGTCATAAAAAATCATCGTTTATAAATGACTAAAAACAGTTTATCTTTTTCTTGTACAACATCTTTGTTAACTTTAGATTCTTAACATGTTTTTCATCAGTTATCTTTTGCAATCTGATATTTGTTTTTCAACTTGAGGTAGGTTTTGCATTCCTCAGTAGCGTGTGGGAATGAAGCATTGCATTTAGTATTAAATATAAATCCAAAGCAAGATTCTTAGATTTTTTTAATTGGTTCATCCCTTTGTGAACTTGCTTTTATGACATACTGATAAAGAAAAGTATCTTGGAGTTGACTGGTTTGAAATTCATAAAAACAAATTTTTTTCAGATTGAGGGTGATATCAAAAGATTACATCAATATCAAAAGATTACATCAGTCTCCATCTAGAGCCACATAATGATATTAGAGGGTTACCTTAGCCGAATACCAGAGAGGTTAAAACAAAGAGGTTAATATACACAATTTTTGAATTTAAAAGTCAAAACTTCATATAAAAAAAGAGTAGGACCATTACTTATATTCACTGCTTACACTGATTTCATTTTCCGCATGAAATTAGTTTACTTTTTCTCGAAGATTCAAGAATTTCTACTGATTTGTTCTTGATAGTGTTTAGTTGTTTATGTTAAAAGCGATATAATGTTTATTGTCTATGAAATTAAATTCTATTTGAAATTAATATTAAAGCTTAAAATGAATGGAAGTTTATAAGAATTATGACTAAAAATAAAAAGGTTCACCAAAAGTAAGGTTAGGATGAATATGAGAATGTCGTTTCTGATTGGCTGAAATAGATAGGTCTATATCGTAAATAACTTTTAGAGATACATCCAATTTTGTAAAAAACTTGTATTATAAAATAAGTTTTTATATTATTTCTGGCCTGTTCTGCAATCAAGTCGTCATACCCTTGACTCCTGTGTACCAAGGAAAAACGATCCTAGCAGATCCAATTTGTGGATTAAAAGAGGATGGATTCGTGGATTACGGAGAAGTCTGAATTTGTAACTAAGCTTCTTATAATTATTTATAATGAACTACTTCAACAAATTATATCAGATCTTATTGAATTTTACAGTAACCGAATCTTTACTAAATAAAAAAATTTTGACTGAGTTTTAATGATGGGATAAAAATGCTCCTGATCTTCATATATCCTTTCTTGAAGTTATACATCTTTTGGCGCGTTATGAAAAAATGATGAGAGTGAAATTTTAAGATTCGTCACACAAAAGTTACAGTATGAAGTTGCAGCGGTTGCAGTCTCGAAACAAAAGCTATTGGCACCATCGTCGCCTCTGTTCACTGTTTTCATATTCATAGTATTTATCCACATGTTTCTAGTGTCTACATTCACACACGTGTTTTAGTTCCATATAAGTGCGATTTATATATGTGCTGATAAATTATATTCAGTAGTGATTTAAATTCAATATTTTGATTAATATATTTACTATTTGTAAATATTAGTGAAAAAATTGTGTTTATAGACTTTCAAGTGCTCCAATATAATTGAGGTTATCTATCCGTATGTATTATTTAATGATGCCAAAGAAGTATAACTTCTCACACGCGTACATAAGTACACGTACCGTTTTTTTTTAATTATACCTTTAAATAAATGATGTTATTTTACACTTTCAAAATGAACAGCTATTTGTAAAATTTCATTAAAACAGATTTGTAGAACATTGCTACAAATAAAGACAGTGAAATTTTAAGAATTGCACGTCGTTAGCAAACCCTAGAAATAAAAAGAAAACTGCCATGGTTCAACAACAATTTCATAATAATTACCTTAAACGGATCAGTCTCTAATAAGTGAATATCTTCAGGGTTGGGTGCCGTGAAGGGATGATGACAAGTCTCTAGCGTGCCATCTTCTCCCCTTGTAAAGAGAGGGAAGTCAACCACCCAGAATGGTGTGCCTTTCAACTCTTTATCTTTAACTAGAGAACCATTTTTCTCAAATTCTGCCGCTACTAGGGTCCTTATTT
Source organism: Druceiella hillmani (assembly GCA_039881145.1). Lineage (NCBI taxonomy): Eukaryota > Metazoa > Arthropoda > Insecta > Lepidoptera > Hepialidae > Druceiella > Druceiella hillmani. The sequence goes on along the minus strand of JAYKKI010000008.1, from coordinate 12,578,258 downwards.
CGCCGAGCAATAGACACTTTAAAAAAATTAAAGTATTTTTAATGTTACGTTTTCGTTTCTAACAAATAAAATGTATGGTAATTTATAGCATTACATATCCTTGCTCATGGATATATATATTTTAGGTTAAAGCTTATCCACACAATATATATAATTTCCAGTTTATTGAAGCCCGGTTAAAAAAAGAGAGGATAAAAAAAATGGGTGTTTTTTGGAATCATGGTTTACATTAAATTCATCAATAATTTCTTATTTTATTTTATAACAATATATTTGTAGACATGTTAAGTAGTGGGCGTGTGTAAAAATCTGTGAGCAGAAAATTTAGAGTTGGTAATTCTTGTCTGAAACCCAAAAAAGTAAAGTTAGGTTTTTCACTTTAAAGAGAGTTATTATTATATATATAGTAATAATTAATAATTAATTTTTGTAATACTCCAGATAATTTGACAATCATTTTTGTGTTTTTATCCTAAAGTCAAGCCAGTAAATACCAAAAAAAAATTAATAAGGAAATTATAGTTAATACAGTTTAAAAGCATTTAGCTATAGACATACAGTAGCTGTAACCTAGCTATATTAACATATGAACTGAGAATAAGAGAGCATGTAATTAAATATTCCTCTGGGTAGATGCTTATTTTCTGTTTTACAATCCTTCATAAGTTGACAGTTACATTGAAAAGACAAACCGAATTGAAATCTATTCATTGATAAATTACAATATCCACTATTTCAAATGGGCATAAAACAATAGGTCTTTTAAATCTGTGCTTAAAGAGAATATATGTTTTTAAAGACTGGTTTAGGTTAATATCATATGATAATATACGAACGGAGCAAATAATGGTCCAAGTTTTGTGTAACCGTTATTATCTGATGAATTTAGTTATAGATCCACAACACCATGCCACATCATTTGACAAGAAAAAATCTATACATGTATATAACTTCACTTCATTTTGCCTTTCACCTTACCTTTAAAGTTTCACTTCCGAGCATTAAATTTTCTTTTTTATCACCTAATTTTACGATTTGTAGAAATTAATATATATTTGGAATTATTTTGTGATCGAAACATTTTCTGTTTTTTTCTTAATTATCTATTCAAAATATAAATTAAACTTACACAATAATCATTTCGACCATAAGCCATCAAGACAGTGTCATTAGGAGACAATTGCAACTGTTCTACAATTTCTGCCACCAGGTCTTCACCAAATACTTTCTGATATGATGGGATAGTGTTCTTATTTGTCATTTCATCAATATAGTACTTGACTGTTTCATACTTCTTTGATATTTCTTTAACAGAATTTTTTAATTTAGTTGTCAATTTTCCGCCACCACTTCTGAAGATTAAAGCATATGCCCCAAATGGAAGATCCGAATCAACAGTTCCATGATTATGCCTATTTAATATATCGGTTACATTTTCCAACTGCAAAGAGAGATTTTTGCATTTTCATTATTAAAAAAATATGTTTAAAGTTATATTATACTTTGAATACATGCCTATAAATAAGTTTTTTAAAACACTTTTGCAGGCAACGAAAAATCCTTATAGACTACAGTTTCACATGGGTAATCTCTTCCGGTTAACCCTTTCACTGCCAATTCCGCACATGTGCGGGGTGAGGAACAAGGGGTGGCAAGCCCTGCACGTGTGCGAACTGAAGTAATTTTGTTTTTATGACTCGTTAGCCGCTGATGCAATGCTTAACATAATGTTTATTAATTTGGTAACGAAAAAGTTAATAATAATACCAAAGTTATTGTAAATAATAAGTAATCGTCAAGTTATAATTGTACATAAAACATAAGTGGATACAAACATCTTGTAAATATTAAAAGATTTGTACGTTTTTATTGAAAGAAAGTAAGTGAATAGTTAATCCATATTAATATTACAAAAGTGAAAGTTTTTTGTCTGTTTGTTACATGCATTATGAAATCAATAAGTGACCATTGTTCCATTTACCGCAGACAGTTTATATTAGACAAACATGCAATTTACAAATGTCGGTGAAGCGATTTCAATAATATATTTATTCTGTATTATAATCATTCATAAGTTGATAGTTTCATTGATAAGGCAAGTTGAAACCTATTTATTGGTAAATTACAATATCCACTACTATTCCGTCGCAACAACATAGTAAAATGAAACAATATGGTACTACATTTATCTAATATTGCTCAAAAAATATTACAATGTGTCTTCTATTATAGAAATATTTCGTTTTTGTTGTTCGTAAACTGACGCTTATGAGCTTCAACTTTGAGCCCGATATCGTGCACTTGCACCATTTACATAGGTTTGTATTCGGAGCAGACAATGAGCCCTAGGGCAGATGATGTGTTAATCATGTTTTTTTCTAGATATTCGAAGACAATATCGTTTGTATATATTCCTTATTTTCCTAGTTGAACTTAATAAATGTGCAAAGCAAATGTATTTTGTGATTCGCTACACACCATATGCTACAAGTATAAACTCGATAGCGACAGTAAGAATGCTGCACTAACAAAACTATTACTAACAAAATGCATTCTGCGATTAATTTTAACCGTTTTAGTGCCATGCTTTTTTATTCATATATAGCCTTGTCATTTACCCTTGTCTCGAAAAAAAACTGTATCTCTTCCAAAAATTATACAATTTTAATAATTTTTTCCGTGTTTTCTTAATAAAAACTTGTACAAGGATAATAAAATACAAAGAAAATTATGGAAATATATATTGTGAACAAAAATTATAACAAAACTGAAATCAAGGTCACATCGTATTTTCGCAGTCCGGTACATCCTCCGTATCAGCAAAATAATTGTTATCGTCACTATTACCACTATCACTCAAAATTTGCATTATGCCAAATTGTGAGCGCACCGTAATTTATCTCCATTCTATATTAAATAAAAAACTTGTGTTTCACACAGCTGCACAGAATGCCCATTAGCTGATATATAAACAAACAAATATATTTACAAAGTCATTATCCATATATATTTATTAACTTTAATGCATATTCCATATGGACTTATTGCTACATGAGCAATCTCTTTCAGTAAATTGGTATTGAAATTTAGTTGGTAAGAGATTTTCCAATAAAATTTTTCAATGTGGTGATGTAGAATTTAGAGATTTTACAATAAAAACTATTTACAGTACATTTAAAAGAGCGAAAAAAACAAAAAGACAAATGGATTAGTAATGGAAACTATTTACATGAATTAGGATGGGAAAGAAAGGAAAGGACAAGGGCACAAAGGAAAAGGTTTCAGGAGAGGTGGAACTTTTTCACTCGATCCTTGAAAACATTTAGGGATATGATTTTCTTGGTGTAAGGATCCAGGTGATTCCAAATTTTCACTGTGTTAGAAGTTATTTTTACAAATGTAATTTAATTAAATAATATTGGTTCGTAAGAATCATTATGTATATCTTATATAATCGTAATTATGAATAATCTCTGTTATATTTATTGACTATGAATAAACTGGTTTTGAAATTGATTTGAATTTTACTACTCTTTTTTTGTTATTACCATTATCCATCCACAAATAAAGCTTTTCTTGAAGTGAAAAAAAAAAATTTGATAATTAATAAAATAATCTCATAAATAGTTAAAACAATTACGATTCTATATGAATATCCTTCAGAAAAAAATACTTTCTTTCAATATAACACTATTTCACTTAGAGAATACTATGATAATATATGACAAAATATAATTGTTTCATGCTTTTTCTTGAATAATTCATCATTTTATTTTCATGAAAATTACACCACTTTTTTTCAAAATTATATGTCAAATTCAATACAGTAAATTGTAAAATGAAAACATAATTAGTTTCACTGTAACAATTTTTATCCGTGCATTGATTCGGCACGTAGCTTTTTTTTTTTACAATGTTTATGAATTTTCTTCAAATACTTGTATGTTATTTACATTTATATAACTTATAACATATGTTTTCCAAACTTCTTTTAGTAAATCTAAAAGATTTTATTTTTTATTAAATTTTAAACGAAAAATTAGTTTTTTATCTGCCACAGTTTACGAAATATTGTCAAATAATTGAAAATCGGACGAGAAATTGTGTTGGGTTTATTATTAGGCATACGGCCTGTGCTGATACGGCGCATTGTGGAGACCCAGGTTCAATTCCCGGCCGCAAGCTGGGCTGGACTGGTATTATGGTTGGCTATAGGAGATTGCTCTCATAGCAATAAGGTTGCCAAATGTATTACTAAGGTACATTAAAGTGGATAAATAATTAAATTTTGGTCATAAACGAATTTTTACTTAATATTATTTGCCCTTCTAATTTATCAACCGTATAGGTTTTTAAATTTTTTTTAATATTTGAGTTTGTAAATATAAACATTGTAATTTATATTTGTTTTCCACTTAAGTGATCACTTTCCTACCAAATCAAATTTCCCCAATTATTCCCTTTTCCATAAAGTAACACTTAAACTTGTACTATATTTTCATGAAAAATAATCACTCTGCTTAAAATGACGTAATCAAGCAGTCGATTTGTAGAACGAGGGCAGGCTAGCAGCCTGTAGCTTACGACTATAATAATAAAGTTAACTTGAATATTATAAATTAAATATATAAACAATGCTTGCCACTGAATCCTAATATACATGCATATCTAAAGTATTAAAACACAAAATTATTTTTTGCACACTTTGAGAAAATATGGCTAAAGACAGTTATAACTTTTTATATTTTTTTTTGGTAAATTTCTCCTGTTCTGTCATAGAGATCCCATACTAACAAGCGTAATATTAACATTTTATTTTGCATAAACAATTTTCAATGCAGGGCACTACTCAGCCACATGTTCATGATATTACTATAATGCTTAATCAATAGACTACATATGAAGTTTATAATTTTTTGACAATTTGAATTAGACAGTCAATGGGAGTGAGAGTTATTATTTTGCAATATTTATTAATAATATTTTTATTAAAGTAATAAATAATATACCTTCAAGTCGAAAGATATGTCTGGTTTATCACTTCCATAAATTTCCAATGCCTCTCGATATGGAATACGCCTAAATGGTCGCCCTATAGATTTGGGATATACAGTGCACAGGAGACGCTCCACAAGTTGCAAGATGCCGTCTAGTTCCACAAATGACATTTCAATATCAAGTTGAGTGAATTCGGGCTGTCTGTCAGGTCTCGTTGTTTCATCTCTGTAAAATATTTAAATATTAACATTATTAAAAAAAAACACATATTCTTATAAAATAAAAATAAGCAAAAAACAAAGGTTTATTTTTCTTTCACCCAAAACAAACATATTAATGTTTTCCATATCTTTTTATAAAAGCCAAAAGTAATATCCTCGAAAAATATATAAAACTAATACACATTTAATGCAGAGTCCCAGTTGATAAATTCGACTAACAATATTATTACAGTTTGAAACATAGCAGAAACAGGTCCAGTGCAAAGACCCCCGTTAAGTGCTTTTCAAATTATTCTAACTTTTTTTGGGCTTTTTCTGTATGATTAGTCACATTCGACAAGGAGGCTGAAATAACATTACATTTTTAAGATTTTTCATCGCTTTCTGAAATTAGTAATTTGTCACAGCTATTTCTTTCTTGCTTTCCTTCTTCCTAAAGTCATTAAGCTAGTGATTTTTAGACTTGCGTATCTATCTACGTTGACACCAATTAAGTTTGATTGATTAAACGGTACCCTTAAGTAATTACTGTCAATAGAATCATCCATTATAAATTATAATTTGTGGAGAACAATTTTCTTTTTAAAAAACTTCTGTGGGTGAATGCAATACAGAATGTGTTTTGCACAGTTTCTGTGTGCTAGAACAGTCATAGCACAACATTTAATAGCAATTTGTCATAGATAAAACCTTTGTTTATTATTACAATTATAATTTTTATAATTATACCCAAAATAACATAATTCACTTAGTCAAGAAATATTTTCAAATTGGGTTGAAACTGACAACAGTACAGCTGGGAACCCATACAAAAAAATGTGATCACTCAACAAGGTCTTTTCTCATTGACTTGATAAGTCCATCTGTTTACGTTAAAAATTCCTTTTTTCATATACATACTATAGGAAACATCCTTTACAATATATTTTAAATGTCTGAAGTATATGATGTATTATTCACAAAACAGTCCTACATTGCAAAGAGCATATGCTTATATATACCTGCTTATATGAATTGCGTACATGCACCTCATGAGGAATATTCCCATGATATTAATTACTTAACAGTTCGTCACACGTGAAAAATGTATAGAACTATTCTTATATAGAATGTATAATTTTTGTAATAATAAATGAAATTGACCTCTGATTCATAGAAAGCAAATATTTATAAAAAAAATAATTCTAATGATTTTTGCTCATGATTACGTTTTTTACGCCAGCGCAATATCGATGGGAAACTCTCAAAACTTGTTCAAAATAACGAAATAGTTATTGAAAAAAATTAAGCTAACATTTATTCAAAAATTTTCTATTTCGTCTAAAGTAAGTGTAAGTTAAAGAAGTCGATTCAAAATGAAAATAAATTCACCTGTAGCAACGTGCAATTTGAAAATAACGGTCAATGCCTCCAGCCATTAAGATCTGCTTGAATTGTTGCGGACTCTGTACTAGTGAATAAAATTGTCCAGAATGATGCGTGGGCACTACAAATTCCCTTGCACCCTGCAATATTACATTCCAAATTTTATATATACACACTACAATATTTCTTGTTCTTATTTTCCAATTTCCATTTCCGTTTAATTACATTTTAACAATTTACGAATCTTCACTCAGATGTAAGATAACAAAAAATTAAATTAATAATGCATTCTTACCCCTGGCGTTCTACAGAAAAGAGTCGGGGTTTCAACTTCTACAAAGGCGTGTTCTTCAACTAAGAACTTGCGGAAGTTGTGTAAAATCTGAGAACGCAACCTCAAGTTGGCTTGCATTTCAGGAAACCTCAAATCTAAAAATCTGTGGAATTGACGATTATTTTGTAAAAAAATTAAGTCCAAATAGGAGGAAAGTTAAAAAATTTACTCTAAATATTCTTAAATTGTTATAGCTAACCAGTTACTATGAGTTCTAAATAGGATAATAGAGTATTTGACTGATGTCGATATTTCTTGGAAAAATGTTTTAAAACTGCAGAGTACGCTTAAAAAAACCTTGTGATGAAAAAAATAATGCATATAACAAACAATTAATCGTAACTTCTAAATAGGAAAAAGTGCCAATTTTTTGTTCATTACATTGAAAAAGTTATTATAAATTCAGTTCTCACACAAAAAATGAAAAAATTATAATTTACAATATATTACTTCGTTCTACAAATGCAATATTTAACGAGATACTAAAAATATTTAATAACATCCTTATAGTGAATACTAAACAACAGGCCAGTGACATCACAAGCCAGTTGTGTTTTGTATGGGGCATTTTCGGCCGAATCGTAGTTTGTCAGTTTTTAAGTCATTATAACTTTGTAATGATAAGTCCTAGGTATGATATATTTATTTTAACTTCTTTTAAAGTTATTACCTATTCAATTTTAGTAATAAAAGAAATATAGTCAAATACCCTATTATAATCAATAGAATGTTCATCTCATCTTATTCTCGAGATACACTATTTTAAACTTAATACAAAGATTAAATGTGCAGTAAACTGCATCTTGGGCACCAGCATCAGTGTATGGATTTGTTCAAAAATTTTCTATTCTAATGGACTTAATTATTTGACATGGCGAAATTCTTTACTGGGATTTGAATACGATTATTTTTCATACAAAGAAATATTGATTATATTGGTAATTCAATTTTTTTTCAATCTTTTGTTTTTTGTTTATAGGTTCTAATTATGATAATAAAAGACTTAAAAGTAATTTTGAAAATAAAAATATATTTTATTGAAAAATAAATTATTTCTCCATAATAAAGCTTAATGAAAATAAATATTATAGATTACTTTTATATTGTACTTTTCAAAAAAATCAGTAAAAAATGTAATTTATAAATAATATTTTTACATTGTAGTAACACCATTAAAATTAATGCATATAATACATTTAACTTATTAACCCTCGTAAAATGATTGTTCTTTAGTATCAAAATTAATGCCTCTGATAGTTTCTCCTACCTAGCAATATTGATTGATTTTCCCTTATATCCCATTATTAAGGTTTAGTTGAGCCCCAGAAAGCTGTGGCAAACCTTTCTCATATGAGGAGTTATTCTGTATTTTTAGCATAATCTATCCCATTAATGAATATTAATCATTGCATCCACTCCAAGCTATTTTCTAGGTCTTAAATATGAAGCTAGATTAATTTGCAGTAATAGCTCTTTTTACAAACTATTCAGGATATTTTTTATCACAGAACTCCAAAAACTCCTTACAACATGTACATGTAGATGCTGAGACGGCATGAACATGTGCAGAAATTACCTTGTGGTAACCAACATTTGTAGACAATTTGGAGATGGTTCAGTTAGTACAGTGAAAAGTTATTAATTTCGCTGTTCATTTGAGTATCTTCCGTACACTCACAATTCTCAACATTTTCTTCTGTAACGGCTTTGACCGATCTACCCGGTAAGTTTTACTTTCTCTGCTTTCCCCTTTTTAACTTGCTTGACCACTACTGGATAGTAGAAACAGACTCTCCATAAACAGTATCCATTTCTTTTGGACTCATTTTCACACTTGACACATTCAATAGTTTCTAACCTACTTACAACATGTCAATACTGAAAATTTATTGAACACCCTTCATACAGTAATAATTGTATTTAATTAATTTTAATAACAGAAAAGACCGAACAAAATTATGAGCCCCACCTCTGATGATGTCAGTCATGAAAAAGGAAATATTTGAAAGATTTGAATCTGCCATTCACATTGTAGTGTCAGAAATATTGCTAGATTAAATAGGGTTACAAAAACTTTTAGGCTGAAATTAAAAATATTAAAAACTTGTCTATAAGGACATCTAGAATTGTGCGTTTCAAACAATTTGATAGTCAATATTTACAGCATTTAAGATACGCTTATGAAATGGTTTTTTTGCAACTTTACACTTGCAAATGACTATTTTATCTCATTGATATAGTGCAGTGATTCCCAAAGTGGTTCAGGTGGAACCACAGGGGTCGACGGGAGACTCGACGGGACTCTATGTTGGCGTGAAAAAAGTTTGGGTTTGGGAATATGGTAGAAATGTAGTAGCAGGTGGTCCACCGAAACCAGTAAAATTTTGAAAGTGGTCTACTAGAAAAAAGGTTGGGAACCTCTGATATAGTGGAATGTTTTATCCTATTGGCATAGAGGTTTAGAACCATAATACTATGTAATAGTTTACCTAAAACATTTTTTTGTTTCCATTTCTATTTTCACAACCTTCTCACATTACTTAAGAGTGTAACTAGAAATTTAGCACACTTTGCACCACTAAAGTTTAATTAAACTCTGTTATACCCTTTTGCATACGTGCAAGGCAGATTTGGTTTTAAACTTCTTCAAATTTATTAAGTATAAAAAAATTCAAACCTGTGTTGCAATCGGAGATGTTCTTTCGGTTTTTGATAATTCCTCAAGTTAAAGGCAATTCCTTCAGCTTTATTAAGTATCTGTAATGAGGTAAACGGGCAAATTGAATTTTACAATAGCGAGCAGTAAATTCAACAGTCGATAATAACTTAATCATGTTTAATGTGAATAAAAAGTTATTCCAAAAATTCATTCTATTTACCTCCATATTATTTACAATAACTTCAACTTCTCCTGTCGCCATCTTTGGATTCGCACTATTGGGTGGCCGTAAGGCCACTATGCCTTCAATTTGCAATACAGATTCCAATGGAATGTTTGAAGTATCCAAATGATTGCTTCCCTTTAGAGAAATAATTGTCAAAAATCAGTTAATTTACAATATATACATAGTTTATTTACTTGGCAAGGTCACTATTGACACTAAGTTCTTACTGACAATAACATGCTCATACGTTATATTTACACTATATAGTGAGTTATCCCTTAAACAATTTTTATATTGATCAATATGAAAGAAGCAATATAAGGAAATATTCCGTGACTCTATATAATTGTAATTAGCAGCTTTTTTATAATTTTGTGTCAGTTAAAGTAGTTTTATTTCACATACAAATTTTAAAGTGAAATATATAATCAATAGCATAAGCACATACGGCTTGTAACTAAATAGAAAGCATTGGGGAGAAAAGATTATGACATTGGTTAGACAAGAACCATAACACGCTCGACATTTTCATCCGTGGCTACCAATGGTGTAGGTCCTGGCCAGGGCCTATTTAATGTTGATTCTGTAGCTCTGAACCTTTCTACCCATGACTGAATGAGGTTGATCGATGGTCCATCACGTAATCGACGAATACTGTAACGATTATTAAATTGACGGCGTGCTACAGACAGCGAAAATCCACTCAAAATGTACGCCTCGACGGCAAAAGTGCGGTGCTCTCCACTTCACTGTTCCATGGCTACTAAAACATCCGCACCGCTTGCGCTTCTAACGACGCCCCCCGCGCCCTTCTTATGTGTTGCATAAACATAGTTTCTGAAAAACATAGTTTGAACAAACATAGTTTCTGAAACTATGTTTGTTCAAACTTTGAAATCTGCCACTGGACACCTGTAGAATAAGTGTTTGATATATCGTGACATATACTGCTTTGATGATGCCACACAGCGCTTTGTATGTATGTACTACAGGATCCTTAATCCTATCCCTGCGGTAAAGTCGAAATAGTATTTCTCGAGAACAGCAGTGCAGATTCCATTAGTGTAACACAAGTGATTTTTTTTCTTTAGTTTCATTTTTTCTTATATAAGGTCAGTTTTTCTCAGGACGATCCTGGAAGAAGGAGGGGAGGAGAGTGTAGACAATAACATAAACGTAATAAATACATGATGGTGCGGCAACACAATAAGAAATAAATATGAATTTCGGTTCTTAGAATTTAAAAAAAACATTCAAAACGTACTCAAATTGTTTACTTGTCTACTTCGTGTTTCTTGTTGAATATAGCTAATTATATTTCAGTTTTATTTGAAGTTTGGAAGAAAAAAGCAGTTTCGAAAAACTGACCTTATGCAGGAAAAATTTAAAAAAATTAAACTAAAGAAAAAAATTCACTTGTGTTACACCAATGGAACTTGCATTAAATAGATCAACTTTTGTGATATCGGGGCACCTTAACTTTCAGTACATTTTTTTTTCACCAGTGCTGATTACAAGTCGGGCAAAAATTATGTGCCAAATGTAATTCTTGTAAAACATAATTTTTTGTGACTGCCCCAAGAGAATGACTGCCCCATATATAATGTTTGTATTCTAAACGTTCTTGTCAGGTATGTTATAGAGTCATTAAAGTGGGAAACTTTTGCTTAATTAAGTGTCATGAATTGTTTTAATTTTATTTTAATTTTCACATAAATCTTTTGTTGCAGATTTAAAGTATAGTACCAATGTATAAAAATATAAAACTTACTTCAGGAACCGTACATTGCATAAGTCCATAGGCATCTCTTATCAAAAGAAATTTGGAGACGCGCTGAAACTGCAACCATCCACAAAGCTTCACACGCTGACCTACATCAGATGGTCTCAGGTGACCACATGTATGTGTCCGGTATGTAAAAGAATTCACACCAACCTCGTCATTTTCCTCTTTGGTGTTTGGATACTACAAAATTCAATATTTATGTTACAATTGTATGTTGTTGTATGTAATGGTATTAAGAATAAAACCAAGTCAATGCTTCCAACTTTGCTTTTAAGGTGATATTCATTCAAAGGTCATATATTGTATAAAAACTTTTAATGCAAGCTAGAACCTTATAAAAAAAAATATGATTGATTACAATATTTTTTTGTACACTTGTATTTTTAAATACTTCTAATAACTATTTCATTTATTAAGTACTGAATGATAGACTGACTACAACAAAATATCACACCTCGAAATGTTGGTTATATGTATATTAAATAGCAAATGCAAACATGTTTTGAAATGAAAAAATTTCAAACCTCTATTGCCATAAGTTTTTCACCAGATTTTGGCAGAATCTCTAAAGTATCAACAACAAATTCAATGTGTCCATTAAGCACCGCCTGAAATAAGAAAAAAACATAACATGTGTTGAGTTTTCCATTTCAGTTATGTATAAAGAAAATTTATATTTCGCCGGTCACACATCGCCATCCAAGATGCTTTCAGCGCCATATAGTGGTAAATTAAATAACTCTTGGTTACATTGCTGTCATTTTTTCGTGTTGAAGTTCCCATAGTGAACATATTATCATCAAATAAAATTATTAATAAGTGATGCTTAAATACGGTTGAGTCCGTTATATAAAAGCATTTTGATTATAATTTACAAAAACTATAGTGTTTAATTATATAAAACAATATAATGAAACTAAAATTGCGGACAACATTTTTGGAAAGGTTTTATTTTATTTAGTTGACCTTCTCTAAATTCCACACAGTAAGATTCTGAATAATCAAGTAAAGGCAGAAAAGGCAACAAAGGTTTTGGTATTAATGAGTACGAACTTTTGAAAATGTCCTAGAAGGTGTATTCTGCCGAAAACCATTCAACAACCATGATCATTTGACCTTGGGCTACTGGCTAAGATTCTCAAAAATTGTTAGTCTGAATGGTTGAAGAGTAAGTAATCTCAGTGCCATTTAAAGTCAATTGTGGCAAGATTATTGTGTAAAGCTTGGAAACTGTCCTCTGGAAACCGGTTACGATACCAGGGACTTACTAGGAATGATTAATTGATTCTGTGAAATCCAAAGATATAAAAATGTATATTCCCACCACCTGTTCCTGTATAAATCTTCATTATATATATATATATATATATATATATATATATATATATATATATATATATATATATATATATATATATATATATATATACATATACATATATATACATATATATATATATAAATATATATTTGAATAAACTAGCGATTCATAAAATTAAAAACTTACCGAATTAATTTGAGTTTTTGGTCTGGCAGACACAGAACCATTAATTTGTAACAAAGTTTGTGGTTTTAACGTATTTGTGAGAGCGACCAACTCTGTTTTCTGAAAAAAAAATTATAATTTATTTTAATCATTGATAGCTAATATATAAACTGGAGATATGCAATTACCTTCTAAAGTAAAAATTTTAAAAAATTCTCAGCCCTTCTAGCTTACAAGTATACTCATAAAATCTCTTCTATTTTAGTAGTTTGTATTTCATATGTGTATCTTACTTCTTTAGGAACGATGCATTGTATTATTCCGTAACCATCTTGCAAGGTGATGAACATTGTGGATGTTTTAACTACCCATCCAAGAAGAGTTAATTTTTCACCTATAGTGATGTTTGACAAATCAGCACATGTCACAGTTCTTTTGTTCAACAATGAAATAAGGTCTTCTCCACCTGCAAATAACATTTTAAAACTACTGAAAACATGCTTAAGAGCATTGACATAAATTCAAATGTTTTTAAAAATGGCACAATAATGTTACATATTTTTCAGATGTTGAAAAGATAGTTCTTACAAAATTTCAATAAAATACCTTAAAATTATACAATGTGTTTTGATGATTAACAAAAATAATCACTTATGACTACCATTAATAATGTTGATAAAAAAAGCTAATGTCGATAATAACTAATGCTGATAAATAAGAAAGGTTTATCAGCAAATGCAATGGAACACCTATTTAAAATTGCAACAAGACTCCTGCACCCACTTAGTGTAAGTTGGCATGAATATAAGTAAGTATATAAATAAATTGATATCAGAAAATTCTTTTTATGTCTTTCTGAATAAATCTCAATCAGTAGATGGTTTGGTGATGAGTAGCAGATCTTTTTTATTATTCAATTATTTATTTACACAAACACATCAATACATTACAGGTAACAATTAGAAAAAGGTTTACAAAAGTACACAAGAACTACAACACATTTCGCTCATTATAAAGAAATCACACTCTGGTGTGACCGCGATCAGGTGATGGAGCAGTTGAATACCGTGAGAAACTGGAGAGTTATGATAACATTTGGCTCTAGATTGTGGTGTAGTAAAAAGGTGATGTTTGCGAGAGCACTAGAAATTGTCAGATAGGAAGTATGAAAGTTTACTCAATAATACAAAGCGTAGGATTTTTACTTTTAATAGCTGAAAGATAAATTTCATAAGTGCAACATCTTTTGAGTTGCAAGGAATGGAAACCTAGCATACCCAAGAGAAAATTGGTAGGAAATAGAAAGGGGAAGTAACCAAACTGTCTCACGTATGTTACAGATATTGGAGGAATGTCTTTTCATTTTTGAATGCGTTCAATCATCAAGCTGTACTTTGCTTCATGTGGGCTCCAAATAATGGAGCGATATTCTAATAGGCATAGTACTAATGAAGTGTTCAGAGTGAAATCCTTTGACTTATTGAATACGAATCCAAGTTTCCTAAATAATTTTTTGTGTATCATATGCAAGAAGTACCAGTAACTGAAAGTCATGGATACCGCATTATGAATTTTTTCTACAATTCAGTAATGTGGTGACTAAATAAACCTGTCAAGTATGAGTTGAAATCCCACAAGTATTTTGTATACATTTGTCTATGATTGATATACGAGTATCTTCTAAAAATGTCCGACCACAAGTTTTATGAATTTTTTCCCATCTCCAGGAGTTGTAGCCACCGGCAGACTGCCGATATGTGACGAAAGTGTAAGTTACTACCGTTTTCAGTTTTGACATGTTGACAGAAAAACTTGAACAATACTAGTGCATTAAGTTTTATGTAAAACTTGGTGATTCCCAAATGGAAACATTCCACAAAACTCAAGAGATCTTTGAGGACAAAGCAACGGATACCACACATATATAGGTACAACCCCTTCAAAGATAGCCACATATAGGTAGTGAGAGAAGCATGGTCTGGTAGGCCCCCTACATGGAGAAATTAGATTGTGAATGACCAAGAGATACAGAATTGTTGAATTAAGGTTAGAGAACTTGCATACAAGGCGAGCATTAGCATTGAATCAGTTCATTCCATTTTGACTGACGGTTTGAATTTCAGCCCATTCTTTTTTTCTGACTTATTTGCCCATCCATTCTTCCCATTAGATATATAGAATTTCTTGGTCAAACACAACACACATATGCTTCGTTGGGCTCTCTACTCTGTTTATTTGGCTACATGTGACTTCTGTCTCTTCCCTAAGTTGAAAATGCCCCTCAAAGGCTTCAGATATTAGTCCAGAGAAGGCATCACGCAGATGACGGACAAGCTGTGCATATCTCAGAAGGAGTTTCGAGCACTGCTTCCGACAGTGGCAAAACATTTAGAGAAGTGTGACCAAAGTTCCAGGAAAGATCAGCGTATTTTCATGGAGATTAGTGTAAGAAGTTATATATGGTCAGAAATTTTTTGAACGCACTTTGTAAACATTTAAGCATAAATAGTACTTCTATTAAACTATTTACAAATATTAATAGTATTTTTAACCCTGCTTAGTATATAAAGGTTAATCTATCTTTCACAAGCATAATTATCTTAAAAACAATGAAATTTAAAATAATTGCTGTAGTATGAAAGTAGTTTTTTTCTTAATTTTGATTAGCACTTTCAGAAATAAGTGGGGGCTGGGAAAATGCACTATTTTACATTAAATACTTGCTTTTTCAATTGATATCATAAAGATTTTAGAAACAAAACATTTCTTTACTCCCTGAAAAATTTTCATACAAACATTTTTGAGTATTAATTACGAGTTATAATACATGGTGACTTTTTATTTGTTTTACACCTAGAATTAAAGTTGAAGTCTGTCATGAATACTACCCATTCAGTGTTTAAGGTGTGAAAAAATTAATTAAAAATAAATGAATTTTGAAAATAAATATTACGAATAAAACATTAAACGTAGTGTAAATATGATGCGTGACTGCACGGCGGCAGCTAGTGACAATGGAGCAATGCGCAATGCAATGCAATGACACTCCATTACTTCTGTTATCATTTCTTATTTGTTTTAATTGCAGGGAAATGTCCGAAACCTACTAATTAATAATTAATTCTTTGATAAATTGAATATAAAGTAATTCAGGAGTATTTAAAAAAACTGGAATCAACTTATTTACAACAGATTAGATGTTTTCAGCGATGTAACAACGTATGTACATAAATTTACAACTCACCTATTGATATTTTAACAGCTATTCAAAACACATGCCATTCTGCTCCATGCATAAACGAGCATGTCTCTGCATGTTTTCTGTTACATTTCACTATGTTAAATGCAGCCAAAATCCTGTGTTTTAGCTCGTCTAAGTTTTGCGCCTCTTCTGTGTACATTAACTGCTTTAGCTCCGACCACAAATAACACAATGTCTACAGGTGTCAGGTCGGGGCCGAGGGCCACCAATGATCGCCAAATTACATCATCAAGGTACTCCCATAATGAAAAGGGTATGCCGACATACACAGGTAATGGAACGAGGGGTAAACCCTCACAATTCTACCATACATAATACTGGCTGAGGTGGAACCATCTAGCTACTATGCTCGTGCTGGATGACATTATATAAAGTTAAGTATCCAGTGTCTTCTTCGAGATCGGCATGAAATCTTGGTCTACCTGAACCTTGCACATCGATGTACTTCAAAGTGGCTGAAATTAATCGGCCTCTGAATACAAATGCCTAGTTCCACCCAAAGTCATTAGCATACAACCGCTCCATATCAACATACTCGATGTTCAAATATTGATAATTAAGATTTTCCATTGCGATATCAAACACTCTATCTCAAGGCACAAAGCGCATTGATCATGCAGCGCATTGGTGAATTATCTAAAAATGGCACTTTCTAGGGCGAGAATGCGGAAAGATAATAGGCGGGGACACAGTCACCGGCTATTGCCATCCCTTATGCTGATTGATCTAATTACCAAGCGGCATTATCTTATTATTCTTCATTATATATTGAGGGTCCACGTGGACTAAATTTTATTGGTTAATTGTTCTAAGTCATTAATACTTACATACAGGCTGATTATTTTTTTGTTTCAGATTTTAGGCCTTCCACTTAAAATTTCATCATCGTAGATTGTGTTTGACAATTATTTCAATGTTACTAAGGGTTAGTATTCGTAAAATGTAAAACTATGAAAACCAATCATGTCTCACTTTATCTTAGAAAATTATTTTAACACTTCGAATGGATAATATTCATGACAGACATCAATTTTAGTTCTTGGTGTAAAACGAATAAAAAGTCACCATGTATAGATTAATAGGTTTTATCATTTTACCAAATTTCAAATTTTTACATCAATTGGCTTCTTTTAAAATTTTAGTGGATATTTCTAGCAATATGTCTATAAGTATCTAATCTGTGGTTCTAATTCTTATGTCATCATAAGTGTCGCGATTCACAGATAGAGAAAAGGTGCCTAGACATTGTCTGTAAAATATCCTCTATACACCTAAAGATAATGGGCAACAATGACGAGTATGAGCTGCCATTCAAATCAAAGCTTGGACCTGAAGGCTGAGCTCATGAGCCTTCATTATTTTGCATCCATTTTCTGTAACAGAAAACCACAGCTTTATCCAAAATGCTTTCAATGTGAATTACACCCATTAAATCATACTTTTTCTGTATAACTATATCAGCACCAATTTTAAAGATTCTTCTAATGTAATAGAGCTTAAAGGCCTTTATTATACCTAGATGAAAATGGAGTTGTTCATTTTTTATATACTTCAATAAACAATGTTTTGATTGATTATGTTCCTAATAAAAGTAGAAGTAACAACCAGTACCATTATATGACTTTGTTATATGAGTCATGGTCATATATAGTTTGATTTAATGTTATAACTTTATCTGCAATATACAAATCAATTCCTTTTACCATAAAAGCTATAAAAAATACGGTTTAGGCTATCGTGAAATGTTCGATTTTTGTTGCAAGCAAGTAAAGTATGAAATGAAAGCCATGAATAGCAAATACGTTTGGACTATTTACGATATAAAAGCTCAGATAATTTATATTACTCAAACAAAGAATTAGTGCTAGTTTAAGAGACAAAGAAGTTAGTGATTTAGGTCCACTTTTGTTTCTTATTATAAGTAATGGCTTGCCATCTAGTTGTCAGTATTCGTTGCCATTTGCTGATGATTTATTTTCTTAGGCCTGTTACAACATGATATTGACTCATTATTCTAATGGGATTTAAGAAATAAGCTATACTTCAATGTGAGCAAATGTGCCCCCTTGTGCACAGTTATGAGTTGTGCTGAAACTATGCTCGAAAGAGTTTCATCAATGCGGCATCTTAGTGTGATTATAGATATTCATCTCACATTTCAGAGTCTCATCAGTGAAACCTGTCAGAAAGTCTATAAATCAAATCAACAGTCTGTCTGTCCATTTTTGAACAAAGACCTTTCTCAATGCGCATATCATTGAAGGTAACACTACCATATGTAAATGTGCAAAAGAATTAGAAAATAAAACTGTAAATTTAAAAAAAAAGTGAATTATAATTTCTTGAAAAATTAAATAAGGTGTATAAATTGAAATCAATCAATTAGGTTTGCTGCCAACATCCCTAGAATTCTCCCAGAAATTATATCCCATACAACTTTAAAATATTGTGTGGGATATAATACGGTAATTCAAACTTAAAACACTATTCTGAATGAAGTGCAGTAATTAAAAACAGGAAAATTTTGATAAATTTCCGAATTTAATGCAAAATTTTTCCTAGAGTTAAAAATTATTTACTTTAAGGCTGATCTTCAAGCTGATATACTTTTTTAAATGAGACTTTTTACTGGATTATTATTTTATATCAGAGGGAAAGATCTAAAACTGTTATGTTATATACATATACGAGGTCTGTTAAAAAAAAAGGTGACTTCAAATTTCGCAGGCTACGACATTGGACTTCTACATTGGATACACAAATTTTTTTTGTTATGTTGGTATACATGTCCTAAACATATGTTGATATTATCAGCCATTTTGCGTTTTTAATTTGTCTTTGGCAGATATAAAGGTTAGACATGTTTTGTTGTGCTTGGCGATTTTTTGCTATAGAAAAAAATGGATCAAAAATCCGTATTAAATTTTGTGTGAATTAGTAAAATTAAGTGCTCCGCACTTAAAATCTTGACTGTTGCCTTCTCAGTTCACCACAGTTCATACGTTGTGGAAATGGCATCAGTGGAACTGGACCATTCATTTTTGTTGTGCTTGGCGATTTTTTGCTATAGAAAAAAATGTACAAAGGTTGTACGGTCAATAAGCAATACGAAGAAAACATTTGGTATTGTGGAAAAACCAGTCATGGATATTGCACCATCATAATTTCGTAATTTTTTGGCCAAAAACCATACCGTAATCATGCCTCAGCTATCGTATTCACCAGATTTGGCACCCTGCAACTTTTTTCTGCTTCCAAAACTGAAAAGACCCAGGAAATGACTACGTTTTGCCACGATTGAGGAGATTAAGACCGCATCGTTGGAAGAGCTTGACGTTATACCAAAAAGCGCATCTCAGAAGTGCTTTGAGGATCGGAAAAACTGGCACAAATGTATTATATCTGAAGGGGATAAAATAGATATTGATGAATAAATGAATATTTTTTGAGAAAAAGAAAGTCACCTTTTTTTTTAACCCTTAACAGGCCGGGTGCGGTCACCATGACCCCAGTAGGTGCAACACTGTCAATTTTATACTCTTCCAATATTCGATGGTATTTGCCCCTCCTGGTACCTTCGCAACTCAGGCGATTAGTACGAGGCCCTGCTTAGTAATAGTCGCACGCGTCTTTTGTTTTGAGTTTTTATTGTTTAAAAGTTTGCAGCGGTCCCAGTGACCGCACCCGGCCTATTGTGTGATTTTAGAAAGTGAATTCCTTTCTCGGTGTAGTCTTCATTTTACTAACAAAATGGAACGTTTTGACCAACAAATACAAGAGTGGCTTACACAAGAGGATAATGATGACCCTGCCTCTGATGGCGATGGTGAATGCAGTGATATTGATCAGGATATCGAACCAAATCACGTGATTTATGAGTCACAACACTCAGAATCTGAAGAAGTTACCTCATCTAACGATGAAGATGATCAACCTTTGTCAAGTCTTCAACTGAGTCGTAAGCGCAAGGCAAGTAAAAGTATTTCCGATAGCGAGGAAGTTCAACTAAGGGATAAAAACTATTTCGGCAAAAATAAGTTTCGCTGGTCTTCTGTTCCATCTGCCGCCCGAAGTAGAACAAGAAGTCATAACATAGCAGATGTACAACCAGGAATACGTCAAAGTCTTCGACACAGCCTTACAGCAGAATCGACAGTAGAAGATGTATGGAATTATTTTTTTCGCAACAGTCACTTAGAAAAGATGCGAGACAAGTATGACGACAATAGTTACGTTTATAATTTAGATATGATTGAACTAAAAGCATTATTAGGCATATTGTATTATTCAGCGGTGTTCAAAGAAAATCACGCAGATTTTTCAAGTTGGTATAGCTAGGATGGAACTGACCGATGTATTTATCAATGTATTATGGCGAAAAATAGACTGAAAATACTTCTACTAGCATTACGCTTTGATGAATCTTCAACTCGGCTAGAACGACGTGAAAATGACCCCGCAGCGCCAATTTCTGAAATTTTTAATGATTTTATTGGCAATTGTCAAGACGTATGCAAAATTGGAACTGAAGCTTGTGTTGATGAGATGCTGGTTGCATTTCGCGGCAGATGCAAATTTAAAATGTATATGCCAAAAAAACCGGCAAAATATGGCTTGAAAATTCAGTGTATCACGGATGCAAAAACGGATTATTTACACAACGCCTACATTTATGTGGGTAAAGATTCTGATGGAAAAGATTTACCAGAACAGTACAAACACTTAAAAAAACTGACCCAATCTGTTTTGAGACTTGTAGAAAAAATAGAGGGCTCAAATCGTAATATTACAGCCGATAATTGGTTTACTTCAATACAGTTAGTACAAGAGTTGAAGAAAAAAGGTCTAACATTTGTTGGCACAATGAAGAAAAACCAAAGAGAAATACACAAAGATTTTTTACCATCAAAAACTCGTAAAGTAGAAAGTTCCTTGTTTGGATTCACAAATGAATTTACATTAGTATCTTATGTCCCAAAAAAAAATAGGTCAGTTATACTCGTATCAAGCATGCATCACGATTTAGCAGTAGATAATGTCAAGAAAAAACCTACAGTAATAATGTATTATAATGAGACTAAATATGGGGTTGACTTATTAGATCAAAGATGTTCAAACTATAGCACTGCCCGACATACTCGTAGATGGCCGATGACAATTTTTTATCGTTTGCTGGATATTGCGAGCTCTAATGCATTTATAGTTTATAACTCAGTGCGAGAGGATAAGATTAAAAGGCTTCAGTTTATGAAAGATCTCGCATTATGTCTTGTCAAACCGCATTTACATAGGCGAGCAAATAATCAACATCTGACTCGACAGCTTCGCTTAGCTATAAGAAGAGTACTAAACATAGAAGAACCTATACCCGAGGTAGAAGAAAAGCTGGAAACTAGAAAAACATGCTATACTTGTGATCCCAAAAAAAAACGAAAGACCTATCATGTATGTTTTTGTTGTAGAAAGCCGATATGTATCAAATGTAGCCAAAAGATGTGCCGCGATTGTCGCGAAACAAGACCATGATTGACGGTTGTCAATTTGTCATTAACAATATCGTTTAAGTTAATTTTTTATTTTCTCTATATTATATGATCTCTTAAGACAACAAAACCAAATTTTTTTTCCAAAAATTAGTTAAGATTTTTTTTTTAAGGAATTTATACAGAAGTTTAGAGATTTTGTTTCGTTTTGGCGTTTGAGTAATGTTTTTTTTTTATTTAGCATTAATAGAAGTTATATTTTGTTAATTTTTCTTTCCTAATTAAAAGTAAACACTATCAGTAACACTGAGTATTTTTATTTATTTATTATTAGGATAATATCATAAAAATATTATACTTTAAGTACATGCGGTCACGGTGACCGCGCCCGGCCCGTTATGTTACAAATGACCAAAAAAAAACTTACTGAACTTCCCATATTCTTCACCAGTAATAGACGGAGGATTGGCTGATGTAGAGTATCGGCGAACAATTTGAGAATTTGGAACGGGGATATTTTTTTCTCTGTATATTTTCACCATGAGAACATCTTCAGCGCAAACTTCTACTTGGCCCGTTGTCAATTTCTAAAAATAAATGGAAAAGTTTTTAAGATTACTGAAATTATTGCTTTTATGAAATTATTTCTTATATTAATACGGAAGACAATAGAGATACATGATACACTCACCTCATTACGGGCACCTGGTGGACGCCCATTTACACGCCCTCTGATTGCAATATATGACTGTAAGGGTATATTACTGAAGCGTCGTTTTAAGTCTGGCCTCTAGATACACAAAAAAATTAATGATGTTTTATTAGTATCAATTAAAAATTAAAATAATAAAAGGGTGCAATTGTAATGAATGGTTGGCAATAATTGCAAGCAAAAGGTAGCTATTGCTGCATACGGATGTTATAAAGATCATTAAAAGTTTCATTCAGGAAGTAAGAATCAAATGATTCTTACTTCCTGAATGAAACTTTTTTGAAAATTCAAATAAGGAAAAAAATAAATTGTCTTAATCTCCTCAGGTACGTACATTATTTCTTTTTTATGTAACTTCTACAATTCTCTGAGGACTCGACATACCTTGTCACCAATTTTGTTAAAGATCTCTCTCAATTTCTTAGTCTTTTAAAATCTGACATAGGAACTTCCTAATTTACTACATTTTGTTAAATATAATTGTAGTTAGTACTTTGTACAAATTAGCAAGAGCAACATTATATGGTTCAAAGAATATTGGACTGTGACGAATTAATCAACAGACTTGGTAACGATTATGTTTATACATAATTGAATCCAAAAATTAAATTTGTACAATGATCAAAAACAAACTTACATCATCAGGTGCCACAACTTGTGTGATACCATGTGTGTCTCTTAGCAACATAAACCTATTCATCCTCACTTTATGAACTTTACCAGCGAGTTCAACAATGAGCCCAATATGTTGCCTTCTCAGTTCACCACAGTTCATACGTTGTGGAAATGGCATCAGTGGAACTGGACCATTCATCATATTCCATCGATCGACTGGTCCATTATCATAATTCATAGGACGTTGATTGTCTATTAAAAAAATTAATTTTGAAAAATAGGATAATATTCAGAGTGCTAAGGTGACCTTACTGACATAAGAGTCAGTAAGGTCATCTTAATACTGTAAATATGAATAGGCTCCTTAAAATCATCTAGCACAAGTACAAGCAAACTAGAATCTAATAGCAGCGTGAGTATTAGCTGTCTGTGAGCTATTTAATTACATAACTAAAATTGTTATCACATAATGTATGTAATATTACATTATATTTTAAACTGAATTATAAAGCTAGCAAGTTATATTGTACATAGTTCTATTTGAAATTATTACAAAAATGATCCCCAAGTTCATAACGACTACAGGTATGTCATGCAAAACCTGGATAATTCTCCAGTATTTGTTTTTATGAAGGTTATAAAAATAATACAAAATATCTGATGTTGTATATGGTTAATATCACCCTTAGTAAAATGACAAAAATACGTGGCTATGTCAGAGCGTCATTTTACTGTCCAATCGCCGCTCATTCGGTATACTTCCACCTTTCTAAGGAATGTTTAGTGTTCTCCGGGGAATGCCGTGCTATTGTGGCTTTGAATTAAGCTCTACTCCGAAAGTTTCGCAGGCTCATTATCTTCTCTGATTCCTTAAGTTGTTTAGAGCCCCTTCTTGCTAATCCTTTTTCTTCGAACTGTAGCTTCCTAATTCTCGAGATCAAGCAATTTACGGAATTATTTGAAGAGATCGGGATCCGATGTCATTCTTGCATGCGTCCCTAGTCACTGTGGTATAGTAGGTAATGAAATAGTCTATGCAAAAGCTCGGTTCGCTGCCCGTAAATGGGGATCCATGTTTCACTATTAATTTCATTGAAAATCTCGTGACTCATTCCTGGATGACATCTGACTAGCAGAGGGCGTGGGAAAGGTCATCCCAGATCACGGGTGCGGGTATTTCCAGATTCAATCTTTTATACTCTCAAAACCTTGCTTTTCAAAATTCACTCTGTCTCTAAAGGAAACCTCTGTGGTATCTCGCATGCATTTGGGCCATTGTTCTGGTCCAGACCTACTATTCCTACCCTTTGTACATTTGGCTAAGCTGCGTGTCAGAGAATCTCGCGCGCCATTGGAGGTTAACAGTTTAGTAATATTTCTTTTCAATTTTAGATAAATTATATATTACTCTAATTTATATAAGGTTCTAATTTATATAAAGGAAAGCACACGTACCTGTGTTAGACAACAATTAAATAATCATTCATTTTGTTGAGATTAAAATGACCTACATTTAAAATAAGATTTGTAAGATTTACACAACTATCAGAAAAGAGGAAAAGATATTATTAGAACAAAAAAGACGGAAAGTTAAAATCTATAAATGACATAACACCTATAAAGCAAGAGTGATTTAGAATTGTAATCTCTATGTTTACATTACATCTGTCATGAAATATTTTAACTAAACGTAATTGGCTTCCGCTACACCACATTGTTCACAGTAAGAAAATACCCCATTAGGGCCAACAGATAAAGAGCACAAGCAGCAAAGTTGTGAAAAGCTACGTAGAACTGCATACCTTGGTAAACAAATCTATTAAATATGAATCTATTAAAATTTAAAAAAAGGAACAAACCAAAAATTTCTATAACGTTTAGCAGATATTAAGACTAGATCATGTCCTGAAAATTAAAAAACTCATATTGTTAGATATATGAATATATAACACTTTTTTTGTGCAGCCATGTAGAAAGGATTGTATAACTATTAAAAAAGAACAAAATAGAAAAAAGAGATTGGTTATAAATAAAATGAACATTGTACCTATATAAAAAATTTCTGGATTAAAAAAAAATAAAATCAGTTATTTCACGTACTTGTGCTCTTTCTCCATGATAGAGTCATTTATAATGAAAACTGCAATAAAAAAACTCACCGCTACACAACGCATTTGATAATTCAATACAACTGAAATACAAAAAACGTCTCTCAAGTACTGAAGATATTGCAAACCCCAGAACAAAGTGAATTCAAAAGGTATTCATTTGAAAAAGGAAGACTAAGGGAACATGATTTTAGAGCAGAGCATATTACTGGATACATGCACTATTATGCACCAACATGAAACCAGTGAAAGTGAATCTAAAAGAAAAATTCCGTTCATTGATTTCCGAGTACTCTGGAAAAATACAAGTATTTTGTTTTGGTTGTTCTCTAAATCAGCTTACATAAAAAAGGGTCTATAAAATATTTTTAATCAATCTCAGTAAATTTTTTATTGTAATAATAATAAGAATTTTCATTGTAAAATCTCTTACAGTCTACCAACTAAATTTCAATACAAATTGTTATGGTTGACTGGAAGAGAATGCTCATGTAGCAATAAGTCCGCCATATGTACTATACACAAAAGTTAATAAATAAATAAATAAATTTTAGTCACAGTACTGCCGCCATTTGCTACCTAACATTGAAAATATGAAAAAAAGATGATCTTATAACATATAGGAATAGGAACATTTTCTATTTCTTGCTTTGTTTATTACACAATAAATTTCCAACTATATAACAATACATAGAATTTCCTTCAGGTGTGCCAAGGCAGGAGTGCAAATGATGGCATAGGAAGCATGTGTAAGACGGTCTATAAATTGGCTGTAACGGGAAATGACATGTCATCCACTTCTGATCTCGCCAAAGCTACAGGACCATGCCAATACATGGTCCCAATAGCTACATGTAAAAATCAATTCTGTCTATTATGGTGTAAAAAGTGGACCTATTTTTAACAGCATCCTTTCAAAATTCTAGCTCTTCGGGAAGTGACGAACAGGGTTTGATGATCATGATTCATGCATGTATTTGTGGTTTTGATAGTAATTCACAGTGTATTTTATTCTCTACTTAGTAAAGAATTAACTCTCTAAATAGGCCAAGTATGGCCGAATGGTTCGACTTTGGGTATACTCAGTGCTAGACAGAATGTGACCAAATGAGGGGAACGTGAAGAATTCATAACTATATTATTATTTCACCACTTACCCAGTTATTTGATGGTGCAGCAATAAAGCACTGGATTACGTACAGAAAGAAATGAAAGCTTAAGTTCGAATCTCGATGCTGATCTTTGATTTTTATTTTTTATAAAAATATTAATAAATAGAATTCAAATAAAACTCCCTCTCTCACGTGTTGGGGATATACCCTCTATATAAAGTCCACATTTAAAACGATGAGGTATATATTATCTCTTCAGACAAATGTGTTTATTTATTATGTGGTGTATTTTATATGTAATTGTAAAACTTTTATAAATCAATTGAGCATATTTCTTTGCATTAATGTATAATATTTATTTTATATGATTTAGTGTGAAAGTGGATAAAATATGATTAGTTGAATGTTCTTTGCATTCTTTTGACTTGTTTACGTGTCTCTGTGAATATAGGTAGTACACGATTATTATTAATGTTAATTATTTTTGTTTTTTAATTTTCGTATTCCAAATTTCCAACATACATACACATTGATGGTTGGAAATTTGGAATACACACATTATATTGGTTGGCAAAGTTATCACTTCTACAAAGTGGACTCAAGCACACTTAATTTTTTTTTATTCTTCCTTGCAATAAATCTATCAATCTTCAATCAATCAATCAATCTTCCTTGTGGCTCTAAAAATGATGGCTGATTTTTCTGAATTTTTTTTTGAAATAAACATACAAATGCAATTAGAATGAAAATTTAAATGCGCGAGTCTAACTTGCATATGAAATTTATTGTTGTAGCAACCCGAAACTATATTAAATTGCTCTATTATAAATATTACTTACCTTGATATGAGTTATATCCATGATAAAATTTGGGCATAATTCCTACAACAAACATAAGAAATTAATATTTGTATAAGTTTATGCAAAATATGTACATTTCAGAATATGTATAGTTCTTAAAAGAAAACCTTAAGAAAATTATAATAAGGTGTGAGAAACTTTTTATCACTTTCAAACTCTTTATAGTGGCATTTTAAACTACTTTATAGTGGCTATAGTAGAAACCACCTACCTTTTAAAATAGCAAAGTTGCAAGTCTGGAATAATATGTAAGATTTTACCTGAAAAAATTAATTTTTGAAAAAATTAATTTATTTCTTTTATATAAAAAGCAAACTAGTGTTTAAGCAATTTTAAATTAGACATTGGTAGCATTCCCATATATTTAAAAGCTTTTATATATTAACTTAAGGACACATGCCTAATTTAAATTGGAAAAAAAATCCATTTTTATTTCATTCACACAAATTGATTACAAATTTTAAGTTGAATATAAGAAAATTAATATACAAAGTTAACGTCTCCATGTATACTGTGCTTGAAGTTTTTGAAGTAGGTTGATGCAGTCAAGCGGTAGCAATACGCACAACAAAAGATATGGAAACTCGTCCTAAATTTTTACTAAAAACATTACTTTTGAAATTGGTAACTGAGGTTTTTCAAAAACTATTAAATTAAGTTCTTCGCAATGTACAAAACGCTTCTACATTTGTTGAAAATGCATAAATCTTGTCATTTTTTTTCTACCCCATACTTTTTGAAGTGCAACTACTTAGGCACAATGAGTGTAAAATGTAAAAGTCACAATGTCCTTCATGCAACGCCTTGCAACTTCTGAATATCACAAATTTATTGCAAGGATGGGAACCAGATACTTAGGTAATAACAGAGAGAGGACAAACAAAAATGGTGCACACCGCTACTATCCGCTGTTTTAGACGTTATGTCTATCTAAAGTAAACTGTCAAAATGTTGTCCATTTATTTATCTATTTATGATTGATTTATCACTCATTTTGCATGTACGTCATCCATTATTTATAAATCTACAATGAACCAGCACATATAGTGGTCGTAAACATAATTTACAACAGATATAATTTATAACATACATGTGTGTGTGTATGTTAAAATACGTGTATATATATATATATATATATATATTTACATCATAAACAAACTCAATTCTAAATCTTTTGATTAATTGAATTACTTAAATTATTTTAATATCTGAAAAATATCTGTGTTATATATTAACCATTTGAGTGCCGCCGAGCGCCATCGCGCTCGTGCGAGTACTAACTAAATTTGTCTTTGAAATCAGTTGCTGTTTAGCGCACGGTAGGGGAGGTCGCTCGCACACATCGCTAATTTTTTATCTTTCTACTTGTTACAAAAAGTTCAAATTATAATATTATTAGTAATTACAATATAAAAAGGGTCCAGGAAAAGAAAATTTTTAACCCATAATGTCGGAATACGAAAATAATTCGAGTGAAAATGATTGTTTTTCAAGTTGTGAAGAATGTGATACTGGGAGTGACATTGTGGTGCGCTCACAATTTGGCGTAATGCAAATTTTGAGTGATAGTGATAATCGTGACGATAACAATTATTTTGCTGATACGGAGGGTATACCGGACTGCGAAAATACAATGTGACCTTGATTTCAGTTTTTGTTCACAATATATATTTCCATAATTTTCTTTGTATTTTATTATCCTTGTACAACTTTTTATTAAGAAAACGCTGAAAAAATTATTAAAATTGGAATTTTGATTTGGAAGAGATATAGTTTTTTTTCGATTTCTTTGGCATTTTTAAGTATATACGAGTAAAAAACCATGGCACTAAAATGATTAAATTTAATTATTTTATATATAACCCTGCTTTAAAAAAATTTTTTTCCAAATCTTTTAGAATATTTTCTTCTTTTTTCTCTCTCCCTGCTATTTTGCCTCTTACCTTGCTATTTTTTCATACTTACATATCAAGGTTTATCCAGCGTAGTTTCACTTTCTTTCTTCACATATACTGAATTACACACTACCAAATTTTTTAATAACAAAAACAATAAATTTTTTATGGAAAATCACAATATAGTCAAATTAAAATTTGGAAAAAAGCGACCAATGAATGATAAAAAATATCTTATTTTAGACGTATTGAGGAACCTACTTGCTGTTATCAAGATTTCTAAAAAAATCCCACTTTTCACAAAACGCTGAGGAAAAACACCTGTCTCACAATGTTTTTTTCTTTCAATGTAAAAAAAATTTGGTAACGTTTAAATTTTAGTTTAAAATAAAATAAAAATGGCAGTTTTTTCCATTCCAAATAGACATAACCCTTATGATTACATTTCTATCATAAAATAGATAAAGCTTTACCACACTAATACCATCAAAATAAAGATACCATAAAAATAAATACAAATAATATGTTACTGACATAATATGACATCCATAAATATTACAAGGGAACCTTTGAAGTTCTATACTCACAATAAAAGCATGAATATTACCCTAACCAAGTAAGAAATTAAATTTATATAGCTGCAAAATAAGACGATTATAATCAATAAAATTTTCTTGGATCCCACCCCATTCTCAAAGTACTCTATTTCAACATTAACGTTAAGTCATGTAGTGTACCGCATACCAGGCGCCGCAATAAAATGAGATGCAGCAAACTCCTTATTGAAGTTTGAACAGTTTTATTTCACAGAAAGAAATATAGATTTCATAAATAACTCAACATATATCTAAGGTACTTTTTTAAATGAAGTGTTATATACGTGTCTGTATATACATCGTATCCGGGAATAAGTGTCGGACAAAGAAAGATGTTATTTGTGGACTGAAAAATAGTTATCGTTAAAATAAAATTTAAAAGATAACTTTTTCAGAAAATTAAAAATTATACAATTATTTGTTATCTTTTTCGTATACACAATTTTTGGGCATATTGTTGAGCGGTGTTCGGGGGAATAACCCACGAACAGCTGCGAAGACATCACCACTGGGTAAACACTGCACTCCGGGCAATTAGGTGTGTTAGAGTTATGTGTAATTTTTTTTGCACTCAATTAGAAAAAGAGCGTGTTTTAAGTTTAATTTCAATGACAATTTATTCCTTTATAGCCAACGAATAGCGTCTTTCTTTGTCCGATATCTATTCTCGGACACCGTGTATATATGTATATGTATATATATATATATAACAAAACTTTGGAATGTTAATATGATTGCAAATGGTGAAAATAAGAAAATAATTTATAGGAAAATAAATTACTTCTTTGTAGTAAAGGCTGAATTCTGAATCAACAGAAAATATTATAGATTATTTCCATCTTAAATTTTCAAGGGACTGAAAAAAAAATTCTTGCTATACCAATCAACACAGCACTGCATAATCATGGAACAAGTGTTTCTTCATTTAATTAAAAGAAAACTTATGTTAAATATTGCTACAAGGGCTGCTCAAGGTTATTTTATAAAGAAATCAATTTAACATGATGTTTCTAATACAAATTTGTTTTTGCAACAAATAATTTGTTAGTTATTTTTAATTAATTCACATTTTCTTACATCATTCGCAGCCCGCAATATTCATGCCCATGACTGCGATCATCCCCCATCCCACTAGCATTACAACCGCTAATTCAAATGGAACAGGTTATGAGCAATGTTAACTTGTCATTCATATGTAATTGTCAGGTATGGAAGAAATTGAATTATATATTGTTCAATCTTCACGTATCAGTATATAATCCTTAATCCCTTTATAATTTTTCCTAAAATCCCTTTATAAATTTTCCTCGAGCAGTCTTTATAATTGCCGCAAAACATATTCAGTTTTGTTTTACATAAAAATGGTTAATAAAAATGAAAAAATACAATTTCCTTTTTTTAAAGTGCTGTTATACCATAATTGATATCATAGCAGTTTTATAAAAATTCGTTCTTAGGTGGTTATTTAAAAATAATTCGAGAAACACAATTCTACTCCACTAATTTTAGCAGCCCATGATAGACCCAATACACCAAATAAATAAGAGCATAACAGCCATTACGGATTCCTATTCTACAGGAAGTAGTGCAAAGCTAAATAAACTAAATTTACCTGGTTTAACAATTTACTTCTCAGGAGCTTTGGTTGCAATAAGAGAGCATTCATTTTATATACAACTTTATTTCAAAATATGTGAAAAGTAAGCAACCAGGTACAAGTGATGTTTTATTTCGTGTCATGCAAAACTACTAAAAGCTGACACAAAACAGTTTTACGAAAACTTGTAGAACGCAATCAACAATCAGACACTGAAGAATTAAATTTGTTTTGAATATCGACTGGCAATATATCGCCGCTACATTTATATACTCATATTTCTATACATGTATATAAAGATTTAAATTTAATCATTAAACTTTAATAAATATATGAAGGAGAGAACAAATACCTTACAAAAATGCAAACGACAATATATTTCATAAAACAGTCGGTAAAATCGGTATATTGATAATATTCCGCTTATTGGGAAGCATAATTTGACATAAACAGGTCACAAATTTATTTATGGTAATCATCGACACGTATAGATTATTTAGCTCACAACGATGATCGGCACCAGGGTTTGAATATATCCTGATAAGTTTTAGTAATAAACATATACATAAAATAAATACACACACACACACACACACACACATATATATATATATATATATATATATACACACACCCAGATGTATGTGTGTGTGTGTGTGTGCATAAGTGTTATAATTATAATTTAGAATAATGTGATTAGATGACCAACCAGAATATATCAGTGTTCTATAACTACATGTATTTATTAGGAAAGGATAGCCATTAATGCATATTAGTCGCTGCAAACGTCGTTTTAAAAAACCAAAGAAAGCATTTTTTAATCCAAAAATTTAAACTAACCCACATATTTTTCAAAATTCTTAGCAAAGAAATTACAATTGCTTTTAGTTTTGAGAATTTATTAAAATTTTAATTAAATTTTAAATATATTTTCCATTTAGTTTTTATCCCACCGGTAGATATATTCAATCAATAGTTATAATCAATGTTCTGTTCGGTAAGTTTTTTTCTATTTTGATTGTATGATTAATTTTTGTCAGATTGAAATTGCTTCAGATTAGTGAAGATTGATTTAGCTATTCCCTCTAAACCACCAGACGTTTCTAAATCTCCGCATTTTCCTAAAGAATTTGCTTGTTCGTCCCCAACACATCATTATGGCATATTTTTTACTTCCAGTTTAAAAATATGAATTTTCTACGAACACTGGCGTAGCTTTTTCCTAAGGGTCAGGTCAAAAGAAATTTCATGATTTTCAGCAGCTGCTCGATGTCTTTCCAAATTTTAAATACATTTCTAGGTTTATCAAACGTTCCAGTTATACTTGCTATTAAATCACTAGCCTGAGACAGAGTTGCATTTTTGAACTGAAAATATTTGTTTGATACATCTACTGTGACAAGAACTAAGTGAAATGTATGCATTGATACGATAAACTGTAGTTTTTAAAACTAATTTAAAAGCTGCATAATTGGTCAGTATTACTTTGCAGTTTTCATAGCGGCAAATACATCTTGTTGTATTTAGACATCCTATTTCGCTACTGGTCTTTATTCCAAAAGACACTTTTATCTTTCTAAGGCTAGCATGATGACTCGGTTGTGAAAAATAAATATATAATGATTCGATTTCATGGTTTCAAGTCTTTGCTGACAGAACATTTGAACGGAATAAATTACCACTAAATTTAGTTTGTGTACTAAACAATGGATACAGCGTGAAATTGGTTTTCTTTTATAATTGCTTGTAGGCCTCTATTTTTCCCTGACACGGTCATAATAAGAGTGCACGGGAATTGGAACATCACCCAATTGGTTTTTGTTCAGTGCTTTCAAAATAAGCGTCGCCAATCCTTGCGCGTCTATAGATTTGAAATAATAGATGAAACCGATAAATATTAATTTCCGTATCGAGTGATTATAGACAATTGATCTTCTTTATAGTATTCTGCTTTTTCAACACTTAAGGAATAAAAAATCCCATGCTTTTACTTCTTTTACAATCGCCTCTCTAACTAGGTATGCTAATATTTCAATAATTTCATTTTGTGTAACTGGACTGCAATAATTAAAATGTTCTTCGAAATGTTCGGAAAAGTTTTTGTCGTACTTCGGGAAAAGTTGAGCTATTTCCAAAAAATTACCTCTATTCTTAGATGATGGGCCTTCTTGATACCCTTTTAAAGGTATAAGCTGACAGAGAAGAGTCAGTATTACGTTGATTAGTTTCAATAACTATTCTATATTTTGAAAAACATCTTGCTTCTGTTGCTTTAGAATTTGCTAATGGATATTTCTAGAGATTTTTGTTACGATACATACTTTTCTGTAGATTCAACATAAAGCAACTCTGCATGTTTTTAAGCCCTCGCCAAGTTTCTGCCAATTGTTGTAACCGTTTTTTACAAATGTTTTCGTGTTGATCACGAATTCCTTCTTTAATGAAATGCCTGCATTCAAAACAGTCGATCTTGTCATCTTCAGTGTTATACCCCAACCAGCTGTATTGTTTATAATATGTAAATGTAATTGATCTGATGTTGTGTTTTTGGACAACGCATGGAAATTTGTCACTACTAACAGACTCTGAAGTCTTAAGCGTAATTACTTCTGGTTTTGCGTGTAAACCTGCTTCGTCGACTGGGAACAGTTTTCACCAACTGCGCCGTTTACCTCAGTTTTTGGGTGATATTCTTCAGATGTACTTATTGATACTTTAGGTTGTATAGAAGAACTACAACTACTTGTATTTCCCATCTTTCTATCTTATCATGTATCACTGAATATTCGGGTTTTTAAAAACTCTTCCGATATCTTTCATTTATTTCATGATTTACCTTGTAGTATTTAAAATAAAACTAAAAAGATATTAATAAAATGCCAAAAAAAAGAATCATCGAAACAATCGGCAATTATATTGACGGAACACATACTAAAAAACAATCTAATCGACAACCTCCTCTTTTTTTTGGATTACGTTAGTTAATGTAGTACTACGTGTAGGTACTACATAATCTCACGGTAAACAAGTCTGTTTTTACTGTATAGGTTTTAAGACCTACGCAGAAAAAAAATACATTGACGTAAGAATTTTTTTTTTGGCCCAAGAATATTTTTTTGCAATTTGGAAGGAAAACCAAAATTTTCAAGTTCAATTATAACATTTTCTTAAATTCCGTTATCTTGACTTGAGGTTTTTTTTATTTAGTTAATATAATTATAGACTTAATCCAAGAATAAAACTTTTATCCCTTTTATTAATGTCTTTAATTAAGAAATATTTTTTTAAAGTGAGAAAAGTAAATTTTTCAACTAAGAGTAAAATCAATTGTTCGGAAAATAAAAAATTCTCAATGCAAATATAATTAATTTTAAATGAAAATAATCTGTGATTCTAGTCAAGTATAGTAAATACATGGTTAAAAAATAAGCGGTATGTCCATTCAAGTCCGTTGCGGCTAATAAACGTGTATTGAACCAATAGCAAATTATGCTCAGTTCAACGCAAAAATATTCTTTAGCTAGATGACTGATATGTACCATAGTCAAGTGACAATAATATAGTAATATTCATACTCATTTGGCTAGACTGCATGTCAAAGAATCACCAAACTGCGATTGTGCGTGAGTGCGTGAGTGCGTGCGTGCGTGCGTGCGTGCGGGCGTGCGGGCGGGCGGGCGGGCGGGCGGGCGTGCGGGCGGGCGGGCGTGCGGGCGTGCGGGCGTGCGGGCGTGCGGACGTGAGTGCGTGAGTGCGTGAGTGCGAGAGTGCGAGAGTGCGAGAGTGCGAGAGTGCGAGAGTGCGAGAGTGCGAGAGCGCGAGAGCGTGAGCGTGCGAGAGCGCGAGAGCGTGAGCGTGCGCGTGCGCGAGAGCGTGAGCGTGCGCGTGCGCGTGCGTGGGTGCGTGCGTGTGTGTGTATGTGTGTGTGTGTGTGTATATAGTACCAGGGTGGGTTTACTTCATACAAATATTTCGATTGGAACGCGAAAGCCCTATCTCTTTCGCACACACAAAATACATAAAATTTTGTCTATGGAACATAGAGCAGCGATAACGAACGCTATATAATCAAAGAAAAAAAAAGACTATGATACGAAATTTAAAATCGTTGACTTTATTTTAATTGGTTTGTCAAACTGCAAATTTGTAACTTAACATTATTTTATAGTTCAGTTTTACATTTGGTTATAATAAGGTACAAGAGGCATATAAGGCCCACCTAATTTGGAAATTTAATATTCGGTTTAATTAATAATAAAAATATATGGAATTATATTTTACGAGTGATTTATTTATCAAAGAAATTCAGACATAAATCACTTTCTATAAGAGATCAATAATAAAAGAAATATTAAAGTTTTTACAAACTCCTTCAATGGGCCTTATTAAAATATCACAGTATAATAAGGCCCGAGAAAAATAACCAACGGAATCTGTCCCTAGAAATGTATTTAACATAAAACAATCAACAAAAAATATTTTCTAAAGTAATCCTCATAAAAAAACTACTTTGGGCCTTATTGGTCGCCTGGCTGTTTAAAGACATAGCAGTTGTATATAGGTCATACTCTTTTCAAACATAACTAAATATAATAAAATAAAATCAATCTTCATTCTCATAAACTATATAAAAACAATAATTATCGTCAATACTTATTTAAAAACTTTGGAGTAAATTTAAAAAATATAAACTTATTCGCAGTCTTGGCAAAAAAGATTCCCTATTTGTTTTGTCAGCCTCACACATTCTTCGTGGTACCATGTTTTGCACTGTCCACACTGCTGCATCTCAGAAATATATTCTTCTCCATAAGCTCAGCAAAACCAATTCACTTATTCTAATAGTTTTTTTTCTTTTCTCCTTTACTGGTCCCAATTTTCCTTTGAAATTATTGTCCTTTTTTAATTTCTTTAATTTTTTCTGGATTCTCTTATTTTCTTTTCCTTTTCCTTAAAAAGTTTCTTGGTAACCTGCTGACCTTTGTAATTTATTGTGTTTCTCTTTGGTTTAATCTTTACGGTAACGTAGTTGGATAAAAATAATTTCGATCAGAAACATCTCTTTCCTCTTCAGACAAAAAAAAATTGGCGGTAACACAGCAATGTTTGTGGCTGTAATTCTGTTGGTCGATTTTCCTAATGATATAAGTATCAGGTTAATAACAAGTCAACAGATTTTACTAAATGTATGGTAGGATAATAAGGCCCAGAGTGAATTTTCGTGGGCCTTATTACCAGCGTAACCTAATCTCAGAAAACTGCTAATAATTAATTTAAAAATAATCCAAGAAGAAACTAAATTAAAAAATATTGAATAATAATAACATGTTCTAACAGTTTACTACTTAATTTAAGTACAAAACAATAATTATACAAAAAAATTACCGTTTTAAATCACTAAAAGTTTTAAATCCACGTAAACGCACTCCTCCTCATGAGGTTTGACTCATTACTGTTAAGATGGCGGCGCCAGCGACGGTAGCACCACGCGGACCTTTTTATGTAAAGTGTATCTATATGTACGTAAACTTATCTTCTGTTTAAAACCATTTGGACCCAAGTTTTCAATACCGCAAGTACCTTATCTATAATATTTTCACTTTTAATTCAAATTTTGTTGTATTTGTTACATTTGTTCGTAATAAGAGGAAATTATTTTAAAGATCGCTCTTGTACATTGGGTTGTAGCCGTAAACATTTCACGGTAAGTAAACATTTCAGGGAAAATTATTAATTTGAAAATAGCATCTAATCAATTATACATTTTATTGATAATATTGTTCAAACTCATCATCAAAGTTACATTCGCGTTTTAATAATCAACAACAAAGAAGTTGCCAATAATTTAATTTTCTTTTTAGACATGCGGATTTAAGAAGTTACGGCATGTGGAGAATAGCAAATTTGTTAATTTATACCAAATACTGCATGTGTATTAGGTTGCGCGTAGCCTTCTGATTAAAACAAAAGATTGTGAAAATGATATTTTTAGTAATGATGCTAACATATAATATACAACAACTACGAGCATATTGATTTAAAAGATAAAAATAAGTTGTTACTGCATCCAAGTGATTTGTTCAGCTGAAGATGTAGTCAATGTATGCCAATGTGCCAATGAATAAAAGATTATTTAGAAAATAATTTTCAACAAAATAATTTATTCATATGTGTTTGGTTAGATTTGTTTTTTTGAAATTTTTGTAATTGTGTAAATATCACAGGAATAATTATGACATTTTTATATTCTACTTTTTGTATTTGATTCTTTATTAAGTGTTGTCGACTATTTACATTGGGGATATTAAACTGAATGTATAAATTAGGTTAAGTAGGATATAGAAATTAGCCTACAATGAGTACAAAAATCCTTGAAATCAACGATTGTGCCAGAACCGTATCCTTTTTATTCAGCACATAGTTTCAATTTCTTTGAAATAGTTTAAGAAAATAGAAATTTTCCCCCTGATTTAGCATTTTTTTACATTTAGTAGCACAAAACTGAAGTGTAATTGCCACGATAACCGCATTTTTTCTCTTCATAAAGTATAATTTCCATAGTGAGTATATTTTATTCATTTCATAGATTAATTGTTAAATTCAAAATAGTAGGAAGGTTATAATAATTGTATTTTACTAAGATATAGAATAAAGCTGTAAGATATAGAATATTGATATTTTTTCACTATAAAGGTTATGAGTTATGCGAATAATGTAAACGTTGAATTAAATAAATTAATCGATGTTAAAAACTCTAAGAGTTATAACGCAGTAAACAGTAAAGGAGAGTTAACAATTTATTTAATGAAAATTCATATTAAAATTGAAAGTATTAGTATATTATTTTAATGATAGAAGCTAGTTAAGTACATCTTGATATGTAAAAGCGGCAGATATTTTGTAAAATAGAGTAGTTGCAGCGAGTGCTCAGCAAATGAGCACTCGCTGCAACTTCATTAGATTGGGCAACAGGGATATAGAAGCATAGTACTTGGAAACGCGAAAGTGCTATCTCGCTCGCACAATTACTTGAAGTTGACCATCTATTTAGTATATGATCTGTGTATAGTACCAGGTGACCGAGCGATGCTCGGTGTATTTCGAATTCCCCTTCCTCTTCCCCTTCCCCTTCCTCTTATATTATATATGAATAATTCACAGGTTGGCATGTGGAAGGTTCGGTGGCGCCATCTCATGTCGTACCCCCGTAACTATAGCGGCGAGAAAGACGTCATGGTGAACTTCATTGGTACATCATACTCCTTGCCTCAAGGCCTCAATTCATGGTCCACCCTCGCCACATGAATACGCCATGTTCTATCTAACCAAAGTAATACGTCATACTTTTTGGCCCAACGGGTCAAAACTTTTGAGATGCTCTTGTTTCGGTCGGAACTATCTAACTCCTCGCCGCCATCAGTCGATGGCGTGTTCGACGATCCTTCACTTAACAGTGGAGCCAGTCGGATGAGGCCTGGTCGTTCAGTAGCTGATCAACCGTTCAACTGCTTATGGTCATCGTCCCGAGAAACTGCTAATCGGCTTCAAGCCTTCAGCACTGATACCAGTCTCAATCTGAATCAATCACCTGAAACGAATGCCATAGACTCACCTGACAAGTCTTGCCAGAGCATCAAAAGTGACCCACTTTTGAAGATTATCTACCGCTACGATGTACCTATGTCCATGAGCTTTCTTCATTGCTCTTCATTCTTTCTTCGTTAATTAGGTATTAAATGGCACATTTGATTTAGCCAATAGTTTCCTACTCTAAATACAGGAGCTTTCCTCTGTTTAGCATTAAAACGCACCTTTTGGGTTCTCTGCCCACCGTCCGTGGCCTTTCAGCTTCTTTTCGTAATTCGGTCAAGTCTACTTCATATAAGCTTACCCGTATTCCTTCTAGTAAGGCTTCGTCAGTTTTTTCTTTGGTATATTGCTCAATAACAGTTATGCAGGACTTCACCATATCATTCGATTTACCGAACAGTTAATCGCGCTTTGAACCTTTTTGAGACTAAGGACCCATTAATACGATACGATTAAGCCGTTCACATTGTCTGTTAGCTCTTGGAGTGGATATTGCGTCTAATATGTGTTTGGTATCATTATCTCTGCAAAATGTCTCCCAACGATGTCTCCCCCGAGAAGTAAATGCTGTACCCCTATCACTATCGATTATTCAAGCAGGTACGCCAACAAATTAAAAAATTGAGA
Source organism: Druceiella hillmani (assembly GCA_039881145.1). NCBI lineage: Eukaryota > Metazoa > Arthropoda > Insecta > Lepidoptera > Hepialidae > Druceiella > Druceiella hillmani. Next base: position 12,538,726 of record JAYKKI010000008.1, on the reverse strand, counting down.
CCATCGAGCAACACTATGAAGAATTACTTTTTTTGTTGCGGTTGTATGGACTGAATTATAATGTGTTACCACTGCGAACTCGATTCCCAATATATTTATACCCCACGTCCTCAAAGCCACAACGACAGCAAGCGTCTTTAAGTCATAAGTATGGTAATTGTATGTGCTTGAATGGTATTTGAATGATAATGGTACAGCTGTAGTTTTTCGACTGCAATATACGATTACGCGCCTATTGTTATCCTCCTTCTGAATTAGCATCACCCTTAGACCTATAGAGCTTGAATCAGTGTGTACACACTTCGGTCGATAAATCTGGATCAAAAATTGGCAGTACCGGTCGACTACATAAAATATTTTAAATTTCTGGACGTCCTACGAGTGTATACTTTCCTACACCCATCTTACGTTCTTTTTCAGAATATCAGTAAACAGTGCCACTTTCTGAGCGTATTTTTAATGAATTTGGGGAAATAACCAGCCAGTCCCAAAAATTGCCGTATTTCTGACACGTTCTTTGGTTCCGCAGCCTTCGAAACTGCTCTAAGTACCGTCTTCCTTATAAATCACACTCCTGAGAAGTCTGCAATAGCCATTACAATAAGAATTCAAAATCAGAACCTCATCTTCAACAATAAGAATTCAAAATTTATATCATCGATAATAATTGATGAATTCGCAAAAACTATTGGAACAACAAGCGAGTATTTGAATCCAGCTAATATGAAGTCCAGTTGGGATCCGATAAACGGTAATCCCAAGATTCTAGCAATCCCTTCCCTCGTTAATAAACTGTCACTCCCCAAAGCTAAAGTTCATTTCTTACTTAAATTATTTATAATACAATCTTACGGAGGTCTCTTAATGCTTTCTGTATCATTTTTGTTTTCTAGTGACTTAATTAATTCATCTATCATTAAAATATTCTTATCGACAGTTCCCAAGCATTTTTTCTTTTAAAACATCTGTTGTTCCGTGTAAACCAAATGCGTGACAGATTCTTCAAGTTTTATTCTGCTTTATATTATCATTGTGTTTATTCATGATTTTCCTATTCCTGTCACTGATCGGTTTAGGGCCGGTTTTTTACGTGACTTGTTTTCTCAGAATTATAACATATATTGCTTTTGTTATGGTTTTAGTGTTTATTGTTTCGAAAATCGCGTGGCATGTACCGTATTTGATCTTCATTTCTATTAACCGACGTTTTAAACATAGTCAACATATTATTCAGTTCGACGATTGATTTACACTTAGATGCTAGAACTGTAAATTATAGTAATGAATTACGTCCGCGACAAAATCTACCAATTTGTCTTCCGATAAATCTAGTGAAGCAATAAGTTTTAAGGTCATACTAGTGTACAAAACAGCCTCTTTTTATAATTTTGCGAAAGCTAGCTCACCGGTTAAAGGCCTATTAGACTACTCAATTTCAAGAGACCCTTACCCTAACTAAGGGCGGTGTAACAAGACTAAGGGAGTAAGGGTCCCGATCTAAGGCGATTGGGTTGTCCTAATCTGCCTAGTTGCTTAAGCGCTCTGTCGATCGGGCAATGTAATAAGACTTTAGGGCGGTTAGGGAGTTCAGTTACCACACGACAAGCGTGTAGAGTGGTTGTCTGCGTCGTTACACCCGTTCGCACACATCGACTCACGCCGCCATTTTGTGACGCCATATCGAACAATAATAAAAAAGTAGACATATTATGCCTGAATGATATATACAAAGACATGCCCTATTTATGACAAAAGAGCAATAAAACCTGCACGAATAAATTACGAGGGATGAAGACTTTAAAGTTTTATAGGAATTTTAAAAAGTTTTTAATTTTATTGGAAATTTACAAAAAAATACAAATATTAAAGTGTTGTATTTTAAGTCTTGGTAGCAGCTAATCTTTGTATCGCGCTCACGTTTTGTCGTAGAATTTTATTTTGTCTTTCTGTTGAGACAAAATAAAATTTACTGTCACTAAAATTAATAACACCTCGAATTCTCCTCTAACTGCTCTGAGATAATTTCTTAGATCTTCCGATTCAAGTGCACTAAGTATTTGCATATTTGAAAGCTTTTTTCGCAACTGTAAACATCGTTTCACCCAGGTCTTTCTCCCCTTTCTTTTTTAAATTTTTGTTGTTGCAACTGGATACAGCCAAGCCAATTTTTTAAATTTAGATAATATCTACGGTATGATAGTACCAAAGTACGACCAACTCACTCAACATTCACTTTTAAAATGAGTTAAGGCCGGATTGACCGGTAATAAGCGCCGCACTAACTAGGGCTACCCACGCTGCGTAGAGGGAGTTTCCTTAAAATTGAATAGTGTAATAACCGTTTAAACTAGCTTCCCATGTCAATAAGGGGTTAGGTAATTCATCACACCAAATTTTTGCGTTTTCACCCACCTTACATACCACAAAAAATAATTCACTCTTACCGTCATAAAGAGTTGCACAAGTATTAACCTCATCAAGCCAGTAATTTATAGAAAATTTACTCATCTCTAGATCAAACTCTGGCATACATTTATCATTAAAAAAATTCCTCGAACCTGATAGAACAACACTTGACAAAATTGCTCCTAATTGATTAAATCCAGTACTCAATGCAGTTCTCGTACTCACACTGGAAGAAATGCCACTCTCCGGTGTCGTTGAACAAGTAAGCATTCGTAGAGGTGAGCGCGAATGACTTCTGGAACGTCGATCGATCCGTCGTACATCCCCTCGTTTATGCCCTGGTCTGGGCTCGCGCTCTTCGGGTCCTTTGCGATATCACTCGTACGACCTCATTATCACTTATCGCTCCTCCACATCTTCTACTTTATTAATTCTTTCTACTTATTGATTCTTGCCTCTCTGTACTCCGCCATTGCACTTTGTTAACCCTTTTCACCTCGTATTCCTTTGCACGTCATTTTGCACTCTGTTGCACTTGTTAATATGCACTGTGCACTGTGCACTTATTAATCCTCTTTACTTCTCACTCCATTGCACTTGTTAATCATTCTTGCACTGTGCCTTTATTAACCTTCTTTACTTTGCACTCCATTGCACTTATTAATCTTCTTTACTTTGCACTCCATTGCACTTATTAATCCTCTTTACTTTTGCACTTGTTAAACACCGTGTACTTACACTGTGTACTTATTAATGCTTGCGATATGTATTCACTGTAAGTCCGATAGCATACAGGTATATTCTGCTTCTGAATTGTAGTAGATTATTTTATTCAGCACGGTCGGCAAGAAAATGATCTAAGCTCATTTTACAGTGAATAATTCATAGGTCGGCGTGTAGAACGTTCGGTGACGCCATCCCGTATCAACTTGTGTTACTGTTGTCTCATAATCTACGGGCACAATTCATAGGTCGACGTGTAGAAGGTTCGGTAGCGTCATTTTGTATCGTACGCTGTAACGGCATCGACAACAGAGATGACATGTCGGACTTCACGATGAAGTGTCAAATGAACAGTCCGGCAAGAGCAAAAATATTAATGTGACTGAAAGTAGCAGTATTGTAATGATCGATCATAGTGATTATCCAGAGCAACCATGTACTACAAATGTATCAAATCAAAGTGAAATTTTGTTATTTGACCTGGAACAAATAACAAATTTGCCTTACTTTATTGATAAGGGTAATTTTAAAGAAGTTAATGATCAAGTTAGACGCTTTGTGATAGAAAACGGACATTGTAAACCAAAAGGCCGCTTTTTAAAAGACTCTGGCAATAGATCGTTTTTGGATAAATATTCTCACATTATTTCTAAATCTGATTTTAAATTAGAAGGCAAATAGTTATTATTGGGTATAGCTTCAAAAGGCGCATTGTAAACCATGCTGATAATTGACATCACCGAAACAGTTACAAAATATTTGGATTGACCGATATAGTGACGGGAAGCAGAAGAACTCTTCTTCTTCATCTAGTGTACAATTATCCGTCACTGCTGGTATACGAGACACGAGTGTAAATGCGTATTAGAGATGGATTCTTGTCCACACTTAAAAAAGAAAAATATTTTTTCCATCAAGTACTGGAAAGGCTCTTTGATAAAAAATAGACAGCAACGAATCGAGTAGCAATTATTTAAATATTATTGAATTATCAGCAAAATATGAACCCGTTTTGCAAAATTTATTAAATAAACCAAAAGCTCAAATTAAATATTTAAGTCCAAAAATACAAAATGACCTTATTGCTCTTCTTTGACAACAAATTGAATCCGTATTAATAAAATAAATAGTAAATGCACCATTTTATTCAATTATGTTTGATACAACTCAAGATATATCAAAAACAGATCAGCTGTGTGAACTCTATCGTTACTGTGTAATTGAAAATAATGACAATGAAGTACCAAAATCTCTGGTATCAAAGAGTTATTTTTAGATTTCCAGTAATGGATCAGACCGCCTTAGCGACACCAAAAGCGGCATATCGCACCAAAAGTTTTGGTGCGACATATCGCACCAAAAGTTAGCCTTAAATTCCCTCTTCAAAGTTGTGGTGTAAAAATTAGATACATAACTATGTTAATTATTGTTACGTAAAAATACACGTTTCAAACTCCGCTTTGAACTGTGTATGGAAAAACACAAGTCATCAATATAACAAAATAAATTCTTATTTTCTATGTCAGTTTTATACTAAAAACTTCATAGATAAGCTCGGCATCCTAACCACCGATATCTGACTCGCTCTCTCGCGGTAAGGGTTTATTAGCTTAGATGACTTTCTAGATTTTTCTCGATCTTTCTTGGCCCACGACAACGAGAAAAATCCAATTCTCAGAGAAATAATGGATGTGACGAGGATACCGGTAAAATTTTCAAATTGTCTCCCAAATTTCTCCGCGCAAATATCAATTCACCTTAAATATTGATGTCTTTAACAAGATCTATATGAGGGTGGGTGAAGGAAATCAAATCAGCTTTAATGATGTAAGTCTCATACTTTGTACTATACATGACATCTATGCTGTGTAGTACTCTGATGATAAATCAACAACGGTTATCGAAAATGCTTTAAACTTTGCCCTCATTAACTTGAGCAAACGGGTAACCTCCTACATACATTTGTGACCATCAAATTGTGCTATGGATATCTACGTTAGAATGAAAGTATTTGTGCTGTGTAGAATGAAAATGTGAGTGATATGACATCTATTTCCTATAATACCTCGTCGATCCTTATCCCTTTCCTAATTTTAGGTCTATTCCTAGCCTCAAGATTACCTTGGAACACTCATATTAAAAATTTACTCCATACAATACTAATTTGAAAATTCTTTATGCGGTGAAAGATCCGTGGTGAAGCTCACATTCTACGACACTAAAATTAATTTATAACCCTCTGATATGCTATCATGTCACATAAATGCTCTAGAAATAGAATGTACCGATCCTCCTTGATACCTTGACCGACAATATATGACTGATCGGTATCTACTGAAAGCAATTGGTTTTCCAAATACCCCATATTCCCAAATTTTCCATTCCCATCCAAACTTTCTGAAAGTGACCCTCCCTGATATTCTGAGATACATTCTTTCCTCACCGTTAGCTTCCAAATGTTTAACTCCTCTCAAACCCAATTTATGGAAATTCTTCCACCCCTCTTCTTTAGTTTTCTAGTTGACTCAATAATACACAGGCGAAATTGTGTTTTGGAGTTGACATCGATTCCCGCATTGCCAATTTGTTGTTCAATTCCATCTTAAATAATTATTGGATGGATTGGATGCGAATATATACAGACACAAATATAAAATTCGAAGGACTGTTTGGTGTTTTCCAAGCAAAAGCCAAGTCTTTGTGAAGTCTTTGAACTTTACCAATATTAATAAGATTGGCAAACTCTTTATCCTCTAATACTACTCTTCAAATTCCTTACAAACCCTCCTCGCTAATTCAATTTCTACAAACTGTAGTTTCTCGCTTTTCCAGATCAAGTAACTTACAATTCATTTTGGAGAAATCTGGATCGAATTTTTTCCTTTTACGAACACCAGGACACTGCAGCATAATAAGTAATGAAATTGTCTATGCAAAAGTACAATTCCTTGCTGTGAATGGAGATCCGCATCATAATCTTATTTCTTTGACCCGCTATTTGATTTGATTGACATACTACATAGGAAACATGGTTACATGTTGCAGTGGTGAGGTGCTTCCAAGTTCGACTTACAATATTTGCAAAATTTTGATTTTCAAATATGTATTTTCCTAAAGGAACATGTCTTTGTCGTATATCGCTTACATTTAGGACAATCTGCTACTCACTGGAACTGAACAATTAACTGGGCTAAGTATTAGTGATTCTTCAATATGCAATTGCGGATAAGGAGAAGCGCTTTGAAGAATTTTATATTTACATGTCTTTCAAAAGATAAATTTTCGCCATCTATGCAGAAATTATTAAAACGTAGAATTTAACTTTCTGTCAATATTAAATCCCTTTTATGAGTCAATAAACCCATTTTAGAAAGATGGACATCGAAATCTAAGACATTGCAAAATATCTTGTAATAAACGTGTGCATATTTATTTACAAATGTATATATGTGTTGCATGTGAATGACTTTTTTCGCTATTTATTATTTTTTATCTATATTTCCGCTTCGTTTATTCATTTTAAGAAAGATTTAATTAATGTTACGTAGACTCCTCTTCAACTTAACATTGACAAACTTGTCTCGTTAATATATTTAATGCAGACATGGAACTTTGTTAGGGATAGACATGACCTTTTTTCTTTAAAGTTTGAGGCCTAAAAATGTTAATCTGCACATTAGCCTACGATGTCTATTATAATATCCGTTACAGTAGAATTAATCAAGTTATATTTACTTACTGGAAAAGCAATAAAACATTATTAATATGAATATTTAAAATCGAATTTCGTAATTAAAAATACTTAATTATTTTATTTAGCAGAAAAATTTGCAGCGCCTGAAATGCATTAATTACTATGGCTTTCTGATATTTACTAGAAGAAGAACACTAAAATATTTAAATTAGCTGTTTAATCAGATAACGATCCCTAACTAAACTATAATTCGCTTTAAAATAACTACTATGAGGATTTTGGCATAAAGTTCAAGTCCCATGTCAAAAAATAAGAAATGTCATTTGTGACACAACTGAATTTTGTATACCGCGATTGGATTGGTATATATAAACACACAGTGCAGCGTTCCTACGCAACTTATTTGAAATTTGTATTAGAAGAATAATTACATGAATGCAGTATTTTATTAGATTTCATGTAATTATTACGTTCTATAGTTTATAGATTATATTCAAAGATGGTGAGTGAAAACGTTTTGATAAGTTAGGTTATTTTAAATTTATAAAAAGTTAACAAATTTTTAAATATTTTCAGCTGCCCCTGTCGTTATTACGGACAGCCCAAAATCATCCAATGGTAAGTTAATTATATTTTATATTTAGACAGTCTTTCAAATCAGCTTCTTCAGAAAAGTTCCCTACAATTTGAAATTAGTGAAGTGTTCTGCTTAAAGCATTTGAAATAGATTGAGTGGTATCTGAAAACGAAATAAGCAAAATGATTATAGGAGGAATGATCTAAACCATCTGAATTTTATACACTTACATTATCAGCCACTATTCTTACAGCATTCATTATTTACACAAAATATGAATTATATTCTAGAAGACGGTAGGGAACAAGTCTGGTTTAGCAGCAATGCAAATTGAGTTTTTTTTTTGTTTTAAATGAAAGAATATAGGTAAAAAGTGAAGTGTTGACAAAAATAAGGGTTCAGTCACTATTATTTTATTAAATAAAGCGATTTGAAGAAAGTGCCCATACAAAAGTGCCCTTTGCGAATAAAGTAAAAGTTATAAATTTATCGACTCAATTGCCATTCTTAGCAATCCTCAACACAGAATTTGCAAATACAAACAGGAATCGATAAAAAAACCCTAAAAATAAAAAATTGAAATGAGATTATAAAAGTTACCTTTGACAACCAACTGACTAGCACTTCATAGAAAGAGCGGATTTTAAAATAATTTGTTTATAATGAAATAATTTACTGCAAACTGTAATTTTTTTAAATATGTTGTTTTTATGTGTAAACAAAAATTAAAACAAAAAAAAAATGGGAAATTCGCATTGCTGCTAAATCAGATTTATACCGAGGGTAGATGTAAATTACTAATTTCTTAAATGTATTTTCCACATTTTTGAAATGATTTTAAATTTAAATTTCAAATTGCATTACTTTCATATAAAGGAAAAACTAATAGAAAATTATAAATAAATATTATGTTTAAAGTGTTCACAACGTTAAATAACAAAATTGTTTTGTTTTGTGTGGATGGTGTGTTGATAAAGAGTTCAATAAATAAAGAAATAGTTAAATATATAATGATGATGGATTTAGGAAATAACAATATCTTCATATTATTTAATCGAATGAGTAGAAGCAATTCAGCATTCGCATGCTTTACAAACATATTTCATATATTCATTACATTCCATATTTCATAGACTATGTTTCGGTTAATAGATTGCTTGAATCTTGGCTTTTTACTACTTACTGTTCTAGTAAATAATGTCTGTAAAGTTATGAGAACTGCACACAGCTTGCTATTTGCTGATGATCTAATGATTTTTCAGTCATTAAAGGTATAGTAGGTTGCAAATTATTACTTCACCAGTGGCTTAGCTAGCACGGGTGCAAACCCGATGTGGATATCGATGGTGTCACCTCAAGAAATAAAACTGTTTATTTAAATAATACAAATGGAAAGTCATTAATAATCAAATGGAATGTTATAATATGGTAATATTGTCTTATTATCCTATTTCTTTTCTTGACTTGGATTTTCTTAATACATCTATCTTAAATAATACATCTTAATACATCTATCATAGAAACTTGAATCGTTCTTAATACATCTATCTATTCTTTTACATTGGTGGTTTGGAAGGGAAAGTTGGGAATGGCAAAAGGAGAATGAGAGTAGAATTAACGCAGTCCCTGAGTTTAAAATTTAATGATAGGGTAAAAATAATGTGTTAAGAAAACGGGTAGGATGGTAAGAAGGTGTACTGATGGAAATTGAGAAGGGAATACTTCTGCAGTTTGATCAAAAACGGATAGGCTGGTAATTGTGCGGAGGTGGGTGGTCAGGTCTAGAGAGAAGTATCTCTATTACTTTTGCAAAATACTGAGAAAAGACCAACTGAAAAGCACCCAAAACCGTAGAGCATGTATGAAAAGGGTTATGAAAGTTGAAGAAGCTAGGGAAGTATGGCAGGATCGTAACAAGTGAAAATCCATAGTCTCTGTCTACCCCTCTGGGAGACACGCGTGAGCATATATATTTGTACAAACACTTAAAAGATCTTCTTTCCAGCTTTAATAGCTGGGAACTTACATCTTCAAAATTTATATTTTGTGTTGCCTCATGTTGTATTGTTAATATACCAAGATTGTTAAGCCTCCTTTGGTGATTGTTGCCCATAAATAATTTTTTATTAATTTTAGTTTAATGAAACTCCTCTCATATGAAGCACACGTACATATCAGTATTTGCAAATTGTCATAAATAACTTTAGTTTGACCACAACATTTAAAAGAGATTTCCCATTTCTAAATGGCTTCTTAACCTTGGTATCACTAAGAGGAATTTACAGCTAATTTTAAACTTTCAGTGTTCGCCTAAAGCAAAATATTTGTTCAACCTCGAAAATAAAGCTACATTTTGAACGAACTTTGATTTAGTTCGGAGTTCAACACTGAATTGATAAAGACAATCCAATAAATCTTTTTGAAGTTCAGCTTTCAGTGTGAGTACATCGGTGTCCAACTCTAAGTTGCCTGTTTTTTGTTTCTTTTTCTTAATAATTTTAATCTTTTTTTTAATTATTAAGAATTTCTCTATACTTATTGATTTTCTGGTTGTGAAACATACACGCTTTCTACAGATCCATTCTAGATAACTGAACTTATAGTGTACCTATGAGAAAAACGTTCTCATATCAATCAATTCTAATCATCCTAAAAATTTGTCCCTCGGATTTATTTATTGTGAAAGCAAATGATACGTTCACCAAGAAAGACCACTACTTGAAAGAGAATGGTATATCGGTTGGTATTTTTGGGATATGTGAAATATGTACTTTGGGAACGGACACCATCAACAATCTTAGTAGCCACAATTGTGGCCGATGACTATGACGGCCAATGGTGTGCACTGTGCAGTTTGCAATTGTGAGCTGTTTTTGAGAAAAAAAAATATATCATAAAAAGCTCCCCCTTAAATTTAGAATAATCATTTAAAAATAACTGTGCAAACTGCAACTTACTAAATTGCAAAGTGAAGGAATCTTCTTGTAAAATATAGGCATTTTTGTAAAATATAGACATTTTTATAAAATGTAGGCATTTGCCTAAAATATATAAGCATTCTTGTAAAATATAGGCATTTTTGTAAAACGGGCATTTTTGTGAAATATAGACAATGTTTGATAAAATGTAGTCTATTATAAAAAACAAGGTATCACTATACTTCATTCCATCTGAAAAAAGGATATTTGTATACAAAGCTTAATGACAGGTCAGGAATTGTAAACCTTTTTCTTGTATTAATTTTAGTAATACGGATTTATTTCGTGATTGTGTTTTTGTCCTTTAAATTTTCCTATTCACATTAGTAACATAGCAAGTGTTATATTGATATTTATAACATTATTTAGTGAGACTATTTATTAAATTAATATTGTGTATCGTTTAATTATATCATAGATGAAATACAATGAATTTTGAAAATAGGCATCTACTCATTAAATGATATACTTTAAGTTCAAATTGGTTTGTTTACAACAATTCTCTTTTGGAATGGAATGGAATGGAGTGTAACCTACTCTCCAGTAAAAGAATATTTTAAATCCATTGAGTAGTTTTTTAAGTTATGTCGAATTAACAAATTATTTCTTTATTATGTTAGTATAGATGTATAAATGCATATAAAATAAGTTAATAAATAAACATAGTTATCAATTATTACATATTGTTATAATAACTGCTTTCTTTGTTTATAATTTTTTTTTATTTAGAATATATATCACATATCAATAACTTTATATTGATTCTAGTTGGTGGAATTAAAAAATGGAGAGACTTACAATGGCCATTTAGTCAGTTGCGATAATTGGATGAACATCAATTTAAGAGAAGTCATTTGCACATCCCGTGTGAGTACTATTAAATTTTGTGTTATTCAAAAAAAGGATTTTTTAAATCAAATAACTGATGACTTAAATCATACAAATCTATCTGTAAATAGTACAAATCTGTATTTGATGATGAAATGTTTTCAATACAAACATCAGCACATTATTGAGAATGAGACTATTCATTTAATATGACTTCTTTGTAATATTATTGAAAAGAAATCCTGTTACCTCCGGGGAAAACATTTTATGCCTTATTACTATTGCTATTGCTCTGGGGAAGACTTGATAACAGATAAAATCAATTCATTACTCGCTTTATCTTACATCAGTAGGTTGTTTTTCATTTATAATTTAAAATTTTCAATGACAGATTAACATTTAAATAGGATACTATACAGCGAAAATCTATAGTAAAACCACATATTTATAATATTAAACAAATGTTGGCAACAGTATGCTAGTAGTTATAGAGAGCAGATCATAATGCTGAAGCCTTTTAAGCAGACAAAGAAATTTACGAGAATGTTGACAAATTTTATACAGATGTTAACAATACTCAAGGTTTTTATACCATATTTCTTACAACTAGAGGAACTTTATTCTAGTCTTTCTTTTCTCTCTTTTTTAGTTTTTATTTTAATCTTTCACTAGCATTAATAAATGTTATGTACATTTACATTAATTGTAGCATTATGAACTTTTAAATTGTTATCCATAATATTTTGACCATACTTACTTACTATAAAATACAATTGGGACATTTATTTATTAACTTAGTTACGGTGACATACTAAATTTTTTCCCCAGGATGGTGATAAATTCTGGAGGATGCCTGAATGTTATATTCGAGGAAGCACTATTAAGTACCTGCGTATTCCTGATGAAGTAATTGATATGGTCAAAGAAGAAACTCAAATCAAAGCAAGGGGAAGAAGCGAGATCAAAGGACGTGGCGGTGGTCAGAATCAAAGATCAGGAAGGGGCGGCGGTAGAGGTGATTATTTATTTATATACTCGAATAATATTTAAAGCTTTATTCGATATTTGCACTTCTACGCTCACCGAGACTAGCAAACACCTATTCTAATCAAATTTATATTCTTCTTTTGAATATCAGTAACAATTACTTTAAAATTTAAAGTATTAAGGAAATACATGTTTTAGGTTTCCATATTTAAAAGCTATAAATAATTAAGGTTGAATAGAGCAAAGTCACACAGACCTGAAGAGCCTGCGAACAAGTTTGAGTGAACAATTCAAAAATTTAAGTGATATTAAAAAAGTACAATGAGAGTGCATGTGACAATCTCTGCAAAGAAAGTGTCTATTACACTTTCGTTTCTTTAATGTCAATTTGTCTCTTTACTATTGCTCTCAAGTAAAATGGCAATTGATGGCTTTTTCTATTATCTAAACCTGAGTCTGACAATTATTCCCTTCCATGTTTCTTTAGATGACTCCAATAGTAGTTTTATAAGTCTAGCAGTTATTATTAATATGAATTGCTGTTAAAGTATATTGAAGATACATGAAAGTTTTAATTCACAAAATAAAGGAAATTAAAATAAACTTGTTGCTTATTATTACACAACAATAATGTTTACAAAGAAAGGTGAAAATCTTAATAACTTGAAGCGCACTTTAGATTTTTGGAGCAGTGCTTAACACAATTACATGAAGAATTTGGACCAATATTAAAATGAAACGGTTTAACGGCCAAACTTCTATTACCAACAACAACAAATCTGAGGTGGCTGATCTATTTGAAACACAAAGACAATGAAATATGCAAGGTGTCCTTGGAAGCGATAGCTGGACAACGGTCAACATCAGAAAACTGGACATTTCAAACTGCCGACAATTGACAATATTCTGAGATCATAAGTCAAAGAGTACAGCAGCTAAGTTGTAATTAGTAAAAGATGAAAATGGAAAAATTCAGGTGTACCTAAAATGTATGTGTCCGCTTTGAGCTTACTGTTTGATACCTACGGAGGAATGAAATATTTCCTATCATAGTCAATATAATCATCGCTTGATTTATGTAAATAATTATAGCACATCTTCCTAGGTAATGGACGAGACTTTGATTACAAGGGCATTTAATACATACTCTGCAAGTATGAAAATGATCTGTTCTATTCAATTAAAGTATAAAAATATTGTCATTTTTATATTTTAATATAATCTTCATTAATATGCTTGTTACATTGATTAATTAATTGAAATTCCTTGACTATAATACAATTGTTTTTCGTCTTGAAATGTTTCATAATTATTTCCTTTAATGAATCCTTGTCATTAATTTGCTTTCTTCCAAAATATTTCTCTCCTCTTCTGGAATGTAAACCATGTAGTTGACTTATTCAAATCTACTATTGTTGTAACATTTCGCATTGGATTTTTTAGTGCATTGATGCAAGTCCATCTATTCTTGACTCTTCATTTCGTTTCTTAATTAATTTTTTAAACTGGTAAAGCATCAGTTTACATTGGAAATCAGAACATCTTACATTATTTTTCAAGCTTACACTTAACAGAAAAATGTCAATGATATAATATATAAAGAATTTATAGGAATAACTGAAAATTTTACATACTGAAGATATGTAATATGATGGACTTTTTCTTTAATATACTCATTATTAGCACCCAAAAGTCAAACTGAATCACACCTTGTGAAGGTTTTCCATAACAGACTTTGATTGTATAATTAAATAATAGGTAGCGTTATAAACTTAATATTTTCAAAAACAATTTCATTAGGAAGTAGAGTGGGGCAACTTGTGCACACCCCCGACACTCCATACTAGCGAACTGATTTAATTGCCTACACTATTACACACATACTCGTCTGTCCGTAGCCATTTGTTTGTATGCGTAAATTATTGTAGGGTTGTCAATAACATACAGGTAAAGACTCATTGGTCTCGATCGTTGCGGGTAATCACGTCGATTCAACGAGTCGGAGCTGTATGTCAGCAACATAGCCGTTTCTCTTTCTAACCAATAGAGTCAATGGAATGACTATCTCAATAACGCGCTGGCGTAGTAGCTTTGTACTGGCGCGTATGTCTTCATTATTACCTAATTGTAAAAATGTAATTATGTAAATAACTCTTTCACACTATACATAAAATTGTGTGAAAGTGATTTAATAGAGATTAGAAGTGATTTGACATTAAGATAGAATTTTAAAAAGGTACTTAGTATGGATTTTAAAAACGAAATAAAATCTTAAATAAAAATATAGTTTATTTATAAGTGTGATACACTGAAATATTGTCTTCGTTATAATTTTGACTTGATTAGATTTGCTTCATGTGAAAGATCTCTTGATAAATAATATAATAAGCCAATGGCCAACATTACAAGAATAAACTTTAAAATCACATCGACGTTCAATCAAAACAATGAGTTTTACGAACAGTTTAAAATTTAAAACTGCTCTGTGATGTTTGTAGACATAAAATTATAGGTGCTGACCAAATAAGTTGATAATATAAAACAAAATTATTTATGACAATATACAGTTGTGTTACCTTCTTTCATCGGAAGGGAAACAAAAAATCTCTTATCCTTATAGATTTCATCGCTTTCCATGCACCCGTACACAGCGCAGTGATGGACAATTATATTCAATGATTATAAATTAGAGGTGAGGCGTATTTGATATCACTAGTAAAAATACTTGATATCTCTTGATAAAATGCGTACTTCGTATGCAAAATACAAAATAATTGGTGTCATTAATACTTGTATGTTATGGCTTACCGGACGTTCGGACAATGGTTACTTTATGGTATAGCCGCATATTGTACATAGGCTTTCTTGTTCTCTCATATCTAAAACAATCTGAATTCTCGTAATTCGTAATAGTTTTGTATGACATATATTCATTACGTTAAGTATTCACGTTCACGGACAAATATTTACCGAATATGACAAGTACAAGTATTTTAAAACAAGAATTTTAAATATGGCACGCTTTTCATCTAAAGACTCGTGTTTTTATATCATTTACAAAATTTTAAAGTATAAGTCCCTATTTAATAAAAAAGACATAGCAATTACTCTCAAAATAAAAAGTTTTATCAAACATGAAAGCATAACAACTAGAAAAAAGCTTAAAATATTATACGAGCAAAAAACAAATATATAAAATAATTTTAAAAATTACTGAAGTAAAATAAAAAAAAAATGTTTGACATAATTTTTTAAATATACTTTCTAAATTATTATCTTAATGCACCATTTACTTATGAGTCCTAAGCTTGAAACCATGAATATTTATGGAATTTTATAAAAAATATCTTTAGAAATTATAAGAATTTCTGTCAATTTTAGCTGTAAAAAAAATAAAGGATATGAGCATTGAATCTTTCATAATAAATGGCAAATAATACTTATTACACACCTCATGCGATCGTAAGTTCACATATATATTTGTAGTAGAGTCCTCTTACAACGGAATTATGTCGCCCATACTCGTAGAATATTTTGTCCCAATACTTATAAAATATTCGTACTCGTCATACTCGGTATCTCAAAACACTCATATCGCCCAAGCCTATTATAAATAGTTATCAATTATAACTGAATTATGCAAGTTAAACTCAAGAAAACATCGCAAAATCGAACAAATCACATGGAGCAAGCGGCAACCTAGGAATGTATACCCTCAATCGTACCTGGCATCTGCGGGTGATGCTAATTGGCAGGGGGAGGTGAATGCCGCTTCCTTATGCAGTAATAATTAGTATTCTTTGACTCGAGTATGGCTTGGTTAAAGAAGATGAGCCATGTATTTAGTGGTATGATCCAGAAATAAAGTGATAGTCTTGTGAGTGAATCTTCGAAATAAGTCAGGAGCAAAAAAAACATGACAAAATTGAGGCAATATTAAGACAAAGATAACCGTTTTTTTCCAATATGGAGACATTAGATAATGAATATGCTCCACTAAGTAAATTACCTTCAAATTTAAAAGGATTATATGTTGCTGTAAGGAGAAAACATACATTTTTAGATGAGTATTATTAGTGACTGTTCACTATGATATAATTCTTATTCTTCAAACCTTGTGCAACAATTTTTATTGAAACATTAACACAGCGCAGGTTCCTCAACCTCCATAAAATCTAGATATAAATCCATATGACTTATGGCTGTTTCCAAAATTGAGAATTCCGATGAAGCAGAACAAGTGAGCAGGTTAACAGTTTAAGGTTAATTCAAGGAAATACGACAAGGCCTCTAACATTTCAAGAGTGCTTTAACAAAAGGAAATAATGTTGGGAGAGGCTTGTTGAATTAAAGAGATTACTTGGAAGGAATTCACTCGAACAATGATCGAGAATAGCAGTAATAGCATAATCGTCTCCACCAAACAAGATCGGCTACTCTCCAATCATATCTTATATATAATTTTGATATTATGGTATTGATAACAAAGGATAAGTGATAATTTACCATTATATATAATACACCCACCCACAAAACAATAATATAGTTTTCTTTTCTCGAAGGGATAAACCAAGTTATTCACTATATTATAGACCGATACTGAGTTACCTAATTAATAAAACTTTTTGACAATAAATCACCAAAACAAGATTCCTTTGGTTTGCAATATGATATATATACTGTAGATACAAATTAAGATTTTTAATTCACACTTTGCTAGCCAATGTACAAACGATGACAATAATCGAACCAACGAAATCAAATATACTCCAAATAGAACAAAAATGATTCTTAGCCTGTCATTATTTTTACATTTTAATTTGCACTTTCAGCATTCAAAACATTTATTATTCATTTGTTCTCTTCTGTACGTTTATCTTATAAAATGGATCCAAACTTGTAGTGATAGAGTACAAATTGTTGCTAGTTTGATTTAAAAAATAATCTTTACTAAATATTTATCATTTAAACCTATGTCAAGCCTTTACACAAAGTTATTTTTTGAAGCACTGCTGCTTTTCTCCACAAAAGGCAAACTTCATTAATGGTATATTTAAAAAATTTTACTGAAATACCGAGTAAATCTATGGAAGTGGTAATGATTTGGAAATAAGAATGACTGAAAAAACATGATATGACAGCTGTTTATTCTTTCACATCTATTCAACCTTTTTTTAACATTTAACGATGAGTTAGTTATGTAAATTACGATAACACTGCTGGGATACCATAGCTTGTAGGAATACAAAGAAATAAAATTTCATTAATCGAGTATAAATGAAATAGAGTTCCTAGCTGCTTGTAGACATTAATCAAGCCACCTTATGTTCGTCAAAGACCAATAGTGACTTTCTATTACAATAATTAAATATTAATTTGCCAATTTAAAGTTAATCAAAATTAATATATAATAATATGGATTAATTTCAAGTTCAGGCTCTACTATCTTGGAAGAGCTATATGCTTTTACTTCTGTAAAAGGCCTTGTAGGTGTCTAAGGAAGAAATGGATTACAAACAAGAATACAAACGGGAACCACAGACTTCCTATGGGCTTGGAAAATATCAGTGGTACAGATGTGGTTTTTAAACTATCATAGGAACTTTTTAGCATTTTCTGTGATATTTTCAGAATAATATCTTAATAAATTCAAAAGATTTGAAAGAAAATGGTTTCTATATTGTACCTTATACAAACTGTTGGCTAATTGGCATAGCGAGATTTTTTTCAAAATAATATAAGAATTCACGTTCACATTAATAATTCCTCAAAATAATAAATAAAAACAATATATAATTTCTTTAATAGGACCTTTATCATTTCTTTTTGGATAACAAAATATTTTTTTAGTTCAGCAATTCCTGAATCATAATCACATTCAGAGATTTGATGCATCTGCATAAAAAAAATTAAGGAAAACACTGGATTACCATATTGATAGACTTCTTTCTGCAAAATAAGACTTTTATCACTCAATATTCAAGGTCGAATAAAGTGATCGCGCATTGCTTTGATGATACTGCACGGTGTTCATGCACTACAAGACACTTAAGTGTCTCTTATGTTAATATTGAAATAGAATCTCTGAGAATCGGATGAGATACAAAAAAAATATTTATTATGACAGCCTTATTTTATATTTAGGAACCCGTAGAAGCAGGTTTCCTACACCAATTTAACAACACCTATATAATGTTCTATGCATTTCTTGTATTAAAAATTGTATAATTCGTATCGGATACTACCTCACTTTAAAGAGTATACCCAGTCCTTTATTCAGTATACTTCGAAAAGTAATACAATAGTAACGAACTTTATACTTGGTTTCATTTAAAAAATATTAAGGTTGTCTTCAAATCGTAACATCACTGATGATTAAAAATCATTTGTTTCAGGTGCATTCGGTGCGCGTGGAAGACCAGCACCCTTGGGCCGTGGTGGTGGAGGTAGTGGTAATAGAAATCCACCCAATAAAAGTAAACCAAATAAATAATGTGCTTACTAGTATTTATTAATGTTAAGAACTTTCAATAAAATTCGCTAAAAATAAAATAACACTGTATAATTTACAACAAGCTTTTAATGATCATGTTTCTTGACGAACCGTAGTCCACAGTAGCCACAGCTATGGCTTCCCGGCTTGTCCTGCAAATATGCAATTTGATATATAAATATGTATTTTTTGCAATATGTAGAAATTATATAATTGTTAATGCAAAGAAGGAAACGTAAAAGTGTAATATTAAAGAAAGCTAATGACACTTTGATCAAAATCCTTCCTGCAAAGTTGTGGGCAAGGATATATTAGTGAATTCTGTGTCCTAACTGAATATAATTTGCCGCCGTTTTACCCAATGGGGAAACCAAACAAGATACAAAAATATGAACCATGAACGCTTGCGCTTCTAACGAGCACGGGGTCGTCGTTAGAAGCGCAAGCGGTGCGGATATTTTAGTAGCCATGGAACAGTGGAGTGGAGAGCACCGCGCTTTTGTCGTCAAGGCGTACATTTCGAGTGGATTTTCGCTGTCTGTAGCACGCCGTCGATTTAATAATCGTTACAGTATTCGTCGATTACGTGATGGACCATCGATCAACCTCATTCAGTCATGGGTAGCAAGGTTCAGAGCTACAGGATCAACATTAAATAGGCCCAGGCCAGGACCTACACCATTGGTAGCCACGGATGAAAATGTCGAGCGTGTTATGGTTTCTGTCGTTGAAAATCCCCGTTTATCACTGTGTACACGTTCATCGATATTGGGAATTCCGAAATCAACTTTACAGGTAATAATGCGAAAAAAGCTCAAGTTCCATCCATATAAAATTCAATTTGTTCAAGATTACCAGATTCTGACTTTGAATTAAGAAAAACTTACGCGGAGGTGATGTTGTTGAGATTTTGTACTGCTACCCGGATGGGCAACATATTTTTTAGTGACGAAGCTCACTTTCACATTGGAGGATATGTGAATAAGCAGAACTTTCGTTACTGGGATGTCCACAACCCAAGACAAATGCATCAAGAGCCTTTAAATAAGCCTAAAGTAACAGTCTGGTGTGCCATGTCTGCATCTGCAATCATAGGGCCTTATCTCTTTGAAAATCAACGTGGCTAAACTGTAACTGAATTCGGAGAGATATGCCCAGACATTAAATGACTTTTTCAGAGTAGAACTACAGAATAGTCCATCCTTCAACCAAAACACATGGTTCCAGCAGAATGGGGCCACAGCTCACAGTGTCCATGAATGCAGTGCGGCAGTTATTTCCAGAAAAAATATATCCCGAAACGGTACCGTACCGTGGCCACCTAGGTCACCTGATTTAAGCCCATGTGACTTTTTCTTATGGGGATACTTAAAATCTGTTGTTTACAAAACAAATCCGAGCACTGTGACACAACTTAAAGAAAATATTCGAGCCGAAGTCAGTAGGATACCCCAGTCGCTCTGCAAACGCGTTTTTGAAAACATGCGTGCTAGACTCGAAGGGTGTGTCAGACTCGATGGCCGCCATTTGGAAAACGTGGTTTTTAAAAAATGAAATCTGCATTTGTTGTTATAAAGTTAAAATAAACCTACTTTGTATTAGAGGTGTAGTTTTTTTTTACAATTTTTCAAACATTGAAATCTGCCACTAGACACCTGTATTTGCACTTTGTTGTATATATTTATCTTTGACGTATTAATTGAATAAGAATCTACAAATACAAACAATTACAATATTTTTTATTACGGGCCAATTTATTGGAGAAATCGTCTATAATATACCTACAATTCTCTGTAATACAGAGAAATGAGCACTCAGTACGGAAGTTCATCACTAAAGTATAGAGCACGTAAATATCTGTATATGGAAAGACTTCTTTCACCTCATCATCTTTAATCAACGTGTGTAATTGTTTCAAATTTTATTTTTTTGCTTTTCATAGATTTTATGTAATTTTCAAAGTACACATTATTTTGCAAACCGTCTGCATTGTCTTTTGGACACGTCCTTTCACGGCTTGTTCGTGCTGTTCCTAATTTCTCCTCTATCATACTCTCAAGTTTTTAAAACAATGCAAATTTAACATTTATAGCGTTGTATGCTATTTTTCACCTTTTAAGCTTGCTTAAATGCTTTGTGATGAGCTTTCTTTTTCAACAGGAAATCTGTGCACTCACAAATGATTATGGGCTGCCAATGATAGTTCTCCCTCACAGAATTTTTCATTTTGGAATTTCCTTTTTATGGAGCATTTTTCGAAGCTTTTATACACTTAAACCTGAGATTCCTATCCTATCCAATAAATAAAATTAAGGAGTTTACAAATTGTAAGGTTTTAGAGACAAGATCAAATTTTTTAAAATGGATCCCCTCAATTCTGAAATAATAGCATCTCGTAAAGTATGTCTGAATGTTATTGTTATAGCAACCAGCCATTGGAGGCATTGTTGTATGAACAATCTATGCAATTGTCACTCATACTGAGAATCAAAGGTCGCAAGAACTGCTTTAACCTGTCTTCCATCCAAGGGCCTGAATATCCCATCTCTAAACTGCGCGTTTGTTTTTGTCTACAGATAGTAGAAAATGGAACAATAAGCAAGCTAAATTTTTTAAATATATATATTACTACCTTTTCGCTCGCGTAAGCGATTCGTTTTCTAAACTTTAGTCAAATCTTTAATTAACTTCAAAAAGGAGGTTATAAATTCTACCCAAATGTATTTAATATCATTAAATATGTTAGTCTTTTAAGGCTTCTAAACAAATGCACAAAATTTTCAAAAATTTATGAATATTTGTCTATATGTCTTCCACGTATTAATCAAAAACTACTAATCAGATTACGATTATTCGTTTTTTATCGCTTAAGTATTTTTCAACTTTAGAGAACAGTGAATTTTATAAAAATCGGTTTTGTAGTTTAAAATAAAATAAAAAGTCTTTTATTTTTATTAAATTACTACTTGTTACACTATTGTTTATTTATATCAACACTACTGGATATTTATATATCAACAAACTCTACAAAAAGCTACCTAGTTTACGCAAATAAAGCAGTAGAGAGGAAGTTAGAATATATTACAGCACTTGTGGTTATACTGTCTGGTGCTAAAATCATGCGAGAAGCAATCCTCCCTTAGTCAATGCCTACCACATTTGATAACTGGCCCTAAGATTTATTAATCAATATTGCGAAACAGATTCTAAAGGGGAAATGGTAGTCACTTAAATTCAAATACATAATAGTACGGTATTATTTGTCTGAAAACCTCCCCCCTCCCCCTCCTAGAGTACAGCCGGTGAACACAGTGGCACATACAATAGAAATATTTTCCCCGTATAAACTTAACTATCAATTTTCATCATTACATTATTTGTATTGAAAATTTTAAGCAAAAATTACCATAACAATTTTCATCCCATAAGCAACAACCACTTTTTACTCCCTTAGGGGCTGAATATCGGAATATGTTTAAATACTTATTATATTACTTGTATTGCGAAGCATTAATACAAATTTGTAAGTAAAGATGATCATAACAATTTTCTTGCCATACAAATTAGCCACTCCTTTTCACCCAGTTAGGGGTTGAATATAGAAATATGCTTAAATACTTGTTTCATTTTTTATATTGAAAATTATTTACATTATTTGTATTGAAGAGAATTAGTACCAAGTTTCAAGTAAAAATTACCATAAAAATATTTTTTCCCATACAAACTTAACCACGTCTATTCACCGCAGTAGCGGTTGTATCTGGGAAAATCCTAAAACACAGGTAACATTATTTTTATTAAAGAGCATAAACACCCAGTCTTAAGTAAAAATTACCATAAACATTTTTCTCCATACAAACTTAGTCACACCTTTTCCCCCCTTAGGGGATGAATTTCGAAAAATCCCTTAAAAAATGCCTGCATTATAAAATCAATACCTTCTCAAGATTTCAAATTTTTATCATTAACAGCGTACACCTCAGTGCTTTCCTGTAATCATTATCCATAAGTATGGCAATCTAATCAATGGTGTGCTGGTTCCCACGGCACACGGACATAAGAGTAATAACCGCGGGCTACATATGTAACCCGCGTGAGCATTCTCAGAAGTTTTTATTATACAAATTTAAAGTGAATTTTGACAAAATTGTAAGTATTTATTATATATTTTGTAATTTATATATTCGACATGTAATCAATTATGTGTTGTTATTATTATAGAATACCTTTTGTGCATTTATTTACATATTTTGTGTCACTTAAGAAAACTATGGACGAATTGCAAATACCAAGATGGCTGGGGGAAGAGGAGGCGGAAGAAAATGAGAATTCAACAGGAAATGAGATGGAGGAAGAAGATATTATAGATCAGATAGGATCCGGCGATCCCTTACATGAATCGGAAAGTGAGCAAGATTATGAAGATATCTAGAGCAAATTGACTCTTCTTTGGAAAATGATTTGCCTTTATCATCTTCGGCTTCCTACCAATCTTGTAATGGCACACAGTGGAGGAAACTACCCCCGCCAGCTCCCAGAATACAATCGCACAACATCATGTCTCGCCCGCCAGGTTCCGCTAAGGAAGCAAGAACTGCTCTCAGGCTTTCTTCCTTTTTTTGATGCCAAAGTTTTGGCTGAACCAACACTTTTATAGATACTATAAAGTGTAGGTATCAAAGAGACAGATGCTTCGCACACAGACGAGATAGAAATGAAAGCTCTAATAGGCATTTCATTAGTTATTGGCACCTGTAGAGTGGGGCGAAAAATACCAAGGACTTCTGGGATAATTCTAAAGGAAACTGGTGTTGAGATCGTATACACAACCATGTCCGAGAGTAGGTTTAGATTTCTTTTGCATGTTCTTTGGTTCAATGATATTAGAGACAGGCAAGCTCGTCAAAGCCTGTACGAATCATAGTAATTATCTGACGTAGTCGTCAGATAATTACTATGATACGTCAGATAATTACTTATGTTGTTAGAAAAATGTAAGAATTTTTACTCACCGAGTGAATATCTTACCATTGACGAACAGTTAGTAACGTTCAAGGGACACTGGATTTGTATAGTATACTCCAAATAAACTGGTGAAATTTGGCAGAAAAATAATAATGGTTGTGGATATCAAATATTCCTGTCTAGAATTTAAATTTACACAGCCATACAACCAGAGGGCCCTTTCAGACAGTCTAATACAGTACCAGAAATCTACACCGAGTTTTCAATCCATTGTATGGTTTGGGATGCAATGTGGCGATGGACAATTGTTTCACCAGTATTCCCGTGATCCCTCAAAACAGAGAACCAAACAATTCGACATTCAGATTTCAATCTCACTACACACTTGTAAGCTATGTACCAAAACACAGAAAGGTAGCTTTGCTATTATCTACCCAACATAATGACAATAAAATACGTCAGGACATTGAATCTCGAAAAACCAAAATAATCACATTTTACAATCAAACAAAATGTGGAGTAGATATTTTTGACGAAATGTGACGACTATACAATGAATCACATAATGGTCGTTGATGGCCCCTTACATTATTTTATAAACATGGCTCGTATCATCAATAGATTAGTATTATACCAAATGAAGAAGTGCCCAATGAAATAAGCCTGCCAAAAACTTTGTTCGTCATTACTACCTACAAGAAGTTGGGTTTGAACTTGCACAAATTCACATTGAGCGTCGTATTTCCCAACAAAATGTACCAAGAGGCATAAAATTGAAGGGAAGGTTGCTTCTCGGGTTGTCAGAATTACAGCCGCAAGTGAATATGACTATTCGAGGAGGTGTGGGTGGGTGTTTTTTTGTAGCGAGCTCAAGACCAGAGCATGCGCAAAAAATACGCAACAGATTCTTGTATGTCCTGTATGTGATGAAAATTAATAAAACGTGGACTGCATTTCAACATATGTCTCTACTTAATTGAGAAAAAATTATTAAATCTCAATTTTACTAGTACCAAATGATAATTATTACAACTTGATCTCATACTGCCCAAAATACGTTGATTTTTTAGAAGATTAAAACGTTTATAGTTTAATTTTTGTAACTGTTTATGTTTAACAAATAAAAATACAATGTATTCTTAATAATATTCAGGTTTTGTTTTTTTTCATCTTTTTATAGTAAATAACTGCAATCAAAGTGAGCTACATATGTAGCACGTGCGAGCACTCAAGGGGTAATTGTGCGCGAGTGCATTCTAATGTAAAAACAAAACTTTTGTACTTCGATATAAAGAACGTTCGGTTGTGAATATATTTTAAAACTTGGAAAATGACATAATTTATTAAAAATGAGAGATATTTTTATAAGTATTTGTTTTCAAAATTTTATATATAATTCCCTATGTCTTGTTCGTAGTTGTATACACAAACGATGACATTGTAACGCTAGTGTTTCACAAAACTACGCGAAACTGGAGTCACACCGATTAGTTGATACATAAATAAACAAATATATATATAAAGGTGTTAAAAGTTATTTTTAAAAGTGCTATTTTATTATTTCTTGGGATACTTGAATAATATCTGTTCCTAACAATCATTATGTGTATCTAATATTTGTAATATGAATAATCTCCATTACGTTTATTGACAATCTATGAATAAACTGGTTTTGAAAGTGATTAGAATTTTACTACTCCTTTTTTTCTTATTACCATTATTACATCCACAATTAAAATTATTATAACCAATTAATTAACTAATAAAATAATCTCGTAAACAGATAAAAAAATATAATTTTATATGGATAAGAATATTCAGAAAATATTTTTTTTCAACATAATTTGCATAAACTGCACTGTGGATAGACCATTGTTTATAATTCTTTTTAAAATACTTGCACTCGTCAGATGAATGTAATATTTTTTTTATTCTCTATATATGTTTCAGAGGTTATTTATGTATAAATGGAAGTATACAATTTGAGTAATAAATATATTTCACCCTAAAGCCTACTATGATAATGTATGACAAAATAAAAAATTTATCATTTTAGTTTATTAATTTATCATTTTAGTTTAGTAAAACTGATAACAATTTTTCAGAATTTCATACCAAATCCAACAAAGTAAGCTGTAAAATTAAAACATAATTAGTTTCACTGTAGCAATATTTTGTGCTTTTTTCACAATGTTTATGAATTTTTTCTAGTACATGTATGTAATTTAAATTTATATAACTTACAATATATTTTATTTGAGATAATTTTAAATGAAAAATTAGTTTTTATCTGCTATAGTTCACGAATATTGTCAAATAATTGAAAATCGTGAGTGAAATTGGTTTTTTAATAATTTGACAATTTTTTGATATCTCTTTATATACTTGTAAATAAAAAAATTATTTAAACATTTAGGAAATTTCATAATCTTTTAAAAAATGTATGGGTGGAGATGGTTTTCATTGAAGTAATTTCCACAATAAGTTGGTACAACTGCTGCGAATTTCACTTGTAAGGAGCGGTCTGCATAAATTTCCTAATTGGAGCCCAGGTCCTACTTGGGTTAAATATATATGTGATTGTGACCAGTTATTCGACGAACTGTCTATACTCTTCAATGTATCTAGTAATTATTACTGAAATTTCGTCAACATGAGTGAAAAATATTTTATGTTCGTTCTGGGTATTTTCTGTAACTATATTGATAATAAACTATCATAATTTTTCCAACATTTTCATAGGTGAACAACAAATAGGACACCTGACATTTCCCAGGGTTATTCATTTTCGGGTTAACCCAAGTTTCAAATTTGAAACTTAGTTTAATATCTTAATAAAATTTCCATTTTGAGTTGATTCTAATTTTTCTGATCTGCCCTGTAAAATGCATCTCCAATATTTCATCTTCCAACTCTTTAAATAAATTATTCACAATTCAATGAATACGTGGTGTAGTATTATTTCTACTTTATTTAAATTCTTTACCACAACCTAGGTTTCATTGTATGACAACAGTTTCAGGTGGGCAATTAACAAAGATCATTGCTAGTAAAAGAATTTAAATAAAGTAGAAAGAATACTACACCACATAGTTTCATTTAATTGTGAATAATGAATTTCTACAAAATTAACGCTAAATATATTCAATGTTTAAATAAACTTTCATCTCGAACTTCCTTATTATTTTACGTAACAAACACTTTTTGTGCATTAAACTAATTTTAATGTATATTTAATATATTATAAGGCTGTTTCCAGTCTCTTCTGAGAATCCAGTGAACATTTTTACTATCAAATAACCAACATGAATTAAGAAAAAAGTGATATAAGAGACTTAAGAGTATATAAAGTAAGTTTGAGACACATTTTCCCCATTGTTAAATAGGAGAAATGTGTCTCTAAGTTAAAGTATAGATCTACTTTAAATTAATCTTTGGTAAATATAGATTACTGCCATCGATGAAATGTTAAGATTTGTGAAAGTTCCAGTATAAAATAATTTTTCTTCCACTTATAATCCCTTCTATTATTCTCCTGTTAAATTGTTTTCCTATTTGTTTATTTTTTTTAATATTGTTTCACTACTTATTACTCAATTATTCCCATTTTCTTGGTTCTATATATAGAAATTGTTAGTCTTCCACAGCGCAACTTATGGTTTTGTTCTTCTAGCTATAAACTTGCCAAACATAATTAGCAATTGAAGATATTAAAAATGTAAACAAAATAAATATTATTTGGTATTTCTGACCTCTATCGATAACGTTCTGAACGTTTCTTGGCGTCCATACTATAGAGAGGCAAGAGGGAAAAAAACAGTCAAGAAATAAAATAAGGAAAAGACCCAGGGAGATGTAATTTTGAACCCCTAAACTATTCGGCTTATGTGAGCTATTCTTACTCTGCAGTTGTATGAAAGTGGTATAAAAATGTCAAACTATTTACAATCGTCTGAAACAGTTATTTACTTTTTGCTCCCGTTAATTTGTTAGCATTGTTTTTGCAAGTTATTTGGTATAAGAAAAAAAAACAAAAACTGACTTAATTCAGATCTTTAAATCTATAGAGATAAAGAATAATATTGTATTAACATACATGACCAATGTACACGAAAAGTGAAGAATAAAGGATGCTGATCATATTTTTATCTGAACTATATACCATTCATGCTTAATTTTAACAGTGTTCTTACAACTTATATTTGTATATCAACAATTGATTTTGTCATTCTTCTAAAATTTAGATAGTACTTGAAATAATTCATAATTTCAAAGTAGCAGACATGTTGCCAAATATACATAAATAGCCACAATCCTGATAATATACAAACCAAATTAATATAAACCCGTGGATGTCCCTCTGGCCCACTGCCACCATCGCACCATACAACACGCTCCTTCACTTCTTTAGGTGGTATTTCAGCTATTAATTTAATTGCCCATTGTGGATTCACTTGTTTAGGAGCAATTTCGAACCTAGCCAGCCTGTAGTCATCTGACTCCCATTTCTAGACAAACAATTCAATAAAGCTTTTTGATTTATAATAAAAAAATTTTATTACATGATTCTTTGATTTAATACAACAATTTTTTATATGTGCAATATGTCGAAATACAAGGTTTAGAACCTGAAATAGTGGACAGATGACAACATATTATCAATAAAAAGGTATCTCGGTCTAATTGGTTGTGACTGATAATTTGTTTTGAAAATTTTTCCTCTCTTTTTGCTGATAAAATGATGTCATCTTTTTGTCATTTCTTTTTGAGTGCGTCTACAATCTTAAAAATAATCTGGATCAAAGTGTAGTTTGTGACTTATTGCAGGTTTTAGTATAATAGTAACGTATATTAAATACTTATTCACAAATTTTAACATTTAGTGTGTGAGTAAATATATTATATATTATCGTATAATATTTGGGATATCTATACGATCAATGAGTTAAAAGAAATTGTGCTCAGATGGAGTAAGAGAGTCCATATCCTGTAAATGTGTAAATATTAAAACTTCTATACTTAAAGGTGAATGACATGCGATCATCGGAACAAATTACCGTCTTCTAAGCAAGCATGCCTAGACTTAGTTACATTGTAGCATGCCTAGACTTAACTTACTGTAGTTCTAGAGCATCAGTAACAAATGGATCTACCAGGTTGTTCAACAAGTTTTGTCATTCAATAAGAAAAACACAATTTTAAGGTTTGAAATACATTTTATTATTCAATGTACTCTCCCTGAACTTCAATACACTCATTCCAGTGACCTTCTAATTTATGGATTCCATCCCTGAAGTGAGAATCCGGAAGGCTATCAAAATACGCTTCCATGGCTGCTATTACCTATTCTTTCCATGAAAATCATTTCCTTAGGGTGCCTTATCTTGATGAAATATGACTTTTTTGTTCGCATTCGAATGTGTTTCGGTTCCATTTTTAGCGAATGCGGCACCCATTGCCGCTGCAGCTTTTTGAAACCCAAACCTGCAGCCAAAAAATGGCTCACACTGCCTAATGAGATCCCTAAAGATTCTACTAAATCTATCTCGGTTAATCAAGAATCTTCTAAAACTATATTGTGTATTTTTGCTATGATTTCTGAAGTTAATGCACTTTTGGGATGTCCTTCACGTGGATCATTTTAAAAATTGTACTACTACATTTAAATTCAGCAACCCATCTTTCTACTATTCTAATTGAAGGCGAAGAGCCTTATACTTTTAACAATCATTCATGAATTTGTATTGGTGCTATAACTTCCAAAAATAAAAATATTATCACTGCGCAATATTCAATTTTTTCCATTGTAAAAATATACTATGATATGAAACTTCACACGTTTGGAAAAATAAAACGACGAGCACTATTTCTTATCGAACAACAAAACATATTGAATAATCTGGGATATTTTTTCAGTCTAATACTATTGTATATATACTTACAAAGTTACGTATATCCTCATAATTATACTATTTTATAGATTCTTGGCAATTCTCTTATGGAATTTATAATTATGACATAATATACAGCAAAAAAGTGATCTCAATGTTAGGGTCAATTTTTTTCAATTGTGCTATGAATAATATTCTACTTCCATGTGTCCCACTTCGATATATTTTTGGTTATTTATAATTATTTTCTAATTGTCAATATCAGTACATTTTTGTTTGTACAAAGTTGCGTATCCACTCTGTCATTTGCATCACTTGGTTCACTGTGCTATTATCATTGGATTACATTTGTCTATTTCAACATAAAAAACAGTGAAATTTTCATTCATGCTAAACTTAGCACTAACCAAAGAAATGCCATTTAAAACAAGGGCAAAAACAATATCAAAACCCATTTTTTGTATTTTATAAGGTTATATTATATAATAACAAAATTCGCAAATAAGTATAAACAATTGAAGAATTTGAATACTACTAAAGGAAAAAGTAATAACATGACCTACAATAGTATCTAAGATTTTAATAATGGTAAAATTTTTAATCATATTTATAACATACCTGCCCAGTATGAGTGACCGTATCTTCAGTTCGGTTTGAAATTAATCGAGCAGCTATAATATTACGAGTTGGGTTGTGAGAAGCTCTTAACAAGCAAATACGCTTTAAAGAATTCATTGCGTGAAAAGTGTTTGTGTTCAGTATTTGCAATAAAGTACTTTAGTTCAATTTATCTGAAGAGCGAAAATAATGTTTTGACAGCTACTGGTATTGATTCTTTCCAGAACGAATATCTAAAAAGCTTGTGTTGTTATGTGCCAGTAATCATTAGCAATCAAGTTCAAAAGAAAAATAGAGAAATTGGCCATTTATATTAATTGATTATTTAATTTCCAACTTCTATTTTTCAGATATTTAGTTATGATAATTTATTCCCTAACACTAACCGTAACAAAATATGCAACTAGGTAATATGGCCATGTTTTTCAGAATATTATTTTGGAATTTAAAATAAAAAGATATATTTTTTATTAAAGATACATTTAAACATCTTTGTAAATTAAGATTTTTTCAACTATAAAATAACAATTTATGGAATATAAATTAAAAGGTGAAATCGTTCATAGGCCATCTTATTACACATGTAGACATAAGATGGCCAGTCAACTAAAGATACCTTGTCAGTATCGTAAACACTATCTGACTTTTTTCTAACTATGCTGAACTACTTTGACAAAGAAAAATTAGCTCCTGGCTTCTTGACTATGATGCACCTCGCATACGATGAGTCAGGAACTAATTTTTCTTTGGATTCTTTGTTTAGCTCATAATTTCTTTCGAACGTAACCGGTTGTATTTTCAAACTATGAAGTTAAATCGCATTAACTTATTTTTATTGTATAAAAATACGCATAAAATATTTGAATATATATGACGATATTACTTCAATAAACAGTTAGCCATCTCATCTAAATATGCTGATAATGTGATCATATATTCGGATCTGACATTATTTATTGATTGGCGATTCGTTTTGAGATAAGAGTAGGTGATTAAATTTAATGAAAAAATAGGAAAAATCTCATAATTTTCCAAACTGAAAACACTAATACTCATCAATGTTAAAAAATCTGGGGACGTTTCAAATTTTCGAGTCGAAAAATCATTACTTAGTTATTTGTTTTGAAAATGCAACGTCTTCAGTTGCTAATATTTACTACAAGTCATTGTTTTATGAGATTAATTACAGACATATAGCGAAAGTACACTGAAATATTTCGTTTGACCATCTTATCGGTAAGGCGAGAGTGGATCAAAAATTTGCGAAATGGAGAGGCAGTGACGTAACGAAACAATGTGGGACCTTTAACAAATATTTAGGCTGAGGCCCTTTAAGAATTAAGCTCATCTTTATTTTTATTATAAGTACTGTTTCTACTCACTTATAGCTCAATCCGTGTCCGTGCAATCAAATAGAATTATAACATAAGAAATATATGCTACAATAATATATTTTGGAATTTGTTTTTATTAACAAAGACACAAAAAAACAGGTACTCAAAAAAAATTAAAATTGCTCTTTCCGGGTGTTCATTTCGGTAAAATTGTCAATTACTTCATCAAAGTCCAATTTTCGGCTCAAAGAATATTTGATTGACAGTATTGTTAAATTGTGCAACCTTTCTTGTTCCATAAAATTCCTTAAATATATATTTTTATTAATTTTAATTTTGAGAATGATCGTTCGGCACTAGCAGCTGTAACGGGAATTGTCAAAAATTACATGAAAGCGGTTGATAGAAACCGTCAAACAAAGTGGAGAGGTTTTTCGCAACTCTATTATTTCCTTATTTTTTTTCGTGATATTTAGTCTTAATCTGTTGCAATAACTTATTTAGAATTGTGTTATTTTTATTTTTATTTAATTGTTTACTTTATCTGTATCCCGTTTATTGTTTTATCCAGCTCTCGGTAAGTTTGTTCTTTTGTTCATTTGTTTTATTATTTATTTTTGTGATTCAGGTTATTTTTTGGGAAAATGGACTTAGTTATTCCCCCGAAACCTCCAGACCCTTCTAAGCCTCCTATATGTTTCAATGAATTTGCTTCTCCTACATCGCCTGCCAGCTTTATTACAGTTTCGGATTCCCAACCGGAACTGAAACGAAAAAATAAAAATTGTAAAAGGCCCAACTGTAAAAAAAATAAGCTTAAGAATAATCCCTCTTTTCATCCTTCTGATTCTTCATGTACAGAAACAGAGGATACAATCCCACGTAAGACCCCTCGCACTCCTCTTTCAGAAGCAAGTTCAAAATCTCTTCCTCCAATCCCGACCTCTTCTCCTCCCTCTCTCCCTCCGAATTCTTTTGAGGGCCGTTTATACGTCCCTGGCGACGTTGGTCCATTTATCGTTCACGTTCAGAGAAAAGAACCCCAGCCTAATTCCGGATTTTCATTCCATGCTGTGAAATTTGGTTCCTCTTTAAAAAAATTTAATGTTGATGGAATTATACGAGATGGAGTGAAACAAATTGGCAGGAACAGGATTTCGGTGGAATTTTCATCTGCTGATTCCGCCAACCGATTCGTTAACCACTCTGCCTTCACAGGTCAAAACAAATTGTTTATCCCCTCCTTCAACGTCAGTCGTATGGGAATTGTTCGCAATGTTCCAGTCGATTGGTCTGACGAGGAGGTTTTACATAATATAGAAGTCCCTGAAGGGTGCGGTAAAGTTACTAAGGTCCGCCGCTTAAATTTTAAAAAGATAATTGATGGCCAGCCTAAATATTTTCCGTCTGAGACGATGGTCATTACCTTTGATGGCCAAGTTCGTCCCCAACGGATATATATGGCTTATTCATCGCTTCCAGTCTCAAAATACGAATTCCCTACAATACAGTGCTTCAAGTGTTGTAGGTTTGGACATGTTGCTGACAAATGCCGATCTTCTGAGCGTTGTTTCCGATGTGGTCAAGGTCACGTTGGGAGAAACTGCCCACTTCCTCTTGACAAAGCAAAATGTATCTTTTGCAGTGGAAATCATGATTCCACTGATAGAAATTGTCCAGAATTCGAAAGACAAAGAAAAATCAAATTCGAAATGTCTGAAAGAGATATTTCCTATGCGGAAGCGTCCAAATTGGTCCCTTCTGCTAAAAAATCATACGCCTCAGTTGCAGCTCACCCCCCTCTAACTCTTCCTTCTCCAATTTCTTCCCAAAGTTTGCTTTCTCCGTCTCGTCCTACCAACTCATCCCACAAAAAAATTATTTCTCTGAAACCCCGATCCCACTCTTCGACTAGTTCCAACCAGGGCTATGACCGCTCTGCTCTAGAACAAGCCTGGGCAGACTTCCGTATTCCTCAACCTGAAAATGGTTGCGGTTTAAATCAACAACCTTCAACTAATTCTTTTACGAGTATTATTCAATTTCTTTTGACCACCTTGGTCAAAATTCTGAGTTCCCCCAATCAAATACCGTCCAACGTTGCCTCATCTATTCTCACTTCCCTTCAATCCCTCCTTTCCAATGGCTTCGCCGATAGTGGCGAGGGTCTTGCAATGGAATAGTCGCAGTATAATTTCCAACAAAGCAGATCTTCGTCACCTCCTTGTCAAGTATTCTCCATCCGTGGCTGCCATCTCGGAGACTTGGCTGAAGCCGGGATTCCCTTTTAAGATCCCAGGCTATGTCTGTCTCCGGGATGATAGAGCGGATGGTAAGGGCGGATCCGCCCTATTACTTGACAAATCTCTTCCCTTCTCCCAGATTTCTCTTGGCTCCCGCAGTTGTCACTTCAATATTGTTGCTGCGAGAGTTAAAGATATCACTATCCTCTCCATATATGTCCCCCTTCCAACATGTTCCGTAGCATTAGAACTACGGGATATTTTATCTTCAATTCCTGGCCCGTATATTATTCTGGGAGATTTTAATGCTCATCACCCGTCTTGGGGTTCCACCCGAAGCAACCCTCTTGGAGTCTCCTTGGTGGAACTCCAGGACGATTTTGGCCTGTGTTTACTGAATGATGGTTCTCCAACACGAGTTCCTGTCCCATTTCAGAACCCGAGCTCAGTAGATATCTCTCTTTGCTCCTCATCCTTGGCATCCTTGGTTTCCTGGAATATTCTTTCTGAGTCTTTTGGAAGCGACCATTTCCCCATTTTGATTTCTTTCCCTCACGTAAATTTACATATTGAAAAAACTCCCCCTCTTCAAAAATACAACCTACATAGGGCAGATTGGGTGGGATTCCGTACCTTTCTCAGTGTCGAAGTGGATTCCCTCCCTCCAGTGGACTTGGATAACATTGACACTTGCTATGACCAATTTGTAAAGGCTATAGACCTATCCGCTCGGAAATTTATCCCACTTAAAAGATCTAACCATCACTTCAGATCGTCTCCCCCCTGGTGGGATGGAGACTGTTCCGCAGCGGTTAAAACCCGTAAAGAGGCTGAAGCGATATATAAATCTAATATGTCGGAAGCAAACTTCCTCTTGTTTCGAAAGACCCAAGCTCAGACTAAACGAATTCTCCTTAAAAAAAAGAGGGAAGGCTGGAAGAAATTCTGTCAATCCCTCTCTCCTTTTACTCCCTCCCGTGTCGTCTGGTCTAATGTAAAACGCTTTCGGTCTATTTTTCAGCCTGATCTTCCCAAATCTGTTCACGGGAATTGGATTGATCAATTTTTAAATAAACTTGCTCCCCCATCCGTCCCAAATTTAGATGAATTACCTTTCAGGTATAACTTTACTAGCGCCAATCATTTTTTAGAAGAAGATTTCTCCATTAACGAATTGGATTTCTCCTTACACCATCTTAAGGATTCTTCCCCTGGTATTGACGGAATGTCATATTCAATGGTGAAAAATACTTTACCATCTACCCGTTGGTATCTTCTATCCCTCATTAACTGTATGTTCAAATCAGGTTCTATTCCAAAGTCTTGGAAAACTCAAATAATAATTCCCATCCCTAAACCTCATAAAGATCCCAATGTAGGTTCATCCTACAGACCCATAGCTCTTTCTCCTGTTCTAGCGAAGATTACGGAACATTTAATTAAGAATCGTTTGGAATGGTTTACTGAACACCATTCTATTTTTCCAAGGAACC
Source organism: Druceiella hillmani (assembly GCA_039881145.1). Lineage (NCBI taxonomy): Eukaryota > Metazoa > Arthropoda > Insecta > Lepidoptera > Hepialidae > Druceiella > Druceiella hillmani. The sequence goes on along the minus strand of JAYKKI010000008.1, from coordinate 12,503,496 downwards.
AATTTGGCTTCAGAAGAGCTAAAAGTACGTTGGACAATCTCAGCGTCCTAACCACTGACATCAGACTTGCTTTCTCTCGACAAGAATTTCTCGTTGCTGCTTTTTTAGATCTTTCTTCAGCCTATGATAATGTAATCCTTCCAGTCCTCCAAAAAATTCTTCATAATCTTGGGATTCCGATTAAGATTATAAATTTTCTTCTCAATTTTCTTTTAGAAAGATCTATTATTCTTAGATCCCCTGGATCCCCCCCCTTTTCAAGAACTATATGGAAGGGTCTTCCCCAAGGTTCTGTTTTAAGTCCATTACTTTTCAATATTTACTCTTATATGATTCACTCAACAGTTAATCCTTTCTGTCGTGTTTTGCAATACGCTGATGACCTGCTTTTATATTCTTCTGATAAATCAATAATTGTTGCCGAAAATGCTTTGAACTCTGCCCTTGTTAACCTAAATAAATGGGTTACCTCTCATGGTATGGATTTATCCCCTTCCAAAAGCGCTGTCGTGGTCTTCTCGAGAAGGAGAATTACTCCTCCGTTATCTATTTCTTATAATTCCTCTTTGATCCCTGTTCTTTCCAATACCAAATTCTTAGGTATGTTCCTAGACTCAAAATTATCCTGGAACATTCACATCGAATATGTCATCTCCCAATGCCAGACTAATTTGAATATCCTCCGCGCTCTTTCGGGAGTGTGGTGGGGCTCTCACCCTTCCACATTAAAGTTAATATATAACGCTCTAGTCCGTAGTCATCTAGAATATGGTTCATTTCTACTTGATCCTATTTCCAAATCCAATGCCACTAAATTGACCCGCATTCAGTCTCAAGCTCTGAGGATCATAGCAGGTGCTATGAAATCCAGTCCCATAAATGCCCTACAAGTAGAATGTGTTGATCCTCCTTTAAGTCTCCGGCGACAATACCTAGCTGATCGTTATTTACTAAAGACAGCTAGGTTTTCTACTCACCCTATTTTTCCTAAACTCACCCTCCTCTCTAGGTTTATTGAACATACTCCTTTTTGGCGTTCTAAGTCCCGACCTCTTCTTATCGTTAGCTTCCAAAGATTCAAATCCCTTACTAACCCCGTTTATCAAAATTCTTCTCTCCCTCTCTATAGCTTCCCATTTGACTCGGTATTTCACAGGCCAAATATAAATTTGTGTTTTGGAGTTGATAAGGAGTCCAAAAATGCTAATTTGCTGTTCAATTCTATCTTGAATTCGTTTTGGATGGATTGGACGCGAATATATACAGATGCATCAAAAACCGGTAGAGATGGCTATGTCGGAGCGTCATTTTACTCTCCATCCACCGCTCATTCAGCTTACTTTCGCCTTCCTAAGGAATGTTCGGTATTCTCCGGGGAATGCCGTGCTATTGTGGAGGCCTTGAATTATGCTCTACACAAAAAGATTCGCAGGCTCCTTATCTTCTCTGACTCCTTAAGTTGTTTACAGTCCCTTCTTGCTAATCCATTTTCTTCAAACTGTAGTTTCCTGATTCTTCGGATCAAGCAACTTGCGCTTGATTTGGAGAGATCGGGATCCGATGTCGTTCTTGCATGGATCCCTAGTCATTGTGGCATAGTAGGTAATGAAATAGTCGACGCAAAAGCTCGGTTTGCCGCAGTGAACGGGGATCCATGTTTCACTACTAATTTCATTGAGGATCTTCTTCCCATGACTCGTTTCTGGATGGCGTCTGACTGGCAGAGGGCGTGGGAAAGATCATCCCAGATTACAGGTGCGAGATATTTCCAGATCCAACCTTTTATTCCTTTAAAACCTTGGTTCTCAACATTTACTTTCTCTCGAAAGGAATCCTCTGTGGTATCTCGCATGCGTTTGGGTCACTGTTCTGTTCCTACTCATTTGGCTAGACTGCGGGTCAGAGAGTCTCCAATTTGCGATTGCGGGTTTGGAGAGGGCGATTTAAATCATCTCATTTTTTCATGTCCATTAAATAATAGATTTCCTTCGTTTGTTTCCAAATTATTAAAATATAAAATTCAATTGCCCATCAACATAAGATCACTTTTATTTATTGCCAACAAACCCATTTTAGGATTAATCATTCAGTTCATAAGAAAGAACGACATCAAAATATAGAAATTTTTATACTTATGTTCATGTTTATTTTTTTAAGTTTGTATATACTTATTTTGTACTTTCTGTATATTATAATGTCGTTTTCTTCTTTTAGTTTAATTGTAGCCAACTTCTTATTTAGTTTTTGTTTTATTGTATAGTTTATTCTTTTGTTATCAAGCAACAATGACAAATATCCGAAATTTGATTTAATCAGTGTTGCCATAGCCTTTTTTCCACACTTGACATTGGCAAAGGTTCTCTATGGAGAGAACGAACGCTATATAATCAAAGATAAAGATGAAAGCGGTATATACTTCAAAGAAGCTTGAAGATACAAATTATGAAAAAAATTATAAATCTGCGAGTTCTTTTATAGAGATAAATTTTTCGACATCATTATTTCGATATCACGAAACCTGATAATTTCCTTTTCGAATGTAACAGATACATTTTTAATACAAATCTACAAACCCTATAATTTTGTGTAATAAGTTAGAAAAATTAAAATTACTTAAATTACTTAAATTTTTCAAGGCTGTAGGATGTGAAACACTAAAAAACCTAAACGTCAATTGATTTTCGATGATGCTAATACATGATAAAATATGTTCATTCGAAACAAACTTGCAAACGTTCATTTTCGCAAATTTCATGGTAATAGCGTTTCATCTTCTTTTGGCGTATTTTTGAAGACTCCGGAGTTATGCTCCATTTTTTTTCGCTACGCTATAGACTTGATTTTTAAGCCCTCAAATTCATGACGATACTTTTTAATCGGTGAAAAGGTTTTTCGCTGCCTGATTATTTCGTTATTATATTCGCGGTATTTTGTCTATTTCGTTGCAATAAGTTATCTATTATTTGCATATTTAAATCTATTTTCCATTTAGTTCTTGTCCGCAGCTATATTCAATTAATTGTTATAATCAATGTTCTGTTCGGTAAGTTTCTTCTTTTGTTTATTTTTTTGTGTTATTCATTTTTATCAAAGTGAATCTGCTTCACCTTCGTGAAAATTGATTTAGTTATTCCTTCTAAACCACCAGATCCTTCTAAATCTCCACTTTCTATTAATTAATTTGCTTATCCTACTTCCCTAGCTAGTTTTGTTACCGTAATGGACTTCCAACAGGATTTTTTTTAAATCCCTGTGCAAACTCGAAAATTATGAAAGAGCAAAATATTCCAAGAAAATATTCCTTTTTTCCATCCTTCTGACTCTCCCTGCACTGAAATAGAGGATACAATCCCTCGCAAGACCACTCGTACTCCTCTTTCACAAGCCGAATTCTAATTTACTTCCATCATCCCCGTCCATTTATTGTCCACATTCAAAGAAAAGAAGCCCAATTCCGGATTATCACTTCATGCTATTAAATTTTCACTTTAAAAAATTGCCATGTCGATGGCATAAATCGAGATGGAGTGAAACAAATTGGTAGAAACAGGATTTCGGTGGAATTTTCATCTGCAGACGCTGCCAACTGCTTTGTAAACCACTCTGTCTTCGTGGAACAGAATAAATTGTTCATCCCCTCCTTTGACGTCAGCCGTATGGGTATTGTTCGCAATGTTCCAGTTGATTGGTCTGATGAGGATGTTTTACAAAACATAGAAGTTCCAGAAGTGTGCGGCAAGGTTATTAAAGTACACCGATAAAAATTATCGATGGCCAACCTAAATATTTTCCATCGGAGACTATGGCCATCATCTTTTATGGCCAAGTCCATCTCCAACGCATATTTATGGCATATTCCTCGCTTCTAGTTTCGAAATACGAATTCTCTACGATTCAATGCTTCAAATTTTGTAGGTTTGGACATGCCTCCTTTCTAATGACAATGCAAAAGTATCTTTTCCAGTGGAAATCATGATTCAACTGATAAAGTTTGTCCAGAATTCGAAAGACAAAAAAACAAGCCTGGACAGACTTCCGAATTCCTCAACCTGAAAATTACTGTGGCCTTAGTCGACAATCTTCGGTTAATACTCTTTCTCCTACGAGTATTATTCATTTTCTATTGACCACTTTGGTAAAATTTCTAAATTTCCCCCAATCAAATACCGTCCAATGTTGCTTTTATTCTTACCTCTCTTCAACCCCTTATATCTAGTGGCGAAGGTCTTGCGATGGAATAGTTGCAGTGTAATTTTCAACCAAGTAGATCTTCGCCACGTCCTTGACAAGTATTCCCCATCCGTAGCTGCCATCTTGGAGACTTGGCTGAAGCCAGGATTTCATTTTAAATCCGAGGATATGCCTGTCTACTGGATAATAGAGCGGATGGTAAGGGAGGATACGTCTTATTCCTTGACAAATCCCTTCTTTCTCTTGGCTCCCGCAGTTGTCAATTCGATGGTGTTGCTGTGAGAGTTAAAGATATTACCATCCTCTCTATACATGTTCCCCTCCCAACATGTCCTGTAGCATTAGAACTACGGGATTTTTATCTTCAATTCCTGGCTCATTTGTTATTCTCGGAGATTTTAATCCTCATCACCCGTCTTGGGGTTCCACCCGAAACAACGCCCTAAGGGTCTCTTTGGTGGAACTCCAGGACAACTTTGCCCTGTGTTTGCTGAATGATGGTTCTCCAACACGAGTTCCTGTACAATTTCAGAACCCGAGCTCAGTAGATACCTCTCCCTTTGGCATCCTTTGCTTCCTGGAATATTCTTTCTGAGTCGTTTGGAAGCGACCATTTTTGCATTCTAATTTCTTTCCCTCGTTTAAATTTAAATTTTGAAAAAATTCCCCCTTTTCAAAAACACAACCTACATAGGGCAGATTGGGTGGGATTCCGCACTTTCCTCAATGACGAAGTTGATTCTCTCCCTCTTGTGGACTTGGATAACCTTCCCTTCAAATCGTCTCCCACCTGGTGGGATAGAGACTGTGAGTGTTGTGGATAGCCACGGTTAAAACCCGCAAAGAGGCGGAAGCAACATATAAATCTACACTCTTTTGCTTAAAAAAGGGGCGGTTTTGATTTTGTCATATTATTAACAAAATATTATTTATTAAGAGGTTGTATTAATTGTAATTGTTACTGGCAGGTATAGTGTATTCTGGCACATAAAAACGAACGTTCTAAATTTGAAATTTATTCTTTTTGAATGAAAATTCTCTTTCACTGACAAAAACGTATTTTTTGGCGGTAAATGAAATCCAACTCTTATTAAGTTCTTTTTCATTTGTTACGTTTTTTATTTTAACAAATAAATTTTAATTAAATTTCTGCTGTTTGCTGCATTAGTTCACTTCTGTTTGCTGTTCTCAGTATGGTTGAAAAAACGATAAGAGTTAGTAAAATTATTGCTCTACTTGAAGAAAGCTATTGCCAATGTTATGTGTCTCAGCAGTATAATGTGAGCCGTTCCACCGTCCAAAGGACCTGGCAACGATACCAAGAAACGGGCTCCGTCAGTAGAAGACCCGGTTCTGGAAGAAAACGGTGCACTGAGTCACGGGACGACCGCTTCATTTGTCAGTCAAGCGCTACGAAATCGTCAAGTTACGTACGTGGATCTCAAACAAAACCTCGAGGACATCATAGGTACACGAGTAAGCCTATGGACAGTTAGAAGGAGATTTCAGGCCGTCAATATGCGTAGCTATCGCCCAGCTCGGGGCCCTACATTGCTCCGTGAGCATCGAGTTGCCACATTGAGATTCGCTCAAAATTTTTCAAAAAGATTGGAATAGTGTTTTATTCTCCGATGAAGCTCGTATATCGATTAGTGGTGAGGATTGACGTCGGGGAGTCTTACGAAGACCTGGAGAACGCTTCGCAGAAGTGTGTTTTGAGGAAATCACCCCTTACGGTGGAGGCACCGTAATGTTTTGGGCTGGTGATGACCATATGATCGTACCGAGTTAGTTTTTATTGAACATGGCACACTTAATGCGCAAAGGTACATAAGAAAGGTTCTTATTCCTCATGCCCAACCTGCATTAACAGCAGTTGGATGCGAGTCCATTTTTATGGGCGACAGCGCTCGCGCCCACCGCTCTAGAGACGTTGATGCGTATATGCAAGAGGCCGGAATTCGTCGGTTAGACTGACCAGCTAGAAGTCCCGACCTCAATCCGATAGAATACGTATGGGATAATCTCAAACGACGCGTCAGAGCCGTAAAACTAGCTTCAGAAAACATTCAGGCCCTTAAAAATGTGATCGTCGCTGAGTGGGAACGTATTCCTCAGGAAATTATAAAAAACGTCGTCGATAGCATGCCTAGCAAATTAAGCGCATTGATTTTAGCTAGAGGAGGCCATACTAGTTACTAATTTTTCAAATTTTATGTTAAATTAATAAAAAATATTGAAAGAAAACTTTAGCCATTTTTAATATACCAGTATGAAAACGCTCGTCTGTGGACTTTACATCGTTTTTTTTATTTGTACGCATTTTTAATGACTGAAGTAGGTAAAAACGATATCTCAATAATAAATAACAATATTCTCATCATATCGCCATATAAAATGCATCAAATAATAATAAAATAACTCTGATATGGTTTATTCCTATAAGTGCCCTTTTTTTTTGCAAAAGAGTGTAATATGTCGGAAGGAAACTTTCTCTTGTTTTGAAAGACCCAAGCACGGACTAAACGAATTCTCCTTAAAAAAAAGAGGGAAGGCTGAAAGAAATTCTGTCACTGTCTTTCTACACCCTCTCGTGTCGTCTGGTCTAATATAAAACGATTTCGGTCTATTTTTCAGCCTGACCGTTCCAAATCCGTACATGGGAATTGGGTAGACCAATTTTTAAATAAACTTGCTCCCCCATCCATCCCAAATTTAGATGAATAACCTTTCAGATATAATTTCACTAGCGCCAACCATTTTTTAGAAGATTTCTCCATTAATGCTTCTAAAACCGCTGTGGTGGTCTTCTCAAGAAAGAAAATTACTCCACCTTATATTCCTAGTCACAAAATTATCCTGGAACATTGAGCATATCATCTTCCGACACTGGGCCAATTTGAATATTCTCCGCGCACTTTCTAGAGTATGGTGGTACTCGCACCCTACCACATTAAAGTTAATATATAACGCTCTAGTCGGTAGTCACCTAGACTATGGTTCATTTCTCCTTGATCCCATTTCCAAGGTTAATGCCACTAAATTGACGCATTTAGTCACAAGCACTGAGGATCACAACGTGTGCAATAAAATCCAGTCTCATAAATGCCCTACAAGTAGAATGTGTTGACCCTCCTTTGAACCTCCAGCGACAATACCTTGCTGATCGTTATCTACCAAAGGTTAGGTTTTCTAATAACCCCATTTTTCTAAAACTAGGTTTATTGAGCGTGTTCCTTTTTGGCCTTCTAAGTTTCGACCTTTTCTTATCGTTAGCTTCAAAAGAAACAAATTCCTCTCTAACCCCGTTTATCAAAATTCCTCCCTTCCTCTCTATAGTTTTCCGTTTGACTCGGTATTTTGCAGGCCAAATATAAATTTGAGTTTTGGAGTTGATAAAGAATTCAAAAATGCCAATTCGCTATTCAACTCTATCTTGAATTCCTTTCGGATGGATTGGACTCGAATATACACAAATACATCAAAAACCATGAGAGATGGCTATGTCGGAGTGTCATTTTTCTATCCAGCCACCGCTTATTCGGCATACGTCCGCCTTCCTAAAGAATGTTCGGTGTTCTTCGGGGAATGCCTTGCTATTGTGGAGGCTTTGAATTATGCTCTACTCAAAAAGTTTCGCAGGCTCTTTATCTTCTCTGATTCCTTAAGTTGTTTACAAACCCTTCTCGCTAATCCTTTTTCTTCGAACTGTAGCTTCTTGATTCTCCAGATTAATCAACTTACGCTTGATTTGGAGAGATCAGGGTCTGATGTCGTTCTTGCACGGATTCCTAGTCACTGTGGCATAGAAGGTAATGAAATAGTCGATGCAAAAGCTCGGTTCCCCTCCGTGAACGGGGATCCATGTTTCACTATTAATTTCATTGAAGATCTCCTTCCCTTGACTCGTTCCTGGATAACATCTGGCAGAGGGCATGGAAAAGATCATCCCAGATCCGATCTGTTGTACCCTCAAAACCTTGGTTTTCAAAATTCACTATTTCTTGAAAGGAAACCTCCGCGGTATCTCGCATGCGTTTGGGTCATTATGCTATTCCTACCCATTTAGCTAGGCTACGTGTCAGAGAATCTCCAATTTGTGATTGTGGGTTTGGAGAGTGTAATCTAAATCATCTCATTTTTACATCTCAATTAAATAATAGACTTCTACGTTTATTTACAAATTATTAAAATATAAAATTCAATTGCCCATATTAACATAAGGTCACTTTTATCTGTTGCCAATAAACCCATTCTAGGATTAATCGTTCAGTACATAAAAAAGAATCACATCAAAATATAGAATCTTTCACATTTATATTCTCGTTTATTTTTGTTTTTACTTTTGTTTATGCTTATTTTGTACTCCTCTGTATATTATAAGCTTATTTCTTCATTTTCTTTAATTGTAGCCAACTTCTTACTTGATTTTTGTTTTCTTGTACAGCTTATTTTTTGTTAACAAGCAACAATGACGGATATACGAAATATGATTTCATCAGTATTAGTAGTACCTTTTTTCCACACTTCATCCTCAGTGCTTGAGACTGAATGCGTCAATTTATTGGCATTAACTTTGGAAATGGGATCAAGGAGAAATGAACCATAGTCTAGATGACTACGGACTAGAGCGTTATATATTAACTTTAATGTGGTAGGGTGCGAGTATCACCATACTCCAGAAAGTGCGGGAAGAATATTCATATTAGCCTGGTATTGGGAGATGATATGTTCAATATTCCAGGATAATTTTGAGTCTAGAAATATACCTAAGAATTTGATATTGGAAAGAGTAGGGATCGGTAAGGAATTATAGGAAATAGATAATGGTGAAGTAAGCCTCTTTCTCAAGAACCAGGAGAGATAACCCATTTGTTTATGTTACAAGGGCAGAGTTAAAAGCATTTTCGGCAACCATTATTGGTTTATCATAAGAATACAAAAGCAGATCATCAGCGTATTGTAAATATTAAAAAGTAAAGGACTTGAAAAAAGACCCTTGGGATCTAAGAATGATAGATCTTTCTAAAAGAAAATTGAGGAGGAAATTTGTAATCTTGATTGAGATCCCAAAATACGAATAATTTTCTTGAGTATTGGAAGATTTACATTATCGTAGGCTGAAGAAAGATCTAAAAAACCAGCAACGAGGAACTCTTGTGAAGAGAAGACAAGTCTGATGTCGGTGATTAGGACGCTGAGATTGTCCATCGTACTTTTAGCTCTTCTGAAGCCAAATTGGTTGGTTGGAATAATGGAATGGTGTTCTGTAAACCATTCCATTCGATTCTTCATTAGGTGTTCCGTAATCTTTGCTAAAACCGGAGAGAGAGAGCTATGGGTTTGTAGGACGAACTTACATTGGGATAGAAGATACCAACGGGTAGATGGTAAACTATTTTTGAAAAGGGGAAATTTTTTCAATATTTAAATTTAAACGAGGGAAAGAAATCAAAATGGGGAAATGGTCGCTTTCAAAAGACTCAGAACTGTGGCAACTCTCAGACAGAGTAGATATAATTCATCAGATGTACAGATGATTTTTAATAAATTGAAGTCAAAACCAATATTTTGGGAAATTAACTTATAACGAAGATGATTCGCTGTAATTTTTTGTTAATTAAAAATGTAGGTGTAAACTTTTTCAAGGTTTGTCAAGCTCCAAAAAATCATTGCCAAAAGATGCAAGCTCGTTTTGAACAAAATCAAGAGAAGCAATTTTCAAGCATTGTTTTTTAGTGCTCAGCCGACTAGTTGTGTCGCAGCCAGTTAAGATGCCTTAACTGGCTACGGCACACTAATTGCTGGTAAAATGTTGGAGATCTTTTCACCAAGGGACTATACAGTTAAATGACCACCATAACCATATATGTTGACAGCCAATATTGGCCAGCTTCGGCCAAAAAAGAATAGCTAGAATCAAAACGTCTGAATCGTCACTTATAAAAATAATCTCAGTGCTTTGTATTTTGGCTGTGTGAAATGCGTGAAAAAGCATTCTTGAATCTGCTCCTAAGTGGTTGGGCTTTAATGCGAAAACCTTTGAAAAAGTACAACCTTTTAATTTGATACACTTCGTCGGATCATCAAATCCACCGCAAATGTACCACAACGTTGTCTTCGTTTAATAGTGAATAAGTTGATGCGTAGGTACAGAGAAATGTAACTAATTGTAATTTATTTTCACTGTTCCCGAAAAAATCTTTAGTATCAGCTGGGATATTTGTTGACTTTCTTGAAATAGTAATTTTCTGCATTCTTTGTCCTTTGTTTCGTAATTTTGACTCCAAAAACTTGATGGAAACAATATCATATCTATCGAAGGCTAAATCAACTCCTTTAACACTAGGATGAGAAAAATAAAACATAATTTTTTTAAAGTATGCCTCAGCAAAAGAACCAAATATTTAAAAAAATTTCATTGATGTACTAGTGACATACCATCAATAATAACAGTTCTGGAACAATTTGACGATAAAATTTGTTTCATTAAGTAAGTTGCACAGTGATGATTACTTTCAATTTCACGGGCGAGTGTCGACTTGGGAGATTACCTGTAAAATCCTTGATCATCAAAAAGATATTTACAATAACCTAATATCTCTCTTACTTCTCATCCTTGGTATTCTTAGCTTCCTTCAATATGCTATCTGAGTCTTTTGGAAGCAACCACTACCCCGTTCTAATTTATTTCCCTCGTTTAAATTTAAATTTTGAAAAAATCCCCCACTTCAAAAATACAACCTATATACGGCAGATCGGGTGGGATTCCGCGCTTTCCTCAATGAAGAAGTGGATTCCCTCCCTCCAGTGGACTTGGATAGCGTTGACTCTTGTTATGGCCAATTTGTAAGAGCTATAAACCTGTCCGGTGGGATTTTATCCCACTTAAGAGATGTAACCACCACTATAGATCCTCTCCCTCCTGGTGGAATGGAGACTGCTCTGCGGCGGTTAAAGTCCGTAAAGAGGCTGAAGTGATATATAAATCTAATATGTTGGAAGCAAACTTCCTCTTGTTTCGAAAAACCCAAGCACAAACTAAATGATTTCTTCTTAAAAAAAAGAGGGAAGGCTGGAAGAAATTCTGTCACTCCCTCTCTCCTACTACTCCCTCTCGTGTCGTGTGGTCTAATATAAAACTCTTTAATGTAAAAGTCTTTTCGTCTATTTTTTAGCCTGATCTTCCCAAATCCGCACACGGGAATTGGGTAGGCCAATTTTTAAATAAAATTTCTCCCCAATTCGTCCCTAATTTAGATGAATTACATTTCAGATATAATTTTACTAGCGCCAACCATTTTTTGTAAGAATTTCCATTATTGGATTAGATTTGTATCATCTTAAGGACTCTACCCCTGGTATTGACGGAATGTCATATTCAATGGTGAAAAATACTTTACCATCTACCCATTGGTTTATCAATGGGTAGATGGTAAAGTATTCTATCCCTCATCCACTATATGTTCCAATTAGGTCATATTCCAAAGTCTTGGAAAACTCAAATAGTAATTTCCATTCCCAAACCTCATAAAGATGCCAGTGTAGGTTCATCCTACAGATCCATAGCTCTTTCTCCTGTTTTAGCGAAGATTACGCAACACCTAATTAAAAATCTATTAAAATGATTTACAGAACACCATTCCATTTTCCAAGCAACCAATTTGGCTTCAGAAGAGCTAAAAGTAAGATGGAAAATCTCAGCGTCCTAACCACTGACATCAGACTTGCCTTCTCTCGACAAGAGTCCTTCGTTGCTTCTTTTTTAGATCTTTCTTCTGCCTACGATATCGTAAAACTTCCAATTCTCAAGATAATTCTTCATAATCTTGGGATCCCAATCAAGATTACAAATTTCCTCCTCAATTTTCTTTTAGAAAGATCTATTATTCGTAGAATCCCCGGATCCCTTAACGAGAACTATATGAAGGGACTCTTCCCCAAGGCACTGTTTTAAAGCTTTACTTTTCAATATTTACTCCTATATGATCCACTCAACAGTAAATCCCTTCTGTTGTGTTTTACAATACGCTGATGATTTGCTTTTATATTCTTCTGATAAATCGATAATGGTTGCCGAAAATGTTAACCTAAACAAATGGGTTAACTCTCACGGTATGGATCGTCCCAAAAGCGCTGTGGTGATCTCCTCGAGGAGGAGAATAAGCACAGCATTCTCCGGAGAACACTGAACATTAAACTGAACATGAACTTAGGAACATATGTGGGAAGTATGCTGAACGAGTGGTGGTTGGACAGTAAAATGATGCCCCGACATAGCCACCTCTTAGGGTTTCTGATGCATCTGTAGATGTAATCGCGTCTAATCTATCCAAAAAGAATTCAAAATAGAATTGAACAGTGAATCGGCATTTTCGGTCTCCTTGTCAACTCCAAAACACAAATTTGTATTTGGCCTGTGAAATACAGGGTCAAATGGAAAACTATAGAGGGAGAGAGGAATTTTTATAAACGGGCTTAGAGAGGGATTTGATTCTTTGGAAGCTAACGATAACAAGAGGTCGAGACTTAGAAGGCCAAAAAGGAACATGTTCAATAAGCCTGGAGAGAAGGATGAGTTTTGGAAAAATGGGGTGAGTAGTAAACCTAGCTGCCTTCAGTAGGTAACGCTCAGCTAGGTATTGTCCCCGGAGGTTTAAAGGAGGATGAACACATTATACTTGTAGGGCATTTATGGGATTGGATTTCATCATTATCAGTGCTTGAAACCGAATGCGGGTCAATTTAATGGCATTGGGTTTGGAAGTGGGGTCGAGGAGAAAGAACCATAGTCTAGATGACTACGGCCCAGAGCGTTTTATTTTAACTTTAATGTGGTAGGGTATGAGCCCCACCACATTCCAAAAACTGCGCGGAAAATAGTCATATTAGCTTAGCATCGGGAAATGACATGTTCAATGTGCATGTTCCAGGATAATTTTGAGACTAAGAACATACACAATTAAATGAAACTACGTGATGTAGTATTATTTCTACTATCTTTAATTTCTTTACCACAACCTAGGTTTCGTTGTATTACAACATCTTCAGCAAAGATCTTTGCTAATATCCCACCTGAAGATGTTGTAATACAACGAAACCTAGGTTGTGGTAAAGAAATTAAAGATAGTAGAAATAATACTACATCACGTAGTTTCATTTAATTGTGAATAATGAATTTCTACAAAATTAACGCCAAATATATTCAATACTAAGAACATACCTAAACATGTAGTATTGGAAAGAGTAAGGATCGAGGAAGAATTATAAGAAGTAGATAATGGCGGAGAAATTCTAGAGAAGATAACCACAGTGCTTTTAGATGGGGATACATCTATACCGTGAGAGTTAATCCATTTATTTAGGTTAACAAGTACAAAGTTTAATAAGCATTTTCGATAACCGTTATTAACTTATCAGAAGAATATGAAAGCCGATCATCAGCGTATTATAAAACACGACCGAATGGATTTACCGATGAGTGGATCATATAGAAGTATATATTGAAAAGTAAGGGACGTAAACAGAACCTTGGGGAAAACCTCTCCACATAGTTCTTGGTAAGGGAAGGGATCTGAGGGTTGTAAAAGTGATAGGCCTTTGTAAAAGAAAATTGAGAGGAAATTTGTAATCTTCACCGGAATCCAGAGATTATAAAGCATTTTCTTGAGGATTGGAAGGTTTACGTTATAGTAGGCTGAAGAAAGACCTAAAACAGCATCAACGGGGAACACTTGCCAGGAGAAGGCAAGTCTGATGACAATGCTTAGGACGCCGAAGTTGTCCATCATATTTTTGGCTGTTCTGAAGCCAAATTGATTGCTTGGAGTAATGAAATGGTGTTCTGTAAACCATTCCAATCGATTATTAATTAGGTGTTCCATAATCTTTGCTAAAATGAGAAAAGGAGCTATAAGATGAATCTACATAACGATCTTTAGGAGGTTTGAGAATGAGAATTATAATCTCAACTCTGGATCGAGAGTGACACCTAGGTACTTGGCATGAAACGCTCGATTGATTCTAGAGCCACAAATATTTAAATTCAGGTTGAAGGAGTTTCTGTGTTTTCGATCTCTAGAGAAGATACAAAATTTTGTTTTCTCGGGATTTACAGTGAGCTTAAGCTCTTTGGATCAAGCTTCAATATCTTTCAAACTACTGGTAAGAACTATTTATGAATTTTGAAGATCACAGCGTGTGTACCAGATTGTCATCCTCACAACATGCTATTTTAGCATCCCTTCTGATATAAGGATCAATTGTATGCAGACGGAGAAGAAAAAAGAGGGGGCTTAAGACGAAGCCCTGGGGCACTCCGGCTCGAGAATGAGTCTTTGACAAAATACCAATTTTTTTAACTTTAAAAACTCTTCCTTTGAGGAAGTCATTTATCCATATGAGAGAATTTCCTGCAATACCTGCTTTGTGGGTAATGTTTATAAGTTTCTATCTCCAGACTCCTCGAAAGCAGCAGACAAATCCAGTACAAAACCAGTGTGGTTTCCTTATGAGGCTTTTCTTGGAGACCATCAATAACTGTCTTGCAGAGATAGAACAGTTGGTCCACGGTGCTGTGTTTGGGTATATAGGCCGTTTGATAATAATGTAGGACGTTGTTTTCGATAAGCCAGTTCATCAGGCTGGTGTGGACGATCCGTTCCATGATTTTGCACAGAATGCAAGTAATTGAAATAGATCTATAAAGTTTGCAATTGATAGCACCTTTTCCTGGCTTGAGGATAGAAATGATAGTGAAAATAAAAAGATAGGGAAATTAAATACCTCTCGCTGTCCAACAGGCAGAAATCCAACAATAGCCCTTACAAATCGGTCATAACAAAAGTCGCTACCAGCTCAGACAGAATATTCCAAGAAGTTAAGGATGCAAAGAATGAGGAACATAGGGTGATATCTACTGAGCTCGGGTTCTGAAATAGGTCAGGAACTCATGTTGGAGAACCATCATTCAGTAAACATAGGCCAAAGTCGTCCTGGAATCCCAGCAAGGAATTCCAGGGGGTTGTTTCAGGTGGATATATAATCTCCCAGATTAATATATGGGCCAGGAATTAAAATGTCCCATAGTTCCAATGCTACGGGACATGTTAGAATGGAGACATATCTATATATGGCTCCAGTCAAGTAACGAAGATGTGCTTTGCTGGAAATAAACTGCGACTATTCCTTTGCATGACCCTCGCCACTGTTGGCAGAGCCATTATAGATGAGGGGTTGAAGAGAGGTAAGAATAAGGGAGGCAACACTGGGCAGTAGTTAATTGGAGGAACTCAGAATTTTGATCAAAGTGGTCAATAGAAGTTGAATAATACTCGTAGTAGGAATATTAACTGAAGGTTGTTGATTAAGGCCGCAGCCGTTTTCAGGTTAAGGAATTCGGAATTCTGTCCAGGCTTGTTCTACGGCTGAGCGGTCATAGCTCTGATTGGGACTTGTCGAAGAGAGCTTCAGAGTAACGATTTTCTGTGAGAAAGGTTGGTAGGACGAGACGAAGAGAACAAATATTGAGAAGAAGTGGGAGAAGAAACAATTGAACAAATGGGGGGTTGTGCTGCAATTGAAGTATTTGATTTCCTTGCCAAAGGGACCATTTTGGATGCATCCGCATAAGATATGACTCATTCAAGATTTCAAATTTGATCTTTTTGTCTTTCGAATTTCGAACAAACTCTATCAATGGAATCATGATTTCCACTGCAAAAAACACATTTTGCCTTGTCAATGAGTAGAGGACAGTTTCTTCCAACGTGACTTTAGCCACATCGGAATCCCCACTCAGAAGATCGTCATTTTTCAACCGCATGTCCAAACTTACGACAATTGAAACATTGAATCGTAGGGAATTCGTATTTAAAACTGTAAGCGAGGAATATGTCATAAATACGCCTTGGGCGACCGAAAATATTTGAGTCGGCCATCGATAATTTTTTTTTAAATTTAAATGGTGGACTTTAATAACTTTACCGCAATCTTCTAGGAGTTCTGTTTTGTAAGATCTCCTCGTCAAACCAACTGACTGGAACATTGCGAATAATGTCCATACGAACAATTTATTCTGTTCCGCAAAAGCAGAGTGGTTTACGAAACTAAACAAATTGATACATTCCTGTGAATTTATTTAACTCCGTCTCGGATTCGAATATCGACGTGATAGTTTTTTAAACAGAACCAAACTTAATTGCATGAAGTAAGAGTATTTTGTTCTGAGAGTGAGGGCTGGGGTTCTTTTCTTTGAACGTGGACAATAAATGGTCCAACGTCACCAGAGACATATAAGCGACTCCCGAAAGAATTCGCAGGGTGGAAGGGGGAAGATGAAGTCAGGGATGATGGGAGTAAATCAGAATATGCTTATAAAAGTGTGAGAAGTGTGAGGGGTCTTGCGAGGAATAGTATCCTCTGTTTCAGTGCAGGAGGAGTCAGAAGGATGGAAGGAAGGAAGATTTTTATATTTATTTTTTTTACAATTCTTTGATTTACGTTTTAGTTCCTGTCGGAAGTCCATTACGATGACATAACTTGCTAGGGAAGTAGGACAAACAAATTCTTTATTGTAAGTCGGAGATTTAGAAGGGTCTGGTGGTTTAAGAGGAAAAGCTAAATTCATTTTCACTAAACTAAAGCAGGTTCAATTTGGGAGAAGGAAATAAGAAAATAAAAATATAAAAAATAAAAAACTTACCGACAGAACACTGATTTTAACTATTGATTGAATATAGCTACCGATGGGTCAAACTATATGGAAAATATATTAAAAATTTAAATTACATAAATAATAAATAACGTGTTGCAATAAAAAAGACAAAATACCACGAAAATAATGGCGAAATAATAAGGTAGCGAAAAATCTTTCCACTACGTTTGACAGTTTCTATAAACTCACGTATTCTTGGCAGCTTTCTATTCTTTCGTCAACTTCTTTCTTTCCCTTGCGTTTTTCACTACCATTTGAATACTTTTCCGTAGACATTTTGTTTAATTACAGATTTGCAGTCAATTCTACCGCGAGTACCGTAACAATACGTAAAATAGACGGGAGAAAATAATACTTTGAACAAACTGTAATGATACTAATTTTAAATTACTCATTACATTCAAATAACTTGTGTGTAAAAGGTTTTACATATTTTTGCTGTATAATACGAAATAGAAAGGCGCGGGGAATACCCTGGTTTTATGACCGAATATTGCCAGATTCTAGCCGCTAAACAGGAACGATATTTTCTTACGAATACGTTCATGTATTTGATGATCTAGTGTAACTTTTGGTAATAGTAGGTTTTATCCATCAGAGATAATAAAATATATGAAAACATAGACAGAAAAAAAACAATAATAATAATTGTTGTGTAAAAATAACAGGAACTTAAAAGGAAACAAGGAAAAATGTGAAAAAATTGGTACTGAAATTTTATAGACATGAAACTTCTCACAATAAAAGGAAAAAATAGATTATATAAATTTTATATGCACAAAGTAGTTTCTATTCCCGATAAAGCTTTTCAATTCCTTTTCCCGGGGACCATGCTTAAAAAAAGAAAAAAACTAAACTTGGATCATTCGTATCTGTCTACCTGGCAACAGCCATTTTTTGGTATCGTTGGACACAGAAACTTGAAATTTAGCATGCTTAAATAATATATTAAATCGCACATATCCCACAATACTTAATATTCAAAAATGTTTGTATGGAAATATAATAGGGTCCAACTAAATTTAAATTTTTTTTGTTTTATTAATCATGTTAAGTATCAATTGAGAGTGTCAGTCATAAGGATTCCAAAACAATTTTTTTTTCTAACTTTATACAAAGTATAATAAAAAACATGTCTATTATTTATATAAGTTAAAAAAATTCTGTTACAATTACAATTTCAATGAAACAATTTACGTTTTTTACGGGAAAATGCTTTAAACTTACTCAATTTGACGCACAGAATCACCCCTTCATATAATAGACATATTCTTTGTTAGAATTGTATAAAATAGTTTTAGGCAGGGCCGGACAAAATACACGCTATACGTTAGTTAAAATACAAATTATAAAATACTTTCTCTCATATATTTAAACTACAAAATATTTGCATGTCGTGTATTTTAAATATCAAATACAAATTACAAAATACTTAGTCATTGATAAGGTAAGTACCCTAATCCAAGAACGACTTTAACTTGCACGGTTGAAAGCAAATAGAACTATCCGATTTAATTAAATAAAACAATTTAATTTAATTGTATCACTTATATTTTAATCATAAATCTGAACACTGTGTTCATGAAGGGATTCTTCTTTCATGGATTTACAAACGTGGGGAATCGTTTATTAATCTACGAAACAAGAATTTCCCTTCACGAAAACTCGATTTTTAAATGAACTGTCAGACATACAGCCTCTTGCTGGGGAATGAATGAAACTTGCTAAAGAAAACAATTTTTCTACAGGTCCTGATGAGCACAAACTTGTGTTAAATTGTATAGAGTATGGTAAGCTCTTCGTTTTTTCTCGTTTAGGAAGCTGATTAACTCTATCTTAAATTTTTGATGTCCGTGGTTGATAACTATCCCTGTTCACAAAAACAATAAAATCGTCGTCTTCTATACTATTACTGCTGCTACTCGTGCTTCTCCCAGGCACTACTTCACGCTTTTTGTAATTTGCCTTCAAGGCATTAACTGCAAGATTTTGAATCCTTTGCCTCTCATCGGGAGTTATGATGTCTAGCAACCAACTCATTTTGTAGCTGGCTCCATTTACTTCTGGTGACAGATTGACAAACTTGTCAAACCTTCTTCGCTAGCTCTCTTTTAGTATTACTAGTTTATCACTCTTTTGTAGTTTTAGTACAACGCCAGTAAAACGCCTCAAATTTCTACCTTGCAGGCGATGTAATCTTGTCCTTATAGACATTAAAGTAGGTATGAGTTTTTCATAGGAACAATTATTGCCCTGAATGTTATCCAGACCTATAGTAATTGGTTTCAATACTTCAATGAATTCCTCCAAGTATTCCTGTTCTATGGCCGAGAAACTGTTAGTCTTGCCCAACTTATCAAATAATCCATTTAATTTTGATTTATTTTTCATGAGCTGCACTACAGAGTTATAAAGGAAGTTCCATCTTGTAGGACATGGATAAGTTAACTGATATCCAAGACAGTGTTTTATGACTTCAGCCGATTTGGGCCTTTTGGACGAATTCCACAACAAAGTACATTTAGCAACTGCTGAATAGTGAATCCTGCTAACACGGGAATCTTTTATGAAATTATTCATAGTTGCCAAAAGACTTAAAGTGTGGCAAACCTGAGGTGCCTTGGCAAATGTAACTCTCTAGTTTCATCTTCTGTAATGTTTACTGGTAATAATACCTCATCATAAAAAACACCCGAGTTGTTCCGATGCTGATTCCCCTACAGCAGCATCAGCATCTAAAAAAATATTTATTATTTAAAACATAACAATTGGTAAAAGTCAAATTAACTTCAACATTACTATTATTTTTATATAAATATGAATATCAAATAATAAACAATAATTACATAGTGCATCCCTCACCATGTACCATTTAATTTTTCATAATAAAAACAATTAAACTAATAAAAAGAAATGTGGTATCCATTTAATCACATTAAAAACGCTTAGAAACACTGTATGTTTCACAAATTATCAACATTATTCATAAAAAAATACATTGTAAAATTATAACTTATAATATAATGTAATATATATTTTTTTACCTTCAACATCTTCAGAAAAATTAGGCACATAATCTGTAAAGCCAAATTCTCGGAAAGCCTTCACAAAATCTGAACCATCGTCAGTTATAGTTGACACTACTTGCTCATGTTTTAATTTGATAAAAGTTCAGATTTCAAAAAGCATTTCAATTATCTTGTCATATGTATGTGATGCTTTAAAGTGGACAAAAGATAATACACAACTTATACGTTCCAGAGATGTTGTATCAATCTGAAACAAAAATTAAATTACTGCTCCAATTTCTCTGAAAATTTAATGTATTGTGCAATTTACATACATTAAATCAAAGTCCATTTTAATCATGAATAAATAATACACTGAACATAAAAAGTATAAGTATTTAAGACAGTATACCGCAGTGTGTACCGCGGCACACTGGTGTACCGTGATCATTAGTTGGTGTGCCGCGGAAAAATAAGGTTATCTTATAAGGTAAGTAAAATACCTACACAAATCACGCGAGCGCACGAGCGAGGCGTTTTGTTTCGTTCATCTAATTCTGTGGTTTCGTTTGGCGCGGCGTGGCGGCCGGCGGGTCGCGAGAGGCGGGGACGAGGGCCCCGCCCGCCCCGCTACCCGAACTCTCTGGCTCACCAGTCAGTCAGTGCGAGTACGACTGCGCCATTTAAATTCACCGCACGCTTTTGTTTCGTCGCTTATTGTTATGCTTCTAAGCGTAAAATAAATATTATTGATTCTAAGCGTAAAATAAATATTAAAATAATGGATAAATTCATTAAACGTAGTGTAAGTTTGTCAAGTCAAAGTAATGAAGAAGAAGAAGAGTCAATGAAAAAGAAACCCAAAATTGTTCATCGAAAATATGACGAAAGCTACATAAATTACGGTTTTACATATTGCGGAGACAGTCTCATGTTTCGCATTAAATACCTTTTCTGAAATTAAAGTTTAAGTTTGTTGATTAATACTTCATAAATGTTGATTAATATTACTTAAAAACTAATTTTTAATTTGTGGTGTGCCTCCAAACATTTTAGTTTTCCTAGATGTACCTTGAACACAAAAAGTTTGCGTAACACTGGTTTAAGTGACATCTTACCCAGTGTGCAGTTACTCCAAAAAAACTCCTTGTTTTAGTGGACCGTATGTCTGCAGTGGTTGAGACTTACTACACATTACTCACATAGTTATATATTTTTCCATTGTTTCTTTTTGGGATATTTCAATTTTTCTCCCTAATGTTCTTTTTAACATTACATTTAACTTTTCTGGAAGATCCATGAAAATCTTTATAAAATTAGGATCCTCATTAGTACTTAATGGTTTCATACTTTGTATGATGTAATTAATTATGTTTTTATTTAGTTTTTTCTGAGTTTCATTTTTCAAGTTTCATTAAGTTTCATTTCATTTTTTAAGTTTCATTTAAAATCAGGTTTACTTTGTATAATTTTGTTTAATGTTTAATGACATTTTTCTTTTACCAGGAACATATTGATTTATTTTACTATTTTCATATTCACTGTGAACATCATGGTGCTTTCTCTGAAAGAAATAATAATAGCCTTTTTCAGCATGAACAATGCAATTAAATAACTATACTAGGCAGCATTCTCATGTAAGTAGTTTGTTTATTTTAGGTTAGGGGGTTTTATGGCTTAATGAGAAAACAATCATCTTACGAGTTAATCATCATTTAACAAAGTTATAGTATAAACGCCGCAATGTTAAATTTCTAAAATGTTTATTCTGACCACAACCAATAGCCAAAGTATTTAGATTAAAATGATTTAAAAACTTTGTCACATTTTATTGATTAAAATGTGTAATAAAATACATTATCATTAAACATGTGTGTGTGTGAGCGAATGCTAGTCGCGTGCGCATGTACTTATGCGTGTGTGCGCACAAGTGTATGTTTACATATTAATCTAAGGAAAAGTATATTTTTTGTTTTATTTCTACTAAATAGTTTCAAATATTTTCGTGACAACTGTATATTTGACTTAGTATGAACTATTCATTTTGATTATGCATATCATAAGTAGAGAAAAATCTTGAAAATAGGTCCTTCAGTGGTATAAATAAAACTAATGTTTTTTTCTCAAATTTCTAGTTTAACTTTTAACAAATTAAACTAATAATATTAATTTTAAACAAATCAAGCTATTGCAATTATTGCTACAAATATTTTTACAAATTGTCCTGACTAATAATATAATTGTGAAAGTGTGTCCTTCTTTCACGTCGTAGTGCAGCAACTTATCGACTATATTTTTTGTACAAATATATCTAGCGGATCGAGAAATAACAGATTATTTTGAATTGCCCGAAATTTTGTCCTAACTAATATAATAAATGCGTAAATATGTTTGTACTTCCTTAACGTCGTAAAATTCTATAATTGAATATGATAACGGAAATTCAAACGTTACACCAAATTCTCCGACATTTTCCAAATCACGATTTTTTTAAAAATCAAATTTTACATTTTTCAGTATCGTGCAATTAAGATGTTTTAATTTGGGTAACAATTTTTTAAGAGGTGACACACCAATAAAAATGGCGCGCTTCTGTTAATAATAATGTACTTTGATATTTTAAAATTGCATAATTATTTGAAAATTAAATTAATAGTTTTTACGTAAGAAAACTAATCCCATTTGTTTCTTTTCCAGTCCAGTGATATTTTTGCAGGTGGAAATAGCACAAGCCGGTATTTTAAGCTATATTCTCACGTAACCTTTCAGAGTTGTCTTAAATTGCGCTGATAGCCGTATTTTGATACTACGCATTTTATGCGTAGTTTTTTTGGACATGCTATTGCGCGTGTTCTGGCCTTCTAGAGTACTCAGTATTCTAAGGTAGATGCAGTATGAATTTCATCATACATGGTGAAATACCACGAACACGAACAGAACGCGAGTCATAATATATATATATATAACATAGGGCGAGTCATAATATATATATATATATATATATATATATATATATATATATATATATATATATATATACATATATATATATATGGATTTATTATGTTTAACATAAAAAAATCTATTATCATCAAATGTTTTCACCCTGGATTCTGTTATCAGAGACATAAATGATAAATTTTTGTATATTATTCTGTATATAATTGATCAATAAAAAAATCAGAATATGTTTTTTAAATAAAATTATATGCCAATGATTTGCTCCTTAAATGCTTTTTCAGAATCCGCTTCACTCTTTTAAAATTGATTACCAAAAAAGTAATTTTCCTATAAATCGAAAAATATTTACATTTTTTTTGGCTTAAAAAGTTACTCTTGATTTGCTATATCAATTAAGTAACAAAACTAATTAACTTTTGCAATATTTTTAATAATTATCTTTAAAAAAAATTTTGAATGGTAATCACTCCACTCCATAAGTCATCACATAAGTGGCTAAATTATTTTTGTCGTCAAAATTTTTTTTGTCGCTAAGACTTAAGCAAAAGTCGTCATTTCTGACAAAAGTCGCTAAATTGGCAACACCGACAGAACGGACCGCCAAGGCGAAGAAACCATCAACGACAATTGACGTACAGTGTTGCCAACTTCAAATATTGACATGTACTGCTTTGGATTCTAGTGTTTTTAGTTTATGTATGGTACGAGTCAGCTTACTTTTTATAACATTTAAAGAATCACTAACTGCATTTATGTTACAATGTATTTTGAAGCCATAAATATTTGAAAAACTAATTAAAAAATACCTCAGCATCAGGTATTTTAAAAACCAATTTAGGCAAAGTAATTGAAATACAAATACCAAATACGTATTTTTATTTCAATTACAAATAATTTAAATACTGCCCATCTCTGGTTTTAGGAACGTCGCTGAAAAAATCCACAAAACCAATCTTCCCCTATCTCTAAAATAGCTAAAGTCAAAATTAGAAAAAAGAGGTTTACCAGGGATTTACTTGAAATTGACTGGAGAATTACAGCGATGATACTAAATATTACAGTTTATGAGAAATTCACGATAATTCTATGATTGTGAAAGGTGATCAGGATCGGATGATGAAAAATAATATTAATATTTTTGAACTGTTTAATAAAAATACTATGCATCTCTAAATGTTTATGCCATATATATCTATGGAAATGAAGGTCTACAAAATCCTCTTAGTTCGTATTATTGTACTTGTACTTTACAGCTCATATACTCTTTTTAGGTTCAGGGAAAAACCTGATTCCAACAACTCAAAATGAAATGATCGACCATATAGGTATCAAACTTAAAGATCACCTACTAAAACAAGTTAAAGCGTGATAATTTTTTGCCATTTTTACAGATACTATACAAGATATATGAAAAATAGGTCATTCTGTAATATACTACCATATTTAGATCGCAAAATGGACACCCAATCAATATAGAAATAAAAGAGTTCTTGGGTTTCCGTGCAGTCATCAAGCACACAGCAAAACATTTAATCAATCAGGTAACTATTATCTTTCGATAAAAATCTTGGCTTAAAAAAGTGCATGGGACAAGGATTTGATAGTGCCCATGAAATATGTGTTTAATAGCATATAAAAGCAAATTAATGATATTCAACGGTGCATATGTACACTGCGCCAGTCAAAACTTAAATTTAGTGATAAACAAAGCTGTTATTGAAATTTACTGGTGAATCAGAACACACACTGAAAAATTTAAATGTGACAATATGGTCCAGCAGGGTCAATACGATAACTGTAATAACCTCGTAAACAAAGACTTTGTATGAATATCCACTAGAAAAAAAATGTTTCTTTCCGTGTAACTTGCATAAAATGCACTGTGGGCAAACAAAAAACTTTTGTATAATTAATTTAAAAATACTTACACTTATCAGTTAAACGTAATATTTTTTATTCTTTACTTATGTATTTTTGAAATTATGCATGTATAAATGTAAATATACAATTCAATTGATAAATATTATTTCAACCAATTTTACAGAGTACTACAGAATTATATGTAGAAAAAAAAATTTCCACGCTCTTGAATAATTTATCATTTTATTTTCACAAAAATTACAAAATTTTTTCTGAATTTCCTACCAAATTCGTCAAAGAATGTTGTAAAATAAAGAAATAATTAGTTTTACTGTAGCAGTTTTTTTTTCATGCACGGCCAAGAGACCTCGATTCGACAAGTCACATTTTTCCATAATGTGTATGATATTTTTTCTAATATTTTATTCTCTGCGTGATCAAGACACATGGATTCGACACGTCACATTTTTTCATATTGTTTATGATTTTTTTCAAATATTTGTATATAATTTGGATTGATATAGCTTTTGTTTTTATAACATTTTAAGTTTTTATAACAAAAAAATTAGTTTTTCATCTGCCATAGTTCACAAAATGTTGTGAAATAACTGAAAATCGGGCGAGCAATTGGTCTTGACAATTTTTTTATGTTTATATATTTGTAAATAAAAAAATGATTTCAACATTTAGGAAATATCAGTTGTAGATACCGTTAATTGAAACAATTGGCACAATTTGTTGATAATTAAATTTTGGCGGCACACCCGTTGCTATTTTGACCAGTTCAGGACCATCTGCATCGATTCAGAAATTAGGGCCTCATCGTTCGAGGTTAATAACACCCATCTAGGTTTAAAGATCGTAATTCTTCGAGTCAAAAATTAATAATCTTACATATCGACAGCATTTCTATGAATTATGTTCCTTGTTTACCATTTAAACCTAAGTTGTATTCATCATTGTTTAAAACTAACAAAGTTAATATTGTCTGTTGTTCATTTGTATTTAACACCTCTCTTGCATTATAAAATCTAATTTTATAATTATCGTTAATCTTACATTGCACAAATCTATAAAAAGAATTTCAATCTATTTCATTTTATTTAGTGTTCATATAAATTTCATTTTATATATTATACTCGATACCCATTTCTAGACAAGTCCTCTAAGTACATCTAGTTAGTAATTATTTAATGTTAATGTTTAAATTTTATAGCAATTTGTTCATTTAAAATATGTCCACCCATAGCACTCCTCTTATACATGTTCCTGACTGGATAGGTAAGATAAATACTGCTATACTGATAAATTGACTTAAATCTATTAAATTTGAAAGAAAAAAAAACAGCTTCGGAAATTTTAAAGAATCGTTTTTATATATTTAGTCATCCTTCTCGGCTGCGATAGACTGATGTTTTGCATATTTTTGGTATACCCAAATTACTTAAGATATTTCATTACAAGTATCAGGAACTGAAAATTCAGATGTGACTTTACATTTAACAATAGTTCTTGAACTTACGAGTATAAATAAAATATTTTTCAGAGTATTCGAATATATAAAATATTGAATTTTTTCACTTATTGTGAAGTGTTTTTTAATTTATATTAGATTTTCAAATGTGCAATAGCAATTGAGCGTAATATTGTAAACTACTAAAATAAATTTAAAGTTAATTTGCAAATTTGCTTTATATTTTAATTTTTATTCAAAAATTTATTATATAACTACAATTGAAATGCACCATAGTAATTTTACGTTTACTAATTTATTTCTCCATGAAAATAGATTAATAAATGAAGCAATACAGCTATATGTATGCATAACATTTAATAATTAGCTGCCCATTCTATCGAAGCACAGTCGTAGTTTTACTAAAATTGACTGTTATTTAGAAGCTTTCGTTATGCGAAACATACTTCAAACACACAGCATGCACATTGTTAACGAGTAAATATACTTCATTGGGTTTGGTCAAATACATTTTATTTATCTTAGATTTTCTTTAGACAAATGATGTAAAAAAAGATATTGGTTTGTTTGCAAAAAAGTGGCTATTATTTAATATCCTTTATAAACTAAATTTTAATCAATATTGATTATAATACACGATCATAGAAAATGCTCATATATAATTTTACTAATGAAATTTTGAATATACTTATACGTGTCACTTATCGCAACATGTCAAAAAATCAGTGTTGGACCTTACTTTTGATAAATTATGAAAGACATACTGATAAACTATAAAAGGTATATTAAGAATTTTCCTTTAACTTTGATTTTAAAAATTATAACTGTAAAGGACATTAATTGGATAGCGACCAAGAACATAATTATATTAATTATGTGTATAAAAAAACCTTATAATTAAATCTTCAAAATAATAGTAAAAAAATGAATAGATTACATTATTGGTTACAGATTAGTGGGAAAAAATATAAATTAAATGTGTGTTTACAAATCAAATTGATTACAATCATTTTAAAATTGTTTGCACTTGTATATCAAAAGCCAATTTGCACATACTGACAATTCCAATCTCCATGTAACATTTTAAAAATAAAGCTATTATACAAGAAAAAATCATGATTAATACTAAAATTGTGACTTTCAGATATTAATACAAAGAAAAATATTTCAAAACATCTTTAAAATGACTAGAATTACAATACTTAATACATTTAAGAAACGAAGTATTGCACTAAGCAAAGCCTGTAAAAATTATTTGAATGGGGCAAAATCAGATGAGAGAATTGATTCATTGTCAAGGGATGTAGCGGACATCACATCAGAATTATTCATCAATGCAAAGTCACCATCTTCATTTTCATGATTATATCTGCAAATAACATATAACATTAATCAAATTACTTCTTTATTCCATTTTATATAATAAAAAACATACTCCATGTGAATTCATATTATATTATTCTCATAAATACATTAGATTGTTCAGTATATTTAGAAGATAAGAGAATGTTCTAAGTTTTCATTGCAATAATTATATTAATAAGAGTAACAGTTTGGTTGTTGGAATAGTTCAAAATATAATAAATCTACATGTAATTTACCTGCTGAGTGGACGGCTTCCATTTATGTCTATTTCACCAGACAGGCTATCTGTCTCATTGTTCAAAGATGTCTGGGAGTCTATAAAAAAGAGATAAAACATTAATATAATTTAAGTGTGTTTTTGAAAATAGGATTAAACACCTTGATACTTAATTTTCTTGGAATAAAAGAAATGTTAATCATTTGTATTTAACTAAATGAGTTGTGCAACAATACATTAAGGTCTTTATAATCAGAAAGTTTAAAAAATGAACAATTTGAATTAAATACGCTAAATAGACAAAACAAATAAAACAAATGTCTAGCAATACAAAAATAAAATAGCACTATAATAAGTTGTTCAATATAATATTTATTGTAGTATAGAATAAGATATGGGCTGTTTCCGTTACGTTTTTTTTGGTCAACTTGAATTAACTGAATATGCTTTATATAGAATAAACTGAACATAAAGAATAAAATATTCACATTACAGGACCACATTTGATATTCCTAATTGTTTTGGCAGTATGAAATATATATGTTATGGCGAAAAGAAGAAATGTAACAATATCAAGTTTGTACAGCATTATCAAGTGTGCATAATTTGTTAATGGCTACACTTAAGTTTCATCTATTACAGTCGGTTATCTTAACAGCTACAGCTAAGTTTAACCAGTTAGGATTAAGTAGGAATAGGTATATGCGCTCGTTATCACCTAACATTGAAGACAAAAAAGTAAAAGGCATTATTTTCTACACATAATTAAGATTGAATTCTTTTTTAATTGATTTAAAAAACTGGAAACAATTAGGTGACATGAGAATAAAAAGTTTACTCTCAAAAAGCCTTTCATTTATAAATTATGCAAATATAACAATATTAATACTTGTCAACTACTCATTAGCTATGTTATATCAATTTTTAATTAAAAAAGTATCAATAAAAAGGGAATATAATAAAAATTAAATCAAACTTCCACTTATTTATTAGTTTAAGTCATTTTAACAATTTACTTTTTAATTCTCTTAACCATTCATTGTATACATATGTAATATTAATTTTGATCACAAAAAGCATACAGAAATAAAAATATTACCCATAATGCTCTTATCCTGTATAAACTTAAATTTTATCATAAAAGTATCAATGAAACTCAAAATATCAGAAATTACCTAAAATTTATATATTTATTAGATAACACAGAAATTGTAGAAATTGTTTGTATTGTTACACGATATCAATTATGAAACCAACTGGAAGAAAAACACACTCTCCACGCATAAAACTATACGGCAAAATGGACCATGCAGAATTTAGTTCAAGATTGGAAAAATCAATACTAAAAATACCCTATCAACTAAAAATACTATACTGAAATAGAAAATGCATAAATAAAGGGAAAGAAAGTATCATACCACAACAAGAGTCTAAATATAGATGAATTTTCTAAAAATTTAATGAAACTCATTAAACGCAGAGCTTAAGTAGAAAGACTAACAAAACTCAATAAGAGAGGTTTGAACTAAAATAAAGCAATAAAACAGTTAAAAAACTAATAAAGATAGAAGAAAGAGTGTAATCAACAAATCTTATAATTGACACACTACAAATATCAGGATCAACTAAAACAAGCAAACAGCTATAAAAAATAACCAGAGTATGGTACAAAAAATAACCGAAAAAATAGCATAAACTTAAATTTAAATACTTAATATAGCCACAAAGTTTTACCTATACACAAGCATAATAAAGGAAACACAGAATCAACACATGATCCTAGAAAACCACTGTAAAGCAAATGAAGAAGAAATATTTAGAAAAATTATTAAAAAAGAAGTAGAGATTGCAGTGCAGGGACATAACATATATAAAGCATCAAGCTAATATTAGTGCACAGTCGTAAAGTGGGGAAGTAAATCCTTACAAATGTTCTGACACAGATTTTCAAAAATATCATAGAAAAGATATCAACCCAATGGACAACATCAGATACATCATTAGTAATTTCACAACTACAGTAATGTAAACAACGATACACTTATTAGTATGATCACAAAATTATGTAAAATCTTCCCTATAATAATAGTAAAAAGAGTAACACCTATTTAGACATACAACAACCACGAGAACAAGCTGGATTTGGCTGTAACTATTAGACATGTGACCACTTGCAAAGTAAATAAGAAATAATGGAAAGACTAAATAATGACTATATACGTAGCATTCATAGATTTTAACAAAATGTTTAACTCTATGAAACACATGGATGGAATACCAAACAAATAGGAATCATTAAAAACATCTATGCGACATCAAAGTATTATTAAAACTTGAAACCAAAGTAATGGAATTCAATATTGAAAGAGGTGTCAAAGAGAGTGATAAAATGTGACTCGGTACTGGAGTATATTTTCTTAAATGGAAAATTAGGATACCAAACAGTGGAAACCAGACATTTCCATGACTCGCAGACTACATATTCCTACTTTCAAAAAAACCTCAAGAATTAAAGGCAATCATTTAAGATTTACAAAAGGCCCTAAAACCTATCAATATCACAATCCCTATTATTGACACACTTAAGTTGATTAGACTATCTAGCTCTCACCCTCTCACTCCAGTTTGCACTTTGCTCTCGGTACAGAACAATGCTCTGCAGTCCTCCCATGGCAGATGGACAACTTTTTTTTTTTTGAGATATTTTTAAGAATATTTTTACTAAATCATGTTTTACAAATTGTGTGTGTTACTTTTTTACTCTACTGAATTATCCCTAATTAAGGTTTTAAAGCCATGTTGGCTATGTCTTCTTTTCAATACAAGTGTTATTATTTATTCACTTTCTTCAATTTGACCACTGGAGAAAGGGGTCTGATTCCCCAAAAATAGGCAAGGAACACAAGATGCTACTATTAACTGTATTAAAATTTAAATCACAAAACGCTTCTTTTAATTGGAATAATGTGGATATATTTTTTGACCAACTTGAAACCATTATAAAAGCAGAATGAGCATTTGGTCAGAGTTTAAAAATCTGACAGTCTTGGCTGTCTGAGAACAAAAGCAAGTAGGCAAGATAACCAGCGCCATAAAGGGAAGGCTTATAACGAATTGCTACATAATCAATGCTCTAGATCAGTTCTTACCGTCAGTATGTGTAAAAACGAAATATTTTTGAAACAAAAATATTTAAAAAAATATATTAACTGGCGTCTGACTAAAAGTACAATTCAAAACATAAGTGCTATTCATAATAGCTTCAGAGTTAGAGCTGGTCAAATAAAAAGTGTATCCAAGATTTGGCAAGAAACATATATAGCCTTTTCCTATCTAGATTTATTGCTAATTAAGCAATAATGTAATAAATACTTGGCTCTAAAAGATTATTCAAAAGAAAGATATACCTAAGAGTTTAAAATCAAAAACATTTAATAGCAGCGTTATCCCAGCTCTTACATATGGTTGCCAAACATGTGCACTTAACTAAAACCTGTAAAGAAACTGAAAATAACTTAGAAATACACAGAGAAACCTCGTTAAA
Organism: Druceiella hillmani; assembly: GCA_039881145.1. NCBI lineage: Eukaryota > Metazoa > Arthropoda > Insecta > Lepidoptera > Hepialidae > Druceiella > Druceiella hillmani. The sequence goes on along the minus strand of JAYKKI010000008.1, from coordinate 12,472,161 downwards.
TCCAGATTAAAATTTTAAAAAAATGGATAAACTAAAGAGAAAATTTAAAGACCTAACAAATATTTTAAAAACAGGGAAATAGAATAAGGTGGAACACATAGAAAGGGTGAGCAATGAAAAATTAAGCAACATAACGACAACAATGTATCTAAGTCCTGCTAAAAATGAAGAGAAAAACCTTTGACCAGACAGACGAATGAGCTCGGGTCTTATGCAGGAGTACTATGGTCCTGCACGGTCCATAATAAAAAAAAATGGAAGAAGGAGAATACAGTGAGACTAAGCATAATACTTGTATATACGTCATATCAATAATCAAAATATCAATATTTCAGCATTAAATATATAAATTTGAAATATAAATTATAGGGCTAACAAATAAATAAAAATAAATAACAATAAACAAAGAAATTCTTAAGAATGTACTCTAATATCACGTACTCAAATACCAAAAAAAAATTCAATTAACATCATTATTAGCTAGTCCTGCTATAAAGACCCTCGGTGTGCATGCAAGATATAAAATTTTCAAATTTATATTAATACATTTGTTTTTATAAAACTGCTGTTTTATGTGGGTCTGTAAAAATAAATCAACACGTTAAGCGATGAAGATAGAGGGAGGTAAGGAGAACCGTACCACAGTTATTGCTCTACATAAGTGTCACAAATCTGCAATGGCGATTTTTGACCTGCTGAAACCAATAAAAATATCAAAAAATTGTCTGTGACGTAATCAAATGATACAAACATATCTCTTCATCGACGGCAAATCAAGAAGCACTTGATCTTGCAAGGCTAGAGCTTCAGAAGACATCAAAGAAGTTACTGGAAAAATTTGAAGAAATCCACATTAAAAGAAGGAAATTATGTCGCATAATAAAACCTTGTGCTCAGAGCTTACCGAAAGACTTACAGACAGCAATTGCCAGAATCTCTACAAGATACGGACCATGAAAGCAAAAATTTTACTTCAGCGACACGCAAATGAAGGACAAAGACAAGCTTTTCACAGATTAAAACAGTTTTTATGGGAGACAAAACGTTCAACCGTCAAAATGATAATGTATGCTCGAGGTGTCTGGGAAGCAAGGCGTCAAAACAAGTACAGACATCTTTGTATATGGGAAGTACTGGATTTTCAAACAAAATATTGTTAAGACTTATAAAGCAAAATCCACACAACGAGAGTTAGAAGCATTTACCTCAATTGATCGCTGCTGATGATGGGCCATCTGTAAGTCCAGATTTCAATAAATTTAACAATTGGCTTTGGGATTATTTTGAGGAGAAAGCTTGCTCTAAACGTCATTGGAATTATAGGGCTTTAAATATAAATTTGCTAAAAAGAGTAGCTTCAATCCCTTTAGAATTGGTGCATATGGTGATAGATAGAAAGGCTGGACCATTCTTTTTATTTTCTTAGCTATTCGTTAGATGTGTTTAAACATGAATCTGTACGAAAACTGTGGTCTGATGGGATATCACTAAATTGAGAATGGGTGGTCAGAAAATTTTTTTTTTTTTAATCTATATAATTGTAATTTCTATTAGGACTAGCTGTTTTCTATTAAGTTTGCTGAAAACAATTTTTTTTTTGAGATCTTTACCTAATTTTCAAAATAAAAACGATTACACTTAACATTAGCTACTGCAATTTCCACTTTTTTTCGTTTTTACAATGGGATACTTGCAGCCAAAATTAAGAATTCCAAGAAATTCAACATTCTTTTGAGAAAAATGAGACTGAATCATCCAGTACGCATTTTTTGTTCATGAACAATATACTTTTTTATTTACGAAATTTCATCAATTCCAGGTCCATAAAACGAACTTCTAGCCTTTACTTATTATTAACCTTTTAGCCTTTTTTTATATGGTTTACGGCCGCTATTGTAGCTACCATAAACTCTGCGTGATACCTTATACTTTTCACTACAGTGATCATACAAAGCGGCTCATATTTTTAAGGATGCTGGTCCTTGTGCTGCCTTTCCATGTTGAAAATTTTTAATAAAAAATACAATGCACATTCAAAATGCAATGCAATGCAATTATAAGGTGAAAAAATTTACATTAGATTTTGGTGTTAGCTGCAAGATTGAAGAATTAAAATATTCATATTGTTTTGCATTTTATTTAAAATGTACTCGTAAAAAACAAACTAAAAACTCACTCTAAGCAGCATTCACACCGGGATTGTTAGGAAAGGGGTAGAGAGTCAAAGAAACTACATATTTAAAAAGCGTAGTTAAAGAATTACATTGTTTCCCACTTTCAGATCACTAATTACATATCTATTTGATATTATGTCATTGATAATGCAATAGGTTACACCATTTTTCAATTTCCTAACAATATTTACGAGGTCTGATCAAAAACTTCTAAGACATATTTTATTATATCTATCGAAATCTTCCATAGTTTATTAAACATTGTCCCCTTTAAAGTTTCTCTTTGACAAGCTATATATTTACCCAATGCTATTTCCACTGCTTATAAAAACATCTATATACTGTGAATCTACATCAACAATATTTCTTTTATCTGCTGAATGCTATAAAATCTCAGCCTTTTCATTGGGTATTTGACCTTTGGAAACAAAAAATGTCCATAGGGGCCAAAATGGATCGAGTAGAGGATAGAGATGACCATCACGTCCTTTGTATCGTAAAAAATCATGAATGTGCCAGGTCGAATGGGCAGGTGTATTATCGTAATGAAACACTCACTTGGCCACAGTTCATATCTTTTCCTTCTTACAGCTTCACGCAATTTTCTCAGAGTTTTCAGGTAACAAAAACTATTTATCATCTCACCTAATGGAAGAAATTCTTGGTAGACATTACCTTTCCAGCATTGATTTGATATTTGATCTCACAGGACATGTTTTTTGGATCTTGGAGAAGTTTTTGATTTCGACTGTGACAATTGAGTCTTGGTTTCCACACCGTACCCACAAATTCACATCTTATCCTGGTAATGAACCCTCTCAAAAAGTTTTTATTATTATTTACCATTCCAAAAAGTTCCTGCAAATCTTAATTTATTGTTTTTGTTCCTCAGTCATCATTCTCAGAACAAACTTCGGAGTAATACAGTGCATCTGCAGTTTTTCCTGGCCTGGACCAAATGAAATTCTAAGCTCATCTTGTTAAACGATAACTGCATAAGGTTATCCATTTGAGCGACAAAGTACTAACCATTAAGGTTGACGGCCTTCCCAAATGAGGATTGTCTTCAGATAATCTCAAACCTTCTTTGAACCTTCTACACTACTCCTGATACCGTAAAGACTCAAATTTTCACCTCTGAAACCCGCTAGTAACATTTGCAAAATTCCACGGATGTCTCTCAAGGAACTTTGTTGAATGACTGTTTTTTCCAACTTTCTCAACTTGCTCTTCCTTTGGATTCAATTCGTAAAATTGCTTAATACAAAAAACTAACAGTCCTAGAACTTTTTGATCAGGTACTTTGTAATATTATGCATATTTTTCTAAGTTTTACCTAAAAATGTTCAAAGTATATTTTTAATCATATTTAGTCTTACAAGGGCATCTCTTACATCCTTGCCCCTCAAATGTAGGTTGGGCATTAACTATTTGCCCAATGTTCTTTTTTGTGTAGACATTTCTAACATTTAAAATATGTAGACATAGTGTATACATTTTTAGAAAACAGTTCAGAGATTACATAACTCGTACAACCATCATTAGTACACTAAAGTACTATCAGTTTAACATTGGAAAATTCTCTGTCTCTTACTAATATTAAATCTGCTTCTTATTAACATGAAATAATTGGCCACATTACCCAGTGAAAAAGGTTTAATATTGTTTGCTTGTATTACTGACGAGTCTTTTGCTCGTTTTCTGTTAATTACTGTATGTTATGTTTTTTTGTTTGCAAGATTACATTTTTCATTTTTATTCCCATCTTAAAGCTAATCCATCTTAAGGCTAATAATCCATTTTAGAATTGATATCTGCTACTTCTTTGCTTCTTCAGTCTCTTCATTTCTTCAATCTTTTTTTCTTTCTTCCATTACAGCCAGCAGTAAAACGTACTTTATGAAGAATATGAAACAGTTTTAGTTCTAATACAATATTTAATTTTATTAGATGACAAAACAAGAACTATTAACTTCCGTTGTTGATATTATACAAGTCAAAACACTTCAAACGTTGATATTGCATCAATGTCTGCTGTATAGTTGGTGGTTTTAGCATCTTCGATAAACTCCATAAACTCTTCATTATTTATATAAAATTTGCTATTGCAGGTAGCCAATATATCAACAAATACCTCATAAAAATTCATCTCATTACATTAGTATACATCCATGGAACGTGATGCTACACATTGATAATTAAAACAAAGTGATAAACATAGATAAAAGTAACCAGATAGGAGGCGATGTAGCATGTGTCCACTTTCAGTATTAGTTGACACCGAGTGCATACCTCTAGTCATAATCAACCCTAATTGTCTACACCTAAGTGCAACGTGTTCAAATGAAGTTATATCTAATTCAGGTTGTGTGCGACTTATAAAATATCTGTTGAGAAATAGGGTACAGTTAGGTAATAGCTAACCACCCCTGGCTAGATCTAAATGTATTCAGCCAGAGTTAATTGTATCTGCACTCTGGCCTCTAGTCGTAATGAATATCAGTACTATTATAATAAAGAAATACACACTGTGAATTTGTTTAAAGCAATATTGAAAACCACTCCATAGATTTAAAAAAAATTTTTACTGCAAATATAGATAGACGATAATAACCTGCATTCTAACATAAGCTACATGAAAATGGGGTTTAAATGTTAGAACTTGAAAATAAATGCCACTATCTCGCAAGATGATCAAAGACTATATGGAAAAGTTAAAATTTACAGTTATTTTTAGAAAAAAACTAAATGAAAAGATATATGAAATCATTCTTAATAGGGGTAGTTTTAAGAGGAAGTTGTGTTTCAAAGAACAGCTTTTTGTGATATAATCTTATGTATGGGATGTCATATAAAAACAGCTTTTTGCCGTGTGAACTAGAATAATCAATAAAATAATAGATACAATAAATATCTAGGTACAATAAATAACGAAGTATATAAAATAATCCTCCAGTATCTAAAAACAAACGACATGAATTGACCGCTCGTCTGCCCCTCTCCGTCCCCATCTACACATTTTATTTACTTGCCAATTGCAGGTGACTGCTGCCAAATAAAAAGTGAATCCATTAACTAATTTCTTTAACCGAGGGTTATTTTTATTTTGCGTCTTTGTATTTTTTGGAGAATTATAAAAAAAATTTGTAAAGCTTCACATTCATTGGCTAACAAACTACCATCCAAATTAATATTGTTTAAATGTATAATATGATTATTGCTTCAGGCTTATTTTTACATATTTAATGCAATGATTGATTTCAAAAACAAACTTCTAAAAAGTATTGAAAGAGAAAAAGGTTTTCATAAGTTGAATGGAAATATATTGTCTATTTTAAATAAATTAACATTTAAGGCATGTTTTAATACTTCAATCAATGTCTGTCTGGTACAGTTATCATTAGAACTTACAAATCACTTTAAATTCTAAAAGAAAGATAAAAGAATATCATTATGTTTTTTTAAATATTAGAATAATAGTCAAATTTAAATAATAAATCACAACATCTAAAATTTAAATTATCAAAATAACTTTATTAATTGACACTTAGTTGTGATACTACAAGAAATAAATGCATTGCATCAAAAATAGCTTCAATACCATTCTTGACTCCTCGGAACAACAAACACATGGGTACACCACTCTTGACATCGATACAACTATAGAAAGGAGGAATGACTTAATTAAAATACTTTGGATATATTCTCGTTATATTAAGAATAGTATGTATAATATAGATGTAGAATATATATATATATGTGCGATATATATATATATCGCACATTCAGAGTGAATGAGACTCGTAACAAAAATTTTAAGTTTTGGGGAACAGTATTAAAATTTTAAAACATTTAGGGTATTCTGTTTCAACAAACAGCCATTAACATGAAAGTATTCAACATGTTTATAAATATATCTGTTAGCAGAATAATGATTATATCATAAAAAAAATATTTTCCATGGATATTTTCAAGTTTGTTAAAAACAAATTACTAAAGATTCATAACATGTAAGTCTGCAGCTATTAATAGCTGTTTTTTAATCAACATGAGTCTTAATCTAATTAAGAGGTAACGTTTTTAAATCAATTTGACTTATTGCGTAATAGGATTTTTTACCTATTTAAATAAACATGCCTGAAGTAATTTTGTCATACCTAATCATATGAACTTGCCTTTATACTAATAGGGAGTGCTTTAAGTTATCGGATTTAAATTTCACTGGTTTGTGATTAATGAGAACACAGATATTTAATTTGCATGGGAGGTAATTAATGTAAGACACCAATATGTATTTACATATTTACTATTATTTTACAAACTATAGGTAGGATCAGAGGGCGCTTTCTTCGGTTTTCAATGGAGGACAATGCTACATTCTTATGTTTCAATGGGGATCAACCAATTTTAAAATAAAAGGTGATTGGCTTATAACCGATAGGCCGTGAAAACCAAATATTTAAAACCAAGTCCCATTTTCTCTAAACTCCAATTGAAGATGACATACTTTGAAAAGAGCTAACACATGTGTGAAGACTTATTTAAAATTTTAACTTACAATTTGGCACTTTATCGATATTGTAACTTTTGATCATCTCTCGACAGCCATGCCTTCATATAGCATAAAATTGTCAGTGGTTAGTCTCTTCGCAGCTGCCATTATTTAATTGAGACTAAATATGATATATATCGTATTACGTCCTATTTCTTTTTCGACTACGTTATTATGAGTAAAATTATGTACTGAATTAGAAATAAACCAGTGAAGCGAGTATAAGGATACGCACAATGTAGGTTTAGTCTATAGTCCGCTATAATTTTAGGTTGTTGTATCTTCTTAAATGTTGAATACAAATTAACTAAAATAATTTCATTTGAAAGTTTCAATCAAATGCTAGTATCTAGAATTTTTCTATATTTTTGACACAATAAAAACGAAAAAAAAATTAAGAGAAATCTAAATTTCATTGATACCAAAGTAAATTTGAAAAAAAAATTTGTTTTAATATTTTGCTATATATTTATGTATTGATCTCTATATAAAAATTGTATCTCTATGTAAAAACTTGCAAAATTTCATTTACATAGTTTTAAAACCCTAGATACTACAGGAATGTGACAGACAGACGAATGGGGCATGACAAATCTATAAGAGTTCCGTTTTATTGGTCCAATAAAATAATATTCTTTATTCTAGTTATCAAGACTTGTAACTTATAAAAACGTAGACTTGTACTTTGTAAAAATAATTAATAAACTTAAAAAAACTAAATTTTCAATAACTCCAATTTTGAATAATGCTCTTTCAATTTACACGAGGAATAGAAATGTTATTTAGTTAGACATCAGAACAATATAAACATTATTTACCGGATGGAAACAAGTTGTGTGATGTGAGGTAATCGGTGGAGAGGTAGGGAGGAAGATCCATGTCTGTGCTGTAGTCCCCCGCATCGGCCGATCCTAGACCCTCAATCACACTCAACCACTGTCCATTGTGACAACGGAAACGTTCCACCTAGTGGTAATAAATTTACTATGTTAACTTGATGTTGATAATTGAAAAGATTTTAAAATTGTATGCATTGAATGAAAAAAAATATTATTCGTCAGAAATAGTATTAATCTAAATTATCAAGAGTTTAATATCATAAAATTATTAATAGAATTAGGAAAATTACAATTTCAATGAACAATACTGTATCAAGTTCTTTGTTATTACCTTTATTCTAGCAGCCCAGTCGGATTGCATCTGTGATATTATATCGAGACAAGAGTCACAGAGCTTCCTTATTTCTGGATTTTTGTCCTGCATCAAATCAATCAGATACGCTGGTGCTTCTGGAGAAAGAGTATTTATTTTCTGTAAATGCAACTCTTTATTGTCCATGGAATGCTTGAATAGAGTGATCAAGGGACCTTCTTTAGACTATGGAATTTGATTTCTCTTACTATCTTTCTGAAGTTGATTTGACTGGCAGTCATATTTGGAAGTTTAAATAATGAAAATAAAATTTTATCAAGTAGCCACTGCAAGATTTTTAATGTCGACACTTTCAGCTCTTTGAAATCTCCCTTTTCTGGGTAACTTGTTATTTGTTTACAAATTTAATTTAATTTTTTAAAATTTAAAAATTTTTTTTTTATTGTTATAACTCTGTCAAAAACAAAGAAAGGAATGTAAAAACAAAAATCTAGTCTACAAACGACACTCACTGGATGTAATCATGAATTTAGTAAAATTTATTCCACTCTATATATAAATTTTCTTCAACAATTTATCGTTTACCTCATTTATTTATCTTTTATACCTCACAGGATAAAAAGCTCCTCCATTTATCTTTTTTATCCTGAAGGATAATAATTACTTCAAAGACTAAAAAGTCGAAGCTTTAAAACACTTTTTTCAAAATGTTACCTAGGCTGCTTTTATGGAAATAACTACTTGAAAATAGCCAAAAGTTTTTAAAAATTTGGGTTATCCTTGAATTTTTTTGGGTTGTGTAGCTAAAATTGCAGCTAAATCAATTACATTTTTGTTATGAATCATTATTCTTTTATCGATTTAGTTGCCATTTTTCATATTTTTTAAAAGAATGACTCACCTGTTTTATTAACCAAAAATTCAGCAGCAGTGTTATGAGCTAACATCTGTCGGAATGCATATACAGTTTGTAATACATGCTCATCATCGCTCTGTCTCACTCTCAGCAGTGAGACCAAGGCAGCAGTACCACCCTCTGTGCAGATGTTAACACCGCAGCTCTCATCAGCGGCCAGTGCCCCAGCGCACACCACACCCTCCAATACTAAGTCAGGAGGATAGCCGCTGTCTGTAATCCATTAAAAACGTTTGATATATTTAATTACATACTTTAATATATTCAATTAGAAGAGATTTAGAATAGGAAACTAACTAATAATTTCATAAATTGTGGCCTCACCTGGTTGTAATAGCTTTATTATGAATGGAATGAGATTATATCTCTTTGCAACAGCATGAATATCAATTTCTGGATTCAATATATTACTCAATACGCCTAGGCATTCTATAACAAAATCTTCAGAAGCATCTCCGCTAGTTATAGCTCCAGCTATATCACCTACAAATTCCTAGAGACAAAAACATTTAAATTACTAGACACCATAAATAAAAATATTCAGATACTACATCCTAAAATATATGTTTTTTGTTGTTTTAATTTCAAGATAGAAATGATCTTCTTTTGGTTACCGTCAATACGACAAAGAAAACAAATGTTACTACCCAGATCGATTTAATGTCTACTACACTCCTTTGATAATTGAGAACATATTAAAACATATATGTATCCAACAATTACAAGATTCAGAACACCATGCATATTTAATATAAATGAAATTCATACAGCATGGATTATATCAGTTTTATATATATTACACCATAGTACTTATTACTGTTTGGTTATGGCAGTTGTAGTCATAGATAATATTCTAAATTAAAGAAATATGAAAAATGGCACTTGTCACATAAAATTGAAATACATTAAATTGAAACACCACACAAATTTGAAACAAATACAAAAAAACTTACAATAAACATGACTTGATTTTCCTGATGCTGGGACAAATTCCTGACCAACTTCATCAGTGTGACATTGGCATGACGGAAGGCTCTTGCAACAATTTCCCTCAGTCGACCCTCACCAACCATCTGCGCTGCAGCTCGTTTACACGCAGCCAAGTTGACACATAGAGCTAGCAACTCGGGAGGTGCACTACTTGTACTTGATATCATACTTATTTCACTGCTCACATTCAGCAATAACATGTCAGTCAGCTAAAGAAGTTGCAAAATATTATACAGAATTCATGTTTATCTGTTTGATAAATTAAATGTTAATAAAATGTTAAGCATTAGAAAATTACTTACCAGCTTAACACAATCAGACTGTGTGAACATTACTTTAACTCGGTCATCCATACTGAGATGATATAAAACCTTCATTACAATATTCATGTGCTTGTCATCACCTAAAAAATACGTTTGATAAATTAAATTTTTTTATTTCATTTGTGTAACACATCTTATGTTAACATGGTAATGACTTTTTTACAAGAATGTTTAAATAAAATTTCTCAATTCATTTCACTATAATTAATCTCACTATAATTAAACTCACTTTTTTTTCTAAAAACATATTTAGTATAAAGTGGATATCCTTACTTATATTGTAACTAATATACTTTGTACGTTACTTTATATGTTATATAATAATTTTGCAACGAAATAACAAGCTCTACTAAATTAGGCATGTGTTAAGTTTGTATGGTGGAATAACACACAGGTAGATGCTTGTTACTCAATCACACCTAAACAGCTAGACAGACTTTTATGAAACTTAGTTATAGAATACTTTGTGATTCAAATTAAAATAAAAGGTTACTTTTTAATAAGAAATAGCATAATTTACACTTAACAAAACGCTGTCTTTCTTAGTTATTAATAGAAATTTAGTATTGCAAAATAGATGGTAAAATATATCTCAAAAGCACAAAACCTGCCAAAATATTTCACAATATCTAGAGTGGTTTGATAGAAAAATTTCACCACTTTACTCAAAAATCTAGCCGGAGGCAAGTTTGTTTATTATATAAAAACTATTCGCTATTTTCTAAATCATTTAATCATAGATATTGCAGTGCATTGTTTTTGTGTTAGGATTTTGTTTAGATTTTATCACAGTAGAGATTAAGTGAAGGCCATAATAGACTATTTAAAAATTCACATTTTTTAATATAAATTCCACCATGGTAGAAATGCAATCACAATAAAAAACTTAAAGGCTATAATGGAATTGGATAATCCTTCAAGAACAACCAAACTAGACATAGTGAATGGGTTTGATATATCAGTGTTAAACCAATATAACAAATGTCAAGTGCGCACTGTTCTCCTAATAATGTATAAATTTGAATTAAATTGGTACCTACGATAAAAGTATTTGACAACCTTAAAAATCATCCTACTAACACTATGACATTTAAGATATTGCATCAAAAGGATCGATGTCTTTACCTACAGCTTCACGACACTAATGAAACATGCAGATCTTTTCGCACTACAGCTGCAGAAAATGTGCTGCTGCTAGTAAGAATGATCAATTGCTCTCGCTCGATATTACTGTTAAGTAAAATGCAACTGCACATAGCACTGCAAACCATCTTAATATTGCAGGAGGCATAATACTGCCCTGAATTTGAACTGATTGCGTTCCAATTTTTTTTTGAAGTTAGACAACTTTTTAAAGACAAAAAAATAAATATTGAGGTACTGAAATTTAACTTCAAAAAATTTATTGATTCTGCTTTAACAGAATTTTACCAAAAGAGCACAAATCGGCCACTACTACAATGGCAAATACAAAAATGTGTAATACAGGCCTACATCACAACAAATCAAATTATACAAGACTGGACTATGCATTATTTTAACGTCCAACATGTATTAGAAATAGTTTCTTATAGCCCTCTACAGCTGAATGTTATTATACTCACTTGTAAATGTAATAAGTTTTGGTAATAATCCAACTTTAATAATTTTATTTCGTAGTTTCGTATCAAATGTCAAATTAAATAAGAGCTTCAAAGTAACATTGGTCAAATCTGCATTATCAGTGTCTAGTAAATCAGCAATTACTTCCACAATACTTTGTGCAGCCATACTATTTTTATTCTCTCGGTAAACAGATAATTTTTGTAAAAAGGACACAATTAAAATTAATAAATCTATATTGGAATGTCTTCTCAGCGCTCCAATCAGTAAGCCGACAATATCTTTCTTGTGCATTTTCTCTTCAACTTTAACATTATCCGCAATGTTCAATAGCAAATAGAAAGCAACTCTCAAAAGTTGCTCTTGTCTTTTTCCCAGTGTTTTTAGCTTTCGTTTAATCAGTTCTTCATCATTTTTGACAAGTGAATCTTCAGAAGCATTACACAAGTCTTCGTGGTAACTGGAGCACAAAGACCAGTTTTTGGTTCCATTAACATCAGCCACAGCCCATGTTCCCGATTTCGGGCGTCTCTTTGGTTCTGGTATACGACTCCTTAAAGGTTCACCCTTTAATAAATAATTTCAACAAGTTGTAAAATAAATATGGCAAAATATAATATTTTTGGAAATAACTATAACAACCTTACCTTGCTCCATTTATTAACAATAATAAATTAAGAAAATTACAAGTCTGAAAAAGAAACTTAGTCTTACCTTGTCAGGAGTTAATGGTTTCTTCTTATTATCGACTCTCTCTTTCCAATGATCGTACCTTTTTAATTCATAATCTATAACATCCATACAGAGTGAACCAATCTTGTATTGAATTATGACAGAATGAAATTCATTATATGTAGAAAAACAGAAAAAAGTATAAACAATGTTTGTACTGAGTTCAATACTACGCTTCCATTCTTCGCGTAGAACTCTTGAAAGGGCACTGAGCAAGGCCTCTGAAAAAAATCAGAATATTGTACTGCAAAGTATTTAAAAAAAGTATTTTAAGCTCTCGTTATAGTGCCTAAAATAGTTTTTTTTACTGAACCAAAGGATTGGGAGAAGAGATTTTATACAATAGATATGGAAATTTTTCTTTCATTCTCTTTGTCTTATTTTGGCATATTAATTTGGCGACATCTGGCATGGGCACTGACATCAAAAATGAAAAAAAATTGATCCCTGTAAAATCATAAATATAGGGAAATATGGTATTCATACCATAGACACCCATGGTGAGCATAGGTAAATATTGGTGAAGACAGGCGTAAGTGGGATGTTAGCTAATCCTCTTTTATGAGCAAATAAAATCTATCTCAGTTTTAAATGGTTCACATTAAACTAAAAAAAAGTATATATAATGAATGGCAATTAACTCAGCTTATTCATACATCCAAAAATGATTTACTCATAAACAAAAAATTAAAAAGATTGAAATGTTCTTTCTGGCCTCAATATCTTTTGTGACAGGCATGTATCATAAGCATCATTGAAAGCTCTTTTTCTATATCACAATGGGTTAAAATGTGGCTGAGATCTAGTATGATCGAAAAAAGATTAAACAAGTTTTATATACTACATATATAGAAATATCCTTATATCACATATAAAATAATTAAGTCTCCAAAAAATTCATGGAAGATCCGAGGTGCTTGATGTTCATTTATACATGATTTTGTATCAGTTCTCTTGCAGAAATATAACTGATTTGCTTATGTTTGCACATCAATATTGGCCCTTGGATTGACACCATTTTTAAAGTAAAAAAGTACAAATTAACTTTTGGGTAAGGAAATAACAGCATTAAATGGAATATAATTCACCTAATCTAGTTTCGTTCTTATATAGACGGTCGATTAAATGTGTCTACAGCAATCGACAGACTTAATCATACTAAGTTTTGAAATTTCAGCTCATTTAATGTTGAGGTGTTCCGTTTGCCTAAAAAGCATGACCAACTTCAGGCAATGATAGAAAACGAGATAAATTAATAAATACAGTTATAAAGTAAAAGTATAATTGTCTAAAAAGAATGTATATTTTATTTTCAACCAAAGATGTCAACCTTAGTCAACAAGTTGACTTTCAATAGAAATTTTTAAACATTTACTGATATAATTACTTCCCACCAAGTGCCAGATACATGCAAAGCACTGAAAAGATATCAAACATCACTTTGAGACTTTAAAAAAACCAGCCATGTGTGTCGAAACATACATAAAGTAGGGTTTCATTTCTGCATATTATTTTGAAGCTGAATATTTTGTAAATGGATTTAAAAATTAAAAATGTTAAGTTGGGCCTCAATTTCACTACATATATAATATTAATGTATCTCTCACATTAAAAAAGCATTCCCTTCCCAGAAAACTATGCGTACGTTCCACTAGGTCATCAAAATGCTCAAAACGCTCACTGTATCGTTCCATTTGGGACCACGGCTGTTGCGGTCGTGATCAAAACGTCATTTATATAGTCATTATTTTCGAACCCATACGAGGTCGAGTATCGACGTGGGTCGTCGTAGCCGTTGTTATGTCTATTTGACTTTGACACATTGATATATGAAGTTTACATAAGTAAATTTATATCATCTTTGAAAATTAAACATGAGAATCACTTTATGCAGTTCTGGGAGTAAAGGTTACACCAAAAGATGCAAAACGTTACACGTTTTGCCATCAATTTTAAAAGAAATTAAATACATCAAATTTCACAGAAATTAATTGTTTCGAATACCCTTTTTAAAACATGCAGAAAGTTCATTCTAGAATTAGTTCATTTTAGACTTACCATTTTTAGCCAGTTCAATCAGATTATCTGGATTCCGTGCTAATTGCAAGATTAACGCTGAACCGCGAATTTTTTCTGGTATATCATCATATAACAGCTCAACATAGTCATCAATACAGTTCAAAACAGCTGATTGCATGTTTTCAACTGGACTCATACTGTCAGAATTTTGAGAACTAGACCTTGTATTAAGTGAAGAACCTGAAACTAATTGGTTCCCTATTAAAATATTTTCCTTTTACAATTATAATTTTCCTCATTTTAAAATGAATATGCTTTTTTCTATTTATGGCTCACACAACTTTAAAGCGTTTTATTTCAAAATTAAAATTGTTTAATGTTTAATGATACCAGATAGAAAATAAGACATCATTTCTTTTATTTTATGTTCAACAATCTTAATTCCTAACATTATAAATATGAAAGTTTTTGTTTGTTAATAGCTTTGAAGGAATGAATCGATCCTTATAAAATAAAAAAAAATTCCCCAATTAAAATGCACACTAATAGAATGTTGATGGATTAATACATAGGGTAGTTTCCATCCCGGAAAAACAAGGTTCTATAAAAAATTAAAAACCTGTCTTAGGTCGCTGGTCGATGGCACTGCTGTTGCTTTGGTTAAGTAAGCAACTTCTCAATCATTAAATATTCAATTTTATTTATGATATAAATTTATGAAGACCATAATAACTCTTTAGAAACAATTACAAAAAGTAACCAACATCGACAGCTTTTTTTACTGTGTATAACCTGTCAGTTGACAACCTATTTTTTACTGTGTATAAAAATAGGTTGTCAACTGACATTGATATTCCTTCTATATAATCAAAATGAATGTCTTTTCACTCTTTTTGAGTCTTCGTCGGGCCTTTGAATTTCAAGAATTTAGTATGTTACATCTGTATGTTATATAAAGAATATAACGGAACACAATTTGCAATTGACGGGCAATTGTCAATACTATGAAGAGACGAGCAACTGTCAAACACATTAATTCGGAAATTTAAAGGAGGGCAAATGAAGTATTTGACAAAAATGTGAAAAATGTGTAAATGAAAAAAGTTTGAAAAAAATGTTCCATATACACTGCGTGATGCCGTTTGAAAGGGCTAGTTATAAAGGTCTCAAAAATATTTTTTTTCTTAATTTTAGGTATATGTTCAGAGATATGATGAAATGAGTATGTTCAAAGATATCCTGAAAAATAAGAAAAAATATGTTTCCTCCCCCTTATTTGTTAAACTACTCGACCTAAAATTATGAAAAAATATGAATTTTTAGAAGCACATGCAAAGGTTGTAGGAAAACTATAGTGAAAATTCTAGATGTCATAATTTTTTAAGTATTGTCCATATTTGTATGCCTACTAAAGATATAGCAGGTAATATATTTACATTTTTTAATTTTGAAAGCCATTTTCTAAGGAACCATATGACATAGAAACTTAGAATTTGCCATAGTGGTACATCTTACTAACACATGTTTAACATCTGAGTAAAACATTTACATTTCAGTTGGTAGTATAGAATATATACAAAATAAAATATTTATTTTTGCACATATTTTACATCACCAACATCATTAAAGAATTCGTACAACAATCACTCTATAATTGTTATACGAATATAGTCAATAAAGGAGTTAAAAACAATTTTTTTCTCATTTTGTATATCATGTGGAGCATCATTTGCTTGTTATGATAAATACAAAAATATTCTTTTCACAGTTTTATATTGCTTATTCAACAAGGTATTTTAAAAAATATAGCATTCCAGGCAGTATGCTCCATTTATAAAAAATATTGGATTTAAAATCATATTAGTAAAATCTGACTAGAAGATTACTGGAAAACTATAGCGATTATCCTAAATCTATTAATTTTTTAAATATGCATCATGTTTTTAAACCTATGAAAAATATGGCATATATGTTACAATATTTTTACGATGTGAAAAATTAATGTTTGTAGTGTTAATAGTTTAATAGAATACTGTTTCTGTACACTAAATGTATATAAGTGTCGAAAAGTGTACAGAACCCTTGTTGTGCGGGTTTTACTCGTACTTGACAGTAATGTATTTTATGTCACTTAATAACCAGTAAACAGTGAAATTTTCAATTGGTTCTCTCAACTGTATTTATTCCAATTACAAAAAAAATCCTATTACAAATAATTCCATAATTTCCTGTTAAAATGATTCCAGTAAAAAAATAATCTTTCAAATTTAAAAAAAAAACAGTTTTAAGTTCAATGTTATTAACATTGATTTCATAACTAAACAATTAATGACTTACCTTCACTTCTTTTCTTTAAGTAAAATATTAACTGTTCTACTTCCGCTAATTTAGACGTGTGAATTAAATTACATTTGTTTATTACTTCTTTCGCAAGAGTAGCACAGTCTGTTTTGGAATTTAAAGTATGAAGTCTGATTATTTTTTGACAAGCCTGAAAAAAGATAAATTATGTTTTATTCGTTTTATTTCAACAATTTATATCAAAGCAAGTCAGTGACTATACCCAAAGCATCAGCAACCATCTGTAAATTACCTACTAACCTTGTGTGTTAACATGATATAATCTACGAATACGTACCTTCTTATTGCCGTGCATAGGATTACCATATTGGCCTAATATTAAAGCTTCTAACTCGTAATTGAGTATTAACGCCTTTTCTGTTGGATGCACATCAATGGAACCTGATTTCACTTTTCTATTGAAACAAAAATAAAATCAATAAAGTGAACTAATCAACAAATAACACAAGGCTAAATGTTTCAACTAACCTTTTTAAAAATTTCGCATCTTCAGACTGCATAGCATCTGAGTAAATATAAATAAAAATGTACAGCAAGTAATGACACAAAATGATAACAATTATTATAGGGGACAAAAAATGTATCACAGCTATTATCATGCAAACACCGTTCGTCCCCGTTAAAGGGAAATGTCACAACACTGACATTTCTAATTGTTAACCGTATCCATAGATTAACCGTATCATCGCTTGTAGCAATATGAAAAAAAATTTGTTTATAAATTACACAATTCACATATTTTTCATTTCATTTCATCTATTTTTCTTTCATATTATCGTGGAAATCTTGATTATGCCATGGGTTAAAATTCTATAGGTTTGATAATAAAATTTATGATTATACCTATAGAAATGTTGTTGTCATTTAAAAAATACAAATGAAGTTTAAATACAAACACTTCAAAATAATAAAATCCACTAATTTTTGTTAAACATAATAAATACATAACTTTGTATATTAATTATCATTATGAAATAAGCAGTAACCATTATATTTATAATGATTTTATAAAAAATAAGGGACATTCATTATTAAAATGATAGTGTCTGTTCCTTGTATAACACAAATACATAAATAGACAGATGAATTGTTATTCATTGCAGAAAATAGAAAATGGGCTATCTCTTTACCTTTCCTTAATTACTTACAACAGGCTCTAAAATGTTTCCTGAAAGATAAGTAATCTTGTAAATATTTCTTTTGTATAGAAGAAGTCCTCGTTCTTATTTTAGATTCCAGAAATAGATCCTATGCGACATAAATCGAATCGACTAAGTCGAAACATATGTTTTACAAATTTAAGGATAATATTTAAGAGCTCGGTTCTACAAGGACTTTTATTAAAAATAAATCTACATTTGATATCAAAGAAAAATACATTGTTAAATATTATTAAAAGTAAGTACATAAAATATATGTTTATTAAAATAATTAGGTATTATTTTTGGCGCGTAATATCAGGCCTTGATTAAATGATTTTATCATAACTAGAAAAAATATACAAGTATAAAACACAACAAATTAGACCTTTGGCTGGATTGCCATAGAAACCGTCAAAGGAAGTGGAAAGGTTTTTCGCAGTCCGATTATTTCATTATTATTTTCGTGGTATTTAGTGTATTTTGCTGTAATAAGTTACTTATTATTTGTGTCATTTATATTTTAAATCTATTTCCATTTAATTTTTTACCGTAGCTATATTCCATCTATTGTTATAATCAGTGTTTTGTCGATAAGTTTTTTTGTTGTTTGTTTTTTTGTATTATTCATTTTTGTGAAATCGAATCTGCTTCAGCTTTGCAAAAATGGTTTCAGTCATTCCTCCCAAACCACCAAACCCTTCTAAATCATCTATTTCTAATAATGAGTTTGCTTCTCTTAACTCTCCTGCCAGCTTTGTTACCGTGACGGATTTTCAATAGGAATTAAAACGAAAAACCAAAAATTAAAAAAAAACAAATTGTAAAAGAAATAAGTCTAAAAATAACCCCCTCACACTCCTCTTTCAGAAGCAAATTCGAAATTACTTCCTTCACCCCCGACCTCATCTCTTCCCTCCCACCCTTAGAATTCTTTTGAGGGTTGTTCATACGTCTCTGGTGACGTTGGACCATTTATGCTTCACGTTCAAAGAAAAGAACCTCAACCAAATTCCGGATTCTCATTTCATGCTGTTAAATTTGGTCCGCTTTAAAAAATTATCATGTCGATGGCATAACTCGAGATGGAGTGGAATAAATTGACGGAATTTTCATCTGAAGATGTCGCCAACCGCTTTGTAAACCACTCTGCCTTCACAGGACAGAACAAATTGTTCATCCCCTCCTTTAACGTCAGTGGTATGGGCATTGTTCGCAATGTTCCAGTCGATTGGTCTGACGAGGAGATTTTACACAACATAGAAGTCCCAAAAGGGTGCGGCAAGGTTATTAAAGTCTGCTGCTGAAACTTAAAAAAAAATAATCGATGGCCAACCTAAATATTTTCCTTCTGAGACGATGGTCATTACCTTTGATGACCAAATTCGTACCCAACGCATTTATATGGCTTACTCATCGCTTCCTGTTTCAAAATATCAACTCCTTACAATACATTGCCTCAAATGTTGTAGGTTTGGACATGTTGCTGACAAATACCGATCTTTGGAGCGTTGTTTCCGATGTGGTGAAGGTCACGTTGGAAGAAACTTCCCACTTCCTCTTGACAAAGCAAAATGTATCTTTTGCAGTGGAAATCATGATTCCACTGATAATATTTGTCCGTGATGTCTGAAAGAGACATTTCCTATGCGGAAGCGTCCAAAATGTTCCCTTCTACTAGAAAATCATACGCCTCTGTTGCAGCTCATCCCTCCTAATTCTTCCCTCTTCAACTTCTTCCCAAAGTTTGTTCTCTCCGTCTCGTCCTACCAACTCTTCTCACAAAAAAATTGTTACTCTGAAACCCCGATCCTACCCTTTGACAAATTCCAACCAGGGCTATGACCGCTCGGCACGAGAACAAGCCTGGGCGGATTTCCGAATTCCTCAACCTGAAAATGGTTGCGGCTTTAGTCAACAACCTTCAGCTAATACCCATTCTTCTACGAGTATTATTCAATTTCTTTTGAAAGCTCCGCTCCTTCCGAGCTAAAAGTACGATGGACAATTTCAGCGTCCTAACCACTGACATCAGACTTGCTTTCTCTCGACAAGAATTCCGAGTTGCTGCTTTTTTAGATTTTTCTTCAGCCTACGATAACGTAATCCTTCCAGTCCTCAAAACAATTCTTTATAATATTGTGATTCCGATCATGATTATAAATTTTCTCCTCAATTTTCTTTTAGAAAGATTTATTATTCTTAGATCCCCTCCCTTAAACAGAACTATATGGAGGGGTCTTCCCCAAGGCTCTGTTTTAAGTCTATTACTTTTCAATATTTACTCCTATATGATCCACTCAACAGTAAATCCCTTCTGTCGTGTTTTGCAATACGCCGATGACCTGCTTTTATATTCTTCTGACAAGTCAATAATGGTTGCCGAAAATGCTTTCAACTCTGCCCTTGTTAACCTAAACAAATGGGTTAACTCTCATGGTATGGATTTATCCCCTTCCAAAAGCTCTGTGGTGGTCTTTTCGAGAAGGAGAATTACTCCGCCGTTATCTATTTCTTATAATTCCTCTTTGATCCCTGTTCTTTCCAATACCAAATTCTTAGGTATGTCCCTAGACTCAAAATTATCCTGGAACATTCACATTGAATATGTCATCTCCCAATGCCAGACTAATATGAATATTCCCCGCGCACTTTCTGGAGTGTGGTGGGGCTCACACCCTACCACATTAAAGTTAATATTTAACGCTCTAGTCCGTATTCATCTAGAATATGGCTCATTTCAACTTCATTCTATTTCCAAATTCAATGCCACTAAATTGACCCGCATTCAGTCTCAAGCTCTGAGGATCATAGCGGGTGCTATGAAATCTAGTCCCATAAATGCCCTACAAGTAGAATGTGTCGATCCTCCTTTAAACCTCCGGCGACAATACCTAGCTGGTCGTTATTTACTGAAGGCAGCTAGGTTTTCTTCTCACCCCATTTTTCCAAAACTCACCATCCCCTCTATGCTTATTGAGCATGCTCCTTTTTGGCGTTCTAAGTTCCGACCTCTTTTTATCGTTAGCTTCCCAAGATTCAAATCCCTCAATAACCCCGTTTATCAAAATTCCTCTGTCCCTCTCTATAGTTTCCCATTTGACTCGGTATTTCAAGGGCCAAATATAAATTTGTGTTTTGGAGTTGATAAGGATTCCAAAAATGCTAATTCGCTGTTCAATTCTGTCTTGAATTATTTTTGGATGGATTGGACGCGAATATACACAGATGCACCAAAAATCCGGACAGATGGCTATGTCGGAGCGTCATTTTACTCTCCATCCACCGCTCATTCAGCATACTTTCGCCTTCCTAAAGAATATTCGGTGTTCTTCGGGGAATGCCTTGCTATTGTGGAGACCTTGAATTATGCTCTACTCAAAAAGATTCGCAGGTTGTTCACAGTCCCTTCTCGCTAATCCTTTTTCTTCGAACCGTTATGACGACTTCAAGATTTAATAAAAAAAAACAATTTATTTTTAGATATTATTATTATTTAACAAATTATTATTACAATTATTATATTTTATAAAATATTTAGTCAGACTTTGATCGCGCTTGCATCTTACTACAGGATTACGACTGACGCGGACTAAGGTCTGGATTGATCTGCGATTATCTGAACCTCGTGAAGCTTCGGTCCAGGGTTTATAAAGGATAAGAAATGCTGATGCTTCTGGGAGTGGAGTTTGCTGACGGTCCTGGGAACAGAGCTTGTCATGGTAATGCAATACTCTGGCAGCCGGATGCTCTTATCATGTTAATACGAGAATCATGAGACAGGTGCTGTGTAAGCATTACTGCTAGCAAGTACAAGATATAACAGCTCCCCCGTTAAGGAGTAAATTTACACCCTTGTGTAAGTTTATGTCATAGGGGTTCTGATTCTAGGTATTGGTGTTGGGAGGTTGACTGAGTTTGTTTCAGAGGCATGTTCGATTTCTATATTATTCGAGTTAGGCGCAGGTCTAACTAGATATTTTTTACATTTAAGTTTACAATTATAAATCTTATAGCTAACATAGAGTATAATGCTTAAGAGTATACAAATAGTGGTATATGAATAATATTTCCCATATTCTAAAATGTTAGGTTTACCTACTAAATCTAAATTACTCGTGATTTCTTTTAATATTTTAATATGTGATTTCTTTTAATATTTAATATTCTTTATTTTTACAGCTGGTGTATCAAATTTTATTTCTTCAAATTTCAATGCATTAACAACATGTATCTTTCATTATGTCAAAATTTAAGTTAACTGGGTTTGCTTTTACTTTAATATCGGATTTGGCAAGTAATTGTCTTTCTTTAAAATATCCATAACATTCAGGCGGTATCTATATAAAGTATGCCAGTGCCCATTATATCATTTTCATAAACATTTTCTTTAGGGCAGTCAATTGAAATTTTTGTTTTTTGAGAAATGATGAAAATCCATTTACCGTTTTCTAGTTGTTGCCAAATTTCCAAATTTCCGTAAAGAAATTTAGTTTCACGCTGCTTTGGAATGGAAATAACAACCTTAGAAATCATTTCACTTTCGCAAGTTGGGTTAGCAGAACTAGAGTAAACATTAGTCATGTCACATAAATAGAATTGATTGTTAACAATTTTACAATTTCTTAGATTCTCTAAGTTACAAAAATAGTTCTTATCTTTAGTTACACCAATATATCTAGACGAAGGGATTATAGTTACATAGGTTTTAGGGTTTGTTTCATTATATGCTACAGGTAATGGTAGGCTATGATATAGATTAAATTCTAGAACATTAACTAATGGTATCCTTAATACAAATACAATTTTATTATTGGAATAATAACTCAACATTTCAGATATGTTAATTAAAATGTGAATATGATCTAAATCTAACGATGCAGGTAATAACTTAAAGCTAGTTACTAATCTGTAATTATCCACTAGGTCTTGCTAGAGTTGTTTTGGTGAAATAATCGAAGGATGCAAAACGTTATTTTTACTGAACATAACAATGTGACATGATAATGTGAGTAGACTATTTTCTAGCATGTTTAATAATTCCATGAATTTAGCTTTCAATAATAATTTATTCGATACAATAGTCAAATTTTTCAAACTTAATGCAATATTTTCAACAGCGCTATTCAAACTTTGTTCAGTAGTATTTATTTTATTTAGTATCTTTTGAAAAGCGGACAGGGTCGTCGATGTAATTAGAATATTTTCCTTCACGTATTTTGCTAGCATTCTTTGATCTGTTTCTACGTTTTAAATAGCGTTGTTATATTTAATAGCGTCATCTTTATCTAATGTACCAAAAATGTGTTTGAAGACGGTTCCAACACCGCCGAACCAGGCTGAGCGTTTAAATCGTGTTGAAATTAAATGGGATATAGAATCGAAATTATTGATCATATCATAATAACGTGTAGAGAGAGGTTGAATGAAATTATGGCACTCCATGTTGTTAAAGATATAATTTTGTTTGCAAAGAAACCTTACCGTTCCGAAGATAGTGTTCATATTATCTAGGAGTGGCTTTATGAAGGCTTTATCAATAGGAATAACCACACTGAGGTGATCATTGATGAGTTTTAATGAGCCAACAGGATCAAAGTGTATACCAGGGCTGCTGTTTATCGGTTGTATAAAATCGGCATGTGCCTGGACGATGGCATTGTAACATGTGTAAAGTATAAATGTAAAGGCGATTATTTGTAAAAGTTGTATAGAAGATGTGTATAAAATTATTTACGTATATATCTAACTAGTAGAATATTAGTAAAGGATATAATGTTCCGTGTAAAGTTGTAGATATAATAAACTAAAGATAAAAATAATTAAATATTATTTAAGATGGGATAGCGTCATTTCTTCTTGCGAGCTTTATTTTATCATAGTGGTGAACGGCATGGCGACGGTTTATCAATAAGATTAAAGAATTTCGCCCATTTATTTTGATAACTTTATAGGGTCCTTTCCAAATAGGGGAAAGGGCTTTGCTCAGTCTGAGGTGGTTTCTGAGATAGACGTAGTCTCCAACTTGATACTTTACGGGATGGGAGTGAGAGTCATAGTAGGTTTTTGAGGTTTCTTTTGATGTTTGAATATTTTCGAGGGCTTTTTCCCTGGAATACTTAAGACGGTGTTGTAGCATTTTTATGTAGTCGGGGTAAATGGCGTCAGGGGTAGTATTGTAAATATAATTAGGTATAAATGGTTTATGACCGAACAATAGTTCATAAGGGGAGTAGTGAGTGATTGAATGTCTGGCAGTGTTGTAAACTAGCATCGCGGTATAAACGTATCTTGACCAATTATCTTGGTTATCATTGATGTATGATTTTAAATATTCTTTGAGGGTGGAATGGCTACGTTCTAAGACTCCTTGGGTCTAAGGATGATATGGCGATGCCCCTAATTGTTTTATTTTTAGGAAATCACAGGTTCTTTTAAAAAGATCTGATGTGAAATTGGTACCTTGATCGGTGAGGATTGTTTTGGGTATACCAAATAAAGATATAAAATGTCCTAAGCACTCGCTAGTTTCTTCAGCGGTGGTGCTTCGAATAAGATAGGCTGCTGAAAATTTTGTAAGGTCGTCTAGTAGTGTCAGGATATATTGGAGCTTTGTTTCTCCGGATTCAGGTAAGGGTCCCACTATATCTAGGGCTAATCGGTGGAATGTGGCGGTGGATGTGCTAGTGATTTGCATAGGTGCGCGATTTACTTTTCTCAGTCCCTTATTTACTTAGCACGAGGAACATTTCTTTACATAATTTTCAATATCTGTTCGCATATTTTTCCAGTTGTACTGTTCTCTTATTCTATCATACATTCTAGTTGAGCCGAGGTGTCCGGCGATGGGAATGTCGTGATTTTCTTTCAAAATTATGGGTATTTCTTTAAGTGAAGGGAATATAATTTGGTTTTTATATATGTGTATTCGTATATCAGTGTTATGGAATAAGTACGAGATAATGATATACAGTTTTATACTGAAATTGCTAATTCCTTTATAGGTTCACTAGAACATATCAGTAATTCCTTTCTCAAATTTTTTAGAGTTTCAAATATATCAGTGTATGAACAAGAATCGAAATGATGAACTTTAGTGAATAGCAAGTAGTATGTTTTATTATTTATTTTCAGTGTAGCGTGAGAGTGTAGTGTTCTTTCTGATTTCATGAATTTTTGGGAATTTTCATAATTTCCTCGATATATGGTGTGCTTTCATCTAAATCTAGGGGTACTGGAAATACAATTGATTTTTGTTGTGTTTTCAATAGGCTGTCGTTGTATTCGATTATGATTGTATTGAAGTGTGACTTTTCCGATAAGGATTTCAGGAATTTTGAATATGACTCATCGAGGATATCGTCATTAACTAAAGGATCAAGATTTTCAGGATCAGAGGGAGGTTCTATTATTATGCGTTCAGAAGGATTTAGGGATGGAATATTAGTATCGGTGCTATCAGGTCGAACAGGGTTTACAGGGTAACGAGAGAGAGCGTCAGCCGCAGAGTTTAGTTTTCCCTTTCTATAGACAATTCTGTAATCATATTCTTCTAATTTCAAACGCCACCGTTGAAGTTTACTACTTGGGTCCTTGTGGTTAAATAACCATTAAGAGGGCGGTGGTCGGTAACAATATCGAATGTACGGCCAAAGAGATATGGTCGGAAGGTTTTACAACCAAATATGATGGGTAACAACTCCTTTTCTGTCGTGTTGAGATTGCATTCACATTTATTAAGTGTTCGAGAAGTATATGCAATGGGTCGGTTTCCCCGATTTCCCCTTATGTGGCCTAAATAAGCGACTTCTCTGCGTAAAAATTCGCATTTATCGGGTTGAAGTTTGAGGTTGAAATTTCGTAATCGTTCAAAGACAGTAGATAAGTTATCTATGTGTGATTTCATGTCATAGGAATAGATAACGATGTCGTCTAGATAGACAAAGCATCGAATGCCTTGAAGGCCGGAGAGAGCAGAATTCATGAGTCGCTGAAAGGTAGAAGGCGCGTTTTTCAGCCCAAATGGCATACGCGTAAATTCGAAGTGTCTTTGAGGAACACTAAATGCGGTTTTCGGAGCGTCTTCAGCAGACATGGGTATCTGAAGAAGCGAGATCGAAGGTTGAAAAATATTTACTCTTGCCTAATTGATCAAGGATTTCGGAAATTTGTGGAATCGGGTAAGAATCGCCAATAGTGATGTCATTTAATTTTCTGTAGTCGATAACTACTCGCCATTTCCTTTCGTTTGAGGCGTCTAATTTTTTGGAAACTATCCAAATAGGGGATGACCAAGGTGACATAGAGGGTTTAATTATACCCTGATTCAACATTTTATTTATTTGATCGTTCACTTCTTGTTTGTGGCATTCGGGAAATCTATAGGATTTGGTATGGATTGGTATGTTTGAAGTTGTCCTAATTTCATGCGCAATGGTATTGATTTTACTTAATTGATCTGAAGGCAGGTGGAATATATCAGAATATCGAGAACATACATCGTATAAGGAATTAATTTCTTCGTTATTGAGATATATTACCCGGTTATTACCTTTTACTTAGACTATACAATTTGCTATGAGAAGAGATTCGGAAATGTGCTAATCGAGTACTATGCCTTCTTTAATTTCGGGATTGGATACCGAACATTCGATTATTGTTTCAGTGCGGGGAGGAATGGTGTACACGGGTGCGGTGAATTGCAATTGTATATTAGAATTATATATTTTTAGTGTACTAGTATTATAATCAATGATACATTCTGAGTCTGTCATTAAATCGTTACCTAAAATGCCATCGTAATCTAAATTAATTTTGTCAACTACGTGAAATTTGTATGATTTTCTTGGTTGGTTATCCGGAATTAATTGTAAGTCGAATGAGCCCAAGGTATTGGTGGTTTCGTTAGAAGTATCGACACCCTTTAATTTTATTTTGTTTAAATTTAAAGTAGGCAAGTTCTATATTGAAAATTTTTTTATTAAATATACAGATGAACCAGTATCTACTAAAAATGATAAAGGGTGAGAAGTGAGAAGAAGAGTAAAATACGGTAAAAGTTTTTTGGAGTGGTTGGAAGCGATTTCGTATATGTTTGTGAATCGATGTTTGTGTTATTTTATTATTTTTTCTTTCGTTAGAAACGATATTAGTAGAGTGTGTAGTGAGAGTAGTTGAAGTGTCAGATGTGTTCGTTTTATTTGTTTTAACAATTTTATGACTATTAGATTGGGGTTCATTACCCATCTGGATTGGATCATTACTCATCTGGTTGAACTAAACAGTTGGCCGTGAGTTTGGGGCTGATTACCCTGTCCGTTGGCCGTATTTGAATTATTTTTTGAATGACCGTGAGTTTGGGGCTGGTTACCCTGTCCGTTGGTCTTATTTGAATTATTTTTTGACTGACCGTGAGTTTGGGGCTGGTTACCCTGTCCGTTGGTCTTATTTGAATTATTTAAGGGGGTGTCGATTTTGGAAAAGGTTAGTGTCGCACGACACCTTGGTGAGACATTTACTGGTTTTAATTGTCGATGGTGTCGACACCTATATTTGTATTAGAAGAGTCGTCGTCTTCTTTTATGAAATTTACGTGGGGTTTAAAATTAAAATTTGGTTTCTGTCCGTAAATGAGTGGTTGTCCTGAATTGAAATTACTAGGTCTGGATCGAAATTTATCATTGTTATATTTTCTTAAACTACACACTTCGAGAGTGTGACCTAACTTTTTACAGTAACGCCAAAAGGGTGTATCTTTAAGGGTGTGCGGGGTATAGGAATTATTTGGTTTCGGCGAGTTACTTTTAAAATTTAAATTGGGTGACATTCGCTCAGTAGGTCTTGGCTTTGGGATGTAGGGTTTTTGTGAGTAGAGATATTGTTGAATTTTCTCCTCTGAAGCGGCAAGGTTTATCGCTTTAAATTTCTGGGATCTCGACACCGGTTACGTTAGAAATCTGAGGGTGAACACCCATAATGGAAGTATTTAGGGCCAGGTCTTCCATTGCCGCTAATCGTCCCTTGAGTTCTCCTTTGACATTGTTGGATATGGTAACCTCGGTCAAAAGTTTGGAGAGGCACGTCTCAACGCGCAGAGAATGGACTCGTGAGACTCTTGTTTACAAGCTTGTAGATCTGTGAGAAAATGGGCGTAGTGTTTGCGTTCCCCGAATTGAATTTTTAGAAATTCTTTCAAAGAGGCCTAATTTTCGAATTCCTTAATGGAAGACGCGATTGCTGCTTTGCCCTGTAGATGGCTGAGTATGAATTTAAAAACGATATCATCTTGAGGAGGAGTTGCTAGATTTATTGCATTTGTGCAATTTGTTAGAAATGCGATTAAATTTTCGCGCGAGCCATCGTAAGATTTGATGAATTGTAAGATTATGCTAAGGGGAATATTCTCTATATTCGACTGTGCATCTGTGGCGCTTCTAACGTTTCTTTCGTCTCGAGACATATTTTGGTACAAACAGATTACGCGATTAGTTACAATTAATTATAATATGGTACAACTTGACTTATTTAATAGGACCTTGTGGAGTGTAAAGATAGTTAAACATTATATAAAAAACAAAAGAAAATATAAACATATTAGCTAAAACAAATTGATTAAATTGACTATTGACTTGAACAGTACGAAAATAATTTGTTGAATGTTGAGAATGCGATTCAAGTTATGGAACAAATTACAATAGTAAAACAAATTATGAAAGACAATTATTATAAGTAAATTAAAGGCTCACAGGATTATGAGATGCGTAGTCCACATTTGAGATGCTGATGTTCGGACTGGCGATATTGGGCTTTGAAGCAGTTTCTTGAGGGAGATGCGCTGTTGGCGTTGACTGTTCGATGTACCTTGTTATGTTGTTAGATGAGAACTGTTATGATGCTGGCCCTGTTGATGTAGATTGACAATATTTGATGTTTTCCGATTTGACGAAATTTTCGGGGCTCCTCTGCGAAGTTTGGGGTTTTCGACTGGTACTTCGTTGGTTCCTTTTGTTTTTCGATGATAGTAGTTTGTCTATGAAAATTTTGTTGATGAGGCGTTTTCCCGGATTTTCTTTGAAATCCCTTAAGCTGCCACCAAAATGTTATGAGGACTTCAAGATTTAATATAAAAAAACCATTTACTTTTAGATATTATTATTATTTAACAAATTATTACAATTATTATATTTTATAAAATATTTAGTTAGACTTTAATCCCGCTTATATCTGGATAATGACTGACGCGGACTAAGGTCTGGATTGAACTGTGATTATCTGAACCTCGTGAAGCTTCGGTCCAGGGTTTATAAAGGATAAGAAATGCTGATGCATCTGGGAGTGGAGTTTGCTGACTGACTTAGGAACAGAGCTTGTCATGGTAATGCAATACTCTGGCAGCCGGATGCTGTTATCATGTTAATACGAGAATCATGAGATAGGTGCTGTGTAAACATTACTGCTAGCAAGTACAGGATATGACAGAACTATGGCTTCCTGATTCTCCAGATCAAGCAACTTACGCTTGATTTAGAGAGATCGGGATCCGATTTCGTTCTTGCATGAATCCCTAGTCACTGTGGCATAGTAGGTAATGAAATAGTCGGCGCAAAACTCGGTTCGCCGCCGTGGAGGGAGATCCATGTTTCACTATTAATTTCATTGAAGATCTCCTTCCCATGACTCGTTTCTGGATGTGATCTGACTGGCAGAGGGCGTGGGAAAGATCATCCCAGATTACGTGTGCAGGATATTTCCAGATCCAATCTTTTATAAAAACAAAAATTGTTAAATTAGTAACAAAATTATAAAAATTACAATATTGTTTTAACGTGTTTATAATTAAATATCTTATTTAATACAACAATCTCCTCGAGACTGATGTCCTTTAATGGAAATGATAGTGGGTTCTTAATAGCTTTTTGTTGATATTATTTACCAACTTCGCTTATGATTTGCTTGTATCATATTTAACTGCACGAGCGAGCTTAGGAATATCTTTGGCATGGAACTTATTTCTGTGCTGCAAAAACCAAATAGATCTGGTCAAAATTATTCAGCAAAAATTAAACTAATATATTGAGAAGAAAAATTCAGCGTCCGTAGTTCTGATAGGATTTGAAAAATGACATCCTCAAAATGACATAACAATTAGACAAAAAATATGTTAACATTATTTTATACATAATGCTAGCTTACTTTATATTTTTCCATTTTCCTTTAACAGCTGTGATATTTCTTTAGATATGATTAATTTTTTCTAAGAAACAAAATAGTTATCAATCATCATCATCATCATCATATCATCATCATCATCATCATCATATCATCATCATCATCATCATCATCATCATCATCATCATATATATTAATAAAATTAAATATGCTAAGGTTAAGATGTTACTCTCCCTTTTCAGAAAAAACCTCACAACTAATCCACATAAATTATATATCATTTTATAGATAATTGCTTGCTCTACCGGCATCCACAACTAAAAAATTTATTATTGCTATTGTTTTTGCAAATTAATTAATTATTAAAATTATATACACAAAACAACAATGCTGCCAACTAACGGCTCAACGTCAATATGATTGACGGTCGGTAAAATTTTTGTTTAATTTCAAATCCACTCACGTATAAATAAAGTGGCGCTTTAGCTCAATGCTTTTGATACTTGCGCCTCTATATGTCAATTTTAGTAAAATATTTGTTTGATCTGTCATCTGAGCTTCATAATGAAATAAATAATGCGAAGACTTCGCACGGGTCACGCTAGTATTAAAATATAGGAATAATTTCTTCGTTTTAAATACATACAAAACAAAACAAAATTTAATACAAAACGCATTTTCAACAAATTGACCATAAATTATTGCAATGAAATATAAATTAACTCACTGTCAAACTACAGGTACCATGACAGTGTGGAAAAGAATGCATTTAATGGGAACTATGTGGCCCAGCTCTAAACAGCATCAGCGTTTATGTCACTACAAAAAAACCCAAGTCTAAGTATTGTGTTGAATCTTATAGGCATTTTAAGTATTATTTACCATAGGAGAATTACTGCTTATCCACCTCATGGTGGATTCCAAACTAATTTATTCAAATATATAATAGTGTCAACATCTAGTATCATGAACATAATGTTAAAAATTTAATTTAAGTATTATTTAATGATATCAAACTTGTTTTGTGAATAAGAAATTTAAGCAATTTATTATTTGTGCTAATATTTATTTCAAGTTCAAAAATCTGTTAGTATATCATTTGCATTAAACCATCAACGTATTGATTAATTCTTAATTCATTTTATGGAACAAACAGAGCTATCTTCATCTGTATAAATATTAAATTCGTCAGATAATCCTTTTAGAAATATAATACTGCCAATGTATTTTGATTTTCCTATTGAACAAATTCTAAATAAGAATAAATGTCATATGTTCTATTTACAACACTCGAATATACTCCTCATGGCAGAGTTTACATCAGAAGATTCACATGATTAATCCACTAAGATGGATTCCAAAAGAATTTGAAATGATTTTATGAACTGATGTCGTCGATTGGTATTTAATTAGAAGGGAAGATTTACTGATATCAAACTAAACCTTAAAGCCTATTTTGCATAGTAATTATTCATTTTTTCACTGAATTATTTTCTGTTTATTAAAATATAAAGCACTAAACTATATCAAGTTTAACTATAACACAAATAGTATTTATTATAGTGAATATTAATAGTGTTATTATCCCTTCCTGGATAGTAGCTTTGTTTGAAGCTTTTCGGTTGCTAAGAATTAAAAAATCAAATACACAACATTTTCGAAAAAATTCTCATGAAAAAAAGTATATATCTAAATCGTTTGATTTCTGATAATGGCACTTTACCAGGGTTTAAACCCTTTTTTATTAAGGATTGTTGCATGAGTTTGTAGTAAAGTTTTGTTGACTAATTCTTCAGGCCAAACCAACCATTTCTTTCTTTGTAATGAAAAAGGAAAGTAGTTTTCCCATATTTTTTCAATAAATCAAAATGCATATTAACATTAGACACATAGCAAATATGAGCAAAATCTTTCAGTGAACGAGAATAGCAATGTTGAAAATTAGTATTGTGAAAAAGTCCAATAAGTATAATTTGAAAATGATAAAGATAAATTCTTATAATGTATAAACAAATCATTTAAGTATTAACAGAACATAATTTTTTTAATATCTTTATTAAATTTATTCCAGAGTTGACAGCATGTATAATATGGAATTACTTTATAGATCGCAATATTACATATGGTAATCAGGACAGTGATGAATGATTCAGAATGTAAAACAAAGTCTTTATGGGTACCTAAGCTTTTAACTTAGAATTACGATAAGATGAACTGCGAGGATTTTTTTCAAAATAATGAAAAGAGAATTAATGCACAAGAAAATATTGGTATTCACACATGAAATTTTTATTTTTTATTATGACAAGAATAGCATCAACTGTCTATTTTTGGCATATGCATCTTCGTGTGGAAATTTTTAGAGGTGGAAAAAACATCTAGACAATAAGGATTGAAAAAATTCCTATTGCAAATTATTTATTGCATTGTTGCACTTATGATCATATAAAATAAATTTAAAATAAGTGTAACTTTTGACATAACAATTGTGAAATGAAAATCAAATGTCAGCTACCTATAAGCTAACCCAGGCATTATCTTATAACAAAGTTATATTTTACCAGTAAGGTTCACTGGTTATGAGAATATTAATAAGAATAATGTCCAATCTCTCCACAACAAAACACCAATAAAAAAACAAGTGATATTTTTAATTTTTAAGTCATTGACTACATTTAGCAATATGCTTATGAGTACAATACGAAAGAAAAAACTATTCTTTCACTTGTTCTCATACAGTAATTATAGAGTTCAAGTATTAATTAATAATAAATCTTTTCACTTTTTCTTAGTAGTTTTCTCTATATACTGAAAAAGTGAAAAGATTTATTATTGCATAAATGCAAGGAGAAAGCTTATATTTTAATTTGTACCAAAACAGAGAAATTTTACAAATCTTCACATCAATTGTATGTGCCAAGCTCTTGTGAAATTATATTCTATGCACTTGGAATAATGTTTTCAAATGAAAAATGTAGTTTTCTCTATATACTGAACTATATAGAGGACTGTTTCTTAGTAGTTTTCTCTATATACTGAAAAAGTGAAAAGATTTATTATTGATTAATTATACTATGCGCAATAAAATTCTGGTCAGCGCAATAAAATCAGTCCACACTGTAACAATTTAATTACTTCCACCTAATACGATATTTAAACTCCAATCAGTGAACCAGAGTAAAATTAAGAATTTCAAATTTACATAAATGAAGAAATAGATATAATTTTGTACATTCAAGCGAGAAAGACAAGCTCAATCAATCTTTGAAATGCATTGTGATCGACACGTGAATATCATGGGCTATCATGACTACAATTTTAGATTATTTCAAGTCCTCTAGATTTACAAGAGGCTGTGTTAGAATTTCATTACGTTTTGGAACACATTTTTCGTTTGAAAACATTATTCCAAGTGCATAGAATATAATTTCACAAGAGCTTGGCACAAACAATTGATGTGAAGATTTGTAAAATTTTTCTGTTTTGGTACAAATTACAATTAAGCTTTCTCCTTGCATTTATATAATCTGTTGATTGAATCATTTAATTTTTCATTCAACATAGTAAATTATCAAAAGCATTTAGGGAATATATCAGTTTCTCCCTTACTTTTGGGTTACAACATACATTCATATGTTTACTATAGGAATACAATAAATTAAATTTGATGCAGTTGAAAATGTTACCTGTAGTGAATATAAATTATTTATTTTGTCTTGTCAATTAGCCTTGATCATTGATCTAGAACCCGATCATGTAAATTTACAAATATTTAGATGGCAAACTTTTGATATGTTGTAGTTATCTCCTCTACGAAACTAAGTATGCCAAGAAATCACAATAAAGTAGTGACTAGATTCCTTGTAGGAGCGTTAATAGCAATAGGCCAATTGTTATTTAGTGATTTTAATGGTGGTGTAAATAGTCATGAAGAGCAATATTATATTTGAAGATTATTCATTAGCAGAAAATATTTGATTCAGTTCCCAAGTTTACATTCTCAAGGATGGTTCAAGGTCATGATTTAAAAAACTGTACATATTGTCTTCTCATAATACACCCTCATAACTATAAATTATTTTGAAATTATCACTCGGAGACAATTTTACTATGCTTGTCAATCTAGACTAGCAGTTCTCAAACATTTTGTGTAGTACACAACATAATGGATACTTTTAGAAACTAGTGTAATTTTTTATTTTACTTTAGCATTCTAAGATATTGTTCTATCATAATAACATATTTAATAGGTCGGTGGCGCACATCTGATTTGTATTTCATGGAGTGATAAGTGAAAGAAAGTTTGAAAACCACTGCTCCAGTCATGTGATAATATATGTGACAACGTATGAAACTGACATTTTAGCTAGCTTCAAAAATTATAAATTGTGGTACAAGTCTGTGTCAGCTTATATTTACATAGTACATATCACTAAATTTTTACTTTCAGTTCGGCATTATATTAACATGCAAAAGTTGCCATTATTATAATATATGTTAAGAGTTAATCAAGGTCAAACGTAACAAAAATTATCACATTTGTTTATGAGCCTGACATTTGTTTTATTTGTATTCAACAGGTAATACAATGTTTGTTGTTTCCATACAGAATGATAGAAAAAGTGTTCAAATAAAATTAATTCTGTGACCCATCACTTTGATTGTCTTAGGATTACACTGAAAACAATATCATACGAGCATGTAAAAGAGCGCTTGATGGAGAAAACATAACTCCTCATAAATTGAGAAGAGTAGATGTAAATGTTTATAATTTTAAACGACAATGTTTGTATAGAAAAATGAAGTATGTACAATTTCTTTTAAAAACATTCTACAAGGAGAACAATGAAGAATCAAACAAGTTTTGACTTTGATTTAGACGCTGCTGCGTCAAAACATCATAACGGTTATATTAGGTTAGCAGCTACTAAACCTACCATCACAGTTCATAAAGTTTTTTTATGTAATTAATAAAACCAAACTTCAATTATATAAGCACCAGTGTAAACTATCACTTCTCGACAAAATTTCTTCTCTATGTAGTTCTTTCTTAAGGCTTAAAGTGAATAATAAATAATTGTTACCGAAGGATAGAATTAATCCAGTAAAGTAAAAGTGTCATAAGGTAAGTCAACAATTATATGAGTAATGAATAATCGATTACTAATGCAGCAAAGTAAACACTTGCGTTCATTAGTTTTTTCAACTGGCACTTGTGAGTAAATACTTATAACTAGGCGAATTTATAAGTAATTACGTATAAAAGAGTGCCGTTACAGATCAGAACAAGCATATTTTACACATGGTGCATTTTGCTTACTGCAATTTTTATTTCATTCCTGTCCATTTATTTCTTGTTACATTAAAGAAGCAAGTTGCTATTAGTTTTGATCACATCCTTTTAATATTTTTAATACACAATGATAGCTGAGTTTTAAACAGCAGGATGAAATTTTGTAAATATTTCAAAAAAGGACTACGTAGTTTTAAACAGAACTGTATTATCAAAAACCATAGCTCTAAAAGAAAAGACTTGAAAAAATATTCATGCCGAGTATGAACAGATTATAGGAAAAAACACACCAATTGAAAAACTTAAAACTTATTAAATGACATAAAGAGAAAGACTGACAAAAAAAATTGGCAAAAGCCAATAAAGTTGTTGAATTGGGAAAAATATTTTTTAGACTTTCTTGATTTCAATGAAAACCCCCAATTTTAACAAACACGGGCAGTTCAAGTTGAAATTGCAAAAGACATTGAAGGTGAAGCATATCAGACAGGTGTCCCCTACCCTTTGAAATATTAGCATATACTGAGGAAATTTAAAAACTATTGTTGTTTTATGGAGTAATTACTAAATAAGTTTGTTAAACCTTTTTAAGGCATTGTAGAAACAAAGGTTTACTATTTGCTGTAATTAGTAAATACCAAATTAGTTAATTTTTATTTACATATAGATTAGTAATTACTTGAATATATGTAAGTAAATGCTTATACTTGTTTACTTTCAAAAGAAGAGGCACTTCATTAAATGATGAAATTACATCAACAAGGGAGGATATATTTACTACATAGAAAGTCAAAAACATTGTAAATTTATTGGGGGTGAACTAAAAAAAGTGATCACATGTATTGGTCCAGATGATAAAACAATAATAAACAGATTAATAGAAAATTATGGAAGAAATATTGTTATCAAAAGACAGGACTGAGTCTATGATTTTGCTTCTACTATAAATACAATATGTCATGTAATGCGAAGTCTAAAAATAAAAAATCTAACACAGTGAAAGAAAGTTTGTGAATTTTGGAAACTCCTGTTGAAGAATATTCATTTTGCTGCCGTTAATCTCTCTCTTATACTCTCCTTCCGCACAAGTGTTTCACAATATCAATAAAAATGTATCAAGTAGTTTATTGTTGTTTGTGGAATAAATAATCTAAAAAAATATAAAAGGATAGTCTGACCATCTGGAAACAAAATGTATGGCTAATAAGCCATGCAATAGTGGCATCGGTTCAACTGCGATCAAGCCATGCCTCCGACATGAATCATATATTTAAGAAACTGATTAACAGAAAGAGTTGCCAATATAGAAAACGAAGAGCTGTTTTTCGACACATTTTTGTAGACCATGGACTTGTAAAAAATATATTCAATCTACTTCGCCATTCTTGCTCATGAATGCATTGCTAAAACTTAATAATATGTTTGACTTTTCAGCTGGAGGAAAATGGTAGCTTCTACTTAAAAAAATGCATAACATCTACAATTTTTATATCTGTAACTTTGTCTCATCAACAAAAACAAAATATTCTACCTTAAATAAACTGTTTTGCATCTTACATACTAATAAAAGATGTTAAGATAGATGTTAACTGTAAAGTCAAATTGATGGTCATGCAATAACTCATCTAGTCCACAATATTCCACAGACATTTTCTAATGATTCGGATCTGTTTGGCAATGAAAGGGTAAATAAAAAAAACTTGTATTTTATCATAAGGTTTAATTAAAATATATTGCTTCATAACAGTAGTGTTAGTTAGAGATAAAATTATTATTAGCCTCCCTAAAAACAAATTTCAATAAAGAGAATTTGTTAGAAAGAGGTTAATGACTAATTACCATAATATTCAGATATTTTAGCAATCACATTATCTGTAAGTCCTATAGAACTCACTTGACAAATGAATCAGTTAAGGAATGCGAAAATGTCGTATTGGCAATAGTGATCCAAACAAAACATGCTGCACGACCGGAAATTTGCCGAGAACCTGTAATAATAAAATATGCACTATTAAAGTAACTGTTGAGGTTACTGAGTCACTGTTGGTTGATACTTTCTTATATGAAACATACGATATTAGATAACTAGTAACTATAAGTAAGTAACTATAGTAATTCTGTCCACTCTTCACGCAGGAAAAATTGTATTATGTTACACATTTCTATATCTTCAAACTTTCTCCCACTGAGGTACACCCAGATGGACAGCCTAAAATTTGATAAATAGTGTAAAGTATATTATTATATTAAAAACATTATTAAAAATAAAATAAACAACATCTAATAGAGAGTTATAAAATTACCTTTTATTTCTATGATTATGGCGATTTTTCAAAAAGAAAAAAGGTGGCTGTTAGTTTTGATACTTTATTGGTTTTAATAAATATTTACCCAGTTATATTCTTATATAGAAAATATGATTCCCAAAGGATCATCTATCAGTGAACTTCATATCAAATTTCATCTAAAGGAGGAACAAACATATGGACAGGGACAGAGACGACAACATATTATTTACACATAACACTAGGCAAATAACAAAAAGATGAAATTTTACTTTACATACAAACCTCCTTTTTATACATTCTGATTAATCCCGTATTAATTTTTGCCCAATTGGAAACTGCACTTATACCCCAAAGTTGGTTGGAATGTTCTGCAAATGGACCAGTCTTAACTTCCTTTATATATTTGATGCACGATAAAAACATGTATTCATTTGAGAATTTGGTTATTAGATCATCATCTAAAAATTTTGATGGTTCAATTTTTGGATGACCTGCAAATATTTAGATTTTAAATAATATTATAAAAAATAAGAAAAAATTGTCATTTTAAAAAGTTAATAACTAACAAAAGTATAATTATTGGTATTATATTAAAATCAAACAAATAATTATGATAAAAATTAGTTGTTTCTTAAATAGTTCTGTACAAAATACGATCATTCAATTGTTTATTTACCAATAAGTTGAGAGCTGCCCCAAATGAAAGGTACAAACTGATAATCATCCAAACTCCATACACCGTGACTTCCCGCTGGCTCCATTCTATAAGTCATCTGTAGAGTTCGAACCAATTCTAAATATCTGAAATCAAAAGTAATTATAATCAAATATACAATATTTCAATTTAAGTAGTAGCTAATATAACCATAGATTTCTACACAGGTTGTTGAAAAAGTATTGAGCCTTTATTAAAAATTCTGAAATAATAATATTAAAAAATAAAATCATCAAATATCAAAATGAACTTTATTAAACAAAATATTTGCTATTTTGATCTATAATCTTTGCCATTCTCTTTTATCCCATGACTGTAAAACTTCTGTGGATTATAGGCTAAAAACTGAACCAAGTTATTTTCGCAGATCTTTGAAATCAACTTTACACCATTAAGAGAGTTTTGCAAAGACTGGAACAATTCACATGTGGAAGCATCAACACTTCCCAGCTTGAACTCTGCCAACTTTTTCCGAATTATCAAAAAATCATTAAATTATTTTCATTGAATGAATCATTGAATTATCAATTAATCTTGTTTTATCGTGGTGGAAGATAATTTTATCCATTTTTCATTATCCATTATTAATTTTTTCAGCATATTTAGTTACGTAGCTATGTGAAGAGAAAAAAATTTGATTTTTCTTCAAAAATGTTTTAAAATTCCATCATCTTTTTAGAAGAGGCACGTTGACATTTAAATTTCCAAAATGAAATCTAGGGAACCAGCTTTTGACAACCAAAAGCTGGTGAAGGGTCTTTTGATGGAGTCCCTTCAACTAAGACAACACAAATTAGCTCACAAACCTGGCAGGTGTTCCTGCCTTTATCGTAATTATAATGCAAAATGCAGCAATTTTTTTCAGAAATTTCACTCGTTTTCAAGTCACGATAACTTTTGACTAAATTGTAAAAAAAAAATTTAAAAAAGAGATATGCAGCTTCAAGTATATAGCGACAAAACGCAAAATAATTTTTCAAAAACCAAATATTCCTTAGCAAAACTTTACAATTACATAAAAATACAATAAAAATGTAATGACTACAATTTCATCTCTTTTCCTAAGGTAATAGGTAATGTAGACGTCGATACCACATATATTAAAACCTTTTCATCGGTCAACCTCATTGCCATTAATTTCATATTGGTACAGAATTTACACTCTAATATCTAGTAAAAATTAATTCAATTGATACATTGAATACTTCAGAATATCTATAGTCAATTGTTGTTTTACTGGCCCTTATTAAAGTGGATATTTTAAAATTATGAAGGATTCTGCATAATCCGAAAAAAAAATTTGTTACGCATTAAGATATGCTTTATATTAAAATAAGAATTGTTTCATTTAAATAAATCAACCTTTTCAATGCTTAGCTTGAAGGTGACAGAGTATTCTAGTTGGTATGGCGGTAGTGTCGGTGAGAAAAGAATTAAGTGCAGAATGTGAGGATATTGATACGAGTTCAACTGTGACAGCATCAGCTATCGCGAGTATTGTGCTTTCTGAATAGTATCAAACTTTTCAATTTCCCAATATATATATATATATATATATATATATATATATGTGTGTGTGTATGTATATATATATATATGTGTGTGTATATATATATATATATATATATATATATATATATATATATATATGAAAACAATACCAGTGGCTTTTATAGGTTTGCCGTGCTATGAAGAATGCATTGCAACAGTCAATTTTGAAGCATTCTTTTAAAAATTTTGCATATTATTTTAACTCAGAAACTGATGCAAATAACCAAAGGTCATTAAATTTACATGCAATAAAAGGTTTACATTTTGGTATAAAAAAAATAATTTTCGCCATTAACCGAGTTAAATTTGAAAGAAGTGTGACACAACGCTTCTGGTATTTTTCACATATATATGGAGAAGCATGATTGCACTCATCAGTACTAAAAAGGTTAACTGCTCCTCTTCCTTTTATTGTTTTGCTTTTAAAATGCTTTAAAAGATTTCAGATACTAGTTTATCAACAGCATTTATTTTTTCTTCTAATAGCTGCTTCATTTTGGCCATCTAGCAGTGGCATGAGGTCTTCATTATTGTTAGCAGTTTTAGAACTTTCTTTAAAAATTGCTCTCCGAATCATTATTATTTAGGGAATCATTATTATTTATGAGACTTTCCAAGGCATTGTGATTCTCCATGTAAGAAGTGTAATTAGAAGTTTTCGATCTGGATGGTGGATATTTTTGTTTCTTTGATTTTCAAGAATAATTCTTGCAATGCTCGTCCATTGTTTCATAACAAAATATCTAAATATACAAGTAAAATGTATATTTGCAGGTACTCGTTTACTGGTTCTCCGCTTGATATATCAGTCTATGGATATCATTTATGAAATAAATTATAAATCGCAATGTATGTTGAAGATATAAACGTGTACTTATGGAGGTCTACTCAGCAACTTACCTCCATGTAACCATGGTAAGATTACTACTATTCAACTGTCATCACAATGATATATGACCTGGCAAGGCATAGAGTAACAAAGGATCTTTTCAGAGACTATTTTCAATATATTAACTTGGTTGTCAATTTATTTCTAGAGGTGACCAAAATAACAAATGCCAAACTCGCTGCACAGTTACAAGGAGGACGTGAGTTGAAACACTGCACAGGTAGTCTCCTTTTGCTACTTTTATCTACTAGTGATCCTAACTACTGACCTTAAGAGACGGTGCCTGATCTATTGAACTTTTTTGTATCCCATAGCATTAGTCATTTATACATTAGTGTGGAATCAACTCTGGATGAGTTGTATGATCACATACCTGACATTCTAACAGTGTACACCACAGCAATCACAAGAGAGAAAGCCGAAAGCATATGCAACTACATAATGGAATGGCAGGACATTTGTAATTACTTTTGATGAAAATATCAACCTTGAGAATCCTTTGAAAACCTACTAATATGTCTCACCTGAATAACAATCAGACTGCATCTTCTCAACCTCTTGAAATTAAATCAAAAATCAAAGAAAAACATTCTCTACGAAGAGTATAACGATAATGCCATAAGAATATCTTGATAAAACCATACTCAATCTTGCAATAAAATATCTGAAAGCTTTCTTGGAAAAAACCACTAATGCTAGTTTTAAAAAAACCTGATTTCTAATGTCATCAACAGGCCGAAGTAACTGTTTTCTGCAGCAGGCACCAAAAAATATGAAGCCCCAACAGTTATATCCTACTATTAGATCATAATCATCCTGGGCAAGAACAGACTCAGAAAAAATTTAAAAACCCAGCTCATGAAACTTCATCATACTGGCCCATTAATCTTTAACGCAAGTGCTGTCTAAACATTGGGAAAGAATATTTCTGTTTAAATTATTAAGTCATCCCACAACACCTGTGCACCAAGGATATTGAGTGGCCAGATAGTGTTTTGATTACAGCTTGGCGGCAATTTTTATACGTACAGCAAGCATTTGTTAGAAATACAACATGAATGCTTTAAGTATCCACAAAGGCACAACTAAAATGACTAAAAAGTTAACGACCTGAAATACGATCATTACAACATCAAAATACGTAACGAAAAATTCATAGTCTACTACAGCTATGAGGACAATGCTATTTTGATCTTGCAACTGTAAAAATAACTTCTGTTTCAAAAGGTGCCATCTATGACACCACAATAACCAGGGAAATGTTAACTTCCAGACGTCCCGTTCAATAGACTTCCATGCCTTTTCATTGGTACCTACGAGAAAATCATATTAATTTTATCTGTTTTTTCAAAAAAGTGAGTTTTGATTGTTACTAAAAATGTGGAATATATTATATACATCTATAACTAACTGTCTTTTCTTACCTTT
This sequence comes from Druceiella hillmani, assembly GCA_039881145.1. Lineage (NCBI taxonomy): Eukaryota > Metazoa > Arthropoda > Insecta > Lepidoptera > Hepialidae > Druceiella > Druceiella hillmani. The sequence goes on along the minus strand of JAYKKI010000008.1, from coordinate 12,429,869 downwards.
ATATAGTCGATCAATGCATTGTAAATACCATCACATTCTTCAGGGATCAAAACTTAAGTTTACTTTGGTACTCTAAACAAATGCTGGTAACATAGGACCAAATGTAATTTAACTTTTGTATGTAAAGCACATCTCATAAATGTATCAGGTTTTTTGTAATAGATGTAACAAGATTTAATAAATCATTAAATGATTCTTCAGCCATTCGAAATGCACAGTAATATACTGTCTGATCCTCATCAATTTACTGTTTTAGGAGATGGTAGCATGCCCCTAAATTCACTCATAGCTTTACACTTCTTTCCCAGAGAAATGGCAATTTATTTTTTTCAGTTCCAAATCGATTTATAAATTTTTTCACAACTCCTTAGCGTCTAACTATTAAACAAAATCACTATATACTCTTGGACACTACTAAGCTAATCCCTAAGCACTTATTACTCACTTACACTCGCACTGGTCAAAATGTAAACCATCCTTAATTAATTTCCACAGTTAATCAACTTTATAATGTTCAATGCGGACGCTAAATTTTTGAACTTCACCAAGGACAGACATAATCTTTTATTTAAAATTAAATTGGGCATTATTTGATGTTTTACTAACTAATATGCAAATTTCTACATAATCGAATATTATGTCTATTGAGATCATCTATTATAGATGAATCGAGACATTAAGGTCTATTGACATAATTTGCATTGAATGAATTAATAAATAAAATTCTCCCAAACATATTCGGTGATTTCTAAAAACGTACTGCATATTATCATCACTAATAATATAACAAAAATTAAAGAAATTCTGATCAGTCCCCAACAAAAAATACTTGACAAAAACAATATTATGTGAATATCCTGTTTAATCGGTAATTTTTTCCATATTGGAAAACCATACTTCCAGCAATAAAAACATGTCAATTTAATATTTCTGTTTCAACATTCCTAGGGACTGACATGTTATGCTTAATTTATGAATAAAAAAATTGGTAACTACTGAAATTTAAACAAAAGAAAGTCTAGAAAAATTCTTAGATTACAAAACCAATGCAATAAAATATGATAAATAATGAATAAGTAAATTTCATACTTGTTAAATACTAAAAACACAGTTGCCAGATGATCATTTGATGTGAGTGCTCCAATCTTGTATAAGCAACAAAGAAACATAACAAAAGATATTTCATGGCCCGTTCCATAATCAATCCTCGTGGAGTTTCCAAAACTCTCTTCCAAATATACTTTTATTTCTAATAAGGCCGGATAATATATTTCTGGTAAAGCTTCTTCCAATAATATTGTAGACTCCTATAAAGAAATATTTATATTTTTATTAGAATTTAAATCTACGTTTTAAAATATTATTTCAGAAAGAAGCCATATTTTAACTAATGACTTGCTCAAACGTCAATTATAAGTCTGAATATTTACAACATCTCTTGTGACATATTCAGACTCAGTTAAATAAAATAATTAAAGATATACAGTTTGTTTGATAAAGGTACTCGCGGCAAATTTTTATTAAAAAACTATTGAAGGGTGAATTCTAAGGTGAGCATTTGCTCGGACCCTTCTCCTAACTTGTTTCTATTGAAACTTTAAGTTGTCGTTCACATTTGTATTGAAAGTTTAGGTTGTCATTCAGGAAGTTGGATAGGCATATTTCATTATAAATGCTGCATATAAGTAACATTAGAAAGCCATATTTCTATGTTTGTATCTTATACTAAATAATTTTTGAGTTTCTTTGGACATGCTTTTGTGGGACAGACTGATTACATATACTTTTTTTTAAATTACACATATTATATATACTATATATTAATCAATAAAATTAGAGTAATTATAAGAAATTGAACACACAATTTCTTAATTAATTATGATTTTCTTAATTAATTAATGTACAATTCATTAAAACAATATAGTTTAATTTATAATCACTCATAACACAGCTTTTTTTACATTACTATTTTCTGTCACATTCACACAAGTTGGATTCTCATTCAGAATAAATATTTCTTGTTCAATTCTAAAATAATTAACATTTGTTGAGTCAGTTTCATAATCTTTTAATGGTTTTTTTCAACATTAGATTTCAGTATTTATTATAAGCTGTTATTAGTCCAAAAATTTTAATTTCAATTTGAGAATTACACTGTTATCCCATTAGTAATATTGCCGGCTCCAAGTTTCTTTTTTACACTCATACTTATATTTCACTGATACATGGCTGAAATCCGTATTTTACCCATATAACAAAACCAAAAATATTGCACCGTCATTTGCAGATAACTAACCAGAATGTATTCCTTATTTCTATCACTTATGACGATCTGTATTTTTTTATTGACATCAACGTTTCTTGCACTTTTCCATAAATCAAATTTCGTGAGATCTTTCTTTTACCTATTTCCAAGTGCACTGTAACACTTTCCACATATATGATCAAGATTATAAAGTGTGGAATAAATTCCTCATTTTACAATCGTGTCATTTCTTCAAATGGTTTTAACAAAATAATAACATTCTGCATTCATAACAGAATAAATGACCAAAGGTGATACATTTTCAATCAAGTATCAACTTAATGCACTTCCTTGTTTTATGAATTGAAACAGCTTGTTACCTTGGTCAAATTGGCTTCCAACAAATTGGCTTCCAAGGTGATACATTTCAAATTGGTTTCAAAGGTGATACATTTCAAATTGGCTTCAAAGGTGATACATTGTCAAATTGGCTTCAAAGGTGATATGTTTTCAATCAAGTATCAACTTAATGCACTTCCTTGTTTTATGAATTGAGTAACTTGTTATATTGGTCAAATTGGCTTTGACAAATTAAAAGAGTGAAATTTCAGGTGTATAGCTTAAGGATTCGTTAAAAGTGAATATGAGATTAAATTTGGGAAAACTAAACACTTTATTGTTTTTATTAATTATTAAAATGCTTTTATACAACACACTTCACCATATTTAGGCATTATAAATAATTTTATTTAATTACAATACGTGTACTGTGAGGACTTCACAAAGCGTAAGCAAAGGGAAAAATGACAGCAGTTTAACTAAAGTTCTTTAATATATCACTATATGGCATTGATAGCATCTTGCATGGTCCATTTCATGGGGTAAGAAATCTTAAATTTTTTTAAAGTATTGTATTCTTTTTCTGTGAATGTTTTTCTATTTTATTATAAATTATCTTACGGTTTGGAAGAAATTTTATTTAAAAAAATGATGGGACTGAGTTATCCGCCATTGCATAGATGACATTTGAAAAGGTACTGTGCTGTGACCATTAATACTCTATAGTAGTATTTCAAGTATTTGAAATAAACCATTTTGTTACGTTATTAATTGATCTACTACCTAATTAAAAAAATTAACAAAATGGCTGCCATTGAAAGTAAAATTAAAAAATGTTATGGTCTAAAGGTTGTTTATACATATGAAACATACATACGTTGTAACGTTATGGACTAAAGGTTATTTACATATATGAAACATACATACATTTTTTAAAAAACCTTTTAAGTACAAGTAGAACCCATAAAAAAATAGTATTAATTTTATTTTTCTGGTATATATTTCAGACAAAAAACTATCAAGAATTTATCAGACTGTAAGATCTGGTATCAGCATAATAGTTTTTAGATAAACTCAAACCATGAACTGTGATACCCTACTTCTCCACCCAGCATGACATTTAACATGCACCACGCTCGTCTCATCGCCCATCCCATCTGTATGCCATCCCAATGTCACCGTGTTGTGTTTATTATTATAATATCGATACTATCGCTAATTTGACAACTACTTCATAATTGACAGACTCAAATATGAGGTTCATAATTGAAAAACTAAATAATGAAGTATAGTTAGATAGACACTGTATAAAATATCAGTGACCAAAAAATCGTCCTAAATTTTACGATTCTAAGTGAACGGGAAATATCTAGAATCATAAAGTTTTGATTAGTACGTCAGTATCAAAACATGTGCTATTTGGATGGCCTTATCTTCTTATAGGAAAATATGAACATTTTTACAGCACTATGGGGTCATAGACTCATTTGAAAATATTAATGTTAATTTCAACTTGATACATCTAGCTGTTCCTATGAAAAAAGGTATCGATAGATTAGGTTTCAGTTGTTTCATTCTGAAGTACGGGACGCTAAAAAGTACGAATTAAAAATTAAGATCCTTCCATTAGGCACTCATTTTATGTTACAAAGACACAGTTTAACTTTCATATTGTTAAATTTAACGTTTCGTTGACGTAACATAAAAGATGTAACAAGAAGGCATTTGTAGAGCATACTCACACATACTGACCGTGTACAAAAGAAAACGTAAGGAAGATAGAACAACATCATTGCAGAAAAATTGTAGGAAAATCTAAAAATAATAATTGTTCCTACTGGTTCATGTTCATGAAACCACTTACGATAATATGTAATTTACTTTACCATAACATATTTGCTGAAAACAATCCACATGCTGTACACAAAAATGGCTAATTAAAAAGGAAGAAGTGGAATAAGATGCAATTCTTAAAAAGATGGATATTATGAAAAAAAATTATTACTACTTTCAAAAATGTATACTTGACAATATTATGAAAATTCATGTTTTAGAGGTTTCTCAATAACCGCCATATTGAAAATTGTAAAGGCGAGAATAATATTTAACAAATATTACTTCACTATCAATTTAATTAGGAATACTATCGACATGCCTAACAAACAGTTTGGTTAAATGCCTGTCGATGTGTTTTAAAAATTGAATAAGAATTTCATGATTGTGATTACAGCAATAAATTTACAATATTATTCTGATGAAGAAATAATTCATGTTTACAATTCAAAGATTTAGATATTTATTTTTATATTTAATAAAAAATAATTACACTCTATTTTAACACAGCTATCGTTATTTTACATTTCATTTTCATTATGCTACATGTTATAAAATGTTAAATACATTAAATATAAGAATGTTCTAAACTTTATATTTAATTTATAATTACATTACACTACCTAATTAAAATTTACAGAATATGCTTACAATAAGTATGTTTAATAGTTTTATTGTACAAAGATAACTATAATGAGATTTATTTTCATAAGGATTAATAAATCACCCTAAAATTCACACAATATGTAAAACAGTTACTGTGTCTTCACAACTACTATGACTTTTCTTTAGACGTTTTTAAAACCCATTATTCCACTATACATAGTGTTAATATATATATGTAATAGTTTTAACAGAATCCATCATGAAAGTGCCAAAACTAGCTACTTATCTCCACACATTCATACAGTTGACATTATTGACTATATCTCAGTAATTTGCAAAGTTCAATTATTACAATATATATAACAGGCAAACTTACTGCTACATGAAAACAAATTAAGCTATACATACAGATTATGCTATGCAATTCTTGAATCACAGGACCTCATAAAATATTTAAAAATTTAAAAAATTAGACTAACTTTAGTGCTATAATAAGTAACGGTACTAACCCGCTTGAGATGCTCAAACCAATCCCTAAAAGCAGCATTACCATATCTTTGTGGTTGTTCTATAGGTGGATATACTTCAATAAGTTTCAGCAGTTTGTCAATGAGGATAACTAATTTTGATATTACATCAGATATTTGACAGTCAACTGACAATGGTTTGCCTTTAATGGATTCATTTAAAGTTGACACGAAACCAATATACTCCTGAAAATTAAAAAATAATTATAAGAACACTAGTAATTGGAATAATTAAAGTATTATTTAAAATCAACTTTTGTTGTGAATCTTCTTCTGATTCAATATTATTGTTGAATATATATGGCGTTTTTTTCTTTTATTTTTCTCAACTAAATGCAACTACGTGATGTAGTATTATTTCTACTTATTTAAATTCTTTACCATAACCTAAGTTTTGTTGTATGACATCTTTAGGTGGGCAAAGATTGATGGAATCCATCTTTACAAATTGCCCACCTGAAGATGTTATCATACAACGAAACTTAGGTTGTGGTAAAGAATTTAAATAAGGTAGAAATAATATTACATCACATAGTTTCATTTAGTTAAGAAAAATTTAGTCAATGTTATTATGTAGGTCGCTATATTTTGTTGTATGTAGTTATGTTACAAAATAAAATAGGAATGATGGTAGATTAATAAAGCACAACTTATTATGTTAACATGCATGTAGGGTTTGATGAGTGATGACCATTGCATTTTTGATTGCGATATTCTTAAATCTGTTTAAAATTCATGTTTTGCTTTACAAGGGCCATTATTCTTTAAAATTTTAAATGGGACCAAATAAGAAATGAATATTTTGAGTGTGGTAAACTTAAACTGGAAGATGATTCAACCACAAGTAGACTTGCTGAAATTACTAGTGATAAAAACATGGGAGCTGTGTGAAAACTACTGAAAAAAGACAGGCATAATTATCATGTATCGATACATCGTGGAGACTCAAATTGAATGCACCAGTAGTTCATTTTAATCTACACAATTATCACATCTGATGAAACTTGATTTTATTATTACAACTCTGGTGTTATTATTCGAATTCAATGATCACATCTGATGAAACCTGGTTTTATTATTACAATGTTTCAACGAAGTCACAGAACAAGGTATGGGTGTTCTAAGACAAAAATCCTCCAACTTCAATAAAAAAATTTATGTTCAGTAAAAAAGTTAATGATTAAAGCTACTTGGTTTACTGATAAATATCTGCCTAATAGTCATGGAAGTATTAAAAAAGTAAATGTCAAAATTTAAGATTTGGCATTTTGTTTTTGCGTCAAGGTGATGCACCGGCATCTATAGTAGAAAATCTATGGATTATTTAAAAGAAACAAAAATTCATTTCTTGGATTGGATTTCCTCTGATTTTCACTTTATCCATATGTGTAAAAGTTCATTTCTTGAGTGATACCGAGTTTAACAAGGCATTTTAGAAGACTTGCTTTAGCATCCTGGAGGGATTTTGGCACGACATTTTTAATATCTGGTTTATATGTAAGCAAGAATGCCTAAATTGCAACAGGGATTACTTCGAAAAAGAAGTAAATAACAAGTGCATACAACTTGTGTAATGATCTACTTATGTACCACAAGATCTACGTATGCATGTTCCTACTTCATCATTTAGAATGTGTAATGATCTACTTATGTACCACAAGATCTATGTATGCATGTTCCTACTTCATCATTTAGAATGTGTAAGAGCAGTAGGCGCTTGAATGTTTATTTTGGTAAATTTTCTGATAGTACACTACATAAAATTGAAAGATTTATTTCATCATGAGTGCAATGTATGCATCATGTTATGAAATCATGTTTCTGTGTTTGCATCCAAAAAAATTAAAAATGTTGTATAGAGCCATTGATAAATATATGGAAATATTGAAGGCATCCGTAAGTAGGTAAAACAATATTTTGACATAAAAAAAATTTATGACCAGTCGTTTATGACCATAGCATAGAGCAAAAAAGAATAAAAAGGTTAGAGTAATTTTCCAAGTACTTGAGAAGAACCATCTTCATAGTGTGCCAGGCGAGTTGATGTTTCTAAATACACAAAAGGTGCCCAAATATATCCTGTGACACTATTAGAAGACTTTCATTGGTGCATGATGTAAAATTTCAAAACCTCATGAATAAACCGCTACTGCCTGTAAAACGTGAAAAAAACCACTTAGCAAAAGAAAATTTCGACAGTTTGTAACACCGATTGTAACAACGTAATTTTCTTTTTTCAGTTAATTTTATCAGCTCTATCCACAATACTTAATCAATGAACCATTAAAATCTGATAAAAATGCACATCTGTGACAGTTTCCTAAAGAACAATTTGGCACTTTAAACAACAGATAATTTGAATGATGCCAAAATGGTTGCAATCTGTCAGAGCCCTTCATTATAGCGGTGGATGATTGTGGATTAGATTGCTGTTATTCAATTGTTTATCGGTTGCTAAGCAGCGCTTTGCGAAGAGGGGCAGCGCTCGGTGGCGTTGTGTTGAAAGTTAACACTTTAAATCATATCAATCCCCCTGATGAAGCCACATCCCTCCTGATGAAGCCAGATCCCCCTGATGATGTTTATCGTTGACTGTTCGAGTTCGATTTTTTTTTATTTTCACTAAGTTAATAATTAAATCTACTATTATATACCTATTTTTAAATTCTAACATCTTTAGACGCAAACACGTTTGTATGCAGGTTAGGTTAATAAAATATTCACTTGAGTTACATGTAATTAATAGCTTGAATCAAATGTACTTAACCTAAAAATAATGACTTGACTGGCTTAGTCAAAACACAAAAAACATCATCAAAATGTATTATTAAAAATTATATTAAGAATTATAACTTACAACATAGTATGTTGCAAGTTTTATGCAACGTATTGAATGTTGAACAGTTCTGTGCCACAATGCAGGTATACTCACGTTGCCCAATCTTGACCTACAATTGACAAACCTCAACTAAAATAATTGATCAATGTAAATAATCGATGGCCGACCGGACTTTCTTGCCCACTCCCCGCAGTCTGTGCTCCCCTCCCTCTGTATGCATCACTTTCCTGGATTGAAATGAACGCAAGCAACCCGCAGGCTATTGTTTTTCCACGCACCTAATGATTTTCAGGTGTCAATTTTTATTTCATTGTTAATTGGTGATGACGAATGAATCAAACGCCAAATTCGCTATCTGGCAATTATTTATTTATAATATTGTTCTTAACCTACTGTTTATAAAGTACCTTTATTACCATCTGCCTAAAGGTACTTTATAAATAAAGAAAAACAAACGAGACAGTAATGACCAAAAACATTGGAGTCTTCTTTGTACAGCATGGAAACAAGGAAATAACATTTGGAGCAGGATTAGGAATCATCACATATGCAAATCTCCTAAAAAAATTTATAGATGCTAATGAAGTTCAACCTCTTAGAGAAAATGATTTGGAATGTTAAGTAAATAGTTAGTTCGTCGTATTTGACTAACATAGAGAACCAGATTATGCTATATTTTGCCAGATTATAATAAAAAATTAGTGGAAAATATGCCTTAGAGATGCCAAGCAAATATTAATAATAGAATAGTCTGGTTGATTTATTAATAATAAAGCACCACGGTTCATACCATGTTGCATGTGTGTATTTTTAAAGACTTATCCGTAATACTTTTTGAGTTTTGTGGTACACTCTCTTGTCAAAACCTGCATTAATATACCACATTATTAAAAAAGGTAGTTTACTATTATATAATCCTTCTAGAGAAATAAGTACAACGTAAATTAATTATAATGGTATCATATTTAACCACATACTGGATATAAAGTTGCATTCTTGTTTAGAATTAATGTAATTTTTTATTACAGTTACAAGTGAAATTTGATTTAAACACTATTTTGATGAAATTGAATATGCAATAATAACATTACTTAAACTGAATACTAGTTTCAGAGACTTCTTCATGTAATAGTATTAATAATATGTATTATTTACAACTTGTAATATTTTTTTACCACTAAAACCAAAGTCATGGCTATATGGATACATTCAAATACATATGAGGACAACATATTTAATACTGTCGTTACTTGGTAGAAAATTTTTGACTTTACTTGCTTGAAATCACCTATACCTCACTAACTTACAAATTTTACAAATCTATTTGTAAACTATATATATATATATATATATATATATATATATATATAGTAAACAACATTTCTATAATTTTTATTAATTCATTAATAACATTTTTATTAATTTCTATAATATAGTAAACAACATTTCTAATTCATCAGGATAGGTGTAGTAGGCTAATTCATAACTCATTACAACATAGCCTTGAGAAAAGTTTTTTAAGGAGGCAACCAGATTTCCTAATAATGTTTCATACGACTGGTTATTAAGAAAGTCACCCGCTTTGTTCGTGGGTACAAGTCAAAGGACATCATTAATTTTGACTGATAGAATCCTGAGGATTGTTTTTAAGATGCTTAAGTTTAAAAGAGAATAATAGTCTAAAACTAGACTTTATGCAATTTAATCATAATTTCACTAAGTAAAAAAATTATATTCCTGCAATTGTATTATTTTGAAAGCATAAAAGATTTCATTTTTCACAAAATACTTAACACCACTGAGATCTTTTGCATTGAATTTACATTTTTATTCTTCTAATTAACATTGCATTAGACCAAAATTATCATTACACTATCTAGTCAGTTTATCAATAAGTTAGACAATCATTTGAGGCACCTACAGAAATGATACCAAAGATTTGATCCCAGGACAAGGTTTACAACAGAAACTTTAAATGTTTTAAAAGCTATAATTTTCTCTACTGGTTACACTTTAATATGCCTATTTTATATATGGTCTTGTTTATTTGGCAATTCTACTTTAAGCGATGCGGAAGCAAAACAAGTGCTGATTTATCTGGTCACTGCAATAAATGGAGCTTTTGAGTTTTGTGCTGGATATTCTTTTTAGAATCTCCAACAGAACGCCCACCCTAGACTGTCGTGCCAAATATGATGATGATGATGATTCTTTTGTAGATGAACAAAATTAGAATCCAACTTGATATTTTATGAATTTCCAACCAATTTATCTACGGTGAAAGAAATAGGTGGCTCATTTGAAAATATGAACATGAAAACTCTATTTAAACAACTAGTAACTTTACAATCTGTGCAAATATTTCTTGATCCCAATCACATGCTGATGGTTATAAGTACTACTACTTATAAGTACTACTCCATACATATAATTGTTACCAAATTGTAAGATGAACATTTTTTTAACTGGTATCACAGTTGTTCAGCAATAGTATGGCAGATGCCTTATTATTGTATTCTGAGTTAAATATTAGGAATTCCAATGAAGTTGATGCAACTTGAATTTTTAATGACTTATTTCATATTCAGGTTTTTTTATTTTTAATGACTTATTTCATATTTTTAATGACTTATTTCAAATTCAGATGAACGTGTAAAGCCACTGAATTCCAAAAATAAAGACAAAATATTTTCAGTTTTGGACAATGCCGACACATACATAAAAGACCCTCCAAACAAATCGATCACTCGTAGTAGAGAGCAGTAGAAAAAATGGGTTCATTGAGTTTATGGTATGCATGAAAATTTAAATAACATATTTATATGTCACTTTTTGCATATTAACCTGCTTATAAGATTAGTATGTACATACGATCCTACCGTATTGAATTGATGTTTGACCACATTCATGCCCACATATGCAACACAAACTAGACCCCTCAATAATTCAAGCAATTTACAATAAAATTATTAGTGAAAAAGACGTAAGAGATTTTGAATCTGGAAACTGCAAATCTTTGAAAGTAGTATCTTTGTTGTATCATTCCTCTGCTGTGGAGTAAACTATCACACTACAGAAGTGTTAATTGAGGACTCGGAAAAGTAAGAAATTAAACTTTTAATGAAACAATGTCCAAAATGTTAGAATTTAGTTTGCAAGCAATTACACATATAGAGGGCTTTGCAATCCTTCCCTTTTAAAGAAAATTAAATGCAATGTATGTATTACCGGATTACTCGCTGATGATGTAAATACTTGCCATAAGGTCATGAGAGTTAAAAATGACGTAGGGCTCATTTTCCTCTCCAGTGATCTAATAAAAATATGTAAAATAAAGCGAAGTAATTCCATTTTATTGTATTTTAGTACATAGATTTGCACCAGTTTGGCCAACCACCAATGGAAAATCAGTTTGCCAAAGTTAAATTTTTTTGCCTAAGTAAAGCTATTATGAAAAAATATATTTATGTACTCCTTCATCACATAGTATTTGTTGACTAACTGAATTCAACCATTCAACATTGAAAGTTCATTTTAAGATAATTGATTATATAGTATCAAATATAAACAGACAGACATGGCAACAAAAATAATTTAAAACCATCAATTTTGATGGGCACCCCCACACCTCCTTATTATTTTAAATTTAATTTAATTTTAGAAAATACAGTCTATTCTATTCAACTAGCCATATTCTAACAATAATACCCCACACTGGTAAAAAGTTTTAATGCGACTCTTTAAATGCGTTTTAAAGAGATTACTCTCATAGTAATAAGTCTACCACATGTATCAATTGTGTAGATTAAAGTATGTAAATAAATAAATAATATATGTAATTTTCAAGTCTGTAGCATATTACATTTAGGTGCTAGATGGCATTAACAGAGAGACGAACAGAGAAAATGACTTAATTGTTTGTTCTGTATTATTACTCGAACACAGAAAACAAAACATATATTTGACATTTTCGGTATAAACATAATGCAAACCATGACTGACTTCATCAAAGCGATTATGGAAAAAGCATCGCTAGCATCGATGTATTCTATATTACCTATCAAAAAATAAAAAATTAAGCAAAGTTATTTAATTAGGGTTTGGGAAGTCTAGACAGTTTCAAAGCTTGAACTTTTTAACAATTAAATCTTATCATTTTAAAACAAACTTAGTAATAATCATACTAATTCTTAATAACTATTATCTAGTATTTAGTCATTGGTCATAACATAATTCCCAGATTTTGATTGATTGATTGATTAATTCACAGATTTGTTTCATAATAAAATAATCTAAATATAAAGCAGACTTATAAATCAGTCTTATAAATAATTAATGAACTAACAAATTAGAATTCTTTGCTGATTTAAAAAATAGGCTTTTAAAAAATTTCAGAGCATTAACAGTTTTGTCCGACAATCTGTTTCTGATTTTTGTAATAATGCCGCCGGACAAGGAGAACAAAAGATGTCTCGTTTTCAAAAGATGTCGGTTTTATTGTGTTTAAAGCTTTATACAGTTTTATTTCAATTTTCTGTACGTTTTCCGGTTGCTTCAAACAACTGGAACTCCTTTTTTAATGTTGCTCTGGATTTTTTTTCTAGAATCTCAGGTACTTTTTCTTTGATATTTTTTTATTGCTTGTTCCATTTGATTTACAAACGACTCGTCAGGCTCATGGTATACTGGAGAGCTACTGGTACTAGGTTCGGCGTCCATTATTTCCACATTTGGCGCCCGGATACGAGGGATATTTTCAAAAAGCCTGCAATACAGTTCTTCCGCAAAGCCAATTAGTGCAGTTTTACTTAAATTCAAAGTAAAAAAGTCCGTGTTTTGAGATTGTGAGGTGTGGTGTGGAGTGTGCAAATATTTTAACAAACACATAACCCGTTGTGGTCTTCTCTCTTCTAGGCGAGCTTTCAAAGTTGCGAAGAACCGCATCGCCAAATCATTATTTGTCTTGTCGATTAAATTTTTTTCAACAACACGTCAATTATTGCTTCGGCTGGAAGTAATGAAGCGTTTTGTCTGCTTAAGGCTTCTACAACTATCTTGACTGGCTGAAACAAAGCAACGATTAACTGCTAAAGAAGATTGTCTTCATTCCATTTGTCTAACATGTTTAAATCAATCAACGTTTTCTTCATGTAATTTTTGAGCTTCAGAAACCGTTCGACCATCACAATGAATTCCAAATTTGTTTTGACATCCAGTAATAAACTGAGTTCTTTCCCAAATAAAAATCCAAAAAATATTTCTGTAATTGCCTGTTTTTCAGTGGACTCCTAAATAATTTCATTAGAAACCTTTTAATGTATCTTCGACTATTTTTCTGGTCTCTTCGGCACTGCATTTACCTGGTCCTTACCATGCAAACACAAATTAAAGTACCTTCGGTTTCGAACGCTAGTCCATTCGTCTACTGAAAGGCTGAAACATGTACCAGTAGCGACCAAATCTTTAAAATTCTGAAACATTTTTCTTTTTTTTTCTTCATAATAATTCAATGTGATTTTCATATCAGTTTCGTTTTTAGGCCTTTTATAACCTTGCTGGGTAATACTCTCACGAATGAATTTACTCTTTGTGATTGCCTTTATGGTAAGTCCATTCTCTGCCGCCAAGTGGGAAATTATTTCCAACAAAGACTTTCTTGCAACATATCCTGTAATTTCAGACTGATTTTCATGTTTACTAATTTTTGATTCCGGTTCGCAAGATGTCCCAGTATGTATAACTGATTTTGATTATTCTGGCGGTTGATTTACAGAAATATTGTGGACTCTTTGGAGGTGTCTGTGAAAGCCTGTAGTATTCGACCCTTGCATGAAATTTGTTTTGGACATAACGAGCACTGTGCGGTTGATTCGTTTATTTTTTTATAATGTTTCCACACTATTGCTGCACACTCCATATTAAAAGATCTATTTTTTGTTGACTATCTGTAACAATAATAATAATCCAAAATTAATTTTATATGTTTTTGTTCACTGAGAATCACTTTATTATCTTTTTTAAAAAATAACATTAATACACAATAACAGATATGATGATAATTTGCCATACAAATAGGTAACTAACCTAATTCTGAAGTAAACAAAATTAAGTGTTTATTTAAACTTACATGAGATTGATGGGCGTTGTTGATTTTATAAAAGTGCCGGCCGCCGCAACAAAAACTCCACACCACACCACACTTCACCTCATAAAATGAAATTGACAACTGACTGAGCTGATACAGACATCATAATCAAACGTCACAACATAATCAATATGGCGGCGAGGCAAACGCATTTATTGTATACTCAGTAGTTACATGGTACTACCAAGTAATTATTCATTAAACTAATAAATGGTGCTAGGCTCTTTCAATGATTTTAAAATAAAAATTATTACAATACACTTTCAACAACTGTGTCTCGTCTCGAGTCTCGACTCGAAAGTCTCGGAAATCCAGAGACAACTAAATTTACAAAAAGTACCGGGACTTCGAGACACGAGACGATATGTGTGTACACACACGCACGCATGCAAGCACGCACACGCACGCACAGAGGGTATGTCATAAATGACATACCCGAACGAAAATGATAATTGGTTTTTAATAATTCTTATTCAGTTTTTGACCATTATTTCATATGAATTTGATTAAATTAACTCTTTTTAAACAATTTTTTCTGATATTCATTAGCTAACAGTGATTTCAAATAGCTGAGTTAAGTTTTATGAAGATGTACACTTTGTGCGGATATGATATTTGTGATTGTGCGGGCATCAATAATTGCTTCAATATGTAATTTACGTGATTAATTTTTGTGTGATTAATTTTAAAGTGTTATTTATAATGCTGAGAGTCTACTCTTTTACAATGAAACCATAATGCAATTTGACTTAGGAATATTGCAAATCAATCCACTGCAGATGAACAAGAAATTGCACGGGAAGAGCGCCGCATAAGTATGGCCCGACTCAAGAACAAGACAAACAGCTCAGTTGGCAACGAAAAATCGTCGAGCTTATCGCACAGATCAACAACGTAATAATCTTCGACGCGCAAGAAGAAATGCTTCAAGCGTTGATTTGAATCGAGTAGCATTTCAATACGATTGCATAATTGACTACAGCTCGCATCCTTTCGTTCGAATTGGCCCAATGGATATTGTGTGCGACCGTCAGCTAGTATATATATATATATACATATACATATACGTATACATATACATATACATATATATATATACACACACACATATATATATATATATATATATAGATCTCAATGCAAGTTTTTACTCTTTTCATTGTGTTTCTTTTTTTCTTTTTTTTTTAAAGAAATTATGAACTCAAAAAATCAGAAGAAGGAATTTACACAATTTAAATAGTACTTTTATTACGAAAAAGAAGTGGGATAAACTAAGGTTGATGAAGTTTTACAGATTCATATAATTAAATTAAAAAATAAGTTATTGCAACATACCACATATGCTTCAGATTTTTCCCAGGTCACCATATCACCTATGGTTTTAATTGCTTTTTGTGGGACAAGAAAACGATGCGTCTCCGGAAGTACTAGAACAATTTTAAAAGTGAAATAATAAAATGGTGTTTCCTTTTATAATTCAAAACATTCATAAAAATAATGTATTTAATATTTATAATGTTCGCTCACAAATAATATAATTATTTAAAAAAGTGCTTTTATTAGTGCTGTTTGTCAAATGTCAAATTTCCAATGTCCCTTACACACACTTTTTCTATTTATTTCACTTTTTTACATTCTCCTTTCAATACTAGAAGAAACTACTAAATATTTATTGATGTTTAATATTTTTGATAAATGTATTTGTATTTGCAGTGATACAAGATATGGTAATTAAGTCAAAAAAATGAAATGAAATTTTTATAAAATTAATAGTGAGAGACTATCCAAATACTGCTAAATAGAAGTTTTCTTTTACTTAAATAAACATAAATATTAAGAAATTTTCGTTCATTAAAATATACTTTTTCAGTTTGATATTTGATAATTAGTGTTTTTGTTTATATATTAAATGTTCAAAAATGAGTGTGAATTGAGAAAATTTTTTTTTTACTTTTCTATAAAATAAAGATGAGCGGTCTTTATAAGTATGCACCCAAGAAAACAATTAAGAAAATAGTGAAAATTCACTTTTGCTGAAGTATACTTGTTCGCTATGTAAGTTTTCAAATATACTCCACTATACAGAAGTGCTTATGATATCTATCCTATCTAAAAGTATCACAACTATCCTCTCTAAAAGTATCACAACCAGGTTAATAGAAACGGCTCTTAAAGATTATCTCAATGTAATAAACACTAAAAACACAATATATAGGAATGGAACTACGTGGTTTAAATTGCGTGTACTATCAATATAATTAAGTTACAATAGTTTGTGTTAATTCTTTAATTACATAGACAATTTGGTACATTATATTATGAAGTGCACATATGATAAATACATAATATTTATTGTAATACTCATTAAAAGGTTGATTTATTTAAACCAAAGAACACATTTTGTAAAAAGTTATATAATCTGTGGACATAATTATACATACTGGTATAACTATTACTTTCACTGGAATCTCCCATAATTAAATATTATTTTAATAAATTTACAAAACGGAACTATTTTGTGACAATCGAAAAAGCTAACGAGTTTACAACTGATTGATATGAATCACGGCAACTATACGACTGTCAAAAAACAAATCGCTCTAGTACTTTTTTGTTTAATAATAACTGTCTGTTAATGCTAATCTTCATGAGAGAAAAATGAAAAGATAGAAAAATGTTTTATATTACATTACTATTTTCAATAATAATTTGACATTATTGTTTTTATATTTAATTTTTTCTTAATTTACCATAATTTTTTAAAACATATTGAAATAATGTATTACATTATGACATCCCAATTAAATTTAAAACGATATGCACATAATAATAGGTTTATCTGGCAAAAATGAAAACAAAAAATTAGAATACTTAAATGTATTACATCTCACATTTTATAAAAGTTCATAAATTTTTATTTTTGTCGAAATTCAGGAAATTTTCGTGAATTCATTAAATGTTTTTATTATTACTTCTTCTAGTTTAAAAATATTAATTTATTGTAAACCGAGATAAGAATAATTTCAATACTAGAAGAAACTACTAAATATTTATTGAAATATATATAAAATAGGATTCCTTAGTTATTAATATTTCCTGAAATTGTTAATACAAATCAACCAGAATAATTTCAATTGAAATTTGTAATTGAATGATAGTATTTAGAATTTTCTAAAACTTTCGAACCCATTCTTAACGAATTAAATTTAGAAGAATATGTAACAAACTATTTTCGAAAATTTTAATTTTCTAAACGGGGGTTAAAAACTGTAAATGGAATCTTAATTTTATTTCGAGAGTCCTATTCAATGATCAAATAAAGCGGGCGAAAAAAATATGTTATGCCTTCAATTTTGAATTAAACGTTATTTTTTTATATCTTATTATTATTTACTAATTGAGACCGCATCTGAAACATTTGCTTTCAGGAAAATTTATGCACATAGAATTTATAAGTACTTTTAATGCTTTCTTTTTTTTCACTATAGAACCTTAAAAGACGAACTTAAGAACGCAGTTTTGGAAGAGTTCTTAGTCTAACCGTTCCTTTATGTACCCACCTATAATTATACTGTATCAACTGTATAAGACAACGAATCCTTAAAAAAACAAGATGTTTACACCGGCAATTTACCTACATAGCTGTCAAGTTTGACAGTATGTAGTTGCTAATAATAACCTTTACGCACACATAAAATGCGTATACGAACACATCGCTGAAGCTCAAGTTTTCATGTGCTATAAGTAGAAATAAAGCAAGATATAAATAATGTTGGGTCCGGAAGTTTGCGATTTTCCGAGTCCCAAAGTAAATGTTGATCTTGAGCATTGCAAAACTTTTGCATCTGTTGCAAATTCAATAAACAAAAATAGTTTTTACCATAACGTAAGTTTTTTTTTTGATTGGGACACATGTTTAAAATACTAATTGATGTCTTTATTAATGAAAATTATTGTTTAAGATTACTGTGATTTGCCCCGACTCGCTATCAATACCGGAGATTATTGCAGACGTCTTCATCGACAACGAATATTATAAACTGGTTAATCTCCCGATTTGTGAACTGATCGAGTATCAGTTTATCAAGAATTTTGTTCATGAAGGTTGGTTTATGTTCTTAATTGAATTGTATTTTAATTTACAATCATTGCACGCAATTCTAAGTTCAAGTTTTCTAGTTCAAACATAAGTAAATACTACTAAATTAACTTTGCGGCAGGGGAAAAATAAAAATAAAATGTTTAAAAACATTCAACAAATGTATTCATAAAAAATATAATGTAATTGTTTCAATATGCAACTTAATGTGATTGGGGTGTAATAAATCTTTATTTGTTTACATTTAAGTGAAAAAACACTCCATATCGTTATTTTCTGTTATAATTCTGAATATATTTTTAATTTCGTTTTGTTTACAATAGTCGATCAAAAATTATGATAAGATTATTAAAATTTTAGTGTGTTTGTCTAAATTTGACCTTTAACTTTTCCTAACATATATTGTGGAGATAATTAGTTTATGCGTATATGCACACATTCATAATGTTTTTCAGGTTCAGTGGTGTGCTTAAGCTTAAATAAGAAGAGTGATGTTGAGAACTGTGTGACACTTACAACTTCAGGGCATTTAGAATTATACTTAAATGAACAATGTTATCAAGAGCTTGGTATTGATGGTGGTAAACCAGTTTCAAGACATTCAAAATCATATAGTAAGTAATACTTGGCAATTGATAAATTGTTTTGGTTCTCGAAAACATTAACTCATTACCGATGGATTGCAAGATATCACGCAATTCACATGGCTCATTTAGGAGCCATTGATGAAATATTTTACATTTCTATATCATCAAGCAAGGATTGTTATATTTGTTGAAAATATAAACTCTTTTGCAAAAAAAACGGGCACTTATAGGAATAAACCATATCAGAGTTATTTTATTATTATTTGATGCATTTTATATGGCGATATGATGAGAATATTGTTATTTATTATTGAGATATAGTTTTTACCTACTTCAGTCATTAAAAATGCGAATAAATAAAAAAAACAATATAAAGTCCACAGACGAGCGTTTTCATACTGGTACATTAAAAATGGCTAAAGTTTATTTTTGAATATTTTTTATTAATTTAACATAAAATTTGAAAATTTAGTAACGAATATGGCCTCCTCTAGCTAAAATCAAGCTAGGCATGCTTTCGACGACGTTTTTTATAATTTCGTGAGGAATACATTCCCATTCAGCGATGATCACATTTTTAAGGGCCTGAATGTTTTCTGGAGCTGGTTTTATGGCTCTGACGCGTCGTTTGAGATTATCCCATATGTGTTCTATCGGATTGAGGTCGGGACTTCTAGCTGGCCAGTCTAACCGACGAATTCCGGCCTCCTGCATATACCCATCAACGTCTCTAGAGCGGTGGGCACGAGCGTTGTCGTCCATAAAAATGGACTCGCTTCCAACTGCTGTTAATGCGGGTTGGGCATGAGGAATAAGGACCTATGTTATGTATCTTTGCGCATTAAGTGTGCCATTTTCAATAAAAACTAACTCGGTACGGTCATCTCAGTTAATACCAGCCCAAAACATTACGGAGCCTCCACCGTAAAGGGTGATTTCCTCAAAGCACACTTCTGCAAAGCATTCTCCAGGTCTTCGTAAGACTCGCTGACGTCGATTCTCACCACTAATCGATATACGAGCTTCATCGGAGAATAAAACACTATTCCAGTCTTGTTGAGTCCATGACGAAAAATTTTGAGCGAATCTCAATCTGGCAACTCGATACTCACGGAGCAATGTAGGGCCCCGAGCTGGGCGATAGCTACGTATATTGACGGCCTGAAGTCTCCTGACTGTCCATAGGCTTACTCGTGTACCTCTGACGTCCTCGAGGTTCTGTTTGAGATCCACGTACGTAACTTGACGTTTGCTTAGCGCTTTACTGACTAAGAAGCGGTCGTCCTGTGGCTCAGTGCACCGTTTTCTTCCAGAACCGGGCCTTCTACTGACGGAGCCCGTTTTTTTGGTATCGTTGCCAGGTCCTTTGGACGGTGGAACGGCTCACATTATACTGCTGAGACAGACAGACCATAACATTGTCTACAGCTTTCTTCAAGCAGCGCAATAATTTTACTAGCTCTTATCGTTTTTTCAACCATACTGAGAACAGCAAACAGAAGTGAACTAATGCAGCAAACAGCAGAAATTTAATTAAAATTATTCGTTAAAATAAAAAACGTAACAAATGAAAAAGAACTTAATAAGAGTTGGATTTCATTTACCGCCAAAATATATGTTTTTGTCAGTGAAAGAGAATTTTCATTCAAAAAGAATAAATTTCAAATTTAGAATGTTCATTTTTATGTGCCAGAATACACTATACTTGCCAGTATCAATTACAATTAATAAAACCTCTTAATAAATAATATTTTGTTAATAATATATTTTTTTTTTTTTTTCTCTATTATAATCTGCAATCAGCATTTGCTTTTAGCGGATGTTTTGTGGGCGATAGGTCAGGTAGAGTGTGCCCTCCAATGAGAGCATCTACTCGTAATCAGGAGATTAGGACATCCTTTCTTTTGAGGCGCTTCTGATAACTACGAGTAAGTAGTTCAGTTGCGAGTTTGTTTGGGTGGCGTTCCAGCCTCTGTATCTTTCTGCCATTTGTGTAAACTCCGATTTCACAGTGTTCATACCCAACTGTTCATGTATTTCCATGTTAGTGATGTACCATGGGACATTCGAGATTGAGCGCAGTATCATATTTTGCATTCGTTGCAGTATGGCAATGTTTGAGTTACTGGCACTTCCCCATAACTGAACGCCATGTAGCCAAACTGGTTTTAAGATGGCTTTGTAGATGAGTAGCTTGTTGTTTAGAGATAGTTTATTATTCCTTCCTAGGAGCCATAAAAGTGTTGTATCTTATCTTAAGCTCATCTCTCTTTGTTTTTGTGTTGGCGCCAGGTTAAACGTCGGTCAAGGTGTAGGCCAAGGTATTTTACACTGTCTCGTTGGGGAAGTGTGTTGTTCTCCAGTTTCACTGCTGGACAGTTGCCCTTCCGCAAAGTGAAGGTGACATGGACAGACTTAGCAGCGCTTGCTTTGATGCGCCATTTGTGGAGCCAATTTGTTATTTTGTCAAGGCCAGTTTGCAACATTTCTGAGGCTTCATTAGCATTCTTACTGCTTGCCAGAATCGCCGTGTCATCAGCAAATGTCGCAGTTATTGTGCCCTCTGGGCTCGGTAGGTCACACGTATACAAAGTATACAATAAAGGTCCCAAGACTGATCCTTGGGGAACGCCTGCTTTGACTTCATAGAACTCGGAAGTGGCTTCAGCCTCTTTCACTTGGTACCAGCGTTCTGTCAGGTAGGAGTGTAGTAGTGGATAGAGGCTGTGTGACAAGTATCTTTTTATTTTAAATAGTAATCCCTTATGCCACACTCGATCGAAGGCTTGTTGGATGTCGAGAAAAACTGAGGAACAATACTCTTTGTTTTCCAAGGATTTCCTTATTTTCTCAGTAACTCTATGAACTTGCTCCGTAGTGGAATGATGTGATCTGAATCCAAACTGGTGGTTAGGAATTATTTGTTCTTTTTCAAGTATGGGAAGTATTCTGTTTAGGAGAAGATTCTCGAAGACTTTCGACAAAATAGGTAATAGGCTAATTGGCCTATATGAGGTTACATTTTTGGGTGGTTTTCCTGTTTTATGAATCATCAGAATTTGTGACATTTTCCATTGTTGTGGGATGTGTTGCACTCTAAGGATACCATTGAATAACGTCGTAAGAAATATCACTGCCTTTTTTGGAAGCTGCTTCAATATCTCCTTCGTAATTAAGTCAAAGCCAGGCGATTTTTTGTCTTTAAGGTTTTTGATGACCCTACAGACCTCTGAAAATGTTATGGTAGTGACATCTGATGAGCTTGACTTAAATTTTGGTCGATATGGTCTTCAAATTGTTGGTCGTTGTTGTCGTTAGGACAGAAAATTCTTGACAGGTGTTCGGCAAAAGCGTCTGCCTTTTCTTGGGGTGTTCTGGCCCACTTCGAGTTCATAGTTAGGGGTGGTTTAGCTATCTGAGGTCTATCGTAGTTCTTAGTGAATTTCCATAGTGAGTAATTAGTGTCCTCAGAAGCTGTCAATGATTCAAGCTGTGTCTGCAGAGTATCATCATGCCAAGCCTGTAACATTTCCTTTAGGGTTTTACAAGCACTATTTAAATTCTTCTTGTCTTCTGTTAGTCTGCTTTGATGCCAGATTCTACGAAGACGTCTCTTATGTAGGACTGCGCTTTTTATTTGTATGGGATAGTTCGTTGGTATAACCTGGGGGTCGAGTATTAATCCAACATGCTTCTTGTATCAGTGTTGTAATATGTGTTGTAGCGTTTTCCACTTCCTCTGGTGTTTTTAGAGCTACTTTTAGCTGTAGATGTTCTTCAACGTAGTCCCTAAATGATTCCCAGTCAGTTTTTTTGTTGTACAATGTTTCTGGCCTTGTGACTTCTATTAACTTCGTGCTTATGGTTAACATGACAGGTGTGTGGTCTGAGGAGCTGTCATAGCATGATTCTACCTTGATGTTGTATTTTGAAAATCCTTTAGCCACAAAAAATCCAGTAGGTCAGGAATTTTATTCGGGTCACTCGGCCAGTATGTTGGCTCGGCTGTTGTGGCAGTAGTCAAGTTATTACTGGTAATACTTGATTTGAGTTGCCGGCCTCGAGTTGTTGTTAGTCTTGAGGCCCAACACGTGTGTTTAGCGTTCCAGTCGCCGCCCACTACAAAACGGTTACCAAGCGTACTGAAAAAATGAGAGAACATTGCTTCGCTTACTTTGTGTTTTGGTGGACAGGATATTGCCGAGACAATCAAGTACCCATGTTTATCTTCGACCGCTATTGTGGTTGCCTGGAGGTAATCATGTCTGTAGCTAGGAAGTAGATGATGTTTAATAGATTTTTTTACTATTACTGCAGTTCCAGCATGGCTAGTTCCATCGGGGTGGGAAGTATGGTAACAATTGTGGTTTGCGAACTTAATACATGATGCAGGTGTACAGTGTGCTTCTGAAATTAGCAATACATCAAGCTTGTTTTCCGTCATTAGAATCTCTGCCTCATTTTTGTTTGGAGCTAAACCATTTATGTTCCAAGCAGCTATATGTAGAGTTGTACCTATTTTGATAGTTTATCTACAAGTTTGACTATGAGACTCATTAGAGTGCCCATTTGTTGGAGTACGATATCAAACTTCTTAGTTTGTTTTAAGAGTATTTCTTCTAAAGAGAGTGACTCTTTTGTGTTGTGTGTGAATTGCGTGCTACTGATGGAGTTAGCATTTGTCGTTTGTAGTGCTTTAGCATATGACTTTTTAGTGGTATTTTTGTCGTCTCCAGGTTCAATGTTGTTGATATTCAAGTTGTTTGGTGTTTGAGCTTTTCTGTCCATAAAGTTACTTTTAGGCACCATCTTCCGAGTACGTCTAAGTAGTATTTCTTTGTATACCTCACATCCCTTATAATTAGCAGGGTGGGGACCGTTACAAAGGGCACACTGGGCTGGGGTATTACGATCGCGTTTAGTACACTCCGATGTTTTGTGCGACTGTCCACATTTCACACATCTGTATGGGCGCAGGCAATAGTTTTTAGTGTGTCCATATTGCTGGCATCTCTGGCATTGCACTACAGATTTTTTCTTCTTTGGATCTTCCATTACGATGGATTGGTGGTATATATACTTAAGGCTCTTGGCCGCAATGTTATTAGATCCGGAGATTAGGTTGACAAAGAAGATTGAAGTAGGGATTTTATCAGGACCATATTTAGCGTTAATAATTTCGCCTGTGATTTGGTTACCAGTGGCTTCTATTTCTTCTTTTATGGCGGTTATTGGTGTTGACGGGTGAAGATTCATGATGACGAGCCTATAGCATCTATCATCTATCCTGTTAAAGGTGTGACCAATTAGTCCATTTTCCCTTACCAGAGCAATGAGTTTTTTGTAAACCTCTATATCTTTGCTAGTTATTCTCAGCTGATTTCTAGTCACTATTCTGTATGTAAATTGACCTCTATCCGCAGCAGTTTCCAGTATTGTTGTGAGCTTATTAATATCTTCTACTCCATAGAAAATAATTGGAGGAGGTTTATTGGGTTTCGTTGGTAAGGAACCCGGTTCATCTTCTGTCAAATCAACAGCTAAACCGCTGAATCTGTTGGTAGTTTTAGTAGCCTCTGGTGATGGGCTGCCAGTGGCTTTCCTTTTTTTTTATTTCGGGACCCTTTGCCACGATGGTGGAGCAGGTGG